>JAODKC010000117.1:7933139-7977749 GCA_026777985.1 Mormyrops attenuatus | reverse complement strand
GCCCCCGCCCCACACACACAGACACTTTGCAAAATCTACCTAGAGGTACGTATCAGTAGGGTTGCAAATCCGCCAAATTGTTTTTTGCCCCCTCCCTCCATCACTGTGACCTATGTAAAGCCATTGAGTGATGAATGGATAGAATTCCCACTGTTACCTAAGTAGCACCTGGGCGCACAGGCGCCCTCTCCTGTTACTGTTGGACATTGCGAAAACACAGCGTGTGAGCGACGAACGGAAGGAGTTAATAAGGAACGGCCTGGACGAGCCCCTGCGCCTGGGGGAGGGGGACCCTGTGGCTAAAGACGGAAAACACTGATGCTCCCACGGTCCCTTTCTACCAGTTCACCGACAGGGCTATCCACGCGTTCATCAAAGCGGCGTCATACATATAATATTTTTAATTAGTAACGATTGATGATGATCATATAACCACTTAAATTCATTGTGGTATTGTAAGATCACTGAGAGGAAACAGACACCAAAATAGTTTTTCATATTTTTTTTGCTTTATTAATTCTTAAAAACAGGAATACCAAATATACTACCAATTTCGTTATCTTTTCTACTCACAAGTGTGTCATAATACTGCCACCTATTGCCCCTGAACACAATTCAACACAGCGTTAGCAATGTCACGGTTAGGTTAGAACGTCTACAGGAAAAGGACTCGATTATATATAGCTATTATTGAAATATGTCTAACTGCAGTTCATTTACACCACTGTTTTTATTTATATTAATACATCTAAATCATTTTATCAGGCACTGGAAAAGAAGAAGTTCGACAATTTCCCGGGTGGGCCGGTCTTTCTGTCCCAAACTCAGTATTATACGGCCTGTATACCAAGGGGGGCCAACCCGTCTGTCGACCTCGGCGTGTTCCCCAGGTCAACGGCAAATTCCCGTTGCAAGTTCACCCCTGCTTTTTATCAAATTCTGTATAAAAATATCCTGACGTATATATCTATTTCCTATTTACATCGGGAATGCATTATAGGTGGAGACGCATAAAACTTTGTACTTTCTACAAATCCACACTCACAGATGCACTTTGGATGTTCCTGGGCTGCTTGGAGTCAGATAACTATCTTCTGCGTACAGTAATATCGGGGTCATTCCAGTTTCACGTTTTGCATTCATAAGGAGTTCTGATACCGGCGTTTTTCTTTTCTTCTTGTTTTCCGCGGCATCTTTGGTTTTAATTCTAACTGATGTAGGAATACACACGTTTTGCTGCATTGCAGCTTACTTTGTAGGCAGAGTACGCTCATGGGACCGTGTCCACTGAGACTGTAGCTTTGCAGACTGTCCAGCAGGGGGCAGCAAAACGATGAACAAAATGTTCCAAGAGAAGACAACGGAAAATGCTGCAAAGAGCAATTTACCAATTTTATGTATTGCTTCAATTTTTTATCATCAAAATAATATATTTAGCATATTTTGCATTATTTATTTCTTAGTTTTTTAAAATGATATCGTTACTCGAAAGTTCAGTACAAAAATCGCTATGCTGACATGCATTTACTCTGTAGGTAACTTTTAATGTTAAAAATAGTAATACCTGAATTAAAAATGTACAAAATTGGCAAGAAATGTTGCCACTATTTTTAATTTTAAATATTTGTTTGAGCAACAAAATATAATTCTGAAACAGTAGAAGCTGAAATCTGTATAAACACTGAATGCATGTTATTCATTCATAAGTGGGCATTTTAAGATTTCATTAGACCCAGTTTTTTTTCTGGGCACCAACCAGCAATCAGTTAGTGATGAAAGAACTGTCACCTGTATCACCTTTAATCTAGCTATTATGGCTGATATTTCCATTGCCCTCCTCGGAGTTGCCTGCCAGTTTTGTGTGTCATACCATGACGATGATGATGATGATGATGATGATGATGATGATAGAGGGTTTTCATAGGGGCTCCCTCTGTCTTCCTCGGTTTGTCTTCATGCATGGGGGGCACACACACTCGCGCACACGCAGACACACAGAGCCGTCCTGTCCCTCAGGAAGGTCCCAGACTTTCAAAGGTGTGACTCCCCAGTCAGAAATTCTCTCTGTCTTCCATCTTCCCTTGCTCGCATTTCCTCTGGATGGAGATAAGAGGTAATAGGAAGTGAAATCTCCTACATCATTACAGAACAAAAATTCAATAATTTACATATTTTAAAGAGTTAAAATGGACTTGTAGTTCGTCGCCTTCAAGCTCCTGTGTTTAGGCATTTATTGCGATGCTTGTCCTAGATGAGCGCATTATTGCTCTGTCAGATGTCCATCTTATCACCGTCATGTGACTACCTTGGCATCTGTGAGCCTCAGTACATGGTTGGTGACGGTAGAGTTGGGCACGGGGAGGTCAAGGGGGATGTGGTCTACAGTGGACTCGTGGGGCATCTGTTAGGACAGAGAGGGTGGTCACACACAACCGTCAGTTATTCGTCACGCATTGTCAGTGAGCAGTGTGACTCTGAAACGGTGAGGTCAGGGTGTTTGAGATTGACACCCCATCCGTAAAGAACAGCTTCAATAGGGGTCACCGTCAGGACTCACCAGTAGAGGCGGGGCCCTGAAGAGGTATCTGAAGGAGTAGTACAGCAGGTTGAGGCAGGAGGAGGAGTAGAGGTCTGCGTAGCGCATCAGCTGGCTGGCGAAGAGCGTCTGACGAGAGCCGTAGCGGAGCAGGCTGCCCGTCCTGCCGTAGCACAGCTCCATCCTGCGGGTCAGGTTCTGCAAACGTAAGAGAGCCGGTCAAGCTCACGTGCACAGGGCTGAAGTGGGCGGGGCAGTGAGGAGTGACTGAGACAGGCGGGTGTGTGTGCGTGTGCATGTGCGTAGGCCAGTGTAGTGCACCTTGATCCGTGTCTGGATGATACTGATATCCGGACACTCTGTGCTCCCGCTGTCCAGGTTTCTGGGAACAGAAGGAGACCTCGCTGGAACTGCTGACACATACTCCTACCCCAGCCTCTGCTCCCACCCCCAGACAAGCTGCAAATAGATCCCCTTGATTTCATCTGGGCTGACGCTGGTCACTCACTTGTAGTGCTCAGCCAGGAACACGTCAAGGGTCTTCAGCTCCTCAAACATTTCTGTTAAAACAGAGGGTCACGTCAGGTAGCCTCTTTCAAGGTCAAATGGATGTTAAATGACCCAGATGCATTTGGCTGAAGTCGATAACTCGATGTCACACTACAACTGTATAAAGTGGAATATGTGGTCAGACCTGGTGGTCACCTTGTGGTCAGAACATCAAAATATCAGTACTTAATAGAGGCGCATGGTCAGTCCCTCTGAAGTCACTGTTTCATTACATCCATATAAGTGTAAAGTGAAAAATCAGCCAGGGGTTTGATCTTTGGTCAGAAAGTTGATAGCACAGTGTGGCTCGGTGCTGACAGTGCGGCCGGCGTTACTCACGGCTTTTCTCTGTCCACACCTGCAGCTCCCTTGCCAGCTCAGGGACCACCAGGTACGTCTTCCAGCCCTGCTTCTTCTTCGATTTCAGGATGTCCCCGAAAATGTGGTCCCCCACATACAGGATGTCTTTGCCCTTGACCCCAAGCAGATCGCATACGATGTCAGAGGAACCTGGACAGAGAAAGGGGGTGAGTGTGGAGAGAGGAACAGAAGACAAAGCACAAGGAGAGGAGGCATGCAGTTTTGTGTATGTGTTTGTTTACAGGTGGCCTTTCTGTCTGTTTATAATTCGCCTTTCTGTCTGTTTATAGGTAGCCTTTCTGTCTGTCACTTTACAGGTGCTCTTTCTGTCTGTTTACAGATGGCGTTTCTGTCTGTTTGTTTACAGGTGCTCGTTCTCTCTGTTTACAGGTAGCCTTTCTGTCTGTTTATTTATAAGTGCTTTTGTCTTTCTGTCTTTTTGTTTGCAGATGCTCTTTTGATCCATGTTTGTCCATGGTCTTATTGGGCCCACTATATTACTAGTATCTGCTAGGGCAGTGGATATGCCATAATTATCTGCTTAACATCCTCAAAAAACCTCTGAAGGAGTGCTTGTTGGAACCCAAAGCAGGATATCTACAGTTACGTACCTCCAGCATAGACTGTGCCTGGCTGCAAGTCCCCTGTGTATGTCCCGATTCGTAGCTTTCCTGTTTGCTGTGAGAGCAAGGCAACCATGTTAGCGGACCCAGGGCTTATGGAGATTCTCACTCACTCTCTGTGACAGTCCCTCAATAGCCTGTTATTGGTTACAGCAGGGGTCTGCAGAGAACTTGTAGGGGGTCCACAGAAATGTTTCGGAAAAATGACCAAACGAAAGTATTATGTACTGGCTTGTTAAAGCCACTCTGGTCCATAGTTCATAGTTATTTATGTGGGCAAGTATGATTGCCATGGGGTTTGTAGCTATGATATATTTTCACTTCTAGGTTCCTGGGTTAGATCACCCACAAGAACCTACAAGTTCATGCTTTATTGTACATGTGATATCACCAGGCCATGTGTTTGTGATGATTGGTTTATCAGATCTTAACTAATTGATGGATTTATTTGCTAAATAACTTGGATAAAACGCAGCTCTAACATACAGCTATATGTTGTCCATCTGAATGTGATTGATTATCTTGTTGAGTCAGTAGTTATTAAAGTCTTACCGTGTCCACCTGCCTGAGCACAGTGCCCTCCGCAAAGAAGAGAGGCTTCTTGGTGTCCACGACAATCAGGTCGAAGAAGGTTGTCCAGTCGTGCTGTGTGAGGGACAACAAGCAATGTGAGAAGGTATGATTTGCTAAAGGGGAAAGACGAACGTGAGAAGGTCGCGAGAGATAGAGGGAAGGAGAGAGGAACAGAAGAATGAGAGAAAGAGAGGAACTGAAGAATGAGAGAAAGAGAGGAACTGAAGAAGGTGAGAAAAGAGTGACCGATGGGGCAGAGGAATGAAGAAATTATCTTTGTCTTACCTTGGGACCATGAGGGTAATCAAACAAGTAGCTCATGATAGCCTGTGAGGAATTTGACAACACAGAACATTAGATCCCCTTTGGTTCATGATGTCAGAGGGAATTAATCCGTGTTTTTGACGGAGCTCTGATCCATCCATAAACAACCTGTATATATGTTCAAATCATGCTGCTGTTACACAGGAGAGCCACCAGAGGTCCGTACAAACCGGCAGCAATGGAAACCCACGTGTCATTTCCCCTTTAAGCCAAAACAGCCTTCGCTATTTTTGTTGTCGTGCCATGTCGTGTTTTGTTGTTGTTTGCATAGACACGCTGGTTACTGTCCTAAATCAGAGGCAGTGTGTATACAGAGAAGCATGTGCATAACAGAAGCCCACCTCTGTGTAGTTGTAGTCGCTGTTGGTGGCCAAGAACACTTTGGCCACCTCCTTCATGCGGCTGAGGAGGAGCGGGAGGCGGGGCTATAGGAGACAGGTCACATGGTTCTCATTACTGCTAAGCTACATTCACTATAGCCATAGTCCACACTATAGTCCTGCTTCAGATCTGGACAAGGCAGTTATGCTACCCCCCCCCCCCCCACAATGCAGTCCTCTTTAATACTGAGGATCAAGCAGAGCTCTGTCCTCTGCTCTCTTTCATCTCCAACCCAGCTCACAACAGAAGTCTGTATGCTGTCACTCACATCTTTCACCACGTACTTCTCCAGGTTCTTTAGGGTCTTCTCCTTAAGGCTGCCCTGCAAGGCGAGATGAACATTTACCTGACGCAGACCACCCATCATTAAAGGCTGGACATTAACAGACTCTGCATTAGTTTCCATTACACAAGCAGGAAATAAAGAATTAGACTTTTCACTTTAAATTTAAAAAGTGACAGACCCATAATTTCCCATTTTCTTATGTTTAAAGGGTCGGCCATTTTGAAGTCTGTATTCCACATGACCTGGGCGAAATCACTCGCTTACCGATTCATGGACATAGTCCATAGCTTCCCGCACATCTTGGAACATGCTTCGGAAAGACATGAACAGGTCACCGTGCTGAAAGCCCTTCTGCAGACTCGAGAGAGAAAGACACAGATAAAAGAGTCATGGATGATGTGGGACGAGTGGGAAGCCATCTCAGATGAGGAGAAGGAACTTACTTAGTGTATCTGGTAGATCTGGTGAAAAAGTCAACAAGGCAAGCATACAGGTAGGTTTCTGAAAGAAAGAGAAAACACGATGCAAAAAAGCATTCCTGCCTCGTAATTGCGAATCAGACACATAGGGGGCACTGATGTAGCAAACATCTGCCATTGACTAATGCTTCATTTATTTATGACTTTGCAGAGTGTCGGAACTTTTCCAGAGCCTTCAGGAGATGCTAATTATTGTGAACTAATTATTGAAGGAGACAGAACACATCCCTGAAGGAATTACACATTGGGAGAGGACAGAACCTTCCTATAACAAGACACACCTTTACTACCTAACGAAATAAATTCTCTCTTTGAGGTTCCCCATCACAAATACTTTAACATTGATCACTGCATTGTCTTTGTCATATTTTAAGTGCTATATACCTATTTCTTTACTGGTTAAGGCTGTTATGGTTAGACCGATGTGTCTCAGTAACACACTTAGGAAGCAGAATACAGATGTTTCTAATTAAATAAAGCTTACAAAAGGATGTATGTTTAACAGGAAAGAAGGCTACCTGAGAGGTTGAAGAGGGTGTTGAGGATGTAGTAGCGATCAGTGTTGTCTTTGCGAATGAACCTGCTAGGGTAGTACTCCTGGATCTCTGACCTGGGAATGGAGAAGAAGGGTGAGAGCTCAGCCACTAACGTCTAGTGATGCTCGTGAATGCTCGGCACCTACAGAACATTCTTGGAGTGGCTCTAAATAAACGGTGTCCTTCTCACCTGATCAAACACGTCACATGACCATTGAGAGAACACGGAAGACTGCAGATGGATATGTGGACTTTCATAGTAACATGAGCGTGGAAAGAGCATGACGGGCAAATCTGCCTGTCACTAGCTGGAATGCTGGGGCTTCTCATACCTGGGGGGGAGCAAACTGGTGGTGACCCAGATCCAGTCCTCTCTGGGAGAAGCTTGGGATCTGAGGTAATGGGCCATTTTCCATCAGAACCGAGCCAAAGGCTCTGGGGTCAGGCTGCGATTCCACTTGGGGAACTAACTGCCTCTTAAGGCCTGAAAAGCCCAGAGCTTTCATCATTCCAGATATAGGATGAAGAAGAGCTTGCGAAAGCATGTCTGAGATTTACAGATCAGGTGGAAGGTGGGTAACAACAGAGAATCTGGCTTCTTAGATAATTTCCTCATTCATGCAGAGAGAGAGAGAGAGAGTGACACAAACACAAGCTGCTGGATCTCCGGTCCAAAGCCCTTTCACCAGGTGTAGGATATAAATACACATTACTGCTCCCAGGCTGGTCGTCTCATCTGTTGTAGTTCAAGGGAATACTTGTGGCCGTAATACAGACCTGCTATTTTGGTCCCTTGTATATTTTTTTAAACATAGAAAAACCAACTCAAATACTCACGTCTGCTTGAAAACACTGTTCGCCTCAGACATGCCTGCATTTGCTCGCCACTGGCAAAGCAAAGAGATGTAAAAAACGGAAAACTGTCTCTGGCTGAACTGCCTACAAATTCTTCATCTCCATATTTTGTCTTGTCAACATTTCCTGACTAGATAAAAGAAAGTTCCAGATCACTTATGGTGTAATGAGACATCATTCTCATAGAAACTCTCTGAAGACCACAGAGCGGCATCTCCATTATTGCTGTCCCATTTCAAATATGTCAGAATTAATTGTCATATCGGTTCCTTGCTTCACTAGTGTTGGCTAACCTTTGTCAACATCTCTGGCATGTGACAGCTCGTTGGCATTAAGCCGTACGATTTGCCAAAATCGTTGTCAGCACATGGATGCTGTGGGTTTGTAGTCATAGCTGATGGTAGTAGGAGTCAGCATGACCATTCTAAAATTAACTCATAATTAACATCATTACAACATCACAACACACGCATTAGCCCTTGGGAGAAAAATATTAGAGCACGAAACCTGCAAAACTTGTAATAATTGGATTATTTAGCGATTAAATTAAAAGTTTTTGCTATACTGTAATTTTTATTGCAGCATTTGTTAGGAAATATTTTTAAATTAGCATCTCATACCGGACGCACATTGCTTTCTGTGCTGTTAGTCTCCAGCTGCAAACTGAGTCTTGGTCATGTGCCTGTCAGGCACCAATTGTACGCTGCCCTTTAACGGCATCACCTCACCCTCGGAGGAAGCTGAAGCCATGGGCACACACCAGGATGTTACCATGGGAGTCCACCTTCAGCAAGTTGCCATACATGGTGTCAAACACTAGGCCTCTGGGGGGGGGAGAGAGACAGTGATCTATGAGCTGTCAACAGTCAACACACTGTAGCAATGGTGTGAAAGGCTATTTGAAAAAAATATGACAAATATATAATTAAGTCTGCATAACATCTCTTTATTATGTGCTTGTTTTTACTAGCTCATCAGCAAAAAACCTGGATCATGTCAATGGTGGTAAAACAGAGGTGGAGCCCCGTCCTGCAGGGAGCGCTCACCGTGTGGGGTAATTGGGATCATATGTGTACTGCAGCAGCTCATGTGGGTAGCCTATGGACACCAGCCTGTCCCTCAGCAGCTCGAAGCCCATCTCCTCGTAGTCCGGCGACTTGTACTCTGCAGTGGACACATGGGCTGTCAGCGAGGCCAGAGGGATCTATAGATACATCAGGACATGCAACTGGGTCGCAGTGCTCTACAGCCTGTGGGGTGGGTCATGGCTTTAAGGCTGGGATTTAAAACCACCCCCCCCTCCCCAACAGTATAAACTTGTACTATAAACTACAGAATTCAAAGGAAATGAACAAGAACATTGGGAAGGGCACACACAAACATTCATGTCTTTGTGAGGACTCTCCATTCATTTCTATGGGCATAACCAAACAAAATACAAGACTCTTGCCATTTTTAATTTTCACAGATTCTTTATAAAACTGAGGTTATCCTGTGGGGACTGAAAAAAAAAGTCTGCACAAAAAGTTACAGCTTTTTATCACACTGTGGGGAAATCTGGTCCCCACAATATAATATTTACAAAAACACACCAACGCACACACATACAGACGCAAAGTTTATTATGACTGATTACCATGGAAATACAAAGCAACCATGTTACCAGTAGAGGCAGTCATTCATTTTACATAATAAAACAGCACAATGAAGCCTCTCTTAACAGCGGCGACGCCTGCACTCACGGGCTAAGGTGTAGTCCATGTCAAAACCGAAACATTTCACATTCTCCAGCGCCAGGCTCCGGTTGACAAAAATACTGAAAGAGTGAACAGAATTGAGTTATGCATTCAAAGCTGTATGGCAGAGAAGCCCCTGGGACGGCTCTGCTGATTAAACCGGCTGCATAAGCGTCCATATCATGTTCTGTGTTTAAGCTTATAATGAAGTAGAGCTTGTTAGCATCATAGCATTACAGCTACCTTCATTGGTTTGCCAGAAAAAGCCTCAGTAATGCTTTGTAATTATTCGATTAAAAGCTCTGCAAAGATTTTATCTATGTTTCTGCCAGAAAACGAGTTACACCGAACGTTATTCACACTAACTAGCTACCATTGGGGATGGCATAGAAGCGCAGTGGTTAGTATACCTCTGGGACTAGGGTTCGAGCCTCTGCCATGACTCCGTGTGTGTGGCGTTTGCATGTTCTCCCTGTGTTGTTGTGGGGTTTCCTCTGGGTTCTCTGCTTTTTCCACACAGTCCATAAACATGCTGAGGCTAACTGGAGCTACCAAATTGCCTGTAGGTTTGCATGTGTGAGTAAATAGTGTGTGAGTGTGAGTGAATAGTGTGTGAGTGTGAGTAAATAGTGTGTGAGTGTGATAAATAGTGTGTGAGTGTGAGTAAATAGTGTGTGAGTGTGAGTAAATAGTGTGTGAGTGTGATAAATAGTGTGTGAGTGTGAGTGAATAGTGTGTGAGTGTGTCCTGCAATGGGTAGGTGCCCCATTCTGGGTTGTTCCCTGCCTTGCGCCTGCACTCTCTGGGACAAGCTCTGGACCCTCGCGACACTGAATAGGACAGGCGGTTACATAAGATGGATGGATGGATAGATGGATGGATGGACAGCGGCCACAGATGCAGTGGGAGGCCAGAGCCCTGAAGGCCACTCCGCTTGTGGATCCCTCAGCTGGTCCCAGAAGAAAAACCAGTCAGCCCACTTAATTCTGACAGCTTTAATCCATTCAAACCCTTATATACAGATCTGATCATCCAGATGAACAGTGAAGGTATATTATCATTGCACTCCTAGCATGTACCCATCTGTTCATAGGTGTTTTACAGATTCAGTTTGATCTGTATAAACTAACATCCTACTTTTCATATTTTTTATCTAATGAATAATATTGAATGAATTATTTAAATGAATTTAAAGCTAGAATCTGAAACTACACAAATGAATCTGAAACCAAACTACTTATTGGTAATTAATTGCTAATTAAATATTTGCAATTCCAAATTCGGTTCACTTTCAGCACTAACCAAATGGTATGATTTATCCAGCAGCTAAGGAAGGTTTTTCTCTGCAGAGGGAGTAAACAAGGTCCTCCGATAACATTATCTTCCACTCCTACTGAGAAGATGAGACCTCCGCTTACAGCATGGCCACCCGCGCTGCCCCCACCACACTAAGCACTGTGAGACGGTAACGGCTACTAGTAGCTAATTACTGCGTCAGTTAGCATGCAGCTGTTTGTCCAGAGGTGACGCATCATATGGACACATAACCTCAATGTCGAAACCAGGGATCTAGTTCTCATTAATGCAGAGGAGCCAATTAGAACCATCCCAGAAAAATACCCAGGTATATATATATATATGTCAGAATTTGCAAATTGCTTGTAATAAAGTTGTCAGGTAATTAGATAAATGTATATCAGAAGCATGAGTGTTGCATAACCACAATTACCAGGAATTATCTCTACAGTTACACAGTACAGCCTGGTCTTTTATTAACCGGTATTTACAGCTGAATGATTCACGTAGATTTCAGCAGTTATTTCCACTTTTGCCCTCTGACACTGTACCAGAGCGTCACGCATAATTCCAGCTCCAGCACCAGAGATGAGGCTCATGTAATGTACCAGTGCCCTCAACATCATCTGATGTTGCATTATAGTGGGAGGAGCCCATGCGGGGGTTGGGCTCCCTTGTGACAGACGGGGGTGGGGTTAGTGCCCTCAGCCACGTACTCTGCCGTGGGTGTCTATCGCATCTTGACAGCGAGCTCTGGCTTTATCACACCTTCCCCATATGCACAGAGCCATTCGCGTTGTCACGTTAACACAGTGGGGGGGGGGGGAGTAAGTCAATTTGAGATTTGGAACATGCTCTATCAGCAGCTCCACTGAGAATAATCCACGATGCTACGGTCTGCCTCCGTTTCCATGCCAACTGAAAACGTCTGAGAGGTCACAGACAGTCTTGCCCTAAGGAGATTTTCTTTGTTGAGGTACAGGATAAAAATCGTGGTGGGGGGTTGGAGTGGAGGGGACTGATCCAGCTAATGCCACACGCCCGCTCTGTTTCCCAGACAATAACACGAACCCACGAAGATGCCCATGGGTGTGAAACAACCCCCCCTGCGCAGGTGGCGAATCAGGGGCCATGCTGATGATCATCTGCTGTCTGTGCACTGTGGGGGGAGGAAGCAGGAGAATAGAGATGTTCAGGAGAAGATCTTGTGGACCTGCACGCCAGATTGGAACACACGAAAGCTGCTATAACGTCTATAAAAATGTCATGGCATGCAGTTTAAAGTTAGACAGAGAGCAGAGGTCAGCTTGGTCAAATTGCAAGTTAAACTACATCCCTGCCAAGACCCCAGGAAGCAGAATGTCTACCAGCAGGAAATCCATATTCCATATGATCTGTCCAGTCCAGTGGGACCTCTGAGAATTTATTATTAAACTATTTCCGAAAGTGTCGGGATCCAAATTTCCCATGATCAAGTTCCATAGGGACATGCATTCCTTAAGGCTTAATGTCCAATATTCCGAGATTGCAAATTTATGCCGGAATTTAAAATATCCTACATAACAGTCAAAATATCTTTTATTGTCAGCTTCACATATGTGATGTGTGGAGTTGGTCATTGTGCAAATGAAAATAGGTAATAAAGAGAATTTAAATACTAAAACATATAAGCATAATACTGGCATGACATTTTAGGACATGAATACAGACAGAAGATTGTTCAAAGTGGTGCAGTAGTTTGGCATTGAAGCAGAATATGCAATAAATAAACAGATTTGCATACTGAGCCTTTTAACAGACCCAAACTTATGCTGGGGGGGAGGGGGCAGACTATTCAGCGGTCAAATAATCTGAGAGAAATAAACTGTTTTTAAGCCTGATTGTCCTGGCGTCGAGGCCACAGAACCTCGCAGCAGATAGCAGTGGCCGTGAGAGAGGCGATGGGTCCCTGATGATGCCACTGGCCCTCTGAATGCAGCGAGATAAGGGACGCCCTGTTTTTGTTTGAAATAAATGCTGATCGTATTTATATGATTGTAATTCGCATCCTACCACCATGAAAGTGTGTAATAAGAACAGAAGGATGCGGTAAGAAGCCCAGGCAAACCTGGGATAACAACAAACACATTCTTAATAAGTGATGCAGAAAAATATTACAGTGGCAGACTCAAGGTAAAGTTTGTCATTGGAATTTTCCTGTTTTTTGGTAGGGGGGCTGGGTAAGTATCACGGTGTTTCTTTAAATAACTAAGATAGTAGGACTTCTGTGCTCTGCATGGGGATGTGCACTTGCCATGTCTTGAACTCGTACATAAAATGCACTTAATTTTTTATTATTTTTTTTTAGACGAGCTCCTCAATTTTCATGCTCAGTGCTCAAAGATGTTTTAGTTTATTGCAAACTGAGGTGGGACCTAAATTTAAACCTCATCTTTCTTCATGCAAGATATTCTGAAGGGTCTGCATATATTTGTAATAATTATGAAAATGAATAATAAAATTGTTTTCGCCCCAGGTAACGCAAGTCTGACTCTATCCTACGCACCTATCAATACCTCAAAGGTAAAGTCTGTCCCTCACCAACCACTCCAATCTCCCTGCCCCCCCCCCCCCCGGTCAATACTGTTCAGCTTATTTAATGATTTACAAGATGGTGGCCACATGGTCTGACATGCACCTGGGCAGTACACACAGCAGCAGAAGCCAGCCCCCCTAACAAGGGGCTCCTGGGGTGATCCTTCACTGCCATCCAGCATAAGATAGTGTCACTTCCATCCATCCATCCTCCAGTGGCCTACTGCAGTCTGGGGTGTCGGTTCATTGCAGGGCACATACATGCAGGCCGCACAGGCAGACAGACAGAGGGGGCAGGTGCCCAGGGGTGCGAGGAAGTACCACCATTATAGCAAAGTACCAGCTAATTTTTATAGAGAATTATTTAGGCTGCAAAAACTTGTAAAAATACACACTCCGCCTAATCAATACTTATCAGAGAGGCCAGCCTGATGTAACAGAATGCGGCACTCGCAGTCCAAACAAACGCATCAAATGTGTCCAAGATGTATGTCAGAAATCATATCCCAAAAATGTGCTTTCAGTCTGATAAGGCACCTACAGATGTATGTGAGTTTAATCATCTACCCATCCATCTTCTAACCCCTTATCTGCAGGGGAGTACCTAGAAATTCTGGGCCCCCTGACAAAATGTCACCTTGCCCCCCCCATATTATATAATCTTACGTATTCTCGGGTCCCACTCTGGTACCCCTTGAATATGCCGCTCAGATGCCCCTATTATCCTGGACACAGTGGCAGGGTATGTTTAATCAATCCTGCAAAAATTATATTTTTCGTAATATTTCTCTTGTAAACACGTACATAAGCAGAAATGACAACACAATCTTCTTGTACACTGTGAATATTTTAAAAGTCACAGGATATGCATCGGATTTATTAAATTATTAACTAATCTCATTTAAACTTCCATTAAACACGAGACTCGCCTTATCTTCAGCCAGCAAGCTCCACCTCAAATCGTAAATTTATTTGCCCTGAGACGTGTTAGACGATATGTCTTTATTCTCAGTGCAAGGGGTCAGATTTTAGTTCATGAGTTCAGAGAGTTCGAAGTTGTCTTTGAACGCCTATATGATTTTTGCTCGTATTCGTTGAGCAATAAAACGCGTTAATCGTGTGATGCTACTAACTTCCCTCGGAAACAAAGTTTATTTAGTGGAATCATTGCACGGTTTCGAAAACAGAATAATGACAGCAAATAGTAATTGATTAAATCAGACTAAATGCTAGTGCTGATCAATTGATGTATGTAACCGCATATGTTAAATATGCAGGGTACTGTTTTTATCTAGGTAGGGACAAGTTCAAAAGATTGTCTCAAGTCAGGCGGTGCGGCTCTAGACCGTGGGAATCTTTTGTAAACGATGAAAATGAATGGCAGGCATTCTTAATGCGTGTCACTGAATGAAGCGCTCCGGTAGTGGCGATCTTTCCTAATTCCCGGTGCATCGGACTCCTCACCTGTGCTGGTAATCCCTCTTCAGCGAACCAGTCTTGGGATCCTTTGGCAGCGGCATGTGAACCGGCTCGCCGGTATTTTCCCCGGTTTCGGTGGAAATGCTCCCCATGTCGAAACCTTCCCCTCTTCTCACGACCTCTTGTCTCCTCCTGTTCACAAACACGGTCCAAACTGCAGGGTCTCGGGGGGTTATATGAGATAAGAGGGCTGCGCCAGGACAAAAGTGAATTACGTCCCCTCTTGTTGGGCTTTCGTCTGTAAACAACTCCTCCCCAAGCGCGGTGTGGTCCGGACGTGTTGGAAAGCGGTGAGGGTGTGTACCCTATGCTGGCTTATTTTGGATCTAGTCGGTGCGTGGATCCGCGTTACACGCAGAGATTATGTTATCAGAAATACGCACACGGGAAGGGGGACACAGACAGCCGAAGCAAACGCACGTTCTGCGAGGCATCCTGGCTTCTGCTTATCGGGACCCAACAAATGCTGCCGCGAACAAAGTCATAAGAGGTACCTTTTATACCCAAGTCGTATGCACCGGTTTAAATACATGAATAGACAAATAAATACAGCCGCAATTGTGGCGACGGTGTCCGGTTTTACGTTTTTTAACGACAGAGATGGAGGTGCTGGGGATATGGGTGAAGTGGGCTACAGATCCAGCTCCCCAAATTCCTTAAATTGGGCTTTGGAATTGTCCTATACGAAAGTCTGGCAGCGTGCCCGAAGCCTTACAATTACACCCAGAGCATCCTCAGACCCTGTTGGTTAAATTATTGGCACCATAAACGCACGATCTAAACCCGTCCTTTATATATTTTTAGCCCGCTCCCTATAATACACGCTTAGCGCCGCCACACTTCACGGGGACACCGCATATCCGACTAATCCTGCGCAGATTGATTTCATATAGTCGTTCCTGTGCTCTGACCGCAACACCGCCGTTTAGCACAAGTGACACGTACGTACGACCAGCGATTTTTCCGACGACAGTAGGAAGCAGCTGATCTCATAATATATCGAAACATTAAAAAATCAGTTGCCTACTTTGGACACTAGGCGGGGTAGTGGTAAAGGATGTAGTGCTTTAAATTAAGGACCAGTTACTACGTATGTGATCGTAAGGTAAAAGGAACTTCTTATATCAGCTTCAGTAAATATCGGGTTGCATAAATGAAAAAACCAAGCAAATGTACAAGTTAGTAAAAGCTTTATTATTACATAGCTCTGAAGCCGCTTGCTCTCCTACTATACATATGGGAAAAATTATAATTGGCTTTTGTAGGTATCTGTTGATGAGGAACAACGTTTAAAAAGCGCATCACTGCGTAAGTCTGTGAAGCGCAGTCTGCTACTGTCTCGGTGATCTGATTACCGATGACTTTGATTCCACAGTCACGCGATCACCGCGGAACAAAGCCTTTTCCTGATTGCACCAGAGCCTATCCATTAAACCCATCATGTATAAAAATAGAAGTCTGTTTGTCCACGATAACCTGCCTTGCGTTTGGTGTCAAGCCTGTGCTGCTTTCGTCTTGACTTCTGCCCACTCAGTCGGAAAAGACGAGAGAGAATGGGCTCAAGGAACGAAGCACATACGGATACAGCTAATATATGGTTTAATACAGCTAATAAGTGGAGAACCAGCAGGTCAGATGACCCCACAAAGTCTTGCTGATGGATATAGTTTGAACCCAGATCACAACACAACCCACAGACGCATAACTGCATGGCGGTAATATTTCAGAAGTATGAATGACATTTTAAGGAACCCCCTCCTCATTCAGCTGAATGTAAGATGGACCTCCCACCCATGTTGTGGTGTGACAGCAAGGGGGGGGGTCTGCAAAAACAGCCAGGCTGTTGCAGTATTAAGGTCCAATATTATGGGCTAGCACCTCTACCTGGAAATGATCCATGATGTCATAGCCCTCAACTGGGCAGACTTTTTACAGAACAACTGCCGGGCGTGCGTGACATGTGGGGCGGGGGAGAAATGCTGACAGATAAATTGTTTTATTACATGAGGGGGGGGGGAGACAGGGCAGCATGAGACAACAGGAGTTATGGTGCTGTTCCTTTGCATGCATGCTGTACGCCTTTATCTTTAAAATGTTTCAAGGAATCAATACTATTTATACAATAGTGTGTAAAAGCCTTAGGCAGTCAGATGTTTAAGGCTGTTCATCGGGGGAATACCTGTATATTTGCTCAGGAAAAAATAATATTGAACATAAGAACATATTCAAATTATCAGTAACACTATAAAAAATAAATAAGATTTTTTTTCTGTTCTCCAAAAAGTTAACTAGATGAACTTCACTTTGGCTCCCAATCCTCTCCTCAGGGGTCCCGCAACTATTGTAGGTATTCATCTCATTTTACCATCAGCTCAATTAATTAATTTAATTAGTTAATAAATGACATATTGATTAGCCAAACAAGGTGGGGTAGTGGATGAGTCAAAAAATATATGGGTGTATTGGACGGTTACGGACATTAGGAGAGATTCTGAAATGGCTAAGCTGACACACTGACAGACATAATATCAGTTTTATACTGAGGTGAAGATCATTTTCTTTGACTAAGACTTTTGCATAGTTTTGTATATTCACAACATCGAAATAACACTAAAGTAATATCTGTAATAGGATTATATTAATGTCATGTTAATAACGCAGGAGCGTAATGCGAGGTGTTGTCGAATGTTCTCATGAGACTTACTGAGCGAGCTAACATTTGTCTTTCGGCTAGCCCTGATCTGCCCTGCTCTGTTCCCATCCCGACCGCTCCTGTCCTGGACTCTCCCTCTGCTCCTGCTCTGTGTCTGAAGTCTTCGTCCTCGGACTGACCACCCTCCGACAGAGGAGGCTATATGACCCTCACTCTGCCTCTCGATTCCCTGTCCGGTTGCCTGTCCCCAAACCCCCCAGCTCCAGCCATGCTTCACTTTAATCCAATTCTGCTAGTTTGTTATTCACACCATTTAATAGTTTGGGGGCTCTACAGAATAGATACATAACTCAGTTATTAATGTTTTCTAAAGGTTGTGGATTTGGTGTAAAATTAAAATAAAAGAAAATCATAAAACTCATGGTTAGATGGATGACACCGGTGCACATTTGCTTTACAAATGCTGAAAATATCCAAAAAACACTGTTAGAGTTTTGTCGATTTCATGGCTTGGGTTTCGACCGCAGACATGCACCATTTGTCCACACCTCGTTTTGCAGCATGCATTCTTCGGAAGTCCTCTGTGATTTCCAGGATCGTCCGGTTCTTTATCTCTGGGAGGTGTCGCCATATAAACGCTGCACAGAAGAGACAGCAGGCCAGAAATATGATGAAGCAGAATTCACCCAGGTGTTGCTGTGGAGACAGAGGAGAGCTTTCCTCAAGTCATCTGCTGAATCTGTATATACAAAATGGTCAGGATAGGTTTATGTAAGAAACAATTGGCTGCAGAGATTAACTTAATGGAGGATGAACTCATTCCTCATGGAGGAAAGGAAGAAAATTTTCAATGGATGTCTTATGGTCCAAACTATAGAAATGAAGCAACACTTGGGTGTCTGGATTCCACAAAAACTAGTGTGGTTTCAGTACAACTCGAACAAATGCGCCTATTATTTGCCATCTGTTCTATTCAGATATGGCTAATCAAGACATGATCACTGTGCACTTGATCAGTTAGACAAAAAAATAAATAAAATTGCACTGAGGTGAAAACCTGTCAAAAAAGCTTTAGACATCCGGACTTGGTGGCCAAGAACTCAGCCGTTCTTCATCAAATCATTCACCAGATTGATGCCTGTCCTGCTGCTGCTCCTCTGCTTATCCTGCCGTCAGAAGTAGCACCAGCCTGCTGCTACCTTCCTGCCACACTGAGACTTAAAAATCTAAATGTTTTGACTGTGTAAACTAGGATTTTATCATCCTGTTATTTTGACTTCCTGTTGGCCCTTGGAGGTTGGGCTCCCCCTTTGAGTCTGGCTCCTCCCCAAGGTTTCTTCCTTCCAGGGTGTATTTTCTTGCCACTGTTGCCTCTGGTTGCTCACTGGGGGCTTTGGGCAGGGATAATGTAAAGTGCTCGGAGACAATGATGCTGTGAAAATGCACTGTACGAATGAAATTGAGTTGAATTGAATGTTTGTGGTCTGACTGAATTACAGTACCATTAGTATAATGGGAGGGGCTCTGGACCCTCAAGGAGCCCCCCCCAAACAAGTACTTACTACAACTACAGGGAACAATATTCCGATGAGGAAGAGGGAGATCCAGTTGAGAGAGGAGCAGACAGTGTAAGCCGCAGGTTTGTAGGCCTGGGTGAAGATGTCCGCAGCGAGCGCAACCGTCACGGCAGCTGTGAGGCATGCACATACATAGCATTTTATTCAGTCATTCTCCATTCTGACAGCTCCCATCCCCACATCCAATGGCTCTCTTCATTGTTCTGAAGAAAGGAGCTTATTAAAGCCAAAAAAGCGTGAGCTAATGGCATAAGCACAACAGCATTTCCCTGACACGTGGGTTAATGTAACAGTGGAGCCTGGATTTAGGACAGAGCTTGGCTCTAAGATTTTAACATTTCAAGCAGTTTTCCAGTTTGGGATATACATACCTGGTCCACTGCTAAAGAAGAAGATGTAGAAAAAGATGAGAATCATGCTGCAGTAAGGCATCCAAAACACCCATTTCTGTAAAAGGACACATCAGCTGAACCATACAATCCTGAACACACGGAAACAAACATTTGTTTAAAATAAAGCTCAGAACATCCAGTAGTTAGAAGAAGTTGATGGAAAAGCAGGGAGCCTCTCTACCACTGGGAGTTCCTTCAAACAGCTGGTGGGGAAGTAAACCAGCGTCTGATGAGCAGAAGGCCACTGCCGTCATGTACTCGGGAGTTTCTATCACAGGGGTGTGGCGTGGGGCAGACTGAGAAAAGAGTGGATGGTCCAGTTGCGGCTCACAGGAGTTTATTAACAGAAACTGAAAACACTGGGAAAACTTCACAACAAATGGACCACAAGGGGTCAAAAAGCAAATAGGAAAAACAAAGACTAACTACAAAAAGTCAAGGGAACAAAGAGCAGCCAGGGAACAAAGTACAAAAATAAAACAACACAGGGTAACTGCTAACATTCTGAAATACACAGTGACCCACTGAGGAAGTGAACTAAGGCAGGAACATAATCCATAATACACAAACCGAACTGGGTAACGACGCAGGAGGAGTGAGACATGAAACAATTAACCAATCGGGGAGGGGGCAGGACAACGAGCAATCAGGGTTGAACACACAAGGACTGGCAAAAAAAAAAAATAGGTAACAGGTGAAACTAATAATTAAATCAAGGAAGTGTGAGATCAACAGAGAAATTAAGAAACTGACAGAGAAACAAGGAAACAAAATCGAACACTGGGAAAGTAATGAAAGCAAGTGAAACAAAACCAAGGCACAAAGCAAAAAGCAAAGCAGAATACAAATCACCAAAACACTAGATGGATACAAGTGAAACATTAGGGAACAAAATACAAAAACAGAGGAGACGAGATTTGAACACACCACTGAGGGGTTTACACACACTCAGCTCATTGAACCATGCGGCTGTCTAGGGAGCAAGGGAAACACACTGAAGACTTTGATAATGGGAAGGACAGGATGGCCAGCGACATCTGCTGACCAAACGGGGAGGACAACATGAAAGACAGATTGGTGCTGACCCTGACAACTGCAGCTCACCTGTAGGTTGAGGGTGATAGTGAGCAGTCCCAGAATGGCAGCCATCATCAGGTTGCCTCGGATCAGCAGAACCCTCTTGCCTGTGCTCTCAACTATCATTACCTGTGAGGAAAAAAAATTCTTGACAGATTGTGTCCAGTTGGCATTGAATTTCCATAGATTTATGCCCTTGTGCAAATTCATTGAAACAATTTGTCACAAAGACATGCGTGCAGTGGCCAGGGACCTGCTGGTCTGCACAGCCAACAGGGCAGAGAGTGCGCTGAGTGGATGGACAGAGGAGGCACTGAGCCCACAGACTGGCAGGCCTGCTTGGGTGGGGTTAGAGCTGGGTGGATGGACAGAGGAGGCACTGTGCCCACAGACTGGCAGGTCTGCTCGGGTGGGGTTAGAGCTGGGTAGATGGACAGGGAGGCACTGTGCCGACAGACTGTTTTCAGACTTCTTTTCATTTAATTGGCACAAGGGTGTACTAAACATTGATGGGATTGTGGAATATTTATTTTAGTGTTATGTTTCAATCTTTCAATATGTGTAACAGTTTTTTTTTTACTTAGAGATTCTGACCCATCAAGCAGTCCCAACAAGTGACAGCTAAGAAAAGAGGCAAAGATAGAGGCTCACGCAAGTCAGAGAGATGGCAACCTCACAGAGGCCCGTTCCCAGAGTGGCGTAATGCAGCTGGTGAGACGAAATCCCTGCCGTGCGGAAGACGTCCAAGGCGTACATGTAGACCTGGGGTGGGGGACACAACTGCTTTGGCCTGGAGGGCAGCACAGAGTGAAAAATACTTCGCGGTGTGGATGACTTACACCGAGAATAGCTATCCTTTGATTGACAGTGTCAAGGAAATAGGGTTTAATGGTGCACTGGGTTTTGTCCCAGCAGAGCTCTGAAGTAGCCTGCATTGATCAGCTGTTTTCTTACGTAACTGAAATGAATCCAAATCTGTTTGTTTGCAATATCCCTCTGGTGAAGAACTGAAATTTGATTGTATATGTGACAAAATGTGTGCAAGCCACATCTAAATTAGTATTAATGTATTGATTGATTGATCAGTTGATTTATTGATATATTGGTTGGTTGATTGATTGGTTGACTGATTGGTTGATTGGCAAGTTAGTTAATTGATTGATTGATTGATTGATTGATTGATACTGACTGCATTGATCCCGCAGAACTGGAGGACAGTGCAAGTGACCATGGCAGTCAGCAGCTGCCAGCGTACAGTCTGGTCACGGATCAGCTCCCACACAGACCGGCACCGCACCCCCTGGAGAGCCACCCTCTGTAGCAGCATATCCTCGATCTCTGAGGTGTGGTCTCCCTTACCCCACAGCTGCTGCATGGCTGTGGTGACAGGGGACAAATCAACATCAGAGAGGATCCATATCACCTTCAGATTTATCTAACCTGCATACCTTAACAAACTTCCTAAGTGTGTAAAGAGCTGAAAATAGTTTGGATAAAGGTCTACATTAAGCAAAGTTACAGCAATAATAAGAATGTTGAGTAGAGCGGACTGAAGGACGTGGGAGCAGAGGTGTTGGCAATCAAAAAAGGGGTTTTTATTAAACTCAAAACAACAACAACTGGAAATTAACATGATCTTGGGGGACCCGAATGGGAGGAGGGAGTGAGGAGGGGCACAGGCAACATGAGGGAATGACATCAATGACAGGACTGGAGAACACAGGACTGGGAAGCACTTTACATACTATACAAGGTTGACGAGAGAACACATGAGATTAACACAAAGACAGAAATGAGAGGTAAGATAAATGAGAAATAGGTGTGACTTATAAGGCCCACGCCAGAGAGGAGACAGGAGGGTCACGTAGAAATGGTGGGGAGGACATGACAAATAATCCAGTAGGAAGAATCTTTCAGAACCAGTAGTTTTGATTGCTGTAGTGTGGTAATACTCACTTAACTGGTCGGTGCTAAACTTTGATTTGGAAATGAGCTTCATCATCAAAAATAACAGCGACACATGGGACCTTACCCTTCTCACAGCCGGGCCGGTCCCCCCGGTCCAGCAGCAGGAAGTGCGGAGACTCTGGGAGGAACGGCAAGGTGAGTAGCTGCAAGATGCCCATGAAGCCAGAGAAGGCCAGCAGCCAGGGCCACCGGTCCTCTGAGCCCAGCAGCTCCCTGTGAGGAGGGGCAGCCCCGTCACATGCTCTTGTTTCATTTAAACATGTCCTCTTCACAGAGACTTCAGTAGCTAATGCACACACCTGGTGTTTAAATAAGTCAGCGCACGGTAGAATTGACACATGCTAAGCAATAGCTAAATGCTCCCACCTTAATGCTAAGCTATTACTAATGCTAAGCTAACTCTGGCAAAGGCCTTGGCATCTCACCTGAGTCCCAGCAGTTGTCCAGAGAACTTCCCCAAGGCGACGAAAGTGGAGACAGACAGACCCGCTATGCCGCGCATTGTCTTGGGGGCGCACTCCACCACATACAATGTATGAACTATCAGGCCAAATCCTTTGGGTAGAGCATTTTTAAAGAAGAAAAGCTCAACTTTGTAGGAATTCTACATCAAAGCCTCTCTTCAGTGGTAAATATCAGATCAAGTCTGGTTTAATATAATAAAGACTAAAACTGTTCTTTGCTTTATTGCTGTTGTTCCAATTTCTGTTATACATTGTGCTGGAAGGGTTAAACACTAAACCCTATACCATACTAAGTTACCACACATTGTTTGGTAGAAAATAATTTTTTCCTCTTGGGGAAGCTGCCAATGTCTCAGAGACTTTATTTAAATTTACACACATTCATATGGGCTTCCTGTGGACGCTTGAGTTTCTAAAGACAAGCCGTTCAATCCATCCATCTTCCATAATGTTTACCCAGTAAGGTTGCAGGTTCTCCTCACAGGCTGTAATTGACCGCTTGTGTGGCTTTTGTCTCTGCGGACACTGACCTGAATTGACGCCATAGATGAGCCGCCCGATCATGATCATCTCGAAGGAATCTGCGACCCTGCTCATAAGCATCATGATGGCGCCCGCTATGGCTAATGTGTTGTTGAAGAGCAGGGACCTCTTTCTAGAACAGCAGTGAGAAGAGCAGGGCCTTCCATGAAATCCATCTCAGTGCAGTTTTAATAGATAGGTTTTAGTGGAACCTACCAGTTTTAAAATTGTACATTGAATCGTTCTAATCCAATGGACCGAAACACTTGTAGTACCTCACAACAACAGCAAAATGTTAGCACTGACCCCCCTCATGTAGAGAATTTTACTGCTGTTTTCTTAGTAGATTAATTTATCCAAAATCCCTTTAGCATTAAGGCTAATTCAAAGGGGGCTGATAAAAGAACCTACCCTAACAGAAATATTAGCGTGTGTCTGACAATATCATCCTGATAGATATGCAGTTACATAACTAGATAGTTACTGAATGAGGTTTTTGTATCTGGCTCAAAGGTCACAACACTAGTTTCTCCTACTGAGACTTTCACTGGTATGTATTTGGTCTAAGTTCATTTCCTTAACAACCGGAACAGATGGTGGTCTGATTGGACCACATCCCAAAACTGATCTCACCAGCACTCACCGTCCATAAACATGAGCCAACCGTCCAGCGAACAAAGATCCTAGGATTCCCCCGATGCAGTAGATGGAGACAATGAAAGACCAGATGAGGCTCAAAACCCAGGGCTCCAGGGAGAGGTTGTAGTGCTCAGTGCAGGTTTTGTTGACCAGCTCCTTAATGAACTACACCATAGACATGGGCGAGTTAGCATCATCAATTCCTGCAACTGTCACGCTGATCATGTGCCGTTTCTGAGTCGGGAGGCATAAACCTTCTTGTCTACTGAAGCAAACTTAATATTATGGACAAGTATCATTCGGTAGCACTTGAACAGCTACTGGGAAGACACTGGGGAATTTCTTCAGTTTTATCTAAAAGGGCCTTATGAGATATTAAGATTTAGTCAGGTAAGATAACCACAGCAAAGACCCAAATGTTATTGTGTGTTTTATTTATTGAGATATTTCAGAAATCACAGAACTCTTGTGTCACCAAGGAGTCATTGACTCATTATCTGCCTCCCTCTGTCACTGCCCCTCCTTCTTTTTCAGAAAATGGCTAACTCATTTTAGCAAAATTTAACTATTCGCACATATAAAAAACACGATCAAGTGACCCAAAAGAGTGTCACATGAGGAGGGGGTTAATAGTGTAATAGCCACGCACATGTTACATCATCACGATGATATTGCAGTTGTACTTCTGGGCAATCCAACACATTCACAGTTGTCTATCCTGCTTTTCACACCTGCATATCCATTAGGGATAAGCGGACATGCTGTCGCTCCACTGCGAGCTGCGTTCTCTTTTCACAAGGCAACTTGACTCTAACCGTGTGAGATAAACGAGCTCCTGTCTGTCCCACTGACCAGAAACTCACACAGCAAACCACCTGCGTGCTGACTCACCCTAACCTAACAGTCCTCGCTCAGACATAATGAGCAACACAGCCCATCACCTCCAGAGCCACTTCCATCAACTAGACCTCGATCTGATGGAAAGTATCCAGAACAGGGCGACTCACTGGCGATGGCGAGTTGAGCACGGATATGTGAAAGCCATACTGGAATGTCCCACCAGTGCCAAGAATCAGGGTGGCGATGATGAACCTCGGGCTTCTGACCTGCACAAAACCCCAAAATTCACAGCAATGCTTGTAGAATTACAGCTGAGAAAACGGGGACATCTGACCCAGTAGGTCTGAAGCACTGAAGAGAATCTTAAGTGTGGTAACTGCCATGTCACTTACCAGGAGAGATATTGCTTGAGTCATTGTATCCAGCTGTGTCTTCTCTGTTGTATTACCCTTGGAATCGGCTTCCTACTCATTTCTTCACGTTTTGTCTGGCAGAGACAGAACAGTGGTTACTGTATTACGGCCAAGGTGCTAAATTTTAACTATATGAGGAAGCCGACGTACCTAGAAGAACCAAAGAGCAGAGGAAGATCATTTTGCCGGAAGTCTGTTCTCAGGACCACCATATTCTGCTCCTTGAGCTTTGCAATTTAGTGGGTTACATTTGCTCTCACACATCATCGTGATAACATAATGTTGGTGTAATTTGTGCATTTTTTGTCATTATTCTTATTAGATACGATTCCATAGGTGAATACTTACTCTCATTTTGGTTTTTATTTGCCTACTGTGCACATGGGTATTACCAATTGAGTCCCCTCACATCCAGCCATTCAGTTATCTACCAATTTCTTGGTCAAGGTCACAAACCCTAATAAGCAACACATTTTTTTTAATGAGTTGAATACTAGCTACCTCTAGTGGTAACAAGTGAACATTGCATATTCCGCACACTTCTTGGGCACAAACCAATTTTACTAATCCCTGTGGTACGAGTGAGGTTGAAACATAGAAGGTGTATAATTTAGCGCAGGTGAAAGAGAGCATGAGTGGAACAGAGTTGGGTGGGTGTACTCTGAGCTGGGTGGGGTTATGGACATGAACCCCAGAAGCACTGAACAAAGAGAATAGAATAGAATAGAATACATTATCATTGTACAGTGTGCAATGAAATTTGGTATGCCATTCCAGTGACAACGCAGAAGAAAAAAAGAAAAAATAAGAGGAAAAAAAATTACACGCATATACAAAAAGGTAAATATATGTTCATTGAGAAATGTACAACAAGGATAAAAAGATCTATATTAGGAGTAAAGTGTAAGGCATGACCACGAGGTACTATTGCAATAAATCGGCACTAACAGCAGATAAGGGAATGTGACAGTGGCACAAAAGACATGGCAGTATGATGTGTGACAGTACAGGAAATAACATTGTCTATGGCTGGTTCATCAAGGCAACAGCTCTTGGGTAGAAACGGTTCCTCATTCTTAAGATGTGGGTATGCCGGTTACTGACTGTGAGTGCGGAAGAAAGATGTGCTCCTAACCTGATTACTTGGGGTTATTGGTTAGAGGTACATTTTCCTTTTGCACATATTCTACAGAGCACTGAACAAAGAGAATAGAATGGGTTCATAAAATAGTTTGCTTGTGATTATTATGTTAAAAGTGAAGCTGACGTCAGTGAAGCTGACGTCCCCACAGAGCATTCTCACATATGACTTCTGATGTTCCAAATAAGAACATAAGAAATTTGCAAATGAGAGGAGGCCATTCGGCCTATCAAGCTTGTTTGGGGAGAACTTAACTAATAGCTCAGAGTGCTTAAAATCTTATCTAACTGATTAAAAGGAACCCAGGGTTTTAGCTTGCGCTACACTAGCAGGAAGACTATTCCATACTCTAACTACACGCTGTGTAAAGAAGTGCTTTCTCAGATTCGATCACCATGCAATTTCTGATGCAGACAAATGTTCATTAGTGTCCTTAACCTCTCCTTCTTCTCTGCTTCACCAACTTCCATGATTTTCTGGTTTACTCTATGAATATTCAGTAAAGCATACGTATTAAATGAAGCACCGGCATTCTTAATAACTAGCGAAATATTTGTATTTCAAATAATCATACAATATAAATGAGTGATGAGGTTAGGTGATTTTACCAGGCATGGACCCTCCCTACTCGATAAATAAAAGTTCAATTTGAACATATTGAGTTCAATAAAATTTAATTACACAGGAATTATATAGCACTTTTGCCCAAATAACTGATAGAGCCCCTCCCCTGGTCACTCTAAATTTACATCCCGACCCCCGGTTCTCTCTGTACACGGGGCTGTGGATTCCTGTTTGGCAGAGGTTGAAAATTCAGGTCCAGAAAGTTCAAAGCCAGACCAAGGTTTCGTTTCAACCAGCCAACTGAGTACTCTGTGACTGACTCTTTACTCTTAACTGGTTTGTTAAAACAAACCTTGGTCTGGATTTGTACGTTCTGGACCTGAATTTTCCACCTCTGCTGGTTGGGCTCTCTCACCTTGCACTCCGTGGGAGAGAAGCCAAGAGTCCCCTATGGTGGCGAAAACGTGGTGTATTATGTAAGAGTCTGTCACACCTCAACGTGAGAACGCTCGTCTGCAATGCTACCGCCGGAACGAAGGGGGCGCGCTTATTAAAGCACTGCCGTCCATTTGCCGACTTCTCGCGTGATTTCGCCGTACCCGATGGCTGACTGAAAAGCATGAGCTTCGGCTGAGAGCGTAATGTGAACAGTGTGTAAAAAGCTAACAGTAACTTAAAAGCGACACGTCTGGAATTGGAGGCGCAGTTTTCTATACCTGGATTTTTTTAGTGCGAACCGTACGCGATCGAAATGAGTTTGCTTGCCAAAATTGCGGAAATCGAGTCCGAGGTACTGAAAATCAATGAATCAACCCTACATGCAGAGCCAGGATCATTTAACTTCGTGTCAGACAGCCCGTCCGTCATCGTGTAGAAAGTGCACCTCATTAGTTCTGTCACGTTCAGTTAATCTTAAAGGTTTTTAGACTGAATCGTCAGAGGTCACTTATTAGAAAAATGTTGACGTATATGATGAGTTTACCGGTCGTTGCTGGTTAGCGCGCCCGTGGGTGTTGTATGATATTAGCTACTTGAAAACTGTTTCAGGCATTAGATTATAAAGGCTCGTAACTTTGTATCTGCTAACACAAGTGTGCACATGTATACTGAAACAGCGTGACGTGTATAATGAAGTAGATTCGCATATCACATACTCCCAGCATTAGCGAATATTACTGGGTACTTAAGCGAATACCCGAACTTTGTTTAGCTTTATTTTTACTGTCGACGATTGATTTTTTTAGTAAAATGAGGGCGTGTTTTTTGAGCTCCGGTCCCGGGCCCTGCCTCACTAACTCCCCCGTTCGACTGTATTGCAGATGGCTCGGACCCAGAAGAACAAGGCCACAGCTCACCACTTGGGGCTGCTGAAGGCTCGCTTGGCCAAGCTGCGGCGGGAGCTCATCACACCCAAGGGTGGCAGTGGTGGTGGTGCTGGGGAAGGTGGGCGTCGCCGTGGAGACACAGCAAGGAGATCTGGCTCTCTGTTCTGTGGTGTTGAGCCGCTCATGTCGCACGTTGCCATGCCATTCCCTCAGGTTTCGACGTGGCGAAGACCGGTGATGCCCGTATCGGGTTCGTTGGGTTCCCATCTGTGGGAAAGTCCACTCTGCTCAGCAACCTGGCAGGGGTGTACTCTGAGGTGGCAGCCTACGAGTTCACCACCCTCACCACCGTGCCAGGGGTCATCCGCTACAAGGGTGCTAAGATTCAGGTACGCTCAGGATCTTCCTGACCTGTTTCTCCAACTGACTGAATAGCCTCCTTCATCACCCTGACACCTTGTGAATGTATGGGACCTGGTTGATTTGCTTGGGAAGCTGTTCCACACATACTTTAACCTTTATCAGGTTTGTTAAATACTGATAAGTTGAACATTTCCTAGTGACACAGATGGAATTATATACAGTTTCTAGGATTTTTAAGAGGTGGGCCAAATTTTTGATAGCGAGGTTAGCATGACGCTGGCGGAGGTGGAGATTTCAGGTTCAGGTACAAATCCAGACCAAGATTTTGTTTCAACTGACCAGTTGAGTACTCTGTGACTGTGACTTGTTATACTCAATTGGTTGGTTGAAACAAAGTCTTGGTCTGGATTTATGCTCTCCGGACCTGAAATCGCCACCTCTGTCCACTGTTTTCTCAGTGTTCCAGAGCCATTGTGGTGAGTTTATTTATGTTCAGTTTTTCTGTCCACCAGCTACTGGATCTTCCGGGGATCATCGAGGGGGCCAAGGATGGAAAGGGCAGGGGGAGGCAGGTCATAGCAGGTAGGAGCTACATACCGTGGCCACTATTTATGGAGTAATTCTTTTTAGTCTGTTGCCCAGATTGGATTTTTAGGACTCATCCACCCTCTTCTGCGCAGTGGCTCGAACCTGCAACCTGATTCTGATCGTGCTGGACGTGCTGAAGCCCCTGGGACACAAGAAGCTGATTGAGCACGAGCTGGAAGGCTTTGGGATCCGGCTCAACAAGAAGCCGCCCAACATCGGCTTCAAGAAGAAGGACAAGGGCGGAATCAACTTCACTGCCACGGTGAGCAGAGCGAGGAGCCTCGCCCCCTGCTGGCTGCTGGTGGGATAGCGCTGCTGGAGTTTGATGGCGCCACCTTTTCTGTGACTCAGTGCTCCCAGAGTGAACTGGACTTGGAGACAGTGAAAAGCATCCTGGCCGAGTACAAAATCCACAACGCAGACGTCACCCTCCGCAGTGATTGCACGGCCGATGACCTCATCGACGTAGTGGAGGGAAACCGGTAAACTGCAGACCTTCAGATTCCTACCCTCCCAAATAAGCTTGCACATCGCCCCTCCCTTAGGTAATGTATGTGACCTTTCCACCCTAGTGTCACATTCTCACTGACCCTCTTCCTTCCTTCCTTCGCATCTTTTCTTTCTCCTCCCCTCCTTTTTTCCTTGCACCCTTCTCTCCCTGCCTTCCTTTCTGCTATTCCCTCCCTCCTATGTTCCTCCCAGGGTTTACATCCCCTGCATTTATGTGTTGAACAAGATCGACCAGATCTCCATAGAGGAGCTGGACATCATCTACAAGGTCCCCCACTGCGTGCCCATCTCGGCACACCACCGCTGGAATTTCGACGACCTGTTGGAGAAGATCTGGGACTACTTGCACCTCGTGCGCATGTAAGCCGCTCACTCTGGGTGTCACTGAGTGACAGATGACTTTATGACTACTTCAGGCAGTTCTACATGCCCAAAAAAGCCACCTGTAAATCTCTGGGGCCGGGCCGGCGTTTTGCAAATTCGCTGCATGACAGCACATTATACTGGCGTCGCTCCCATGTTACTGGGCTTTTTCAAAACGAGCCAGCTGGGCGTGAACGTTCTGCGTCTCCTTGCAGCTACACCAAGCCAAAAGGGCAGCTCCCAGACTACACGGCCCCCGTTGTGCTTCCTGACGGACGGACATCCGTGGAGGATTTCTGCATGAAGATCCACAAGAACCTCATCAAAGAGTTCAAATAGTGAGCATCTCCACCGTGCTTGCATGGCTCACAGTCTGCATAGAGTGACTGCGGTCTTCAAGACCGTGATTGCTATTTATAATTATTTCCAGCCCAAATTTGTGCAGCTTGACGTGGTATAGCTTTCAATGATTTGGCTTGGATCAATTCAATATAAGTACTTGACTGGTTAAGGATGGGTAAGCAGTTAAGTTGGGGAAGATGGTGGTGCAGGAGGTAGTGCTATCGTTCGACAACCAGAGGGTTGTAGGTTCGAGCCCGGGTTCTTCCTGACCCCATCAAAGTGTCCTTGAGCAAGACACTGAATCCCAAATGTGCAGGTTGGCGCCTTGCAGCCTCCGCCACCGGTGTGTCAATGTGGTATGAATGGGTGAATGTGAGGCATAAAATTGTAAAGCGCTTTGGGTACTCGTAGGAGTACAGAAAAGCACTATATAAATGCAGTCCTTTCACCATTTAAGTTGAGTTCCTTAGCTGCCATGCCACCTGCTAAGTGCTATTTCTGATCCCTTTGGGGTATGTAATGGTATCTTTCCATCTAATCAGCCTAACCCTCCGTCCCACATACAGACATGGCCAGTGAGTAAAATAAGAATTTTCTGTCTCCACAGCGCCCTCGTGTGGGGCACGTCGGTCAAGCACAACCCTCAGAAGGTGGGGAAGGATCACATCCTGGAGGATGAAGATGTCATTCAGCTGGTCAAGAAGTAGAGACCCTTGAAACCCCCCCCACCCCTTCCTGTCCCCCACCCCCACACCACAGCTTTAGATATGGTGAAAGGCTGGATGGACCTGGGGGCTCTCAAAGTACAAATGGCGTCATCAGTATTGTCATCTTGTTGTGCTTATGCACCGTTTTATTCGTCAGTATGTATGCCTGCAGAGTTGTGTTTAAAACATGCATTTTGGCAAGTATGGCTCACTAATCTATAAGGGTAACAACGTCTTTTCGAAATGGTAATATTGAGAAAGAGGCAATATAACTGAAGATTATTCCGAAGTGCATCATTTAATTTCCACTTAGACGATCCTCCTCGAGGTAACATGTTTAAGTGGGTATTTTTTATATATATATATATATATATATATATATATAATTTTTTTTGCCTGTGGTAATCATCTACGATCACGGCCAATACAGACATACCTTCCAGCAGGTAGCAATGTCTAAAATGTTTGTAAAGGATATTTTACGAGGCGGATTTAAAAAATGATGGACCTCACCAACAAACTTAGTCGTCCATGTTTAACTGGCTCTTTGTAATGCAGCAGATTTGCCAGAATGTGAATACATATGCTCGATGTCCCCTGATATATGGGGAAAATAAATTATCAAGCTGAGTTTTTGCATTTCCTTATATGCATGCACAGTACTGTTACTATTTTGGTGATTTCAGAGGAGGAGCCTGATCAAAGTGTGTGGAGCCACTTTACAGCTGTGATGTCATTTGGGTGTCTAAATGGTTGTCAGTATGTTAATAAGTACCGCAGTGTGCTTTTTGCTGGCTGTAGGTGATTCCTTGTGAGATGCCATTAAGTAACTAAGACAGCTTGATGAACTTGGCTGGGACAGCATGAAGTTCCGGACTCACATTCCTGCCTTTTCCTGCTCCAGCCTGACTCCTAATTACTTAGCCTTGATTGAGATTTTTTATTTTTTATTTTTATTGATTGCAGCGCATACTTCAGATCAGGCTTAACAGACTGTGGCTCCTGGTCTTGTTTCATTAATGCAAGATTTTAAAGAACGGTTGTGAAATTTGTTCCCTTTTCATTTGTGAAATTCAAGTAGAACAGAAGAACTAATTCTGTTTCCCGTTTTTGCCTGGTTTATCAATTATTTAATAAGCTACTGTGGTCAGAAACTAAAAAGTATTGTCCTCCTCATTTACAGTAATGGGCAAAGATGAAAAATGTGTAGAAACACCTTTGATATATTTGGCATTAGTTTAATTTTTTTTCAGTTAGCAATAATCTTATTTCCTGCGACTGAAAAACGTAATGCATTCTGTGCAGTCAGGCCAATCAAGTCTGAGTAATTAATGGTTCAGCTGCAGAGAAAACTAGCAAAATCCCACCACCCTCCGGACCGGAGTAGAAACCGCCGCATTGGGGCGGAGCAAATGGCATCACGGTCTATTTGGTGTCATGTCTGTTTGAGATCACTGGGCCTGGGAAGGAGCTGAAACTGTGATTCTGATGTCTTGCACGTTGCTAAAAACTGATTTGGGGACATTGTACCAAAAACGGGGGGGCAGGGATCAACGGAAAGGCCCTTAGCCATCAGAGGCCCAGGGGGAACATTCATCAGGTCCAACACTCCTGGTTCATGTGTGGGGACTCTACTGAGAACCGTTCCTGCAGTTTTCAGTGCAAAAAACAACAGCCCTGGCCCAACAGGGAAGCATGGCGAGATGGACACAGCTCCCAAAGTCGTTTGGCTTCTAGACTGGACAAAGGGAGACGGGTGCAGCAATCTGTGGTCCCAGCTTCTGATGGAGTGGCCCTGCGTATCTGGACCAGCCTCAGATGGCCAATAGGAAGAGCGCTGCAGACCACCTCACCCCACCCCACCCTTCTGCACCCCACCCACTTTGCCTCTACTCTTGTGAATTATAGCAGCACTTTAGCTAATGAAACGGTTTGGGTCCAGGCAGTAATAAAAGCCATTAAGTGAGTAAAGAGCTTCCCCCCCTAATGAAATTAAAGTCCTGCCCCTTTGAGGAGAGGACACATTGTATTAATATTTATGAAGTGCAGAAGCAAACGCACCCCCCCCCCCCACCCCAAATGCCTCCCAAAGAAAATGCAACTCACTCTACCTTTGGGGGAGGGGGGATGTGGATGGTATGCTCTTAGAACAGTCTTTTCAGTTCAGTCCCAACATCCAGACTCATGAGTTCACAGCAGCTCTCGGGCTGCCTCCCAGACTGGGGTTCCCTATGGTGCGGGTCCAGCTCACAAAAGGGAACAAGCCACCTTCCACCTTGGAGACAATATATGGAAAGCTTGCATAGGTTGGTGATTGAGGTAAGAAACACTTAAAGTGGCTTGATTTCCTGATGCACATTGATGGGAAATTACTTGCAGATAAGGCAACAAATCTTCAGAGTTTGATGTCCTGACTGATTCAAGATCTTTTTCTTGGTTTGATTATAGTGTCTATCGTAGAGATGAGGGAATTCAGTAGATGTGACTCTGGAAAATATGTTGAGAATGTAGATATTTTCAAAGTCATGTCCCCACTGTCAAAGAAGGTCTAAACAACTGAGAATGAACAGGATCAAATGAATGGGAAGATACGGATGAGGGATGGAGAGAAATAAATGTAGCAGGAGGAAATGGGGTCAATGCTGGGTTAAAATACTGTATAGAGGATGGCAGCTGGCGGAGAAGCAAGTGAGAATGTCAGACATTCCAACGGACCAGCCTGGGTGAACAGGTAGGGAGAAATTGAGTATATTACATGAACCCGAGAAGGACGAGGTAAGACTTGATGAGACTTGAAGACCTGATGATATTCCATGAGTTTACACTCATCTACTGTTCCATCTCCTCATCCACTTGTCCTTTTTGGCTAAGCCCTATGATGTGGTCGTCTGCCTGCATGTCCTCTCTGTTCCCCCGCTAGCTGCCGTCGTCTTTGTCTTCATACTGAGGAGGTCATGTCACTGTCCATTGCCAACCAAATCCCCAAGGCTCTGTCTAAAACAGCCCATGGGGGATTGGGAAAGGGGGGCAATAATATTGTTATTCAATTCTCTAAATCCTCTTAGGAGTTGGTGGGGGAGGTGGGGGCTTGTCGTTGACTTACTGTCCATCAGTTATGTCCATTTTGTCAGACCCAATTTCGTTAGGAGCCCATTGGTCATTCAGCCAAGGTCCACTTTGTGAGTCTGGGTATGGTGGACTCGATAGAACGATAACGAAAGACAACATCAGCCTATCCAGTCTTCAGTACCTTTATTGGCTCAAGAACAGACTGATGTCAATGTATCAACCTCTTCCTATGCGAATAACAGTGACAGAATGAATGCAGCTCCTAGAAGAGGGAAAAATTCAGTCAACCAGATTTCTATAGATTCAAGTTTTAGCTGCTGTTCTGTAACTCAAGCTGTTGGCAGTTTATTTTAAAGAAATCTGCTTTTCAGATATGATGTAGCTTAGCAATGACAGCGCTGTGATGTGGAGGGGGCGGAGCGAGGCAGGGTTCCTACGCATAAGAAGGCGGGGTTGACATTTTTCCGCAGTGGACGTGACTTGGGCCAAATCCTTTTGTCTCTGAGTTGCTCACCTCTGCATCATACGTTATGCGCCGCCTCCCTCTCCACCCAATTCGATCGGCTCAGAAGGACGGCAACTCATCCACTCCCTCGACACACAACATGCTGAAACCGCCCTTCGCTACTCTGCCACAGCCACCATTTTGGCTTTGAGCTTTGGGTCGACTTCTCCAACACTGAGCAGTAAGTTCAACGAAGACCGGCAACGGGACTGCCTTGAACCAAAATGGGGAAGAACCAAAAAGGGGGGTTTTAAAGGTTTGGTAGCCAGAAAAATGGAGTTGCACTCTTAGCCAAGATTAGATTGGCAGAGACGTGATCACCAGACAGGTATGCTTAGAGACTTTTTAATTAATTCCCAGAGATTTGTGTTCATGTACACTGTTGTCCATTTGCTCTATGGTCGATGGTCTATGTGAATGTGTCGTATAATTGTTTGGCATTGACGTGTTGAGTAGTCTTAGTGAGATAGACTTCCCCGCTGGGTGTATGGGGACCTCAGGGTGGAGTAGGGTGGAGTAGGGTGGGGTGGGGTGGGGTGGGGTGTGGGGATCTGTGATCAAGCCCATTTGCCCGCTTACTACAGAGATTCTGGCGGCTTCCCAGGCTCTCACCTCGGTTGCCCGGGACCCCATTGTGCTTGATCTAACCATGTGGTTCCCCCCTTGGTCCATGGTTGTGCCAAGCACTCTGGGGTCCCGTGAGCCCCATCCTCCAGCTTACAGCCCTGACCTGATCAAAGGAACAGAGCCTGCAATAAAAAGTCTACCTTAGCTGGGACAACCCTGCACATTTTTCACAAGTCCAAGCCTATACACCTGAGACAAAGACATTTTGTTAATTCATTATGGTTATTATTATGGTTATTATGAATATTATTACCTTGCAATGTCAGTTTATTCTGAATTCTGAAAACATTTGAAGAAGCTCAATTATTAAATCTAATTGTCTTAAATTTCTGGTATGTTTATTGCTTTTGGGTGATTATTGACTAAATTCACAATGGAATCAGTATTAAATAAAAGGTGTGCCCTATTGTGTATATACCTCCAGCTGAATTTTCAGGGATTTACTAAATTTACAGATGGCTCTGGGTATTGCAAGAAATAGCAGCACTCAGAAATATCCTGGGAAAATTTTGACGTCACGTTAATTTTAACTGTTAATCAGTCTATTCACCCTCCTTCTCTTGGTGTACAAAAGCGTTAGATAAACGCACCATGAACCATACAATGAATAATCTCATAACCTTTTAATTTGCCGATTTTCATTTTAAGTTCAGTTGTACTGTCTATTAAACTAAAAAATCTGAGTCAGAGAGAAACACAATAGTGAATGAGGTTTGAGTTTTTCTTAAAGGTAGCACAAATAGCAGCCAGTAAAGAAACCAAAAATGGCACTTTGCCTGCATTCCAGTAGTGTAAAAGGAAAGTAAGACAAGACTTTTCATTGATTTGGCAGATAGTGTCAAACTCACACCAGTGGTAGGTAGCATATAAGTCTACACGCTAAGTCTCGTAGGGGATGCTGATGGAAAATTGTGGATAGAATATTACGCAATCACTGTATATTTTAACCCAATGTGCAGCCTAAGATGAGCCTGACTGACAGAATTCTAGCTCCACCCACTTTATGAAAGCATCAATTTTACAGGTGAAAAATCCTCAGTGCAAAGTCATCTTAATTCAAGTTTATTTTATATATATACATTTTAATTCCAATTAGAAAACAAGTCTACAAATAGAGAAGACCGTTCTGTGTACCATCATTAACCTTTATTAGCATCCGAGGTCATAACAAACGACCGGCTGAGCTCAGACATTTTGTACACCTCTACCATTTTGTTCAGTGTGTATTTGAGATGAGAGGGCAGGTGGGGGGAGAGGAATCATTTCAATATGTAAAATAGCTGGACCTCAGAAAACAAACAAGTCAATAAAATGGCAAAAAACATTTTTTATTATTATTTATTGGAAAAATCAAAGACACAAATCACAGCAGGCATGTAAAAGGCAGCGCACTCGGTCGCGAGCCTTCAGACAGCTGTCCGTCCATCGTGAGCAAGGAAGGGGGCTTTTGGGGCTAAAGGAAACTGATCTGATGGCCCGCACAGAATTCCAGACTCCGTGTTCTGTGCACATGTGGTTCATCTCCAAAGGCTGCCCGGTTAAGGAAGACTGGGGAGTGGGCCTGTCGTTAAAGTGGGCTCCGGCAGGGGCAGCCATAGCCCTACATTCACGCCGCATCCCTGGCATCATGGGCGACCACATCCTGAATCATATAAGTACTCATTGTTCCATGGTGAACTGCATTCAGTAGCTGAGCAGGGGACTCTGGTTATGGTGGTCCATGGTGACAGGGGATGTTATTAGCTGCTCTGTGGGAGACATACATGAAGGACATGTAAAGCCAGGAACTAAATTAAGTAAACTTAGTAAACTAAGCTGGATCATCATAACGTTGGCATGGTAACTGCTGCACGTTCACGAGTGCAGACACACACACAGACAGACACAGGTACGCACACAACCATTTGGGCTCTAAATACTCTAAAACTACAATGTGGGTTAAATCATCAGAGATGCAAGTTTATATGGAATAATTATTATACTGCTTGCCAGCTGATTTAACCTAAACCAGCAGCCCCTCATATTATCTGAAAGGCCCATAATTCAAACAGAATGTGGAAGGGTAATGAGACAGCAGTAACAAAGTCCTGTGCTGTCTGGGGATAGCCACTTAAACTGAAGGGACCTTTTTCCCAATATCAAATATGCAACCATCTTTCTCCAAGATAACCTCCATCGTCGTACCCTTGCCCTCCACAGCAGGGCGTGCAAAACTAAATATACAGGACAATGCTGGGGCATTCACTGCAGCCGAGTTAGCCTTCAATAAAACTGTTCACACAATTTATTGGATATGAAATATCATAAGGACCTACATGACATGCCAGAACAGTCCAGCATGCATTTAAAATTTGGAATCGCAGAGAGAAAATCAAAGAGTAAAAAAAAAAAAATAATATAAAAAATAATAATAATAATAAAAAAAAACTTTTCTCAAGTCCCTTCATATCTCACAGCACTTCCTGTCTCTCGATCCAGCTCCCCCCCACCAAGATCTCTAGGGGCAGGAAACCTGACCTTGGTAGGTGACCCCAATACTGTGACATCAACCCAAAAGGCACAAGAAGGCCCCAGTGCACGACCAGAACTATTACGGAAAATATTCATGAGTCACGATTCTGCCACCAGTGTCCATCACTGTAGTGATTAAAACATGCACTCACGCCCAAACCCATCTGACATGACACTACAGCTGGGTCAGGAAGTGAGAAAGACATCTTAAGCACTGACAGCTGTGTCATGTGACATAGGCTGCCCAATGAGGGATCGCCGAGACAGGTTGAAACAGTTACCAAGAATACTTTGTAGTGACAACAAATTCCATTACAGCATATGGGAAATGTACAAACGGAACAATTTGGGGGGGGAGGGGGGGGTATTTAACACAAGAAACCATATTCTCACATTACCAGACTGTTCTTTTCACTCTGTACAGAGTTATGTAAACTCTAAGGGGCTTGAAACCAACTCTCTGTCCATCAGATATGCACATTAACAGATTGACATGCCCACTTACAGTGGGAGACAAATGAAACAGAATGTGGAAAAAGGTCCGTCAAGTTTCCTACAGCTTGGGATTGATTTCCAAAGCCGACGGACGATAAAATGAACACTATTGATGTGGAGATTCACAGGACCCCTGAAACCCAAATGATGCTGGCACCAGCACACGATAAATTAGCATAAATTAGCTTTTGACCATTGCTTGGCGCTGAGGATGTCACGGCTGAAATAAGACACTAGAGGTTATTCACTGAAAGGCTGTTAAAGGTGACCAGGTCATCCCACATCCCTAAAGACCTAAAAGAACGGCAAAGCAGGTGGAAAAACCTCCGTTTTGCACCTAGCAAAACATCACTGTTTTCACAAGCAGGGGCCCAAGGTCCGCTTGCCTGACTGGGGGCCAGTATCACATGACCGCAATTCTCACCATAAGGTTCCTGGTGCCTCATTCAGATAGCACCACTACTCTCTCCCAGATATTTGGCATTTAGTTACGGTGGTAACAGTACAGTGCCTAGACAATGCCTTCAGGGTACCACAAATGTCCGGTGAGTGAGCATATCCTCACCCTTTCCAGTTAACATTATTTTTCTGAGCAGGCAGCTAAATGGGCAGCATAACAGGAGCAGCCCACTCAGTTCACTGGTTCAGAATGTTCACATGTCTGGTGTGCCATCACACCATGTGTGCCATTAAATGCTCTCATGAGTGAAACTGTGCCGACGTGGGCCCCAAGGGGCTTTGAGTGCGGAGCTCTGCCAGGTCCCTCCACCACATTACAGAAACACAGTCCTGCTATTTGGTAGTGCAGTGTATGAGGGCGTGTGTGAGGGAGGGCTCCGCTGGCCAGTCCCACCCTCAAGCGTACTCCATGCGGCCGGGACCTCCCGCACGCCCGGCGTCAGCACTATGGAATTCCTGCACGGGTTTCACCATGCCCATGTAGTCCTGCATGCCCACTTCCTGGTTGCGGGCCCGCAGAGCAGCAGCATGGAGCTTCTCCAGGAAGTCGGGCATCCCTGCAGGGCGGGGAGAGCAGAGGTCAGGGAGCGCACGATGCCAGGAGAAAGAGGGCAACAACGGAAATCTGCATCACTGAAAGTGGAACTGACACTCTGCTAGCCAAATACACCGCAAAGCACTTTTATGCTACAATCACCAGGGCCCAGGCTACACGGCCAAATCACGGCAACACTCCCATGGTCAGCGTCAGACACGTGGCGGCACAGGCTGCTCCTCACCGCTGGACACCATCCAGCTGACACAGTAGCGTGGGATGGCAGTCTGTGGGTCATCTCTGTAGGTCAGCAGGTAGTCGAAGCCATTCTGTGATCAGGAGCAGAAAGAGAGCCTATCAAATAACTGGTGTAAAGGTCAGATGAGCAGCTAAGTGTCTTCCAGCTGCCACAAACCAGCCCACCCACCCCCGAGCCAACCACTGACCTCGTCAAAAGACCGGTGTGGACGAATAACCATCCGAGACTGATAGGAGTGCACCCGAACGAAGTCCTTTGTTTCTGGAACTAAGGGGTGTTCCACAGCCCTACAGAGACAGAAAGACAGGATTGAGTTGAGGGAGTCTGTTGTGACAGCGCCACCTACTGCTAAGGAGGCCAGATGACTAAATGCACCTGGAAAACAGCACCATGAGGTTCTTCTCCACATCCACGTTGTAGCGACGTACGTAAACATAGTCTCTGGAGTACATTGGATACTGTGAGTGATACAGAAAAAAAATTAAATAAATAACTATGTATAACAAGGTCTACAACTTTACAGGCTACCGATTCAGCAAAACACTGCCAAATTCTAAACTAGAAACAAGTGATGGCAGGCTCATTTTATTATTTTAAATTTTTAATGGTAAGATCTCAGAATATCCTAGCATAAATCAATAGTAAGCAATCAATGAGAGTCAGAAATAGCATACTATAAAATACTATGACAACAAATAAGACATAATCACCAGTTAGCACTGTAATTATTCATCACATTAAATGGACCTTACTGGGAAGTGTGTGGCCCAGTGCACAACTTCTGTGCCGGTACTGGCGTCCCTATCCACCACCTCCAGTTTAATCACCAGGGAATCCCACTTTTTCCTGTACTCTGTGTCCAGCTGAGATAGAAAGGCAAAAATTCCAAAACTGAAAAACAGCCAAACTCAAAAACAGATTAAAACTGATTAAGGAAGTCCTTCCCCTAATTAAGATGAATAATTTCTTGAAAAATAGATTTTGTCCATGGCAACATCCCTTAACGCCAGTTTTTCCACAATTTACAGTATCGGTGGGAAGACGGTTCATGCTAACATTGCACACATGGAGACTCTACCTGGACATTGAAGAACTGCCTGGGGGTGATGTCATTGTAGGTCCCCAACACTACAGAGAAGACAGAGACAGAACAGGGTGAGAAAATAACAGGAAGGCAGACCATCCAATCAGGACAAGGGGGTCAGCTGAACACAGACAGGCCCCAGCAACTCATGCAAAATGACAGCTATTTATGTAAAAGAAAGATCACAAAACACTGATCTACAAGCGCCATCTCTGGATACGAATTGGTTTCGCAATTTATAAGAGAACAAAGAAAAAATTAAGTATATACATTGAACTCATTGACAAAGGCTTGTCTCAGGTTAAGGCAAACAAAGCCACTAGTAACAGACCTCTGTATTCATAAAGATGGCTGTTCAAGATGGGCTTACGCCACACCCAAAAGTTCTTCTTCTCCATGACAATTTCCCAGCCAGAGGCTTCATGTCCTGGAGTCTTTGCTGGACAGGGGATCTGGTTTTTTATCTGCTCCATCATTTGGAGCTCTTCAGCTGACCTACAAACACACGGAGTAAACAAAGTTTACTTGTTTCTAATTTGCAAGTATATATATACATGGTTACAGGCTCACACAAAAAAAAAATCTTACGGCAAATAAAACTCTTACACACATATTAAGGTGTGTGTATGTGGATTTGGAAAAGTGTAGTACAGTAAACAATTCCCGTGTACTGCTAGAAGTGTAGAAGTCGCAGGTCGGGCCAAGGAACATGCGTCAGTGTTATTCAATATCGCGATACTATTTGCATAGTGCATGTTATTTGCATTTAACGCATAATGTCCAGTTTTTTGACCATGTACTAATTCGGCGGGCTTTAAATTAATTTTAAGTCCAATCAAGTATTGCATACTGGTCTGTAAATGAATTAAGTGCAATGTATATTATATAAAAAGGTGATGCGGCTGCTGACTCGGTCCTCACTGGGCACCTGAACGGAGCAACCTTTTTAATCAGTGCACAATGTCATTGGGCACGCTGATAAAACATAGATAGAAGGTCAATATTTACCAGAGATAGTAGCTTTACTAACCACACAATGACATCTTTAAGTAGCCTGTCCTAATAGCGATTTAATTGCAATTACGCTGCATACCTTCGGATTTCTTCGTCTCGAATCTTCTCATCTTCCCACATGAAGATTCCGGCCAGCGCCGCCACCAGCTTGCCCACCTTGCAGTGCTTGTTCTGGAAGCGGTACCAGAAAGAGCCCACGAGGCTCCAGCGAGTGTGCTCGGCATATAGGTTCGAGTACAGCTCGCCGATCTGATAAGCTCGTCGGAGCCTCTGGCCAGTAACAAAACTACACTGGCTGGCGAGTAAGGAAAACATGGTTTTCCGCCTGCTGTCGTGCCCGCTCCCCTTAGCACCTGCCTTATAGAGACACGACAGTCTACTTCCGAGCCACTCCCCGGCCCCACTTCTGCTTTTCCTTAGCTTCTCACTACAGAAACCAGTGAAGGTCTGGATCCGCGCAGTAATCCTGAAAATCGGGCGGCGTTTGAAAAACGGAAACATTTTTGTTTACGAGACAAACACGCTCCTGTCAACGGTATCAAAAAGTCGTGCAGAAGTCAATGATTGCAATCTGCAATGCACAGACACACAGTTGTACAGTTAGTTAGCCAACTATCCGAACACCCCGAGTAATATCATTTCGGCCGAGCAGAAATACCAGAATCGCCGCGATTGCTTTCGAGTCAGCGGATAAAGCCTTTCCACGTTGCTTTATATGAATACGCTTCAGAGTGGTGACAGCTTTGCAGTCAAATGACAGCTGCCTGACCTTACAATCAAACTGAATCACGAGCACTTCTCGAAGATTGTAAGCAACTAGAAACAAGGTGGCGTTTCTGTGCAACGCTTGTTTATTCAAGTAAAATAAACTGCGTAACGTCTACTCTTTCGTTTGGTTAAGTTTCCAAACAAATCTTTTCGGCGTGATTATCCAAAATACAAAGAGCATCAACAAGTTCACTGTAAATACGATTACATAATACAAACAATTCAAACGATGCTAACAAGGTGTTTGGAAGACATACACAATATTGAAGATTTATACCACCCTCACCAGTGGCTAACGGGCAATACCCTTCAGTACCCTTTGTCAATTGGCAAGCTACCTATCCTATCCTAAATTGTAGCTTGGGTTGTAATCCTGTACTACACCATGCTTTGCACAGAGGCTCATTAACCAGTTACGCTGACAGTCGCTAGAACAAAGTTGACAAAAGGTCTACTCCCATTGGTTTTCGTCAACAGTAGGACAATTCTGATTTGTCGTCTTTACTGTCGTTCTCAGAGTTAACAAATCACATCGCACTCATGATCCCTAGCACGTTCGACTTCCCTAGGACGTTGAAAACGTCAGAAAAAAGCGACGACACTGGCTCGGCCCCTTGAAAAGGTGACGTGACACCTAGTAGCGCGCCTGTAAAAGAAGCTGTCGTTGTCTTTTTCAGATACCATCGTTATATGTATAAACAGATTCTTCACACTTAGATGGTGCTAAAAGCAAAGTTTCACGTTGTTTTCTAGAAAAGGAGGTAAATAAATTATCTTTACCAAGGCTATGTGCTGGTCAGAAAAAAGCTGTACCTACGTATAATTCAAGCGTTGGACCCTGACTAGGCGGGAGAGTGACGCATGTTGACGCGAAGAGTATAGTTATTGACCTGTGGGGTATTACTGATCTCCTACTGAATTGCGATTTTGAACCGTCTAGGCTACTTGTCAAACTCTGCTTTTCACCAGCAGGTATTGTTATTTTGGAGATTGCTCTATAAGCACAGTTGTAGCCCACAATTGAAAGAGGTCCAAGTTTGTTAAGAACTGGCAGGAAAGAGGTATATGGTCAGGTCATCTAATGCAGGGGTGGCCTTATCCAGAAAGGGCACTGTGTGTGCGGGTTTTCGCTGCAACTGCCTAATTAGATTACTAATTAGAGGACTGATTGGCTGAAGAGTCCTCACACCTGGGTTTGAACAGTTCACTTAAAGGTTACCCCAAAAACCAGCACACACACTGGCCGTTTGCGGATAAGATTAGCCACCCCTGATATAATGGATGAAGAAGGCACGTAGCTGCGGCTTGAGGATTTTAATCAGAAATGTGATCTGAATTGTTCTAACGGACTGTATTGTATACCTACAGCATTTTTGCACGCACTTTTGGAATAACTATCATACACCAAAATTGCACAAGTTAATTATTGGCAATGGGGATTTTTGGACAAAAAACGTAATTATATTTTTAAAGAAATTAATGCATTAACTCCTTATATCCTGGGCCAGCAAAAAGAAATAAAGATTTGAGATTATGGACAATTGGAAATTAAATCCATAAGAACAAAGTATTGAAAATACATGGTTGCTCCAAAAGTTAAAGAATTGCAATTTTTAAATCTTGAATGACATGCCCATCAAAGGAGTTTCTAAGATTATGATTTAATTTGGAGGCAAATAACTGCCAGCTGTGCAATTAACATATACAGATGACTGACCATTTAATTTTTGACATTTATAATTGTCCATTAGATGTGGTTGGATGTATATGACTGGATGGGAGAGAGTTCTTTGAATATGGAATCTCCTTCTTTCAATGTTATGTATTAGATCACAAAAACTTTTTTGGAGTTTTTCGTTAATAACATTATTATTATGGTAACGTTTTATACATAAATGTAAAGTTACAAAACAGTCCCCAGATATTAATGCTTTTCAGAATGATTTAACTTGGCATGCAATAAATTTAGAAAAAACCCTGCCCAGAATCTATTGACCCCTGTGTCAGAATATAATTTGTGTTAGCCCCTGGTACCCCTTATTTTTCTTTGTTGTCATTAGTTGATTTTGTTTTACTTTTGTTTTGGCTCATTGTGATTTAGAATAAGTCTCATACATTTACTGCTGGATATCTGTTGTTTAATCATTTTAAATTACATGCTTGACCTGGTACATTTTGGTATGATTGTTAAAATGTTTAGCTTCATAAAGCGTGTTGTTTCTTGCTAGAAAACGGGGGGGGGGGGGTTG
>JAODKC010000117.1:7920146-7933039 GCA_026777985.1 Mormyrops attenuatus | reverse complement strand
CAAACCCCCAGGCCTGGAGGTGTGAGGCAGCTGGACTACACACTGAGCCACTGTGCCGGACTTATTAACTTTACAGTCAGAGAGTGTTTGATGTGGGACAAGTTTGAACATAATTGTAAACTTTAGTATAAATGTCAAAACAAGCAGACTTCTCACTTATCAGTGCATGTGAGCACACAAATTGACAATTTGACAAATTGTATATCAAATTAGCATCATAGTATATATAGAAACTGCAATCCACCCGTTACTTAGTAGCTGTGAATGGACACACCCCCAGGATTAGTCTGAAAAGGCCTTATAACCCTGTACCCTGTTACTCCTAATAGGTTGGGAGTAAGTAGATGATAGAATGACGTGTTGTGTGGCAATAAAGATTCTGATTCTTTTTTATGTGGTGGCATGGTAGCTCTGAGGGTAGGGATCTGTGCTAGCAAGTGGAAGGTTGCTGGTTTAAATCCCCTGAATGCCAAGAGTGAACCTACTGGGCCCGTGAGCAGGACCCTTAACCTGCAATTGCTTTGTCCTGGGTATGATGTTAATCTACATCCAGCCCAATAAGGAGGTCCTCCATTTTACAGGGAAATTTGGGGGTTGGTGACAGGATTGGCACTCAAGCCACTGGGAAAAACTAATGTTGGTCCATTCAGAATAGTGTGGTGCTGAGATATCACCCACTGCATGGACGCACTCAGGTTCTCATCCCAGAGGTGGTTTGCCGTGTGATGGGTGCAGCAACATGCTGTGATCTCCTTGCCTACCTTGATATAGGTTAATTATTGCAGCTTGAGCAAAAACGTTTCATTGCATGATGCTTTAAGATGTCTTATGGGACAACATAAGTGTCTGAATTTTGGTTCTCTTTTCAAACTTTGGGAACCCACGTTAAATTATAATCGTTCACCGTTTGCAATAAACCAGACTTCTTTGTATTTCACGTTGTTAATTCGCACAAGACTGCTGCCTGCTTTCGTGAGCGGAAATGTGTGGCGTAGGGCGCTGGTTTTTTAGGCAGCCGCCTGTCATTCAGCCGGGTCCGCGTCATTTCGGCGGGTCTTTCGCTCCGGAGTGTTCACCTGCAGGATCGGCGCGCCGGCTCGTTCCTGGGCTCCGAATTTTATCAAACCAACGTTTTTAATGCAAAAAATAATTCGAGGTATGTTTAAATGTGTCATGGCGTTATTAGTCGTTTTTGTTTCGAAATTGTGATATGCAGTTGATAAAAATATAACTGTGTTGTATTTCCCTCCTTGTAAGGGAGGGAAATATTGGCGCAGTTTTTGAAACACTATTTGCCCGGCATCGTTAACTGTAAGGGATGCCAGTAGTGTGCCAATTTAGAGATAATTTTGACATTTACGTGTCCCAGTACAGTAGAAGCAGCTCTGCATGTTACATTTGGGCATATGACTAGAAATTTTTTAATTTAATCAACTTCCTATATATTATCTGCGGCCGGTTTTCCCGGTATAAAGAATAGTCAAAAATGTCGTGTTGCAGATAATGTAGCCATAGAAGTGATTATACTTATGACTGGAAGCGCTTACGATAAAATCCTTAATCTGTACTCACCGAAATATTTAATGTTGACATAATAGTATTTGTACGACGTATATTAAATCAGCAATCGGAGTAACAGCTACTGTATTTCCTGAAGCCAGCTGGTCATTATATCACTTACAAATTAAAGCATTCGGTCCAACATTACGCAGATAAATTCAGTCTATATACGTTTATTTTTCGGACGCAACTCTGTGATATAGTAAATGCAGGCATTTCCTTTACATGTGGAATCGCTTTGCCTTCAGATCCGCACAGTTCTCAGTAGGTGTGTCGTGCAAGTCATATATATAAACACCACATTGGTGTAGCAGCAAATAGCTTGTGTTTGAGAGGTTATGTTTTTAAGTCGCAATATTTTACTATTTGTCTGCCTGTTGTCGTGCCCACATACACTTAACACCATTGCAATACTCTGTCTAACAGCAGAGGGAAGCACCGTGGCGTTATTCCAGAGGGAGCACGCTTCACCCCCCTTTGTTCCCGGGAGTTCTCTTATCCCGAAATAATAATTACATTTCGCATTTTCAGTTCGGAAAGTCACAATAAAATACGTTTTAAAAATGCGGTTTTAAAACACACGATCGTATTTAGTCGTAGCATTCGGTCTAAGTTTATTTGTAGCCACAGGGTTATTTGAGTATTGCAAATATTAAATTCATGTCCTGGAGGTCTATTGTCAAACGACAAAGTAGGGAATCGCTCTCCATTTCTGGATGACATGCTGACGCCATTTGATATCTGGGTTTTGTGCGTAAATTGAGGTACATTGCACTCTGAATACGGAAAGTAAAGGTGGGATTACCTTGTTACGGTAGAAATGTACATCATTCCAATTTGCCTTTGCGTACATATGACCGGTGATTAAGCGTCGGTCAGTTTCGTACCGTGGTCCTTATTTCTGCGATGGTACTGGAGAGCAGACCCGCCGTGCCTCCTTAGACTGGACCGCACTGGGATGTACTCAGCAATCTCAGAGCCACACCGTCGCCATTAGCTGGGCGAGTGGATATAGACTACTCACATGGGTTGTTTTGACAGAATAAATGTTATTTTAGAGCTGTTTATGGGTCTTGTGATTTTAAAATAACCGGGACAATACTCAGAGGGGATGGGGACTGATTTACCCTTTTTCCATTTTCGTCCTGCTACACCCGTTAGATAGGTTACAATAAGGACTGCAGAACGGGATGGAGTGTCCTCTTTCTCTGTCTTTCTCTCTCTGTGTCTGCCTCTGTGTCTTTCTCTCTCCCTGTCTTTCTCTCTCTTCCTCTCTGTCTTTCTCTCTCCCTCTCTTTCTGTCTTTCTCTCTCTGTGTCTGTCTTTCTCCCTCTCTGTCTTTCTCTCTCCCTCTCTCTCTCTCTGTCTTTCTTTCTGTCTTTCTTTCTCTCTGTCTGTCTGTCTGTCTCTCTCTCTCTTTGTCTGTCTTTCTTTCCCGCTGTTTTTTTCTCTCTCTTTCACTCTGTCTCTCTTTCTCTCTCTTTCTCTCTGTCTCTTTCTTTCCCTCGCTCTGTCTTTTTTCTCTCTCTGTCTTTCTCTCTCCCTCTCTGTGTCTCTCTCTCTGTGTCTGTCTTTCTCTCTCCCTCTCTCTCTCTGTCTTTTTCTCTCTCTCTCTCTTTCTCTCTCTGTGTCACACACACTCCCCCGCCCCCATTTAAATACCTCGCTGGAAGCAGCTGTCTTCCGCCAGCCGTACGCCCTTCTCTCCTGCCGGCCCGGAGGGCTTCCTTCCACCCGGTCTAGGGTCATTTAAGGAGTCTGGCCGCGTCTGCGCCCCTCCCCGGTATAAAGCCCGTCTCCTCGTCGCGTGGGGAGCGCCTTTATTGGTGAAACGAAGTGTTAAGCGATAGTACCAATGTTTAGATTACACGTGACTTTTTTTGTCTTACAGAAATAAGGGGAAGTTGCCGATCGAGCCCGTCCCGGATTGGCAGAGAGAGAAGCAGTGGGTTTTATCCACATCGGTTTCATTCACCTCTTCTGGTGAGTGTCATTGCTTTTATCGATGAGTATTGCTCTAAAGTCGGCATTCTCGTTGGTTACTAAGCGGTTGTTACCTATCATTTATCCGACAGTTATCTATTCGCTATCTGGCCGGCTTAAGGAGAGATGTTTGATGAGCCGCCACCGTTTGCTAGTTTTGTAAACGTATCTGAATTTGGTTGGTTTATTTAGAGTGTTAGAAATGAATCTGCCCGGTTGCCTGCCCTGCGTGGCCGCTCCGGTGCACAGATTGAATCGGAAGCGATGACACCCAGCACGTGTTAGCAGGCGGCCATGTGGGTCCTTGTTCCGGAGGCGCCGGCCCGGGGGAAGCCTTTCTGCTCGGTGATCGAGGGATGGTTAAACCGGTTTCCGCATTCAGAGCCGCCAGTTACGCGTGTCTGCGCCGTTTCCTAAAACGGAAAGATTCCGGAGAGAAATATTAGCATATATTAATGAGATCCAGAAACTTGTATTGTTATGCACACTCCTTAAACTAGATAAGTATATAAATTAGCGATTATCTAGAAGGGCGGCCAGATACAGGTCAGCGAGGAGATTTGTGCGTCGGCGATGTTATTAATTATTATTTCAGACCGTCTTTGTGAACAAACATGGCTTCCTTCCTTCCGTGAGCCCATTCCGTTTTCGCCGGGAGTTTCCCGTAAGCGGTCCCTCTGTGAGTTTGCCCCCATCCCCCATCTCCACCGCCCTGATCCGACATGTCAAACACACGCTCGGTAACTTAATTAAGCTGTATAAACGTAGCGGAGCGGGTTCGGTTTGTTTGTTTGAGGGGCAATATAAGCCTAGAATGAGCAAATCCGGATTCGGGCACGCACCTCCGCCCAGCAAAGAAATCTCACTAATACTGAGATGGTATGAACTTGACCCAGTCTGTCTAATAGTAAATGTTTTTGTGTTACTAATGAAAAGGGGTCTAGACATACCGTCGGCAGTATTTACAATAAGCCCGGGTTTGGTGGATCGTGGGGGTGGTGAACTCCCTACTCCTTGGTGATTGTTGAATCATATGCATCATCCTGGATTTTTAATTATTATTTGAATGGCCAAAATTATGGTTGTTAAAGGTGAACTGTGTGTTTTACTGTCAATGGTCTGCTCATCTCTTTTGTAGCTTTTGAAAGCGCATTAAGACTAATGCTCAGCTGTGTATAAATATGCAAATTTAAATAGTTTATCCCTGCAGAGGTGGCACGGTATTTTTTGTACTTAAGCCATAGTGATCAATCGAATGTTTACCTGTTTGAGCTATGACCAGATAATTAAATGAAGATCATTAAAAAACACTTTCTTTTTATAACTGTTTAGAATTGCAAACTTGTTTACATTATATCACAAAGAGGAGGTTTTTTTAATCCACTCAGTTGTACTAAATTTTGATAGAAATCATGGGTTGTCTTTTGAGATGGAATTTAATGTATGTATTATATTTTTCTTATAGATTTTTATTTGTCTACTTTTCAGGATGCTTTTCCAATTGCTGACTGGCTCCCTTGCACAATGGAAGTCTGTCCCAACTGCTTAACCCCCCAGAGCCAAACAAACTGTGATATCTTGGGCATTCCCAGAGGATAGCAATAGCCCCCACTGGACTCTCCACGCCCCCACCCATCCCCACGGCACGTTAGAAACAGTGCCAAGCGTATCTGTTTACATTTAACCTCCTCTTGTAGCAAAAGAGAAGGTTCAAACATTTTTATTGAAGTTCACACTGTATTAAAATCCACACTGTGATACCTCTTATTTTTTTCTACATTGTTTCGTAAATACTATTTTTGTACAGATTTTTATTGTTGAACCATCCCACCGTAGGATTGTAACGTTATAGTAAGTTAAGCACTAAGCTGTGAGCAATGGCATCCATCACTCCGATTTTGGCTACCGTGGCTGCCTCTGTGATGGCGCCGGTGGATGCCCCACTCTCGAACTACCTCTGGCTTCTCATCCTCGGCTTCATCATCGCCTTCATCTTGGCCTTCTCTGTTGGCGCTAATGATGTTGCCAACTCCTTCGGCACGGCTGTGGGCTCGGGTGTGGTCACTCTCAGGCAGGCCTGCATCCTGGCCACCATCTTCGAGACGCTGGGCTCTGTGCTGCTGGGTGCCAGCGTAAGCGAGACCATACGGAAGGGCATCATCGACGTGGGCGTCTACAACGGATCAGAGAGCTGGTTGATGGCGGGCTCCGTCAGCGCCATGTTCGGTGAGCCTCGTGCTGAGAAATGGACTTTGTTTTGTGATGGCTGTTATGCATGTTTGGATGAGTTGGCACCATGGTAGGAGGGTCAGGTGTGCAGAGTGACGGCCAATCAGAGTGTCTCTGCTTCTGCCTCAGGTTCTGCTGTGTGGCAGCTGCTGGCTTCGTTTTTGAAGCTCCCCATTTCTGGAACGCACTGCATTGTGGGAGCCACCATTGGATTTTCCCTGGTGGCGAAGGGCATGCAAGGAGTCCGCTGGTACAAGCTGATCATGATCGGTGAGTGAGCAGCCGAAAGAAGCCTCAAGTCGTTGTGGCATTTATGATCCGTGACACGTGTTAGTTCTGTGGATCTGTTCGTCATTCCATTGTTATTTATCGGTTATCCAATTATGGCTGGCACAGTTTATCCTGGGGCCGCATGGCAAAGTACATTGTGTGTGACTCTCATCCATTGCAGTTAATCTGAGCAGATTAGAATGAATTTGTGCTGCTTCATTGGACTGAAACGGATTAATTTAAGAAAAAACAAAACAAGGTTTTGGCATTAAGGCCTTAAGTCATGAAATCCAAGTGCTTTCACTCAGTGGGAATTTTCTTGGTTTTGCGCTTCAGTGATGTGCATGTAATCGATGCAACATGGGAAATGTAGTTTTTCTCAGACATGCATACGACTAGCATTTTGCATTTAACATAAGGTAGTTGGAATGGGTCTGAGTGGTTCTGCCCTCGGGCTGTGTTCAGCCCAAACTGAGGTCTCCTCTCCCCCTGCAGTGGGTTCCTGGTTCCTCTCTCCGGTTTTGTCTGGCATCATGTCTGCTTTGCTCTTCGTCCTCGTCCGTACGCTCATCCTGCGCAAGGTAAGAACAGTGATGACGTTGCAGAATGAATTTATGTATATGTGTGTGGATGACCCTAGGCTGCAGTTCGAATGAAATGGTTAAGTAGCCATATTGATTTCTATGTGTGTCCCACAGAAAGACCCTGTTCCCAGCGGTCTGAGAGCCTTGCCCGTCTTCTATGCTGTGACCATTGGAATCAACCTCTTCTCCATCTTGTTCTCCGCAAGTACGTATCACCTGCCTGGGGGGAACCTGGCAGGGCTTTGCGTTTGGGCCTGTCGTGTGTCTGCGTTTAGTCGCAGAGCGGGAATGTAATTTTGGCTGGTAAGGTGTGAGATGCACAGTGTGTATAGGTGAGTCTGACACCTGTGAATATTTTGTGATTTTCTGTCATTAATCAATTTATTTTTTGTCCCCACCCTATCATGCCCCCCTTCGTAGAAGACAAAACCTCCAGTAAGCTGGTCTGGTGGGCCGCGTTGCTGGTCTCACTGGCCTGCGCTGTCCTCACAGCCATTGTCGTCTGGTTCGTTGTCTGCCCACGTCTCAAGAAGAAGATTGAATGTGAGGTGCCATCCTGCCCCCCCCCTTCATTTTTTCCCTGGATAAACAGCCAGAGTTACTCATTCTGTGCGTCCTTCACACACCCACAGGCGAAGTCCAGTCCAGCTCATCTCAGACCCCATTAATGGTGGAGAGGGACAGCCAGGGTCCCCTCCTGAAGACGGCTCCAGAGCAAATCCAGGCACTCGCACCTGCCCCCCCGGCTGCCCCCACGGCAGCCCCGTGTAAGGAGTTCAAGGTGACCTTTGATGTCGGCGAAGAGGACGGCGAGGAGCAAGAAGGTGGGGACAGCGGTGAGCCTGACGGTGAGCCTGACGAGATCTCATGCCTTGGGCCTGTGATGTCTATCGACTGTAGGCGCACTTTGCGTAAAAAGCGGCAGCAGCCTGGACAGAATTTGCTGGTGACTGAGTGCCTGTTGGCTGGTAGAAAGGGGCTGTTTGTCTTGTCTGGGCTCATTTTGGATGCAGTTTTATTCATGGTTCCAGGTACCAAGTCGTTTTGTGTGTCCGAATGAAAGTGCCGTTTTAGTGCACCTAGACCTTAGATAGACCTTATAGGAACTTGATGGTTCTTCTGTAGTTTGTTTCAGTTAGCACACTTTGGTGCAATCACATTGATTGGCTGGGTATTAATGTCGTCATTCCCCTCACCAGGCCAGAACCGGGCCCGCATTCAGTTCAGCAACGGGCCGGCTCGCATCCCCAGCATCGGCTACAGCCAGTACCATACGGTGCACAAGGACTCGGGCCTGTACAAGGACCTGCTGCACAAGCTGCACCTGGCCAAGGTGCGCGACTGCATGGGGGAGCCGGGGGAGCGGCTCATGCGGCGCAATAACAGCTACACGGCCTACACCATGGCCATCTGCGGCCTGCACACCGACTTCCGGCCAGGAGAGGCCGATGGCACAGCCGGCCAGGACAGGAAGCGCGTGCGGATGGATAGCTACACCAGCTACTGCAACGCAGTGGCTGAGAGCGGCTCCCCCGAGATTACCAGTGTGAGCGCCGGCGTGAGTGAGGTGGCCGTGCAGGTGGGCGACGGCAGCACCGACGACGGGGCCAGTGGCGGCAGCCAGAGTTCTCTGGAACGCAGAGGCACGGAGGCCGACAAGCCGGCAGTGTCACTGCTCTTTCAGTTCCTGCAGATCCTCACCGCCTGCTTTGGCTCCTTCGCCCATGGTGGCAATGACGTCAGGTGGGGCTCGGCAGGGCGGTGGGGGGGGGGACCGCCCCCAGCATTTCCAGGTACAAACCTGTGTGACTCTCTCTTGCAGTAATGCCATCGGCCCACTGGTGGCACTGTGGCTAGTGTACCAGGACAACTCTGTGGAATCCACCACCCCCACACCCATTTGGCTGCTGCTGTACGGGGGGGTCGGCATCTGCATAGGCCTCTGGGTGTGGGGCCGCAGGGTCATCCAGACCATGGGCAAAGACCTCACTCCTATCACCCCCTCCAGGTAACCAAATCCTCAAATGCACCTTGGAGGAATGTGGCCACTGAGTCAGTCACCCATCCTCCCCTAGTATTGCCATTGTAACCCGCTGGTTTTGTCCTCTCTTCCGCAGTGGTTTCAGCATTGAGCTGGCCTCCGCCCTCACCGTAGTGGTCGCTTCCAACGTCGGCCTGCCCATCAGCACCACCCACTGCAAGGTAACGGGCTCCGCCCACCTTGTCCGGCTCGCGGTCTTCATTTAGCGTCGTGTTGCTAACCGCCTGTCCCCCCCCCAGGTGGGTTCGGTAGTGGCCGTCGGCTGGCTGCGTTCCCGCAAGGCCGTGGACTGGCGCCTCTTCCGCAACATCTTCATGGCCTGGTTTGTGACCGTCCCCATCTCAGGCCTCATCAGCGCCGCCATCATGGCCCTCTTCTGCTACGTCATACTGTGAGCAGGCGGGGTGGAAGCACAGCCTGGCCAAGCCGTCTTTGATGTCCTGCAATCCTGGCTGTGGTGCAGTATCCGTGTGGCTTGAGCGATTTCTGGATTAGTCCTGCTGGGTCATTGGTGTCTCATGTAAATAGTAAAACCAATGTGTTTTTTTTTTTTTTTTTAAACATTTATATAATTTTTACATGTTTTAATGCAGTATTATTAAATATCTTACTCTTTGACCCTGCTAACGGCTACGGCGTGTGGTATTTTCAGGTGCTGGTGAGTTTTGTACCTCTGTAAATGGCGTTCAAATGTATGTTTGTTTTGTGTGCAACTGTAGCATTAGACCGCGGGTTTTCCGCTGTACCTCATTTTGACGTCCTGTTACTAGCAAGAAATTTTGACATTCATTTTACTTTTACCCACCATATAGTCTGGTAGATCAAGCTGTAAGATCATGGTTTTGGTTCATTTTAGAACCACCATTTATGACTTGATTTATTAAAATGTGTTCATACTATGAAAATGTGAATCTGACTTCCCAGTCTTATTACACCACAAACCGGAGATCTGGTCACTCCAGGTTTAGTACTGTTGAATAAACAACAGCAATTTTGAAAAAGTGTAAATTTAACTTTTTGGTCAAAGCTAGCTGTCAAATTTTGATCTGGATCAAACTATAGAGTTTGGAAGACGTGTAGAGAATTACTTGTTACCTTATCAGATGAAATATGGTGCTCTTTGACATAACCTAAAGGATAAACCCTACTTATTTTACCCATTTTGTCAATTCTGGGCTGATAATTGATTTACTGTGAAATTCAATAGAAGGGCAGAATTGTGAAGGATTTTACAATAGTGCCTAGTTTACAATTAAGGGCTTGTAATGTCACAGTAAGGTTCAGGTAAATTGTTAGCGGAGTGCTGGATTTGGATGAAGCCAACAGTTGTACATGTTGGTCAGTATTGCTGCCCAGTAACGCAAGCGGGTGTGGTCATAAGTAGACAGACGTCCTTTTAATCTGCAGTGCTAGACCTGCGGGGGTCTCTCTGGAACAGTAACATGCTCCTTGGGGACAGACCAAAGTACGCCAGTGTTTAGTTATCAGTTTAATGAAACGGTGGTCTTCGTTAAAAGGCAGACGGACCTTAACGACAACAGTCATTTCAAAGGTAACAAGATCCAGGAAGATAAACAAGGAAAGATACAAATTATCCCAAAGTGTAATAATCCCTCTAGCAAATGTGTTTTTAACTAAAGAGCTCAGATTGATCACGGAGGCGTCTTCATAAAAAGATCTGGCCAAAAACAGAATGGGATTAAATTCTATTTGGTGTCTGTCCAAACTTTTCTGGCGGCTGGTGCATAGTTAGGTCTAGCTTTTGTTTGTGACCACCCTCCCTCCCCCCAAACCCCTGTTTGCTGGTGCCCAGAACGAGGCCGTGACACCGGAGGCGGTAGCACTGCGGGGCCAAGCTGCTGAATGGCCACTGCGAGGCATACAGGCTGTGGGGGGCAGCTGGGCTTTGTGTGGGGGGAGAGGTGCTTTCAGGCTTTGGCTGGGGGGGTGGACTGAGTCCCGTTTACTGTGCTGCTAAAGAGCTTTTGTGAAATTCTTTCTCTCTTACCCACTCCCCATTCTACTGTGTACAAACTTAGTCTTTTGTAATTACTTTGGGGGGGGACTGAAGATGGAATGAAATGAAGAATAAACTTTTCATAATTCCACTCACTTGTGGTGTTAGTCATTAGTTCAAGGCTGCCCAGAAATGTTGTTTAGCTTAAAAGTGAAGTATTTGAAACTGATTAACATTAATTATGACCGTATGGCATGTATGTCACATGTTAGTTTTTTTTTTTTTTTTGATTTGTACCAGTACCCCCTTATCCTTAGCAGGTAACACTTTGGCTCATTTGAAGCTGGGATTCCCCTTCCAACACAGGCGCTTCTGTGTTGCCGTGCTCCACCTGCTGCATCACTCTGTGTAACCTGGTACAGATAGAGAGCACGTTATTGGCAATTTGCATGGCAGGGGGTGGGACTCTTCTCACGAGTAACCAATAAGAGGCAAATGGGTGCTGATGTCTGACGAATAGAGTGTCAGATTCCGAATTGAAAGGTGAAACGTGATGAAGGCCTGGCATGTGACAAACCTTACAGACGGTAGCGATTCCAGGAATCTTACTGATTCCAAGATCAGTGAGAATCACAAAACAGAAAGTGATCTTAAAGGCCTAAGCCTTTCACAGTGCAGTGTGAGCAGAATGTCAGGTGGAAGTTTAGACCCTCTGTGACAGTTTTGGGTCAGTTTTACCTTCACCCCTGAGTAAGCATTAGGTGGTGTGGACTGCCGGGAGTGGTTCGGTATTACGGTGAATGATTAAAACCATTACTCAGCTAAATCAAGCTGCAAAATGACAGGCAGCCAGAGAATCTACGAAGTGACCATCTGCTGTCTGGTGAATATGCACTTAAACAGACTATTTTTATACATTGTTCTTTTACATTGCTGGTGTGAGATTGTGTTCAATGTTATTTTGTACTTCATGTTTGAGCATCGGTATATTTTTGGTAGAATTTTGTTCATGCTAAAAGCAGTGAGTGAATGCCTGTTAGGTATAGATGTTATGGAAAGATAAGTTGACCAACCCAATTCGGTGTCGTCATAATGGTAGTCCTCAGTCTCCTCAGTCTCCTCAGTGCCCTCTGGGGATGGAATGGAGGACCACTGAATATATTGTACAAAATGGACTCAAAATGTCATTTCCTCTTACAATCTCTGTCCTACAGAAAATTACACAATTCCTTTGACATTTGTCTATCACTATATCTTGTATCCAATATTTTGGATAATTAAAGACATTAGTATACCAGACCCCTCCCTCAATCTTTTAAAAAAGTATTATAAACTAAAAGGCTTATCGCTTTAAGCTCTTCCCCTTGGTAAATAATGTCCAGTGGCTTTTGGCTCACTGGCCAGCACATCACAGCACGTTTAGGTGATGGACCGCTCTTGCGTTTAATCTGTTACCTGTTTTTCAGTTTCACTTCAGCCCTGGTGTCTGGGCATGATGGTGAGCATCTAGTCCCTTTCCCCTCCCTGGGCAGTTCTGGAACTTTCCTTACTGCACTGACACTCACTGTACTTCAACTTCAGAGTAATTAAACATGGGATTCACTGCAGACCAACCCCAGGAGCCTTGTGAGGTTGCAGAAATCAAGTAACACTTACGTCTCTTTTGTCTCACAGCTGTGGGGGGGGGGAGACAAAAAACATGAACTGAGAACTTAACGTCAAACTGGAAAGGATACCATTGTCATGAGGGCTCATACAACTTGACTCCGTCAACAACCTAGTATCATCAAACTAGCTGCTGGCAGTGGTTTGTATGTCAAACTAATTGGGTACAGAACTAAGGTTTATTACCCAAAACAACCTGTCACTTAGGAGGCCTAGTAAGATATCACTGTACACTGTGTGAGCTCACTCTACACAGTCACTTCTGGCTGAAGCTGAGTTAGCACTACAGGAACCTGGAGCAGTGAAGCTCAGGAAGCGGGATGGAGTCGCCTACTCATCTCCCAACATGGGGAGGCGCTCTAACTGGGTCAACACTGCCTGATGGCACATGCGTGACCCAAATCCCTGCCAATCAAATGTGGCTTGGAGTTAGTCTGGCAAAAGGCTGAGGCTGCTGGTGCAGGTGGACCCGGCGCTTAGGGAACATCCACCATCACATGACCATGCCGGGCCATGGGAACATTTCACGCCCTCTGATGATGTCCGGGGCCCCGGGGGGGGGGGGGGGCGCGGGGGGGCGGGGGGGGGGGGGGGGGGGGGGGGG
>JAODKC010000117.1:7901664-7920096 GCA_026777985.1 Mormyrops attenuatus | reverse complement strand
CAGGTACTCAGCTGACTTTACTTTATTGCTGCATAACATTGCTGAGCTGTAATAATGATCCAGTCATTGGCTGTTTAAGTATTTGCCGCTGTAAATTCAAATGGCGACTTTTTGTTTGGCTGGGCAGTGTATTAACACAGATCATCTAACGACGTTTAGCTCCTGTTGACGTCACTTGACGACACCTTTGAAAACTTAAATTTCAAATCAAGGGTTTGAAAATCAAATTAAGGGTGGGGAAAAAAAACAAGTGGAGTACTGTCTTCTGAAACTAGGCAAACAAGGTCAGAAATAGCACAAATCGTTACCCAATATTATTGCAGCATATTCTACAGTTTGCTGTTCAGCCATTTACGCAATGGGCCATGCACTGAGGTCACTAATGTAACTGGGTCAAAATCAGTTTATCAGCAATGCATTTTAACCATCAGCTCATACGAGTGTGAGCCTCCTGGCCACATCTCCTGCGCAGCTATACGACTGGTGTGTGGAATTTGGTAGAAGAAAACAGTTCCTACAATGAAGTTCTCACTACAAACACCACAAAGTCTGTGGATTATCTTCAATAACCGGGTCATGATTTCTGTTAATAGACATTGCTGTTGAATCCTTCAATTGATTTTTTTTTTGCTGCTTTAATCACCACAGAAATAACGCCATTTACTCACATTAAATTTCAGAGAAGACCAACATTTCTATGACCAATATCTCCAAAATTAGGTAACTCCCAGCAGAACTACTTAGAACAACCTATTCTACCAAATATATAGCACTAACCCCCCCCAAAACATGTGTTTTAGGGTGAACTGCCCCTTTAAGGTCCATGCCACCTTTATGTTAGGTTAGCACTAACATATGTTACCAAACAGCCAATGGTGTTGTAATGTATATAAAAAAGTATGCCAGGCTGATTAGTCAGCAGAAGCTGAAAGAGACAAACTTACTGTCATGATCTTTTATCTCGGCAGATTCTAGAGGGGAGACAGGATATAGTCAAGGATTTCAGAAAATTTGATTCATTTCATTAATAAGAGGCCAAAAAGATTACATGTCTCAAGCATTAAACTATTCAAACATCCTGACCTTTTGCTTAGCTGATTTTATTAGTTATTTTTAGAGAAATGGGGCCTTGAAACTTCTGGAGATTGTGGAATAACATGTTTTGAACCAGTACAGCCAATAACCAATGCAAACAAGCCAGTGACTCTCATGCCACAATGACCCAGTGAGGCTTCAATGCCCCTTTCCAGCTGCTGATCAATATTCCCTTATTAGTAGCAATTTCATATCCAAATAATACTGGTTATTGTGTCTTAAGGTCCTTACTGTTACACAGAAGCTCTATGTCACCTTGAATATTGGGGTCAACTACATAAAGAGATAACGACAGAGAATGATCAGATGCTACAATTAGATATATTTGCTGCTGTTTGAGTGCCCTGTCACAAGGTGGCGACACTGGTCAACGGGAGTCTCATTAGTGCAAAGGAAAAACAACATCAAGGACCGACGTTCTTGCAGACTATCTAGCTACATGTCCTGGTTTCTAGGGTTAGGGTCTGTGTGTGTCTTTTTAAACCCTTACCACCTGATTCATCAGATTCCTTAGAGGTGGTGGTGGTGACATCTGCAAATACAGCAGCAGAGAGTTACTCCAGGTGTTTGGAAGGAGTAAATATCTCTTAAGAAAACATCAGGCCTGGCTGTCTTCATCGCACTTCGCAAAGTCCACTTACTCATGGTCGCCGTCACCTGCTCGGCCCTCTCTCCTGCAAGGAATGAGACATCAGACCAGCATTTTACAATAATTTCACAAAAAATGATGGACGGCTTCAGGTAGTTACAATCAGAAGTTGGCAAGAGGGAAGACATTACATATATACAAACTATTTTGCTTAAAACTGTAAAAACACACAACAACAAAGGAAACAATGGTTTAAGTAAGTTCTCCTGCATTTCTGTACAACCACAATCCTCTTACACTCATTCTTTCTCTTATGTTGTGAGACCTACCCTTAACTGTGGTATGTTCTTCTACCCCTGTCTCCAAGTCTGACTTTCCTGAAAATGAAGCAGTTAGATTAAACAATGGGGCATTCCACCATCAGCCCCACAGTCAGTCAAACGTGGCTCTTTGTTAAAATGCCCCCCAATAACTGCTCCTCTGAGTGTTACCTTACACCAGGTGTTGATACATTACTCCTCAATATGTTTTTACATGGATTTTGTTTTCCTAACATCTCAGTAACTGTGAAAAGACACAGCCAGGTGAGCATTATGGTGTCGTTTCGCTGGAAATTTCCCTTCATCTCCAGGCCCGCGAGGTGCGAGCGGCGGCGGGCGTGTGCCTCCTCTCAGCTCGTGACCTGTCTGATATGTCACCCATCATGTCACAATACCAGCGATGACTAATGGCATTATTAGCGGGCGTGGAGCCGCTAAACAGAGAGGCACACAAAAAGGCTCTCATCAGCCCCTGGGCGGCGTGAAAGCCAGCAGTGTGCCGCTGCGGGACCACGTGCCACCTAGAACATCCCGGTGACGGCCAAAAGTAAGAGACCGCAGCAGAAAGGCCTGCTGACCACAATCCCTCTGTGTAAGCAGTGAGAGAAAAACACCCGGCTCTGAGCAGATGGGCCCAGGAAGACGTCCTATGGCACAGAAGCTCAAAAACACAAAGAAATATATATATACATATGTGTGTGTGTGCGCGCGCGTGCATGCAAACACACACAGTACCATGCAAAAGTCATAAGCAAAGAAAATGTTTAAAGCCATCTATTTGGGTAGTAAGTGTAAATTTGTTCATATAAAAAAACACAATTTAACATGAGATCATATGCAAATTATCAATAGCACTAGCAAGAATTTCTTCTGTTCTGCAAAGTTACTGATATCTTTGTAGATGGCTAGAAGAACAGTTCCCAAATCTCTCCTCAGGGGCACCTCAGCCATTCCATGTATTTATTAAATTTTACCTCCAGCTCAATTAATTTATTCATTAGTTCACTAAATAGCCAATTAATTCATCAATCATCAATTTTTAGTTTTTTGATTGTATTCGCAGATCTTTGTGGGGACCTGAAAAATTAAACATAATCCACACACACACACACACACACACACACACATAGAAACACACAATTTGGATGATTAAGTACAAATTTCCCCATTAATTCGTATAATTTATTTTTACCGCTTTTTCCTCAGAGTAGACTACGCAGAGAAAATGTGCTGCGATAGTTAAATATTTGGTACCCTCTTGTGGCCGCCACACGTAAAGACCTAATCTGAGGTAACGGGATAGGACTGTCTGGATGACAAATGTAAGTGGCAGTATCAGGCTCTTCATTTGGCCGATATCATTTCAAACATGAAATACGTCAGGCCTGAATCTAGATGTATTATTTGTAAATCTGAGGTCTAATGTAGACCAACATTCTTTTTATTACATCTTATACAGTTACATATGTCTCCTTAGTACTCAGTGGTTAAATTTGTTTGCATATCAAAAATATAGAAGATGCTCATTGGGTAATCTCAAGAATTTTTCCTTCAACAGTATTTGGAGGGGATGTATCTCTACCAAATACACGGTTTCCTTCAAAAAAGTCGTCCCCAGTTCACATCAAATGGCTTCAGCCCATTTTCTGGGAGGGAGGTGCACCAAACCTGCACTGGCCTAAGACTACTCAGTAAAAGCATTTGAGTCAGGCCTGGAAGGAGGTGGCGGGGGCACGGGAAGGTGGGCATTACCATGCGGTGTCCCCTGCCAATCGTCATCTGCAGGAAGAGAGGAAGTTAGTCAGCAGTGAACACTGTCAGTCCATTCCCACACTGAACTGGACTGGAGCACACTGTTTCAGCACACAACCCCGGCCAGGCATTCAATATCTTATCTTATCTTATCTTATCTTATCTATCTATCTATACACACACACACACACACACACACACCTCTCCCTACTCCTCCATTAGACAGGTTCATCAGCACTGAGGTCCTGCTTCCACAAAGGCAGTCATTTACCAACGACTTCAGATGTGCCACGGTCCGTCAACTCTGAGAACAGTGTGTGTGTGTGTGTGTGTGTGGTTGGGGTTGTTAAGGCCACAGGAACAATGAGAGGCTTGCACACAGCGGCCAAACATAAAAGTGGAAAGTAGTAGCTGTGAGGGTGGGGAGGGGGGACAGGATAGTTAAGGGAGAGCTAAGTGGACAAGATAAGAGAGGTTGGGACTAGTTATCCATATAGTTTTTGAGCTGCAGTTGTTTAACAAAGGGGGGTTTAATCTGAACATACCTTGATTTTGCACCTCAGAATAATTTCCGGCTGGACATACAGGTAAAAAAGAAACAGAAGAGTCAAGTGCAGGCATGTCAGGTTGTCGGTGCAGTTCACCGTGACTCACACAGAGGTTGCTTTTAATGGGTTAGAAATTACCTCACACGACAAGCACACGGTGAATGAAGGGTTTTTAACCGTCGTAAAGCAATGGCGCCACCAGAGGGCGTATCACATGGTTCAGAAAACGCAGGTTCTAACGGTCTCGGACTTTATATCTAAGCTTAGATTTCATGTGAATCCAACAAACCGATGAACGATTTCTAACTATGGACATGCTTTCACACATAAGCCTTTAATCTGTTATTATACAAAACAGACCTTTGCAATGCTGAAGCATGGGATATGGTGAGATTTTCATCATATAGCCTACATTAAACCTGAGTACATAATGATTTATAATAACTGCTTGAAAATGTCTAGGAATAATGATTAGTCATTTTGTACACTTTGTTTGGAGAATATGACATTACATATTCCAGTAATAGTAAAGGTGTCTATGCCTTAACTAAGTTCTCCCACGTTAATTCACGGCCTCCGTGGTCCTCTTTTACACTCATTTTCTCTGTCTCTAATAATAATAATAATAATAATAATAATAATAATAACAGTGAAGCGAGACCTACTCTTACCTGTGGTGTGCTCTTCATCTAATGTATCTGAAAATGAAGGGGTTACATTAAACAGTGGGAAGGGCACCATCAGTCCCGCAGTCAGCCAAACCCGGGGCGGCCCATGCGCTCCCTTAAATGATCTCTTTCATCCCCACCCTTAATTATTCCCCGTCTTCTCCTTCATCTTAGGTGGGATGGTGTTAGCTCAAGTCAGGTGCTCTGAGCATGTCAGAATAATTTGCGGGCAGTCATCAGAAGGTCAGGCTTTGTTTTTATGGCTACAGTGCCCACCCCCCCAAAAATACCTGCTCTTTTGAGTGCTACCTTACATCAGGCTGTGTTTCCGTATTTTATTCCTCAGCGTGTTGGTCACAGAATCACTAACTTAGGCGTTTTTTAATAAAATAACAATGATAATAATAATAATAGTGACACTATCTTGATCCCTTTTGGGGAATATCTTTTTTCACCTACCACATATTGCACTCCATGAAACACAATATTTAATGTATGCTATGACATCTGGATAATGGATCCTTTTTGTTTGTTTTAGCCTATAAGTAATCTATTACACCCTGAAACATAGAAACAATCTGACTTGGGAGAAAAACGCCTTTTTGTAAAAAAAAAATATATATATATATTGCGCATCTCGAAAACAGGGGTGCAGTCCTGTGAACCGACACGCCCTTTGGGGTAACGCCTGTTTAACCTTAGGGTACATCACTGATAAAATGAACAAAACCCCACTTATTAAATTTATTTTAGATTAAGTTTTTCATGCCAGATTAGACTTTAACTAATGGAAGTACCTTTATTTATACATTAAAAAGCATTTTTAAAATACTTTATGAAGCTTACCGTTTTAAACACAATTTACATTTCAGATTTTTATGACTTCAGCTTATAAAATTATTACGTTTTTTTGCTTCCTTACCAGTATCACGGGCCATGGATGCCGCTTGAGCTGAAAGAAATCCAAATAACATTAATTAAAGCGTCAATTCATTTAGCACGTCCTGCAAGCCCCGGCTGCGAGTGTCTCCCTACGTTATCAACAACGTAAAGTGCGCTTTTGAGAAGGTGACTACTACGCTTTTTGCCTAATGTGAGTGAACTGCACAGCCAAACGAGGCACCAGACTTCAGCGTGATTTATGGTTAAGATCTAAAATCCTGTAAACGTGATCCCTCCTTGATTCTTCATCCACTTTCAAAGATCGTCCTAAGTGCTGGTGCATCCTCCCGAAAATACACCTCATTCACAAACAGAATAAGCAAATATAACTCTGCCCATGGCTTCTAACGCTATTTTTACAAAGACACCTTTCACTAATTAAAATCTCGTATATTTCATTAATAGGCTGATTCTCAAACCGTCATCACACGTATCCCGAGGAATTAATTCTTACTGTGCACTAGGGTGCCTTTTATTGCAAGCTAGGAGTCTAACACGTGAAGGTCTAGTTTAAGGGTATATATCGATAACACGACAAATTGCTGACATATTCAGTAACAGGAAAATCTTAAAAGAAAAAAAAAACTTGGTGCGGGATGAAAACAAGTATAGGTGGAACGTCTTACCATAATAAAATCCCACTGCGGCGGAGAGGACGAGGAACACAGAGTAGGTGAGTTTCATCTCGGCTGCTGCGATGGACGTTCACCGTTCAGACAAGGTTCTAAGCTCGGATCAAAATACAGACTTGTTCGCCTGCAGCTTCTTATATCTCACTTGCATCACATGACTGACGCGGATGTACAGCCGCGCTTCTATTGTCACCCCCCCTTACCTGACAGCAGCTGGGTCCCATGTCACTAGGATGGGACAGTCGTCTCATTATTCGGACCGTGAATGGGATTCTTTGTCGGACCGGTTATCAGTGCCCGCGGTTCCTTTGTCAAATACACGTTTCATTTATTTATTTTTATTATTGGGAGGGGCTGCTGGGATGCTCATGCTGTCAGAGCCTGAAGTGGAAACTGTTTCCGTTCTAGAAAGAAGCGACTGATTAAACTGGATCATTAACGTTATGTTCCGGCGTTTTGGTTGCAATGCCTATAGTTCAAAAAGCGGCTGTCGGCACTGACAATGAACAAATTGTACTAGCAGACTTGATGTCGCCTAATTAAACTTTAGTGTTTGTCTTTATACGTGATTAAGAGGGGCGGGCTAATGCATAGGCTATCTTTGACTATAACTTAACTGGAAAAATGGAACGGTTCCACGGGCAGCACCTTAGTGTCCAGGCTGGTGTCAACCTAGGGACCCCAGATACCTTAATCCGCCCCTGGTAATTCGGCTGTATGTTTTTGCTTGTTTTGTTGTTAAGTTGCATGTGGCTCATGGCAGATTTTACTGCTGACGTTTTAATGTTTAAATGTTAAAATGTTGTCTTAAGTACTTTGCATTGTCACTTTGTATTAGATGTTTTTTTCCCATTTGAGACACCAGAGCTTGGTAATATTCAATTCAGTCAAATGCTCCTGGTTTTAAAAGAGTGAAAAGCCTGTAAGGGAGCAGTCAAACAGTCTGGAAGATGAAATATGATTAAACACAACTCTTTCGGAATAAACAAAATTATCAGTTGAACAGCTCCTGTTCTATGGTAACACATGCACACCTTCTGTGCAATTGTACTTCACTAAACATCCATTTGCGGAACTCTGCAAAAGTCTTAAGCAGCCAAAGAAAATGATGTTTAAATGATCTTTATGTTGTTCTAAATCAAATTATGCATGTCAAAGTATATATATTAGCTTAGCCATTTCAAAACCTCTGCTGAAACCACCGCAATATTTCCAGCCACCCTACAACACACCCATGTATTTTTGACTCAACCACTAGCACACCTCGTATAGCTGATTAATATCTCATTGACTTTTTAATTACGTGAGCTGGAATGGCTGAGGTGCCCCTGAGGAGAGGTTTGGGACCTGAAGTGGCGTTCATCTAAGCATCCAGCAAGATACCACTAACTTTTCGGAAAAGAGATGAACTTACTACTAGTCTTCATTGTGTTACTCTTAATTTGCATATGTTCTTATGTTAAATTGTGTTTTTTGTTCTGAGCAAATGTGCACTTACTGCCCAGATAAATAGCTTTAAACATTTCTTTTGACTGCCTAAGACTTTTGCACAGTACTATACATCAAACTGCAGCCTTTAATAGAGGCTGTTATGCAACTAAACAAAATAACTACAACTGGTGTCAGTTGTGCCATAGTGTATCACTGGGTGTGGTCTCCTCAGAGCCTTATGATGTACACTCCTGTGGATTTTCAAAAAAGTGCTTTAGTACTTTTAGCCTGACTTGTCCAGATAATTATCATAATAAAGCAAACAATCTGAGGTGGAGGGAGCGCCATGTTTCCCGCGGCTCTCCCAGATGAAAGGAGGCCAACGCCCAAAAATGATGAATCACGAGTAGCACTTCAAACATCATCTTCTTTCTACGGCTCAAAATCATTATGCATAAAATTAATAACCACTACCTGGTTTCTCAGTTCACATATAGATGGACAGCTAAGTAGTGTTTATATTCAATTAATCGTCCCTCTCATTTAGGGCCAGTGATGCTGTTTGCACGGGATCGAATAGCAGTAAGGTTAAGTTATTTCAAGTTCTTACACTGTCCAAAAAACCCCAAAAAAGCGGCTTTACGCCCACTGCAAGCCCATCAGATGAACCCCAGTGACACTAAAGGCCCACTGAGGACCTGCAGCTGCAGATAAGAAAAGTACCCTGGTGACAGGTGAGGTGTCGGCACCCAGGCTGTGCAGATGACATCACTTATTTGCATGCTATCAAATGCTGTGGCATTCATCCTGAAGCCATCGGAATGTTTTACCTCATGCCAGAATGTCCTTCAGTACTTCAGATCCCTTCATATTTATGTAAAGCTACATCATGCAGAATTTATAACACTTATTATCCTCTGGTGTTAAGCACAACTGCATGCATTCAGCCTCTGAACTTGCTAGACTAAGGCACTTTTGGACTTTAGACACCACTTTGGACTTTGGACTAATCCATGTCTTTGGACTGCAGCAGAGGGCCATATAGTGTCTGGAGGAAACTCACACAAATGTGGGGGAATGTGAAACTCCCCAGAGAAAAAACTGGGACCTGAATTAAACCCACACTGACCAACCCATAACCATAAAACTGAAGGGTTTGCCCAAAGTGCAATCACACCATCCTTTGCAGCTTAAATAAGCATATACACTAGTGGCCAAAATTATGGGAACACCTAGCATTTTTGGCTTTATGTTTCAAAAATTACTGCACGAATACTGGCGGTAATATTTATATACGATCAAAGAATGTTTCAAATATCATATGCTGGATGATTAGATAAGTACCTCGGGTAACTGGAATAAAGTTCTGCAATTTCTTAAAATGTGAAGTGTTTTTACAATTTTGGCCACTAGGTTACATACATGCATACAATGATTAACAGTCCAGTTAAACAATATACCTATTTTAGAACAGTGGTTGTCAAGCTTTTTGGACCAAGTACCACTTTGGATTTAACCAAAGCAGCTAAGCACCACACGGGTGAAAAAAATCTCTGTAACCTGAGTGCACGTGCATGCGGGCGCGCGCGCGCGCGCACACACACACACACACATACGTGTTTTAGTTCTGTTGGCAAACAGAGCGTTGTCTCAGGATAACCAAAATGTTATTAGTTCAGGAATTGTGTATTGAGCACCAAATTTGTATGTCATCATAGAGAGTTTGAAAACATATATTATTCAGCTTGAAAACGATTAAGAAATATGTTTTATATCAAGTAATTTTACGTTGATTTCACCTTTCACTTTCCTTTTTTCCAGAACAAATTAATTTCCAGGTTATTATCGTGCGTCTGTCTTCATTACCTGTACATTATGTCCGCTTAAACTTGCACATAATGACAATTAGGCTATGCGAGGTGGGGCTATTAAATCATAAATGTAATGCTGTTAAATAATAAGACTATGGCTGTATGTAATTAATTTGTAATGAATAAATCTCGTTATAGGCCTACTCGTGTACACTCGTAATAGCAGTATCATTATTAAGTAGCCACACTCGGTACAAGTGGTTAGCTAAGTTGGCTAAGGTGTTACTACATTCTACGTTTCCATCTAAGGACATCATGTATTTGCAGAAACACTACGTGACACCACTTAATGAAGTAAACGAATATTAATGAGTTTCCCTGGAATCTAAGGCATTCACTGGCCAATCAGGTAGCGGTTCTCTCATGGATATTAATGAGGTTTCCCGAACCACCCTATAAAAGGCAAATTCGCGAGCGGGGATCCTATCGACGGGTAAATGAAGCTTCAGGAAGCACTTCAGAGGCATGGGAAACGTGTTCGAGACATTAAACAGCGACATCCGGTGGACAGCAGACATTATAGCAGGCAGCCTGGAGGAAGAGCACCACTTCTTAAAACTACGTTCAGATACGTGGACACCATTACAAATGTATCTTACATTAGTGTGAATTTCATAAACATTGTGCATGAAATAAATATACTTTCATTTATGTGGCACAATATGAAATCATTTTAGCTCATTTATCTGATGCATTTATTCAAAGCAACTTACAGTACAGGGAAGTGAACTTATGTGTGCTCTCTGGGATTTGACCTCACAACTTTTGAGTTGATAGCACGATGTTCTATTAGCTGAGGCAGAGTGAAGAACATTTTTGTGGGGTTCACTGGAAAACAGCATAGTTGCCAACTGTTGGGGAGGAGGGGGGTACAAGTTGCTTCTGTCCCTTACTTTGTACCACCATTGACAGACACTGATACACTCATGTGTACCATAGTTTGACAACCACTGAACTAAAATATTGTATATGTGAAAATGTGGATACTAAGTTTATTGTACATGAATGCAGAAAAAAGCAATGCAAAAACCTGGTACCTTATTTGCAAATAACATTTACCTTATAGGACAATATGATTTCAAAATGTTCCAAAATAGTACAACTTTTCCTCTTTATTTATTACCCAACAAATTACCATGGTAGCACAGGTGGGTCCAGTTGGCCCTTGGCCCAACCAGATGGAACTCAAGCCCACGCATTCAGCATTCAAGCCAGCAATAAACGATTGTGTGTGTGTGTGTGTGTGTACTTACTTAGATCAATTGGAGAAAATGTGCTGTTGAGAAGCTAATAGATTTTTCTTTCCATTTGTTCATTTGGTTTTGTAATGCAACAGGTCATATAAGATTGGATTAAAAAATATGTAGCAGAGTCTGTAGTGCGATTTTGTTGCCAAGTGAATTGTTATGGGACTGGCTCACCCGTGCTATGATTTCTGACTCCGCTGTTGCTAACAACTAGCGAAACTCTCTCCGCCCAGCACTGACGCACAAGGGCACACAAAGATTCGCTTCAGATTGACACCTCAATTGTATTGGTCAAGTGATGCTCCTTGAAGCAATTTGTACGTTAGAAACAGCCATCATCTGTATTCGAAACACATTTCAGAGTATCGGTACTGAATGGGCAAAACCTGCCAGCATTGTATGTTTTGCTCTCTTAACTGGCACCACATGTGAAACAGAGAGGCATAGTCAAACTATGACAATAAAAAAGTAGTTTTACTTATATGTGTTACAAACTCCCTTCCTGTATACAAACCACACTGACTGGCGTTTACTTGGCATGTATGCATTAGAAATATTTACATGTTTATACAATATTTGCAGATTATACTTCGACCATTTGCAAGTAACATGGTGTTTTTACAGTTATAATTTCTACACATTCCTAGGATGATGAGTCAAGCTACAGCTGCACACCATCACGAGACACATTCAGAACATCAAACGAAAGAAAAAGAAAAAAAAACAAGAGACAGCAACACTACTTGTGGGGACACAAAGTTTGGAAATTTCCACAGTCGCCAGAACTCAACCGCAGTAGTTTCCTGTTGTGATATAGACGAGCGAGGAAATAACACCGACTGCTGTACTTTCCACGTTCCTTATTACGGAGCATGTTGTACTTGAGCCTGGTTCGTAGCAAACCAGCCTGTTACCTTCCACCCTTGAAACTAGGAGAGGAAGGGTAATTGCCAGTCTCTCGGGAATGTCAGTAGGCGTATTGTGCGTGGACTGGTGTGCAATAAATGGGCGATGGCGATACACCAAATGATCAAATCTATCTGCTGACATTCTAAAAAATCCGAAACGCATCTCTAGGGTTGCCAACTCTCGCGCATCAGGCGTGACACTCACGCTTTCAGACAAATGACCTACATCAAAAGCATTGGGGTAGTTTGCAAACCCTACAGATTATTTACAAGGTAATAATGAAACGGTTACATAAATGTAAATGTGTGTGCAGACTCGTCCGGAATTGAAAATCTCACGCCAGCCAGCTGACCGAAGCTGGCAACCCTGCATCTGTCGTCCATCTCCCTGTTGTCGTATCCGCACGGGAAACTGTGCTGTGCCTCATAATCACTGGTTTTACATGCCATCTTTTGCATTCTGCTTCAAAACAGAGCATTTGTCGTTTACTAACTGAAATTCCGGTCGGACTCCTTAAGTCGCGGAGGCCGTGATTTCTCTTGTCTCGGAGAACGTAAACAAGGACATGTGAAAACGACGCTTCCGCTTTGCCGGCATGCTACAAACCTACAGCGCCGCCTAGCGGTCGGGCTGTACGGTTACGGCGCAGAGAATCAGCCTCGAGAAGCTAAACGGTTGATCTGCTGTCTCAACGTGACGAAATTGGCTGAAAGTGACGCCCCTTTTCTCTCGCTAAACTGGATTGTTTACGTGTGTGATTCCCCACAATCGCTATAAAAAACAGTTAGACCTAAAAAACGAATAATCGTAGCTATTTTATCCAATCAGGCTCACGTACGTCAAGCGCCGCTAAAGGGAAAGTGTCCGCTGGCTGCGGATGTACTGGGCTTCCGTGAGCCGATGGTTGGCCACCTTGCCGGGAGAGTTAGCTACCAAGCAAAGTGTACTGTCTGCTTGAGAGGGTAAGAGAAACAACACCGTAGAAACCATGCTAAAATGATCACAATAAATTCACAAAAGCACGGAATTAATTCTGCTTCTAAACTTATTCTGTTCATCAAGACTTATTTTCAATACTTGCATTTTTACACATTTTGCAGACGTCGTATAAGTGAGGCAAACAGATTCCGAACATACATGCTGTCAATTAATATGCGCTACTTGTAGCATACCGCACGTATGCTGTGTTTTCTTTCTGGCTTGATCGTTGTTTTAGGGGCTCATTGTTTTGCGCCTGGCTGTTTTAACATTTGCTTTAGAAAAATAAAAAAATAACTGCACTTCTTTTAAACAAAGAAAATGGCTGCATAAAATAATCGTGGTCTGGGGGATTAAATTCAAAGTCATTTTTAGTTAAAAACATTCAGAAGGAGTACTATAGTATTGTATTGTTCTGGATCGGCTTGTATCGCCTTCTCTCGTGATGCGTCTTCCATATGGTGCCTTGTTTATGATTTTTAAAGAGAAAAACGTGAAGACAGACTTCTCTGCCTCTGCTTTCCTCTGTTATTACACTGGGTAATATTAAATATTCCTGTCAGTTTGTTCGTCTTTAATGCATATTCATTTACCCCATTGCCATCGCTTCATGTTGAGCAGCTGGAGGGATGGGCTCCCTGGGCAGTCGGCTCCAGGCTTCCCCCCGGGGCCCACAGGGGGCAGTGGAGGGTCCCTGCAGAGCCTCGAGACATGGGTGCGAGTGCCGCAAACGGAAGCGCAGCTCGGGGTGCCAGTGTGACAGCGAGCCGGAGGAGGAGGACAGCTTGCTGAACACGCCCCGAAGGTGAGGGCTGTCGGTAACTCCAGCACTCTCTTCTGTGCAGAACCTATCAACTTTTTATTGAGTGGCTTTGCTGTTGGACCCTTGAAGTGGGTAGAATAGCGTATAAAAGACGCATAAGGGAGTCATGTAAGCCATGTGTTGCTTTCAGTGAAACTAATCATTTCAACAGGAAAAAGTTGAAAAGCACCTCTAAGTATATCTACCAGACCCTGTTCCTCAATGGTGAGAACAGCGACATCCGGATCTGTGCCCTGGGCCAGGACTGGAACCTACACAAGGTCTATCTGTGCCAGGTGAGGGGGGAGGGGGGGGTCCGTTTTTATGGGTCAAACAAACATGCAGTGTCCTGATTAAAGACTGAAATACGTAATAAATAGGACTGAAGGATTTGGGGAAAATATCTGATTGCAATTTTTCTGACAAATATTACGATTACGATTTGATTTACAATATAATTTTTTAAAACTCAAGCTTCAGTTCAGTGTGTAATAGATTTAAAACATGATGCAGCATTACCACATGAGATACCATCAGAATATTAACTGGTCTGTATTCTAATGCAAGGATGAGAACGTAAAGATATGAATTGATTCTAATATGTATTTATTCCTTTTTTTTAAAATTAGTAGAGAACAATCGAACATAAACAGGGATGCACACAATCGGTACGCATTCACCTTTGAAAGCAGTTCCTGCAGCAATCAATTGGTGTCACAGCACAAGTGTCTTCGTATTCTGTGTGCGTTTGCTCTGCTATGCTAAGGAATCAGCGTGCATTTTAACCTTTATGCTACCAATGACATACGAATTAGCATGTAAATGTTAAAATTCACGGTGCGTACCAGTTATGCGCACTTCTGAACATAACTCAGCTTTTGTGATAATTGTTTTAAGTAAAATCCATCCATCCATTGTCCAAACGGCTTATCCCAGTGGGTGTAAAATAAATTAATAAAGATAAAACAATTCCATCAGGAAAAAAACAAGGATCCTGCAGTTAACGCTAATATCCCTAATAATTGGACCTTTCCGTAAACCATCTCTAACCAGGAAAAAAGTAGGTGATTCACTTACAGCTCAGCAGCGGAATCCATGTTTTTAACACCAGGAATGTCAGGTTTTCCTTGGGTTTCATGTGTTTGCTGTTTGTGGGTGTATCCGTAGTCGCCTTGGGCCACTTCTGATTGGTGAGAATGACTGTCACACAAGGAGGCCGGCATGAATTTGTGAAGTTATTCTCACGACAGTTTTAAACCCAGGGTCCGACGTGCTGTATAATGCATACTCTAAATCACAGCCTTTGTGATCTGCTAATCACGTTGTTTCAAATTGCAATTTCGATTTGAAATCGATAAATCGTTCAGCCACATAGAAAATAGCATATAAGTCTACATAGAACGGTGTTTTTCATCCAGGTCTTCAGGGAATCCCAGACAATCAGTGTTTTTGCACCCTCTCGGCTCCTTGCCAAATGGTACACATTTTTGCTCCCTCCCAGCTCCTTACTGGCAGCAAAAACGCGGACCATCTGTGGGTCCTTGAGGACCGGCTTTAGATACACTGACACAGAAATCTACAACAGGTGATTTAATAGGGCAGGAACCTGACCTGGAATGTCCAAAGGTTGGAGGTTTGGTTGACTGGTGGCGTGGAAAGGCTGCTGTCATATTGTCGTACTGCTCTCCTGAACCGTAAATAGCACTTTAGCTTGCTGCTGACTCCTCTGTCATCACTGATAAATGGCATCGTTCTTACTTTCTTCCCTGCTCCAGTCGGGGTACTTTTCCAGCATGTTCAGCGGGTCCTGGAAGGAGTCCACAATGACGGTCATCGAACTGGAGATTCCAGACCAGAACATCGACACAGAAGGTTAGATCCAGTGTTGGAATTCTGGCTCCATGGCATACATATAGGCTGGTTCCCTTTCTCCAGTTTTGTTTTTTTAAATGAATGATTGTCCTCTGTGCAGCCCTGCAAGTGGCTTTCGGGTCTCTGTACCGGGACGATGTTCTCATCAAGCCCAGCCGGGTCGTCAGTATCCTGGCCGCGGCCTGCATGCTTCAGCTGGTCAGTTGCTTCATGATGATGGGTCGTTCTGCTTAATAGCACACATGGTCACCCCCCCCCCCATCCCAACCAATCCCCTCACATGGTGGGCGGGTCTCCTCGCGCTGTGGGCGGCTCTCCTCGCGCTGTGGGCGGCTCTCCTCGCGCTGTGGGCGGCTCTCCTCGCGCTGTGGGCGGCTCTCCCTGCGCTGTGGGCGGCTCTCCTCACGCTGTGGGTGCTGATTTCCTCTTTGAACAGGACAGTCTGATCCAGCAGTGCGGAGAGACTATGAAGGAGACCATCAGCGCAAAGACTGTATGTCATTACCACTCCTCTGCCCGCTTGTACGGGCTGGACTCTGTCACAAAGAAGTGAGTCCCAGCTCTTAGAAGCCTCCTCCTGCATACAGGGCCATTGTGGCCCAGTATTTTCATTTAAACTTGGGGATGTCCATCTTTGATTATGTGAACAGTGCGTCATACCTACAGCAGAAGCTGGAGGGATGGAGATGAGGTGATCCTGGGGGGACAGATTTCGAGGTCCTTTAATGCCATTTTGCCTTGTCCCAGGTGTCAGGAATGGCTCCTCAACAACCTAATGACCCAGCAGAACGTGGACCTCATGAAGGAGCTGAGGTGATTGTCGTGAGAAACCGGGTGAAGAGTGACATCTGCTGGTTTTAGCACTGCTGGTTGGTAATAGAATGTTGGAGCACACTGGTAAATTATATGGCAGGCCTGAAATGTAAGGAATTGGTTTAACCATAAGGTTACCTTGACCGATGTGTTTGTCATGTTTGTGTGGGACATTTTTCTGGTCCCCACAAGGGGAAACTCAATTTTATAGAAATCTGTGACTGCAATCAAAAAACTAAAAATCCCAAAAGATTTGTTTGTTTTGTTTGTTTACTTATGGTTTAGGTTTAGGCTGGGTCTCTCTGTCTGTGTCTCTCTGTCTGTGTATGTGTTGCATGGCTGCGCGCCGCCTGACTGATTGCATCCACTCTGCCAGCGTGACGCTGATGGAGCAGCTGATCCAGTCCTCCGACCTCTTTGTCATGCAAGTAGAGATGGACGTCTACACAGCTCTTAAGAAGGTACATGGCTGCCCATCCCTGCCCGTCTTCGGACGCGGCCCTGCTGCACGCGGTTTTATATGGTGGCTGATGGCCCCTTTTTCAGGCCTCAGGTAGTGGCAGAGAGCTGTATGATTTTTGTGGTAGCCTCAGCTGACCCCCTGGCACCCGCCCCCCCACAGTGGGTGTTCCTCCAGCTCAGCCCATCCTGGAGCGGGCCCATCAAGCAGCTGCTAACTGATGCCGACACCTGGCTCTGCAAACGCCGGGCTGGTGGGTCCTGCTCCCCGTCTGCCCACACTCTGCATAGTGCCACTTATATTATCCGTATATTATCCGTATATTCCCCAGTTAAAGCGCCTTTGTCAGCCTTACCTATTTAGCTGTATTTTTCTTTCTTTCTGCCCCCACTTGCCCCCTTAACCCTACTGATACCTTTTTTCTGCCGTCGTTCCGTCTCTGTTACAGACCTGGGGGAGGGGGAAGCTTTCCTGAGCACCGAGGAGGGGGCCGCCTTTGTCCCCGTGTTCAGGCGTGTACGGTTGCAGTACATCGTCAACGACCTGACCTCAGCCCGCATACTGGAGCGGGACAATATCCTGCCCCCAGGTAAGACGCCCCCCCCCCACCGCCTTGTCCTGTTATTCTAAATATGAGAGTATGTGAGATCCAACAGACCTCAAGTCCAGGTCCAGCCATCAAATCCATACGTTTAAAACAAAGATCAAGTTTCAGATTTCAAGTTTTTATTGCCACCTGTTCCAAGGAACACAGTGAAATTCTTGCACCACAAGACAGGTACATGGGGGCACAATAGGAAGAAAAAAGACTAGTGTAATACAGAGGAAACAGCAGTGCAGGAAAAAATAGTGCAGTTTGGGAAGTCCCTGTTTCAGACTACAGAAGTATTTGAATTAGTAAGAGATCTTCTCTCCAGCCATGCATTTGGATGTGAAACACATTTTTTTGACTGTATTCTATAAATGGACAGCTGGCTTGAAATTCCATTGACGCGTGTCTGTTTTGTTGATCTGTGTTCCTGTCTCTCCAGAATGGCTCTCTGCTACATACAAACAGCAGTGGTTTGCCATGCTGCGGACAGAACATGACAGCGACCTGGGGTGAGAGCATTTGGGCACACATGGCACACCTTGACACGTCCTGTGAGTGGCCCCATCTTTCCGGGCCGGGTGCATCCTTGGACGTATAATGTCAGAGACGTAATTACCACACATTTCTATGGGAAAACTCAAAGCATTCGACTGAGATGGGACCACAGAATTGCACACAAGGATCACTGAGCACAACTTGAAACGAACGTGAGATAGTAACGATGAAGGGTGTAGGCAGGGGTGTCAAACTCCAGTCCTGGGGGCCGGAGCCTTGTGTAGCTGAGTTCTTTCCTGTTGTACCACAAATGATTTAGCTCAAGAGTTGGTGTGTTAAATCTATCTATCTATCTATCTATCTATCTATCTATCTATCTATCTATCTATCTATCTATCTATCTATCTATCTATCTA
>JAODKC010000117.1:7872479-7885532 GCA_026777985.1 Mormyrops attenuatus | reverse complement strand
TTGGGGGGGGGTAAGGGGATGCAGGTTGGGGGGGGGTGCCTTGCAATTATTCAGGGATGACTCACTTTCATCCATGAGGAAGGGCTGCCTTTGGGGCAGCATCTCTTTGAGCCATTGGTCTATTTCATTGTTTGAAGGGTAGTTTAATTGTACCCATTCAGGAATAACAAGTATTTTTCAGAGTAATGGAATAATGTCCTTACACAACAAGGGTTCAAGACACCCATAGCTGAAACATTCTGGTTCAACCAAGTCTTTTTAGCAAAATGATTTCAGCGTTAGTTTTGCAAATGCGTTAAGGAGACATTATTTCTGAAAGAGGAGAGCAGTTTGGTCTGGACCAGTCTGGTTGTTTATGTTAAAAATCTCTTACGGATTTAAGTAGATTCCTATTTCATGTATGTGAAGTAAAATGGATGGGAATGATAGGGGCAGTAACTCCAGGCCTCTGTGAAGGCTCTCCCCTTCCCACTGACTTCTCAGGCAGATATAGTGTCCAGTTCCATCAGTACAGAGTGTCTCTGATTTCTCAGCAATTTTCTCAAATGTGTAATTCCATAAATGATTTACAAAACCCAAGTGTGGTGTAATACTAATTTTAGTACTTTATTAGATAAGATGAACCTTATTGATCCCGGGGGAAATTCTTGGTATGTACAGCAGAAACCTGGTTTAAAATAGTAGCTTTAAACTTTTGGTGACGTGCCAGGTTGGGGAAGTAACGTTCTGATCCTCATCCGCATCCTTACTTAATAGCATGAGCCTTCTGACCGATAGCACTGTGGGCCTCTGGCTTTGTATCACGGCAGCCCTCCCTCTCGGCCCGAATCCTCCCTGCTACTTTGATCTCCGGCGAGCTTATGTGGGGGCTGCAGCAGTCATGTAGCACGCAGTAACGAAGGCCATGCTGTCATACTACGTCCCAGTTTTCTGCACTCACTGTTGCATACTGGTATCCGTGTATGTTAATAAAACAGGTCTGTTCACATGGAGCTTGATGTGTTTGTTCTTTTCATCAGCGATTCTGTACCTGTGCTGCTGTTTGGGAGGGTGATGGAAAAGCGTTGGACATTGGTATTTTGCTGTTTTGAGGTAGCATGATACACAGAATAGTTTGCATTCGCTGGTTGTCTTATCATGAAGGGACAGGGTAAACTAAGCAAGTAGTGGAAGTAATTGGCTTATGCGCCCATTTTCATTAACCACTTAACTAGTGTGTCACAAGGCTCACACTCATGCATTATGGGTCATTTGGATAGACCAGCTCACCTAAAAGCACCTAACCAGAGTGTCGAGTCTGCAGCCCCAGATATTAATATTAAGATGGACTTTTTTGATCCCAGGGGATGTTCCATGGTGTGTGGTTAGTCACTCACAGGAAACACTTTACATAATTTCCAGGTGAATCACAGACCGACGCCACCACAGTGAGTCAGTATAGTTTATTAAATATCTTCCAAGTGGTGTGGGGGCCATACAATCCCTCACATATGGTAACGACCCGTAACGTTGTCACATCTGGTAGTGATGTTCCTGCCTTTCTTTTCAAGATCAGCACTGGGTTGCGTTTTTAGCCTCACCCAAAAAAGGAATATACGACCACGTACTTGACATGTACTTAACACACTTAACACATACATCATCAGCACTTTGGAACCGTTAACAAGCAGCAAAGGAACAGCGTGTTCTAAAATGGGGACCATGACCATTACAGTATTCCAAAGAGAGTAAAAGAGGGACAGAGGCCCCGGTGGCATCTGACACTGCGCCCACCCCAGGATAACAGGAGCTTCATCTGCAACCTCTACTCTACAGCACAGGCCGCCGGCGCTTCAAGACGAATCAAAACTGCCTGCCTTATTTTCAGCTTTGTTCAGAGAAACGCAAACAGTGTTGCTCAGCTGGGCTTAACCTTCTCCTGCAAGAGCACAGACGTGTGGAGAATGTTGATACTACTCTGCCTGAATGTCAGAGTCCACAAACCCACTCTTTTTGTTTAATCAGACACCGCATACAAATTCTCTTACGGTAAACGAACTTCTTCTGTGTTTCTGTATGTCGCAGTGGCAAAACATAAAATGAAGTACTCTGTCTCCATCCCAGAGAACCGTCAACAAGACTGCGGATTCCCCTGCTAGGCAAATCATTTCTGCTTTGCTGCCCATTTGGTGGAGCTGGGGGTGAGTTCCAAACAGCTCGCGTTCCTGGACCTTTTTATTTAGCAAGGTGGTGAGTTTGGTTCATCGGCTGTATGGTCTGCGATGTTCTGGAATGTGGAGGTTGGAATCAGACAGGTCTCCAGCCCAAGCCCATCCTCTAGATGTTCAGGTTGGAGATGAGCTGCTCCATGCGTTTGATCTTGCGCCTGTTCTTGGGCATGGGCTTCTCATACCTGCCTGTCCTTAGCAGCTGCTCTTTGCTGTGGTGCACCTGGGCGCCGTGCTCCAGCTGGAAGGTGCACAGAGCCTGCAGCGGCCGCAACAGTTGCTGTGGGGAAGGGATGGGCGCAGGGTTAAAGGTCAAAGGTCACGTTCAAGCAAATCACTGCCAAGGAAATACTCAGAACACATCTGCCCCCCTCCCAAACTGATATCACTAATGGGATATTTCTGATGTTCGTATTGTGCATTTTTCAATATATACTCTACTTTTTAGGGTTTCATATCTAAATTCTTTACATTACCAACATTCATCCATTTTCTGGAACCTCTTATCCTATTCAGGGTCGGGGGGGTCCGGAGCCTATCCTGGAGGCTATGGGAGCAAGGCAGGGAACAACCCAGGATGGGGCGCCAGTCCATCGCAGAGCACACTCACACACCACTCACTCACAAATTAACCTCAGCATGTTTGTGGACTGTGGAGGGAGCCTGGAGAACCTGGAGGAAACCCCACAACAACACAAGGAGAACATGCAAACTCCACACTCATGGAACCATGTCGGAGACTCGAACCCTGGTGGAGGCAACAGTGATAACCACTGCACCGCCCCACTACCAATATTTTGTCTGTGAATTTGTGGAAGCCTTATTTGTCAATTTTTGATGTCATTTTTGGGCTGCATAATACCTCACGGTCTGACCACAACTTATGACAAACAGCAGCAGAAGCTGAAGCCTTTAGTGGACAGAAACCGGGTCTGTGTGCTGCACACCTCCTGTATGGCTGGTCTCCTCTCCACGATGGACAGCACTGCCGCGGCGCACTCCAGGGTGGACAGGCACATGTTGGTGGGCTGTGTACGGATCACGTACTGGCTGGACAGAGAGCTTCTCAGCTGCACCTGCAGGCAAAAGCGGGCACTGCGCTCACGTCATGTTTCTCAGAAGCTCATCCAATGAAAAGCCGCTGGCTCGCAAACAGTCATTAAAGTACCAAGCTTGAAAAGCACAAAGTTAGGTCTGAACTCTGTCTTTAGCACATGACAGGAGTTTCTAATGGTCAAGCCCCAAAAAAATCATAGAAACATAGTGCAACCCTAGAGGGTTGGCTTTACCTGCACATACACTGAGTGCCTATACTTTATGCTTCTATGGCGCGAGACCTGGAGTATCTGTTGTGATTGGGAGGGCAAACACCCACCTGTTTTGGCAGGCGGAAGAGAGTGTTTCGGAGGAACATGTCTCTGGCCTGGCTCCACGTCCCGTCAATAATGATGATGTTGTGCGCTGAGGTCGAGGGCTCCTTCTCCATGTCCTCCAGGTTCTCCGCATCCAGGCCAGGGTACAAAACCAGTGTGCGGGGGTCGCGACACACCGCGGCCAGCTCGGGGTTCCTATCACGCAGCCCGGGGATGAAACAGTGTAATGTGCCTGATGGAAAGCTTGATTTTGGGTAAAGCAGAATTCAGTCTCATCCAGATTAAGTTACCCTCTCCCAAAAAGTACAAGATTATTGGTATTTCAGTAACGATATAGACTGACTATCCATCCATCCGTCGTCTGTGACCGCTTGTCCTATTCAGGGTCATGGGAGGTCCGGAGCCTATCCTGCAGGCTACAAGCACAAGGCCTATCAACTGATTTATGACTTTTGAATTTTATTATATTTTACTTCGTCTTCTTATCTTCCAGTGCTGAGAGGCTTGTTTTCCTGCTTATCCTCTCATCTAACACATTTTATTGTAATGTTGACCCTGTGATAACATACATATGACAAATAAATTGAAACTTGAAACTCGAACTAGTTACACAAAATCAAATGTAACAAGGGCTCCCATAGAGACACTAACACAAGCCTTTTGTAGCAAGCAGCGTCTCCCAGTGAGGGTCACAGGAGGCCTGCAGCACATCACAGGCAACACAGGGCATGAAGCTGGGGTGCACCCTGCAGGGGATGCTAGTTCATTGCAGGGAACATCCACACACACATAATATTAGCAATTTGGAGGTACCGATTAGCCTAACTGGATGTTTTTGGAGTACCCGGAGAAAACACGTATGACACGGGAAGAACACACAAACTCCATGCATACAGAGCAGAGGTAGAATTCATAAAATGTGTCCACCTACCTTTCTTCACTAAACCTCCTTCCAACTAGAACTTTGCACTTCCCAGGGGGAAGTGAAGCGGCTAAAAGTGGAACTGTTCGAAGTGCCCGGCTCTCCTGGGGAGAAATGCAGAGGTGTGGATGTTTGCTCGTCAATCACTGGATGGATAATAGCAGACGCAATAAAAAGGTCATGCTAGTGAAGTGTGCATTACATCCCCTGACATGACAATGGTCTGCTCACCTCTGCTGGATGCTGCACAATGTACAGGCATGTGGACACCTCCAGGGGGCGCGCCGGCAGAAAGGGACACAAGCACACTTTCTGAGGTCGCCTTGTGTGAAGGGAGAAGAAAAAATTACTTGTATTCCAATATCACTTTTGTGTAGTTATAAGGTGAAATCTTTATGTAATGGCATAGCAAACACTATAACCAGTGAAGAAATGGAGATTTTACATACTATTAGTCATTTACATACTATTAGTCATATTATTATTACTACGACTTATTGTTATTGCTGCTGTTATTGTCATTATTATTACTGCTGTGTGGCTTGTCTCCTCACACTGAACCATGGCCCATGTTTACATATTCAAGGGGTCTCAGGTCTGAGACTTTGGGTGCTATTTGATATACAGTACATCGTAGATGTGTATGTCCCTTCATACTGTGGTCTTAGGTTGTATGTATTGTCTGATCCTGTTTATAACTGCTGCTGTAACGCCCTCCGTGGGATTAATGAAGGGCATCTTATCTTAAACTGAAGTATTTAACATCGATTTTGTTTAAGCTGTTTTTTCTTCTAAAGTAGGAAAAGACGGACAATTTATTATGACCAACGGACGCCAGGTGCCCGTCGCAGTTTCGATCGTCGCTGACTGATGAGGTCATTGTTAATTCTGTTTTGCGGATTTGGTTTATTTCACTGTGGTCCTATGAGCATAAAGTATACCGCGGATAACTCCATGTGGTAATATGAAGAAAATATATCGATTTACCGTCAGGATAAAAAAAATCACGTTACTGGGGGTTGCTTGAAAGATGCCAGGAATGCTACAATTATAAAATAGGAGGGCTGTTTACTATAGGATACGGAAATGCTCGTCAAACTTACCCACATCTTAAACATGTGGGACGTCTCTCAGTTATTTCAACCGGCAGTTCCAGTAAATCCCCAAATACATCGGATGTTTCCTCTTGTTCCTTCTCAACCGAGCCAGAAGAAAGTCTGGACTCCACTGCGCTGTTACTGAAGTACTTTTCGGGGACATTAAAATCCGAAACGTCCCCGCATTGTGCGTCCATGGCACTATACAAATAGAAGTAATGAACACCCCTACGCATGCGCAGTGTAACGACTAAATACTTCGCAACCGATAGACGGCGCTAGGTCGCATACATGATTAGAAGCAGTTTAACTCTTGAAGACCGGTATTTTGCTTCTTACGAAAATTTATTGACGATACGTATTGTATGGACGGTATGGTATTAATACAGTATTATTTTCTGTTTTTGAGTCACCAACGTCATTGGACAATAAATTGTTTTAGTTCAGTAATAGTTGGAAATATCTTAATCATTAATGGTAGGGCTGAACGATTTGGGGAAAATATCCAATTTCGATTTTTCTGACAGATATTGCGATTATGATTTGATTTGCGATATAATTTTTTATGCCAAGCTTTAGTTCAATATTCAGTGTGTAGTAAATTTAACAACTGTATACGGTTATTTTCTATGCAAATCAATTCAGGTGAAACAAAAAATGTACGTTTTCAGGATTGCAAACTCTTTCAGACTCTCACGCAAGAAGTCTTACGGCAAATCTATATTCCATTCTGAACTTAAAATTAGCTGCGTCAAAAACGTACGTTAGGGCAGTTTGCAAACCCTACAGGCTATTTACAAAATAATAAACTTTTACATACATGTAAATGTGTGTGCAGAAGAGAGAGCAGAAAATTTCACTCCATGCAGCTGACCAAAGTTGGCAACCCTGCATTTTATTTGAAATGAAAAATGCAGTTTTCGACTGAAGCGGCTTATCATCCCTTGGCTTTGTCACTCCGACAATTACAAAACGAATGAGAAAACATTATATGCGTCTCTTTTTGTATCTTTTCTAAATAATAAGACCACTTGCCCATACCCAACTGTAATAGCGATTTAAGCAATCTGTTCTTTTAGTATTTATTTTATTAAGCTATTGTTGTGGAATTAAGATTAATTTCACAAGGTGAATCTTTGGAAAAACTTAAATTAATAAGCACAGAAACATATGATATAAACACGACTGTATTATGGCTTTTATGGGGGTCACAGACTCTGCTGCTGTGAGGATTACCGGTGGAGGTCGCCGGTTCTATTGGACCTTAATGAAACAATCTCGGACCACGAAATAGGAAGGCAATTCACTTATAGCTCAGTAGCGGAATCAGTACTTTTTCCGCACCGTGAGTGTAACATTTTCCTTAGGTTTCACGTGTTTGCTGTTTGTAGGCCTATACGCAGTATTCTTGGGCCACTTCTGATTGGTGAGCATGACTGGCACGCGAGAAGCACGGCGCTTGTGATTGGTGAGAATGACTGTCACACAGGGAGCACGGCATGGATTTGTAAAACTATTCTCACAAGATTTTAACCCAGGGCCCGACGTACTGTATAATTATATCCTAAATAGCAGCCTTTTCGATTTGCTAATGGCATTGTTTCAAATCGAGATTTCGATTTTAAATCGATAAATCGTCCAGCCCTAATTAATAGATATTCAGCCAGAGCTGGCTGGCTCAGTTAATTGGAGATCACTGTTGTGGCGCTGCCGGACCCAGATTCAAGCATGTATCCATGCTGTGGTTTTGGGGTAGTTTGTGGCTCAGTGGATTAGGGTGCTATGCCAGAGATTAGAAGGCTGCTGGTTGCAGGTTAGTAGAGTGATTTCAGCACTGGGCACCTGAGCAAGGCTGGTACCCGCAACTGCCCCCGGAACTGGCAGAGCCTGCTTTCTCAAAAGGGTACTCTGCTTTGGATAAAAGCATCTGTTAAGTAAACAACTGCTTGTTTTTATTTCGCAGACACTTTTATCCAAAGCAAAATAGCAAAAAGCAGACAGTATTTCATGAGTTTTCTGCCTTCATTGTGGGGAAATAATTATATATCTCACTTAATTGTATCATACATGCAGAATCGAGACATTTTGTTTAAAACAGCTTTTCCCAAAAAATACAAAAAGACATTTGTTTTACATTTTATTGCTCTCTTCCCTTTATTCACTTTTACATAGTCCTGCACATGGTTAAAGTGCTAAAAGTTAAATGTTAATCTTGGGTACATAAGCATCACATCACATCAGTGTCCCACAGATAACAGATCGCACCTGTCCCTTTGAAAACAAAACTTAATATTACCAGGTGGGGACAATAATGTTGGAGTGTAAGACATATCAATATGGTAGTGTTCTGAAATATCACTTTTTTATGACCATTTAAAAGACATACAACATGCCAATGGATCATCAATGCCGGATGTCTCCATGTAACCACACATCTATGACATCCGTTTCGAACTTCTGAGATACTATACATCAAACTGTGACATTACATCAACTCAGGGCTCCACAATGCAATCCCTCTGAAGACAAAGTGTTCGTCCGTCTCCCGGATGTGCATGGGTGAAAAACACCTTACAGGATGACAGTGTGCATTCAGGACTAATTAACTGGTGCGTGTCAATAGCAGCACCATGTGTGAGTATTACAGTTCCAACAAATTAACGCATCACCTGGTGTACTTCAGTGTGCAACTTTCACTGGTGTTTGACTACAGATTCTCACGCATTTACAAAACAAGTCAGTAACAGTAACAGATCCCGTAACACATCAGGCTAGCTGCCTCAACTCTACCTCTTCAACTGGAGACCGGAGCTCCCATCACACAGGAACGTCAACGAACATGTTCTCAACGACAATGACGATTAAATCGACCACAAAAAGTTCCCTTGTAAATTCCATTACTTTCATTTGTGTTAAAAACAATAGTCAGATTATTCTTTTCCTTGGGATTTAAAAAAAAAAAACACATCTGTCGGTTAGCATGACATTTAGCACAGTGCACGTCAGTTCATAGAAAAATGGAGTGTGAATCGCTGGTTTTGTTTCATTTGAACCAAAGCCATCATCAAATTCATGGGTCAGTTTCATCACATTATTCACATTATTTATAGCATCTGCTGGAAATATACACATCTGTTATGAAAACTCCTCTGTGGATAAGGAGAATATGGTAAAATACATGTATGTACTTCTACATGTAAGCCCTAACACGCTGCAATGTTGTTTAATCCCTTTTGCTCAAAAATCCGAACCGGTCCTGAAGGTCATTTTGTGATTTACCTCGGCTGCAGGTCTGGGAAAAATATTCCATGAATCACACCCTCTATGATCACATTTGAAAATGTATCTGGAAAAAACAAACATACCCAATTTTAAATATGACGGCAATTAGAAAAAGTATTCACAATAAAATGAAGAAAAATATTTAACAAAAGAGAAAAAATGTAATTAAAAAATTATACTGTACTTCCAAGCAAGGGCTGTTAGTCAAATAATCACTGCAATGGCGGGGGGGGGGCTTACCATTGGCAGCTGGCAAAACGTATGGGTCCCTCAGGAACAGCAGAACAGGCTGATGGGATAGTTTACTGGAGGGGGGCAGGGTGCAGGAAATGCAGTGTTCACACTCTTGCCTGTACAACCTTTCTCATGTCTGTGTACACATTTTGAATCCACAATTTCCTACTTGAGATGCTAAAAATAATATCTATCACTACACTTCATGTGCTGAGCTACACCGTCTGTGGCAGAAATTTGCATATTTTGCATACCTGGATTCTTCCGATTCTGCTTCAAGGGATCTTTAAGAGAAACCATCATTAATTAATCGTATCGGGGTTAGTTTTAATTCCAAAGTAATACAACATGCGAACTAGAAAAAATATATTAAAAGAAATGTATATAAAAATATGTTACATCTTACCCACAACTCTCAGTCTTTGGCAAGGAAGGAAAGTGGCGAATATTGAGAAAGTCTAGAAATATCTTTGGAAGGACATCATTCTCCATGATTATTGTCTAAAGATGCAAGCAAAATGGACTGTGTCAGAGGAAGAGATTAAATGCAACAACATATCAGATTTTATGCATGATGCTTCCTCATTTATGAAAAAGCAGGAACTGATAACATCAGTATGCTTGTATTCAAACCTCAAAGCCTTTCACAATCTATCACTTGTATCTTTTGTCATCCTTATGACTAGAGACGCACCGATCTGATATCTGGATCGATATCGGTACCAATCTAGACCTACTTGACGGCTTGGTCACGTTTGGCCGATACCCAATCTACATTCGATACTCATTTCGTTTTCGGCAGAGTCTAGGTACCTGCTGTTTCGTGCTAAACAGATTTGTACAATCAATCGCATGACAGCTATTTCCCATGTGTTTGTGGCATTCAAGGTGAATGCTACTCAGTGACTGTGAGCACAGTGCATACTCTTTGCAGCAGGAGAAGCGTAAAAACAACAGATAATGGGGTGACAGTCTGGAAGAATTTTACAGTTTTAACAGCAACTAGGAGCACAGGGATTCTGTTGTAAAAACAAAGTTTTGAGAGGTGAGAGTATAGTTTAGTGGAAAATCCCACTAAACAAAGCATACTCAATTGTGCGAGACAGTGTGAGTAATATGAAAAATCAATAGATGATTTGAAAGTTGCTATCTTGGGCTGTTTTGCACACTTACTACAGCTTGCGATACACGAGGGGCCGCGATCGCAACGAAGTGTAAGTGACGCTGTTGCAAGTCAGAGAAAAATTGTGGGGCATCTTAAGCATTTGCCACTTGCAAGATATGGAAACTGAACTGCAAAGCCTCAAACATTTTTCATCTGTATTTACTACTAAAACAGAGTATTTTAATACAAAAGAGCTAGGTTTCATGAAATAAACTTGCAAGCAGAAATATGAAAATCAAGCCACTTATTTCAAGGGTACAATTCACAGCATTGTGAAGACGCACATGAACTACAGGAAGTAGTTACCTGCAAGTATTGTTCCAGACCAAGCCGTCTCTGCTCCAGAACTTTGGGAACCCAGTTGCGGACGTGTTTGGATGGTATTTCAGGTGGCTTCATAACCTTCTTCAACTGAATTAACACAAACCGCAGAAAATATTAGGAGTATGCCGAGTGTGGGGAGCACACTTAAATGGGAGAGGAAGCACAGAGCCATTATACAGCTGTGGAACAAAATGAAGAGACCACTCTATATTTTTGAAAATCCTGCATTTTTAAATCTTGGTTCAGGCAGGCTCGCTTGTGTCTAAGACAGCAGTACCAGGAACTTTCTAATGCCAGAGATGACTGCCAACTTATCCGGCAGTGCCTCATAAATCGGAGGATCTCAGTTGACCTTCAAAAAAAAAAAAGGGAAACATTAAGTGGTGTGAAGTGCACTGCTAGGACAGTTCATATCAGGCTCCTAGAAGCAGGACTGAAGACCTATAAAGCAATGAAAAGGTCCTTCATCAATGAGAAGCAGGGAAGAGCCAGGCTGGAGTTTGGGAAAATATATTTTAAACAGCCGCATACCCATGAATTGAGAAAACTTTGCCGTGGCCTCTTCATTTTTTTCAGAGCTGTACATAACAAATAGGATTTCGTGTTGCTGGAGCTCGGCTATAAGGTAGAAAAGGAGCGCCAGGGTGGCAGACTCACGTTTTTGTGCAGCGCATGGAACTCGCTGTAGCGCTTCTCCACGGTGTGCTGCCGGCCGCTCATCAGCACTTCGATCTTGAAGACCTGTAGAGGACGAGGGCCCGCCGGAGACACCGGCCAGGTGAGGGATTTAAAAACCACAGCGAGTAGCGGCAGAAGATCTCACCTAACTACCCGGTTAGCAAAACATGCGGCTTCATCACGTCCTAAATAAGGAATGCATTTATGCAATATTGTTTAGTGTAGTGATCGCTTGTAGCCCAAATCCCGGGGGCTCACGAAAATGCGTGGTCTGAATGGTGGTTAACATTGCAAACACACCAAATAAGGAGTGCAGATCTTATGACGGAACGGTGTCCCCTGTTACGAGGTGCTTGGTATATTTTACACAAGCCTTCGGTATTTCATTAACACTTTCAGAAGTTTTTTTTGTCGTGTCACCTGTTGCCAAATCCTTCTTTAGCTATGTTTGAGGGTCTTCAAATTCAAGCAGATGAAATGCAAGCATAATCATACAGAAAGGCAGTACGGTATTGTGGCGGTTTTTGTGTGTATGTTGCATTTCCCCACCACCACCCACACAGACCGCTCCGGAAGCTCACGGAAAGCCTAGTAAGCAAATTGGGGAGAAGAGTCGGGCTGTCAACCTTTAAAGCTTTGCTTTAAATTAATGAAGAATCATTATAAATGTTTTAGGTCCCTTAATATTTCGATTACACTAAACACTGTATTTTTCTTTTCCTTTTCTGTTAAAACATCAAAAAGGACAAATAACAATACAAACGTTTTTCAAACAGATGTAAAATTCACCAAGAAAAACGGAATACTCAAGATTTAAAATAAATAAAATAAAACCAAGAGTAGTGCTACATGGTACAGAAGATATTTGCATTGTAACAATTAAAATGCATGCATGAAGGAATATCACGGATCTAGGCTCAAGTGCTCCTTCACGTCAGAATCTGAGAGACATTTGTGAGCTCAGCAACAACATAACCTTCTAATGAAATATGATTTGTTTTTACAGCAAAATTTTCGTGATTATTTTATGTTACATGGTTTTCATTAGAGAACTATACTGAATATTCCGCAGTTCGATGCTTTTTTCCATACTGCTCCGCGCAAATCGGTCTTACCGTGTAGCCTTTCTCCATTGTGCTGTCTTCCGATCGGAAGGAAGGGATACACACCATTACAGGATGCATACTGAAATTAACGCGGTTACCGATATGGTGCGAATAAAAACTCGGCTCACGCCTCCGCTCAGAATTCCTCAACGAAAAGGCTCAAACCGAGCCATCGCGGACCCCCCATGGGTCACGTGATTTGAAAACCATGTGATCGCGGCTGCGTCTGACGCAAAATATGACGTCTTCGTGTGGATTTCCTCGGGTCTGACGGCGTAGGAAGAGGCTGGATTTTTCAGGAAATTGTATTAACTGCTGACCTATCTCGTTCTCATGTGGCAAGGAGCCGGAATTGCAGTCACGCTGTTTCTTGATGTTTTTGATGTTTTGCGTTAAATAAATACGCCCCTGTCAGATGGTTCCCTGAGTAACATTGGTCTCTCACCCTGCTTAGGTTATGTGTTCGAATCCCTCTGTTCGTGGCGTTTACATGTTTATCGTAGCGTGGTTTTCCACTCACTTTACTTAGAGAATACAGTAGTATCAGATAAGAAGCGTATGCTGGAGCTCCTTAATAAGCACTTTATAACCTCTGGTCTAACCCCTGAATTTTCTAATTCTGCTTCATCATCTATAAATCCTACTAATTGCTCTACTGCATCTTC
>JAODKC010000117.1:7853838-7864753 GCA_026777985.1 Mormyrops attenuatus | reverse complement strand
TTTGCAACTTGAAATGTTCGTAAGTCGTTATTCAACATCATTTTAAGGGCATACACAAGTACTAAGAACTAGGATGCCAGGAGTACGCACGCTACGCTGCTGCATGGCGGGAGTAGCGGCCAGAAGTCGTACTAGGCGAAATTGGAGCGCAGAAAAAAAATTGATGTTGCGGACAGGAAACAGGAGCCCAGTGAACACAATTTAGACTTAAAGATCCTCTTCGTTCGTATGTCTGAAAGTTCGTAAGTTGAACGTTTGTAAGTAGAGGAGCGTCTGCATTTGATAAAGCATAGTTCCATTTAAAAAAGTTATATGAATGAAGATCTATATCTGAATTCATTTTGAAACAAATTGAACCAAAATTGAAGCAGCAGTGCTAGTTGGCAGCGAAAGACAGAATAGACAGTTGCAAAAGACACTTGATCTTATGAACACACTAACTCTAAAAGTGTTTGATGAATCTTTTGCAAACTTTCTAGGAACAATGAATTTGTGATGATCTGACCTGTTTCATGTCGAGACAAATCACATCAAGACTGAATGCAGTGAAGCAACTCAAGATCTTGCGATCCTCATTACATTGAGACAAGTCATGCAAAGCTGGACTTTTAATAAAGATTATTAGAGAGGTGAGGGGAGTGTGTAGGGAGCTAGAGACTGTAGAGGTTGAGGTGTGTGGGAGGAGTAGGAATTAGATGGAGGAGAGGGGGGTGACAGGGTTGACCAGGGAATACATTGTTGTCGTTCTGACGGCATCTCATTAAATCTGAGCATTAGAACCATAAATTTCAACTTCAAACTGAAACATTTATTTCTTTTAATCTGTTCCCACAAATTGCCTTTAATGAAAAAGGTTTTTTGTTGGCTTTATTGATAGATATTGATTTTGGATGATGTACTTGTTTTTACTGGATCAACTATATTATTCTTGCAGGAACAGACCTTTGACAACATCTAGGGTGTGAATTGGTTTCGCTGTTTGTGAAGCAGTGGAATGGAATGAGACAATAAAACCCAAACATTTGACTCATTGCTTTCCGTATAACTGGACACTAGCAGTGATACATTGCACATGTGGTAGGGGCAAGGTACACCTTCAAGAACAACACCCTGTGTGAAGACAGGTGGTCTGACCCAGGATGTTTGAAATATATTTTTAAAAATTGTACATCTGGACTGTGTTTGTACAGTTTCCAAGAAGTATAACCTGGAGGGGAGAGTGTAAAACTATTTTCCTGTGATGTTAGTCAGGCGACAAAGTCACAGCATAATTAAACAAACAAACCCTGGCTGTCAATTCAATGTTTTAATAGTCTATTCAAGTAATACTTTGTATATTAGATAAGAATGTGCTGTAGCAATGAAAGCCAAGCTGTATTAACGCTACCTAGTTACAATTAACTTACAAACATGTACAGATACAATATGCTGCTCACATTTGTATCATTACACAAATAAGGAGAATGTGGAAAAATTGTGTTTATGGTTCATAGCCTTAACATCAATGGCATTTAAATAACCTTCAAGTCTTAAGGGAGCACCACGATTCTGCACATAAGCATTAAGACAAAACGGCCGTTTACATTTCAATTTACAGTCCCTTGTTTCTCATGGCTTCTTGAATGTTGCAGGATTCACACAGAAGCGCTTCGCCATGTACAAGCTGTCTAGAGACAAGATAATAAAACCGGAATATTCCTGCTTGTCACAATTATTCGTTCAGAAACTGGGGTTACTCACACCCAGGCGAACACACTAAAGATGTGGCCGGAGAATAGCCGAAAAACATTTTATTAAAGGCAGAAAATCTTTTGAATTTTTGAAAAAATCACTTGTCTCAAAGTCAGTTCTTATTACTGAAGAGCAGGAACTCTGTGGCATGAAGATTAATTTCATTCCATTACAAGGTGGTGTTCTTGATATTGCAGCAAAAAAATCCTTCTATATACAACTACGATTTCTATAATATTTTGAGTAATAGAAGATTAGAAGTGTAATGTTAGGTTATAAAATGTAATAAATGTGTTCAATAAAGTTCACAACCCCTGCTTTGTAAACGCTCAGCTACAACGGTCCCTATTCATTAGTGTTAGTCCAGTATGCAGGTATGTAACACTAACTGGCACGATTACAGGAGTCTCCGGACCAGTATAAAGTGGTGTTTTGGCGTCCACAGCTGCGTTTTCAGTCATTTGTTCTCCAGATCCTTGGCCGGGAGCCTCCTCTTGCCCTTTTTAGTACCTGAAATGACAGACTCAGGCCATTTAACCCAAGCTCCGCAGATACAAAGGTTTTTAGCACCTAAGCTGATCAGTGGAAGCATAACTGTCAGGCACATTGATGGTCCGATGCCATCCAAGTGGTTTCACGTTTCGAGGTCCAGCAACCAGAGGCGCTTAAGGCTGCCAAACACAGGAACTCTGGAACACAGACTGCTTCACCCCATTTCAGGTTAAAGAGCCTTTGGGATGCTTCACCACATTTTGCTGGCTGAAAACTTAACATGACACTAGCATTTCATGTAAAATAAATTACATAGCTGTGGAGCAGCTAGGGATGTCCTTTTTTGGTTCAGAATAATTTGTAAAGCAAGCTAGCAAATGTGAATTCCCTTAGGAAAGGGACCGTAAATAAAAAATGAGCCGGTCAAGATATGGCAACGGCACAGTGCTCACATGGATAGACGACATCCTGATGTATAAGCGTAGTTTCCGGTGTAGCGGATGTCACACCGTACGACGTTGTTGCTGTAGTCTGACTCCGGGACTTGATAGCTGGGGTTCACACTGACCTGCAGATCAAACCGGAAACTTGTGTGTCTGGCTCAGAAATAAACAATAAATTATCTGGAGGTTACAAGATCTGGCACCTTAGATCAAGCGATGATTGTTCTATTAGAACAGGGTTCTTAAACTGCAGTCCTGGAGGGCTGGAGCCCTGTGTAGATTAGTTCTTTCCCTGTTCCAACAGAAATGATTCAACTCAAGAGCTGTGTGGTAATTAGGTAAGTAGTTGAATCAGGTGTTTTTAATGAGGGTAAACCAAAAACTGTGCAGGGCTCCAGCCTGCCAGGACTGGAGTTTGAGACCACTGTATTAGAATGATTGATTAAGTCTAAGTTGCAAGTTTTTTTAATTGTAAAGACAAAAATCGGGGGCAAAATCAGGAAAACACCGGAGACAGGATGTCAGTCTATCACAAGGCATATACACAGCACAGACAATTTATAGATTCCAATTCACTTAATCATATGTTTTTGGGCTAAACTCCACACACACAAAGTCAAGGATGGGATTCAAACCCTTGTTCCAGGAGGTGTGAGGATACTGTGCTATAATAGATGTCTTGTTTAATATGACGTTCAATGTGAAGATGGTAAGACATCATGTCAAGCAAGAAAACACTGCCAGAGTTACTGATTGGACTATTGAAAACCAAAAACCCTGAGTTACATTCTGAGCGGCATTAGAAGATTTTTTTAAGGGACAGACCTTGAGGATGTAGTTTCCTGGTTTGACGTCAGTGATGTCGATCCACTGGCAGTCTATGTCTGCGTTGTAAGTGTCGTAGCAACCGGGACTAAGCCCCTGGAAGTCAGCACCAGTCAGCAGGGTATCCAGCGTCGCATCGCTCAACCAGAGCACCTGTCTGTCCGGACTGCACTGCGGCTACCCTAACTGTGCCTACTGCAAGCTTTTCAAGGTTCCTGGTGTTACAGCAAACACCGTCCACTACAAATGAAACTAGCTGCTATGGAGGAACTGCTTTTGGGAAAGCCTGCAAGTCTGGTACAAAGATAACCAGCAACAGGATGGAGAATCCACATCTGCGAAACATCAGTTATATACAGATCTGTACCAACATCTCCTTCTCAGTCCATTGATGCCCATTCATCAGCATGAGTCGATAAATCCTTGTCGTTATCTTAAATCACAGATATTAACGTTTTAAATTTAACTTTGGAATGTACAAATAAAATAATAAAAAGCAAACTTTGCTCAAATGTTACACATTCCTCATGATGGTTACACATTCCTCATGATGGATACAACATTCCTTATCATGAAACATAAGGCTGTAATCACTGCATAAGAAAAGGTATCGTTTTTGAGGACATTCATTACCACATAGTTACAGTACTTGTCTATCCCTTACCGCAGTGCCTGCCCTGGAACAGAGTTGACTTAGGGAAAGTTTGGGTCTTAATGGATACGTGGAATCTGGTAATGACTGTTTCATACACGGCAGCGGCCTACCTGAGTGTGTGATGTGCACGCAAAGCGACGGTAATAACCATAATCGCAGGAAGAGTCTTCCAGACAGAAGCTGGCTTTGTGCCCCTCTGCCACACGTCTCTGCGAGTTGGCTTCCAGCAGGTCATAGTGACTGAATTCATCCATGCTGTGGTAGTGCCTTTGGAGAGATCAAGGAACCGAACGTCGATTCACGTATAAGAAGACGCAGATGTGTGTAAATGGAGGTATGAGCTTCACAATATTATGAAACGAATTCCTTACATCTTCCCGGTGATCCTTTCTGTGAGCTTAAAAGTCATTTGAGATTGACAAAAATACACAGTGCTGATACTGAAGCCTAACATGGATCCTCATAGCATAGATCTGAGGTGAAATTAGTTACACTCTTCCTGATATATAACTGTATGTGCAGAAAACCACTATGGGAAAAAACCTTCTGAGAATAATTCTTTGATTCGGTTTAAACTGAACTCCTGCTGGATGCAAATGATATCAGACCATCTAAGAAACCCCAGACTTCGGCACCATCTGACAGAAAAAAGTGTCATCAAGCTCATCCAAAGGACTCAATGCATTAAAAATAAAGGTACCTTTGTAGTGGTGGTGCGTAGTTTAATGAATATGTATTCAGGGCAGTTAATCTCTACAGTATGTAAGTTATGTGATTTTTAGTTGCATACTTTATTTAAACAGCCCGTAGTCTCCAACACTAGAGACAGTGACCCTAACCCTAAGTTTCTCTAATTAACCCTACTAGCATATCTACAACACATTTACCATAAATCATGATGAATGAATCACAATGAAGGCGACGCGGAAATCATTATAGAGAAGGAGAGAAGAAAGGACACAGGAAAGCAGACAGGAGAGACGCAGACTGACTGGTGACAGCTGTGCCATTCCCAGGAGTATCGTGGCCGGTTTGGCAGGAAGTCCGACGTGCCCTGGTTCTTCACGCGCTGGGGGAACCTCAACAGCATGCGGGTGTCGTAATCCCTGACGTCAGACCTGTGGGCAGAGCTGTCGGCACGCGCAACAATCAGAGCCGCAGTGACTGTACACTCCGCTTTTGGAGCGGTCGTTCTTAATGAAAACAAGAAACATTCCTGAAATCAGTTCAACCCCTCGTCCGCTAACCGGTATTAAATTTCTCCTGGGTTGCAGTGGATATTTCTCAAGAAAAGCACAACTGCAGGAAAAGCTTTTACTTCAAGATTCCTTAGAAATAAATGTCTTAAGGGTGAATTGAGTTTTGCCATTAAGTGTTGGATAATTTGTATTTAAAAAAAAACTTCTTATGGAACAGCACCACTGGCCTTGTACATATTGAACTGTCTGTAGATTCCTCACAATCTCATCAGCAGCAAGAGTCCCTTTTATATGACTGTAAAAAGCTCAAATTCACCGTTATTAGACCTTCTGGAATCTCATTGTTAATTCCATGGAAAGTTCACCTCGAGCATTCGAGGATTCATCAACAGCAAAACGGCTATATCCTGCGACAGTGATTCCAGCTGTATATAGGTACCTTGCCAGACAATTTTCCTCAGCGGCACATCTGAGATTGTACATTGGCACTCTCTGGACGTAGGTGGAAGCTTGTATATAATACGGGTCTGGCACAAGATCAGGCAGACCTGCGGAACAGAGCCACGCGAGTTACTGGAAAATAGGTAAAGGCAATTAAAAAGAAAGTCAAATCCATTCACCAAATATTGTATGCTTTTATGCCTAGGCAATGAGTCTGTGTCCCAAAAACCAGATAATAGAATAAACAACCTATTAATGTCATTTTAAAGTCTTACCGTGCTGGAAATACCTTGTGCCATACCCATGTCTTTGTCTGCTTCGTGGCCTTTCGTAGCTGTCATAATAGTTATAATAGGGGTTGTTCTCATCTGTGGACTTGTACGGGTTGTATGGATCGTCCCCGACCATCATGTCGTCGGGTCTCAGATTGCTTAGGTGCGGCTGAGCCGAATCGGCGGTGCCGTTGCGCTCCTGTTCGGATGCCGGCATTGCGATCGGTGTCACCCGCTCATTCAGCTCGGAACCTTGACTTTCTCGCTGCTGGGATCTGCTCGCCTCCCGGCTGAGTCCACTCTGAAAGCGTTGGAAGGCCCTTGCGAGAGTCCCTATGGACGGGTGTCTCCGGGAAGCCCTTTGAGGTTGGTGTGGATTTTGCGCCGAAGGAAGGTTTACGTTTGGTTCTTCAGCTGTCCCATTGCTTATGACGATAATTTGTCTCGTTTGCGTCTGGTTTCTGCCCCCGGCTCTTTGCCTTGGTGGCTGGTATTCGGATCCATGGCTTAACAAACTAAAAACTTTCCCGTTGTACTCCCATTGGATCTTCTGTCTGAAGTTGCCTGCTTGCTGGGTATTGGCTGCTTCTGGAGTATTTCCCGAATTTGGCTCCGGCTGCTGCCGAGTGTCAACGGGATGCAAAGTGCAACTCCAAAAACATAGGTGCGTGCATACATAAATTACAACGTAGAAGTCACATGCCCTCATCTTTACTCTCAGTTGTATAGAATTAACCTCAGAACGAATAAAGCCTAATATCCCAGCCTAATTAATTTAAACTGGTATTAAGTCAAAAGCGAACGATATATTTCATCATGCAAATTTTGGAGAACGTGTGATCAAATAGGTCTTGCAGCCGAAGTATCAAGTAACGGCATTGACCAAAAAATCCGAGATCTTACATTTAGGAAGATTGTGCTGAACAGGCGAGCCACATCGCTCCTCACTGTAGTCTGGCTGTTGTGCGGAGTGCGAGCAAGAGGAGGGGTTGAATTTTTAAAGTTTCAGGAATCTAGCTCCTTTGGCAGACTGGTGGTGTGGCTCGCATAATAGTCTGGTTATGAAAGGTCTGACTCGAAGGTCTGATCGCCTTCATGTAGAAAAGGCTGGGCACTTCTAAGGACGTCCAGACACTGTATCAGGTTTTCCAGCGGTCCATCACTGGAAGTAACTTGGAGTGGAAATAGATTTCCGAGACAGCCCTGTTTGGATTCCCGTCCCTCTTTCAAATAATTTTATATAGTTCTGTCTAGCCGCAGGAAGTTTTTTTCCTTTAACACGAAATGGGGTGATTCACGTTTTTACAATGCGATAAAGCGACAATCTTTTTGCAGCTATTTAGAAAAAAACATTCGAATTGACACTGCTAGTAAGAAAATTAATTATGTTATGCATAACAAATTAATAACAATGTTAACACCAGACTGTCACGATCACAGCTCCACATTTAATTAAACACAACTAATATAGAGTGCATGTTGGTTGAATGAAAGCATTTCCAATAAATATTCGTGTCGTGATCTGCACGTTTCTGGCTGACACGTTCTATACCCACAATTACGCTGCAGCAGCGCGGCTGAGTCCGCACATGCGTAGGTAAGACACCTGCCGCGCGTAACTTCACCCATCATCGGGACGAGGAATGACGGCCAGCTTACTGCTTTAACATAATGTTTAAATTCAACTTTGGACAGTGCAAAGATAGACATCCACCATTTCAAAATCACGCATTTTTGCGGTATCAGGGGAAATGTATATGGACAGAGAACCAGCAGGAGGAAACAAGTGAAGCCAAAAATGTGCTATGGTTTATTTAAGTTACTAATATTCATGAACAAAACTTTTTTTTGCACTAAGACCGTGCACCATTGAGAAACCTGAAGGAAAATGTATTAAAAATAGCAAATAGATTTAGTTTTCATGCAATTCTTAATGAAAATCTCTAGAGAAGTAACAGGTTATTAGCAATAAACGTTGTCTCTTTGTCCTTCACTGGCATGTCAAGTACAACATTGTTCCTAAAAAAATGACGCATTGAAATAACTTTTGGTCTCTGTCCAGACACACATCTTTCTAAAATTATTTCTATAAAAATAGTCTTTGATGATCTTATACTTACATTCCATAATCGGAAAATGTGCAGTTGTTAGTATAAATTACACAGTGGTCAGCTAAGAATATAAGAAAGGCAATGAAACGCAAGCAGGTGTGCAGATGGGAACGTCAGGCTTTCTCACAGTGACACAGTGCCAGCAGGCAGTGCGGGGTCCTTTGGGGCCCCTGCACCCACCGTGACTGCACTCATGAGAATCCAGCGCCGTTGGTGGCCGGTTTGTCCATCGTCGAGTCCTGTCTATGCACCAAGCTCACTTGTGACCTTTTCAGGGGCCCTAGGCTAAGCTTTACCTTGGAGGCCCCCCTACCAAGAAAACTGATTATCATTTCACTTCCTCTGCAAAGCAGGTAACTCAGGGGCCCAAGGCAACAGCCTATTGTACTAGAGCCAACCACACTTCTGCTGACACATACACATTTAAATTTGATGTATGTTTGTGCAGTTATTCTTATTTTTATATACATTATATTTTTTTTTCATCATTTTGTCTGGGCGCCATTGTCCTGATCGGGCCCCAGGCAGCCACCTAGTTTGCCTATACCTGTATCTGGCCCTGCGTAAAAGCTGCCAGATCCAACCCCAGAGCCTCAGAATAACCCCAGGAAGTACCTAACCCTCCTAGGCCGATGATTGTGCAATTCTGTGCAGTAAAATTGTAACGTCCGTGAATCATTTTGGATAAAACTATAGCTGAAACACTAAAGTGGGGAGTAATTAAGCCACGGACAGACACATACTACTTTGGGCTGAATTTTTTCCATCCAGGGAACATATTTTTAGCTGAAGCCCTCGGGGTGAGTTAAAATCCAGATTCATGGGCTAAAACAATTCAGTAAAGCAGATGTACCTCAAGGCACACTATGTCCCATACTTATGGACCAATCATGTGATCTAAAAAAAAACGGCTAGAATCTATCACAGGATGAGCAGGTCACAAGGCAGGGGACACCCCAGATGAGAAGACCCTTGTACCCTCACACATTTAAATTTAATGTGGTAGATTCACCTCTTAGTTCTCTGTTCCATTTGCATTCTGTGCCACCAGGCTGCTGCACATATCACCGCACCCACTAATGGTCTTTGAATTACCCTGGATAAGTGTGTTTTGTCAAAATAGCAATTAAGCCGGTTCCTGACTTCAGTATTTGTGCAAAACATTTCTACTTTTAAAATCCAGAAAGGAAGGAACACAAAATACACACTTAAGTCACACATTTTCCCAAACATTCCGCTACCTTCCAATTAGAATGCTTAGAGCTTGCAATGAATGCTGGGAATTTATACTTTTTCAGGAAATTTCTGTGGCCATCTTCTATGCCTTTTTAACTTTCACTGGACCAAATAGTTTAAGAGTTTCAAAAACCAATGGAGACCTCTGTTCCTCTCCTTTCAAAGCCATCATTTTCAGCATCAAACTTCCTGGAATAACATCAAGTTCCCAATGATTAAAACCAATAGCTGAAAACACAACATCGTTGAGGGGCTGATCAGCTTAATACAAAAAATAACTGATGAATGAATATGTGCTTAATGGAAACATCAAAAGATACCTGCAGCACAAATAATCTGTTATTAAATTCTGAAAAAGTGAGATATCTATACATAACCGTATACATGTATCAGTGCTTTGCATCTTTAAGGGAGAAAATTGATCTGATTTACCCCAATTCACAGTTAAACAAATTGTCAAGCCTATGCACACACAACAGTATCGACTCAATAGCACTCTCTACTGGAACAAAAGGCTAATATGACTGCAAGCATCACATGACATTATGGGAAGCATGTCCTGTCTTTGAATTGCCACCATTCTGTATAATATGGGATCATCTCAAATCATAAAATGGAATGCTGTGTCCCATTTGGAACCAATACAGGACTTGATTTGTGCCATATTTTCATATTACGTGATTCATCCCCCAAGTCAGCAAATGTTTATCACAAGGCACCCCTCCCACCCCTCCATCCCTCCCCCCCTGCTTGGCAAACCTTATGTGGTGGGATAATGGTGTTCCGTATTTCTTCAGATTGGAAGCAACAACCCTCCCTATCTCACCAAGAGCTCCGTTGTCTTTTCTTGGTTATTCCTGCGAATAAGTATGGCCTGCGGCACATTCCAGCTGCGGATGAAATCCACACAACTAAGCAGTGTCCACCCCACAGTGACAGCTCACTGGCTGCTATTTCGCTGCTCCCACTCTCCATTTCACTATAATATCCAAATGTGATGTTGTTTCGCAGTGTGAAGGCTAGCCTGAGGAGAAGCTAGCAATGTCTTTATGGTGCCATGTGGACTCTGAAGGAGGAGTTCTCAGGAAGGGAAGAATCAGAGCGCCACAAGGGCTGTGAACAATCTGATTCCTCTTTATTTCGTTCGTGCATTTACACGCTCTGTTCCTCCACATTGCGGAGATCTTTTTTGGGCAAATGGCAAATGATGCATGAAGAGGGGAAGTGCCAGACCTGGAGAGAGGAGTTCCTTTCTGGAGGTTGTGAACTTGGAGAGTCACATTCCTTTGGCTTACGTGAGACTTGGCACCCTCCCTCCTCAGAGTGCACTGGGTGGCCCGAGGTTCGACAGACTGGAGGTCCCAGCTCCACATCAAAGAGTTCTTTCACGACATGAGAGGAACTTCATTTTCCACTTCAGTCTTTGGCGATTCGTGCAGCCCAAAAAAATTTAATCTTGCTTTGACATGAAGGACAGTTGGATGGCAGGGGAATGGGGGGAGTGGGGGGA
>JAODKC010000117.1:7834260-7853828 GCA_026777985.1 Mormyrops attenuatus | reverse complement strand
CTCCCATGCACACACTTCGCCGGTGCCTCCCGCCCCCACAAAAAAAATATCACTGGGCTCTTCCCCCCCCGCCCGGGGGGTGGCTGGGGTGGGGGGGGGGGGGGGGGGGGGGGGGGGGCACTGCTAACAGGAAATTATGGCAGAAAAGTGAATGACCTCTGGACCATTCAAACACTGGTATAGTCAAATTCAGGCCATTAAGCTAATTATTCAACAGACTATGCGCAGTGACATGGAAGACCAGCATGACAACTTAGCTGTAAGATGATACCAGCTAATAAGCCAGCTTGTTAGTCCTAGGTTTGCACCACACGGCCCTTCACTCAAAGAAGGCAGTCTTCTACTACTCCTTCCCAATCAGGATTCTGCCATATTTGCCAAGCACTCCACTTCCACCAGAGAAAGATCCTTGCGCAGTGGTGCACTGACAACAATCTAACCGTCAGGAGTCGGAAAGCTGTGGAGCTCATTGTGAGCGAATGCTGATGGACAAAAGTATGCGGCTCATGCTCCTGCTGCTACGTCAATGGAGCCATGATAGAACGCATGTCCAGCTTCAAGGGGCTGGGTGTCCACATCTCCGAAGTCCTTATTCGGGCCCTCAATGCAACAACTTTGATAAAAAACAAAAGCGTCTTTACTTTGCGAGGAGACTCTGAGGCACCTATCCCAACACATTTTGGTGAATTGCTATCACTATGACATTGAGAGCATCCTCACAAACTGCATCTCAGTGTGGTACGGCAGCTGTACAGTCGCAGAACGGAAGCCCCTCCATGGGGCGGTGAAATCCAGCCTGCATATCACCGGCACCCACCAATCTATCCACCGCCAGAGTCATCCATTACTAGCGCTGCCTGTGACAGACGGGAGGTATCATCAAGGTCCCTCTATTCCCAACCATGGGCTGTTCATCCTTCTCCCATCCAGGAAATGCTACAGGAGCCTCCGCTGATGCACTCGCAGGCTAAGGAGCAGCTGTCAACGTGCTCGGTAATACTTTACGACGGTAATCTTCCCTCCAGCCCCCTCCACACAACTTGGTACCTCCACTGATCACTCTTTTGTTTGTACTGACTACTCTTGTATCGCATCTTTTCACCACAGCCATTCACTATCTACTTCCTGTCTGCACATTTTATTACGGACTACCTCATGCATAATTTTACACACAACCTTAATTTATAATTTAGTTGTATTTATTGTTTTGGATGTACAGACGCTCCTCTACTTACGAATGAGTTACGTTCCGAATGGCGGTCCGTAACTTGAAATGTTCATAAGTCGTTATTCAACATCATTTTAAGGGTATACGCAAGGACAAAGAACTGGGATGCCGGGAGTACGCACGCTACGCTGCTGCGCGGCGGGAGTAGCGGCCAGAAGTCGTACTAGGCGGAATTGGCGCACAGGAAAAAAAATCGATGTTGCGGAAAGGAAACTGGAGCCCAATGAACACAATTCGGACTTACAGTCTTCTTCGTTCGTATGTCTGAAAGTTCATAAGTTGAAAGTGCGTAAGTAGAGGAGCGTCTGTATTTTATTTGGTTAGATGCTAACTGCATTTCATTGGCTGTGTACTAGTGTTCAGCACAATAAAAATAAAGTTGAATGTAATCTAATATTTACGAGTCCCACTTATGAAACCTGTCTCTTAATCAGCAGATGATGAAGGTTGACATTAGACTGCGGCTTGAGTATTAGGCTACTTAGCTTTCCCGCCTGTCTGTCATTTATTGCTGCATAAATTTTGATACATGCGAGCAGAACTAGACTCTGACCGCAACACACTTAGATGATTACACAGTCACACCCACGGGAGTCATCCTAACACACCTACACACACATGCACACACACATGTTTGTAATTATATCTTTCTGTAATTATATCTACCCAGCCCTAACCTTATTTGTAAGTAACCTAACAAAATACAAGTCTTTTGGCATTTTTAGTTTTTTTAATTGCATTCACACATCTTTGTGGGGACCTGAAAAATGGTCAATGTAATATAAGCCTAATCCACATGCACACACACACACACACACACACACACACACACACACACACAAGGAGATAAACAACCACATTCTTGCTGATTCACACCAGCACAAACTTACACTGAGTTATATTTCCACATGTTGGTGGAAACACATTTTTGTAAGAAAACTGAGAACAGGAAGAGCGGGCAAGTCTTTCGAGTGACACAAGATTTCTTCTCAGGGAAAGTTTTGTCCTCAGGCTGAACCTTGAGAGCTTCTCCTCCTGACAGAGAAGAGAGGCTTCCAAAGGAGACCAGGATAACACATCATTACTAGGGGAGTGACTTCCAAGCATTAATTAGACGTAACTGAGATGGTTGTATATCAGCTGGCAGACGTCTGAGTTGCTTTCTTTGGTAGGATTTTAACACAGATTCTGCACTCGATGTGCATTTTGTGCCACAGATGATGTACAGAAAACATGTCTTCAACCTTCCAAGCCAAATTTTCTCTTAATATAGCTAGGGATGGCCCTCCTACTTCTACATGTGAGGTGTATCTCAGAGGGTTAGGGAGCTGTGTCTGCGTCCAGAAAGCAATAGGTTTGAATCCCGGGGATGACAATGACATCACCCTTGGGCTCTTGAGCAGGACCTTCTTGTGGTATTGGATGTTGGTCTACCCTCCTCTCTGACCCCAAAGATTCCTTGCTTGTACGTCTCTTTGTACAATACTTGTAGCAAAAATTCTAATGTTGGTTATCAGTTTGCTGCAAATAGTCAGTTCTGCCAGATGGCCAAGCAAAATACATCTCCCATAGGATCAACAGAGATCTGGCTGCAGCCTCTGCCTTTCGTCTGCATGCTAGCCCTTCCCCTTCATATCCAGCTGTCTCTCTCCAGGACGCAGCCATCCGCTCCACCCTGGTATACGTGACGGCGCCTGGCGTTTCCTCCCCCGCCTTGTCACGTCTCTGTTTGGACTCATTTCTGTCCCACTTGATCAATGAATCATTTCTGAAGGCAAAACAACTCCGGTGCAGACGAGGAGAAGACGGCTCACATGTCAAGGAAAGACCAAGCTCAGCAGGGAGTTGGGCGCAAACCAAGGCAGGACTGCTAGAAATTCAACCCCAACCTGTATGGATGACTCTGCTCTCAGCAATGTCAGTGCCAGCCTGACCCACACAGCAGGCTTGTCTCCTGGGCGGAAGCCCAGGAGACATTTGCAGAACATTCCCCGGAGGCCGTATCGTGGTGGGCTCCCAACTTCAGCGACAGAAAGTTTTATACACATGCCGGGAATGCCATGCCAGGGATCGTTTCAGGGGAAGTGTCCTCAGCATGTTTGGCTGCAAACACATTGAACCAATAGCAGTGGAACATTAATTGTCTGTGGCTTCCATAGGGCATTCGTGGAAAAGATAGGAACTCTACCTATTAATGTTTGGGATTTTTAAGCTGTTGTACAATGTATTAGAAGGATGTGGGCACAATTTCCAAGATTGTTATGTACTGTACCTAACAGAGCCCCTGTGATGGATTGTGGCTCATTAATGGGAGAATATGTGGTGTGGCCCATATCCCTTATAAGGAAAATGGGGGGGGGGTTATCCTTCAGAATCCCTTTCTTTAGCCACAGCTGGGGTGGCCCCTTGGCCACCTCATGTCACTAGTGAAAGTGTCTTCAGCACTTTCAGGCTACAACAGTAGAAGCTGTCAATGGCGATTGTTCCAATTTTAAGCCAAGGCATTGCAAAGAGAAGACATTCAATAGACTACGAGGGCAGGACTGAAGGTCAGCGGGTTTCGGTCCTCTGCTTCAGAGCTATCAGGAACTAGGTGAAAGGCATAGATTGTGTCTGCACTTTGTTATCCAAAATTCAGCTTGGTCCAGCCAGAACCTGACACCGTGTTGCAGTTACAACATGTAAAGGACAATTACCTCTGCATCAAGCCCAAGGACCACAAAAGTAAGGACCTCTTGATACCATCATACGGCTATCATACCTAATGCAATGTTACAGGCTTGCAGAAAGTCTTTTCACTTTTTATGACAGTTATAGCACTTTATTAGATGTGTCCATATGTATTTACTGAACAGATTGCACACAAGTCAGTACTTAGGAGTTGAGGTTGGTAAACACTGAAAAAACTCAATATAATTTGTAGATTTGGACCATACCCTGTGACCCTAAGTAGGATAAATGACCAGAAGATGGATGGATAGATGATGGATGGATAGATAGACTGACAATATTAGAAATAGTCCAAAAGTTCCCTTTTCGACAATGCTTTTAACTGCACTTTTACCGCTCTCTCCTTGGTGTAAAGGGATCTTCAAAAAATACCAGCTAAGTAAAATGACTTCATTTTCCCAGAAATCTTACCTCCTTGAAATGGGGGGCGGGGGGGGGGGGTCTTATGCTAAACAGTCTTATTTCACAATTTTACACAAAAATTCTTCCCAGACATGTCATAATCCATTTATCTCTGTGACCCTGTCTGTAGGAGAAAGTCAAGAGCCTATTCTTAGTCTTCTGAGTTGTTAATGGTCATTTATGCCCTGTTTTGTGAAGCAATGTTGCAGTTATAAATAGAGCATGAATTATTTCTATTGACGTGTTCACAAATGAAGCTAACCTTGAGAGATTTTCGACCAATACCTGCAGAGAGGTAAACGGCAAACCAGACCTCAGATGTCTGCTAGCGGCTGAGCTCAGGAGGAGTATCAACGTGCGGCACGTGTTCCCCGTATAATAGGACCCCCCACCCCCCCCCCAAACTCATTTGACGTCCAAATGCACCACGAAGTCGACTGTAGGCCAGTGTTGCATTCTTCTGCTGTTGTGCAAGATTCCTGCATCGGGCAAAACACCAGAAACATTGTTCAGTGACTGAAGAATGCTCTCTCCCTCCCAAGTCGCTGGAACACTATCAGTCTCCGAAATAAATCCTCTGCGCTTTGCGTCTCCTTCAAATATATTAGGCTTTCCAGACGCACTGTTTTTTTCATTGCATGAAGCATAGCTAAAATAAGCAACAAACATGGGTCTTGAAGAGGTGACCTCCTTTATGGATCTAATCTTTTTATCAGATGCAGGCTCCAAGCCAGGCTTATCCAAATCCAATTAATAGCAATGATATGTCAGTCAGGAGCACTGTTTTCTGTCAGTTTCCCAAAACAGACTTCAAGACAGAATCAAAACGTATCAAGATTTTCCCTCCTAGCTTAAGCACTTAGGTACTTTTGCTGCAGTTTTATTTAATCTCTGTCTTGGTTGAGCTGGTCTCATCTCCACTATACTAAGTGCATTACATTTTACCAATAATCTTTATATTTATTAAGTGATGATATCTGAACGTAGACAGTGACGTCGGCTTTGGTAAATTCCAGACAATCACTGGAACTATTTACCTGGACAGTAGAATTTGGAAGAAGCTTTTAAGTTCTGATCTGTTTCTCAGAAGTTCAATCCCCCCCCCCCCCCATTAGTAAAATTTATGTCCAGAACACTGGGAACCATTTGTCCCAGACTGTCGTTGTTTTCCTTCATATTTTCTATTGAAGTATGTCCGTGAGTCCTCCTCATTCACAGGAAAGCTACGGGGCTGCGTTCCTGCAGTCAACAGTACCACATCTGCAAACAATTAACCCAGTTCCTCCGTCCACGTCGCGGAAACCCTCAACCCGCTGCTCCACAGACCGGCTGAGGCACTGGAAAGTATCCCTATCCTACCAATTTGAGTGGCTCCCTCTCGGGCAGAGTAACACCACAGAGAATAAACATTGTTCAAAAGGGAAAGTCAACAGCAGCCGAGAGTGCCTGAGATGTACGCATAGTCACCACTTCAGACTTTCGTTTACGGTCATTCCGTTACGTCCGGTGCTTCCGTATTCCAGCTCATTTGACGTTTCCTCTCTGCTCCTCTCCAAGCATCTATTCCCTTGGCTCCCATCACATGTGAACCAATGGATGTCAAAGATAAGCAGAGAAAACACAAGTGCAAAATGCTCTGGCAGACTCCGTCTACCTCTGTAAATCTTTCTGGATTTTGGATATTTTGTCCAGCTCGCCTATGAGCTTTTGAACAGGCACAGAAGCTGCATTGTGTGTTACACAGGGTCTGTGTTTCCCAAAGTGGTCCTCGGGGCCCATGGCTGGTCCACACTTTTGCTCTCACCAAGCTACCTGCCAGATACTCCACATTTTTGCTCCCTACCAGGAGCTGGGAGAGAGCAAAAGTGTGGACTGTCTGTGGGTCCCCAAGGACCAGATTGGGAAACAATGCACTGGATCATTCTGCTCATTAAAAGCAAGGCCTTATTCTTACAAAAAGAGAAAGAAATTAATGCTCAGGGACGTGAAAGTATATACATTTAAATTTAAGTCAGCTGTGCAGTTGATGGCTGAAAACCCATGTGATACAGATGTACATGACTGACTGTTTATACCAGGTCATGGTGGGACATATGGTAATGAAAAGAATTCCTGCAATGCCTCAGGGGTCCTCTGGGGGGGCCTCTCGCTTTGAACGTGTTTCACACTGCAGACTGCCTATCTGTAACTGTCAGGGGTAATCACGACAGTGATTCCTAATCCACCCTGATGTTTGTGTTGGAGTTCTCTGACACTTGTTACAGGAATGTGGAATACAATACAGGACACGCATATGTTCATGCACACATTCACACACGCACCACATAATATGTGCTATTCACACCAATTCACACACACTTCATATTTTAGTTTTTAATTAGGAAAACTGAGTGTTATAATCCACCCCCCCTTGTGGTTGTGAAGCCCTGATGCTTCAAATGGCACAGTTTGATTAGTTGATTGGCAAATGGTGGGGACACTAGGATGAACTGTAAAGTCAAAAACCAGATTCTCCATTTTTTTAACAGAGAGCAAAGGGTCAGGTGTATTTTAAGACATAATGCATGATTTCCTGTCATTCTGCTGTCTGTATTATTGACCTTCGCTTGCAAAGATAATTGAAAGTTAATTGTTACATACGTCAGCCAAGCAAGCTGATCTTAACCCTGCTATTTTAGGCCACAAAACCAACACAATATGGCACTAAAGCTGTTTTTCAGGAACTAACCAGGGAACAACCATTTAAAAAGGAATAAAAGAATGACCTTTTCTTGGTTTAATTGTTCAGTGGACACAGTCTCTGGAAACTACAACAAAAAACATTTATATCTCACTTTTCCCACGTTTCCACAGTAATTTATTAAATTTCGATACAACAGAACATAGGATTGAAAGTTTAAAGGCATAACCCATGGTGTGGCCGTTTTTCCAAGACTGTGTCACGATTAATCCAATGTGCTCCTAATTAATGATGACCAGCTGGCTCTGATCACAGATAAGTGAAATGAAGTGAAACAACAGGACACCTTGGACTCATGTCTTCATGTCCTTCACAGTTACTCCAGCAACACTAAATCGAGATGACTGGAGATACCCAGAGGCGCAGCAACAGGACAAGAAAGATGGGCAATGACCTGGCCCCCCGAGCTGAGATGGCGCCCCCGAATGCCAGCCAATTACGTAGTACATTGAAAATGACAAATCTGTTTTATTTGTGTATCATTTTTCACAAAAGTGAAAATAAAAGTCTTGTGTTTATTAAATTCTCTTTGTTGATATTATTCATTTACACAGTAGAATAATGGTGATAAATTTTACCATGCTGGGGGAGAGGGGGAGTTGGAGGGCCCTATGGAGTTTTTTTGCCTGGGGCCCCGAGAGTCCCTAGAATTACCTTTGGAATTACCCCATCCAAGAGCGTAACTTTGGGGAGGCTGAGATCTCCACCCATTTAGGGGGAGACATGATTACTGGGGGGTTGTATTGACCAGTTTTGATTATTGAGGGGGGTCATAACCCCCCCAGCATTTATGCCCATGACCGCATTGTTCCTAGAGGAGCAGGAGCAAAGGTAATGGCATGCTTTTCTGTCGAGCCGCATGGTGATCCTTAGGTTATTGGAGATTGTCTTTGTTGGTTTTGGAGTAAATGAGCTAAGATTCCGCCAGCCTATGCAGGGAGTCCCTGCCCCGACTTCCTGGGATAGGCTCCAGGCTGACCATGACTCTGTACTGGATAAGCAGTTATGGAAGGCAGATGGAAGGATTGATGGATGATGTAAACTCACTCAAGTTGACTGATTATAACTCTGTACAAAGACAATGACACGCCCATTTATGAAAGGGCTCTGTACACACAGCCTTTGGCTTCTGAACGCTGTTTTGAGACTCGGTGACCCATATTCCTCAGTGTCTGCGATTCCTAAGTCACTTTTATTCCTCAGCATCTATTCTTTTTACGTATTTTGGATCGAGTGACATATGTTGTTCGTAAATACGGTGTACTGGACAAAAAGGAAATTTGTTTTGTAAGGAGATTCTGGGATAGCCGCCCCATTTGCCTGATCGTAAATGTCTTGTGCCGGCAGCAAAGAGATGAAAAAATAGAGTTTTATAGATTTCCCACAGCTTTTAGAACTGCCAATACATGTGCAGCCAGAATAAACAGAGGTGGGCCACTGGTTGTCCTCTCTCGCCACTGGGATTCCAAGGACTTCAGGACATGTGGGGAGCTCTTTTGGAGCCTGTATTAACCACTGACATGATTTATTGAAAACGACTGCTAAAAACGAAGCCTTTACAAAGAAACGAAGAAATAATAAAGTACTACAATTGAGAAGCGAAATTTAAAGGATTTAAGGTTTGCGTCAACAAAAAGCCTTCTGGAAGGCTATATAGTGACTGTATGTACATGCTGAGATTGACTCTGCAAATGTCAAGGTTTTTCTGTTACTAGTGTGCGTCCCTTTCAGTAATTACGTAGTCCATGGGTCAAAGGAGGCCAAACTGATCCGACAGTGAGGCGATTCGTGCCAGCTGGGTTTGGTCAGTGACTTTTCACACTGAGCCCTGGAAGGGAGGCGAGTAGTGGTGCTAATTTGTGCTGTTTGTGCTGTTTCCTGCAGTGACTCAGTGGGGTCTTTTGTCCAAACAAACACAACGGCTAAACCTGATTGGAACTGTGGAGTCATGAAAACATAGAACTCGTAAATATTGACAAACTGAACAAATGACTTGCGGACATATTCACTGCGGAAGACTACGTCATGACCACAGAGATGGGGTCATGTTAGGAGAAACAGGAAGTCGAACCTGGAAAAAGGAGACTGATAACACCAGCGAACATTTTACAATTTTTTGTTAGGTGATTTAACTCCACTTACGGAGTTAAACTAACTCAAATCACAGAAAAACCAGACATGCTGGGGCTGGGTTTGTTTATGAAGGGTGTTTGAAAAATGTCATTTGATATTATTCACCAAATTTGATGTTGGCTAGTGTAATGGGCTGTTTTTTGCCGCTAAAATGACATGCCTACTGGATGCAGTTATGTGGCAGGAGGTCACAGGACCATCACACACCCGGTGAGAAGGTGATGAGGACACGGCCTGGACGTACAGGTACATCCCTGCGCACACGGCATCCTCTTGTTGGCCCTGCCAAGATTCCATCTGGCCGCGCTCCCCGCCGCAGCCTGCCGGCGTACGTGGCAGTCCACACGCGCTGCCCGTCTCCAGCCTGGGACAGCCAGAAGAGAGGGGGAGGGCAATCGTGCACACGGTGACGCCCCTGAGACCGCAGCCTCCTATTATTCTACATGTAGCACGCATGCTGCTTAGCGGAGCTCACTCACTTCAGTGGAAAACCCGTCTGTTGTCGCGGCTCAGAGGCCCACGTGAATTAAGTGTTTATTTTTATTAAATTGGGCTCTGGCAGTGGCCCATTTTAGGCAGCCTCGCGGCTGCCCTGCAGACTGACGAAAGTTACATGATATCGCTGACGTGTGCTGTTTTTGGAGCAGCTCTGTTTTTACAGAAGCAAAGAAGGCCATCTGCCATAATCGTTTTCTGGCCCCTTCAGTCCGCTGTGAATCGTAATTGTGAAACGCTTTAAGAAATTACTAATATTATGACAGTACTGGCAAGACATGTTTATTCATTTTTGCGGCACCTGGAGCTTTTCAATGGCATGCTTGCCTTTGCAGATGCTAAATGTATTGTTACTAAACAAAAACAGTTTATGAACAACACACCATATGGGCTGAGGTGCTGGTTAATGAGAAACCATGTTAAATGTCTAATATGCATTAATATGATGCAGTAGAGTTTGCAATTGGCTGCGATATGTGCAGTTTTTCCTGGGCTGCTGTGAAGAGAAAATAGCAAGGAGAGTAGATGCTATTAGGAATTAATTACTTCAATTAAGTTCTCAGATACTTAGATGAAAGAAGTCTTTGTGTTTCTCAAAGACCAGACGACCTCTGAAATCCGTGCAATCCAGCGCAAATCCAAAATCACAAAGCTAAGAAACGAGAAAGAGAAAGAATTTACATGTAACTTCACATGTTTCTGTGACTAAACCTCAGTTTCCTTTGTCTTTTTGTGCAACAACGAAAGCGTCATCTAGATCGGGGTCTGGCTGAGCGGCAGACCTCGAGGACAGACACATTTGCAATTCCGTAGCAGGGGGGAGGTTGTAATGGTCAGAGTGAAATTTAAAAAAGACGCACAGATTGTTTGTACAATTACGGAATGTTTGCACAAGTACATCGGAATGTTGGCTGCCCCCACGGCAAAGAACGTAGAATGTAAGATAGACGAATGTGGCCTGGAGCACACATACATACCCACCTTTTAGCAGTCATCATGCAAATGAAGGTCTATGTTTCCAAAACATTTTAAAACAAACTAGACACTATATCTTTATTTTTAAAACTTATACATATAAAACAATAAAGAGCTGAAATGGTAATTCTATACATTTGAACCGAAAGGGTTCATCCTCCTACTGGCTCTTGGTATGCATTTAAAAGCTTTTTAATGATTTACATCCTAGTGTGTAGTACAGTAACCCAATGTTAACTTTGTTACTTTGAGGGCTTCTGCAGCTGTACACATCTGTACACATCTGCCCCATACATGGCTTGTGCAGTTCTGGGCTGAGAATTCCATCCTTGTCACAGAGTTTGCTTTTGCTTTGACTAATATATTCCAGTAACTGGAAGTTTACTTGTCCAGCATACATTCTGAGTCACACAATGAGAGGACACTATTGCTGTAGCTTGACTTGCCTCTGGTTCAATGTGTCTGTCTGCATCACCAAGATGCAAGACACAGTTTGTTGATGAGTAGCGTCCCAAAGTGTTAAAATCTGACTTTCGTACATAAATAGGCATCAGGATTTTTAAAAATCACATATCCAGGTAGAAATATGGAGCAGAGGCATGGATACCATAACAAATTCAGGGGGCCCAGCACTTTGTAGGGGCCCCAAAATGCTCCTCCTCCAATGCTCTATCTTCTCTCTAACCTGTTCTCTCTAACCTGTTTTTCCTATGCTGTGTGGACCTCTACCAGAACTGGGGGCTTCTCGTCCTTCCAGTGGTGATCTCATCCGTCCAGCTGCATATCCACAGTCATTGTGAGTCTGCAGGGTATCCCAGGGTGCACCAGGCATGAAGTAGGGGGGAAACCCTGGATGGGATGCCAATCTATCATAGGGCACGAGGCAGGGGGACACCCTGGATGGGATGCCAGTCTATCATAGTGCACGAGGCAGGGGGACACCCTGGATGGGATGCCAGTCTATCACAGGGCACGAGGCAGGGGGACACCCTGGATGGGATGCCAGTCTATCACAGGGCACGAGGCAGGGGGATCACCCTGGATGGGATGCCTGTCTGTCACAGGGCATGAGGCAGGGGGGACACCCTGGATGGGATGCCATCATAGGGCACATCCATTGTAATTTCATAAAAAAATTATAAAACACATTAACACAAATATTCAATATAATGAAACAACAATAGCTGCTTCACTAAATCATCAGAAACATCTTCATAAAATAATCCCAGCATACAATGGTCCTTTTAAAGGACAAATCTGTATCATAAATGCTGAACTCTTGGCCCTTGTTTTTTGACGTTTGACGTTATGGTCGTGACTACACTGCCCCCTATGGTGCAATTCACCACTCACAACACCAGCATTTCTAATCTGGGGTTCCTGAGGGCCCATGGTTGCACCTTGAATTGATTGCACTAATCTGAACTGTCATACGGATTCTGAGTGTGATTTCCCCAAGTCCTGAAGATTCCATTAGGCTGTTGGTGGCATTTTTCTTTATGTCACCTTAAACAATTTCCTCCTGGATAATAAATGTATTACAATTCTGATTATTGTACATAAAATTCACTGACCATTAGAAAGGGTTCTCCTAATCCTAGTTATTAGTTTCATATCTTCAGTTCATTTTCCCTGACATTTGCAATCAAAACATCCATGCAGCTTTTTCAATCTGAACAACCAGTAACAATCTGTGTGGCTTTTATCACAAAAATACCTGTTCAATTTAAAACTATTAAAATTCTGTAGCATCTATTATATTCTTTAACATAGCCTGCAGAAATAGCCATTATTCTGGTTCCAACACTGGAAGTTTATTTCGATGGTGTTTGCAAATGCCACAGTTGGCCTGGCTGCGTAACGTGGCACCCCCCCCCCCCCACAAGCCTTCAAATATGGAAGGTGGAGGAAAAAAGCAAGAGGAGAAAAAAACAGGCAACATATTGTTACATCAGGGACCGTCATCCAGTTAAAAGGCATAAGACGAACCCTTGTAGTGCCTAATTTTGATGCCGTTTCCTAGGTTGTCTCGTTAAGTCTCCTCTTGCACTACTGTGCACCCTAATGTGGAACAGGTGAGACCATGTTCCGAAATGCCTTCCAACCACCATAAAACACAACAGCAGAATTCCTGAGGGAAACTAAAAAAAAACAGGCATATTAAAATGTTTAGCATCACTTCACTGGCAGCTTTTAAAATAAATGAGTGATTTCAAAGTGTTGCCCTCAATTAATAGGACCTTAAAGAGGCTGCCACAGGGCACATGAAAGAAGCCCCCATCCCCCGTCCCCTTTAACTTTCCATTGCTCAATAAGAATACGTTTCTCTCTTAGGTGGGAGCTACTTTGTGCTCCTGAAAGTCATTAAGTGAAAAACAGGAAGATGCAATGAGTCTTTGAGAGATTCAAGCCCAACTTGGCACCACGTGGTATCTCAGCACCGTAATATGGGCCAAAGGCTGACTTTCTTTCCAGGCTGCAGCGCAGAAAGCATTGAGTACCAATGTGGGACAGGTTATGTGGTCGAAGGTTCAGCATCATCAAGGTTTCAATAACAAGTCACCCTCTTTGTCTAAATTGAAGGTTGACCAGAGCTTTGTGGGTTTGAATCTCACTCATGATTCTGTGCTTGGGAGGAGTATATTCTATGTGAATTATGAGTTTCTTCCTTCTATAGTCCAAAGACATGTAGTAAACTAACACCTTGATGTTAAAATTAGCAAAGATATTGGGTGATGAATTCTAGCAGAAGGTACCTAAGAGGTTCACGCAGGTATATGCAGTATATGTTATGCCTGCTTGGACATTAAATGGGAAGGGAGGAAAGCTGACCCTCTGTCAGTAAAAAGATGAGGAAATTGTTCAGTCATAAGCTCTTGGTGTGGTCTTGTCTTGAATTGTTTTTAAAGACATTTTATTTATATTAATGTTAACTTTATACAGTTTTGTACTTAGGGTGACAATATTTTGCTTTGCAAAAAATAAAAAGGACACGGGGGGTCCGCAAAGATAGTCAAAGCAACGCCAACATGCATACAGAAAGTACTCTGACCGTAGAAAGCAAATGTCAGCATGAAACAAAGCAAACTCCCGGACACGTTAGTCGGTTTAGGTCCAAAAAGAGGGCAAAAAAATGAGACATATGCTCACCCCAATCGTACTAATATCGATTTCAATTAATAACGTCCTCAAAACAAAAACCTGACAGTTCAGTAAACTTTTGTAAATATTTCACATTTTCTTGTTAACGTTTAGTTTTAAGGTGATGAATGTGCTGCAGATAAACATCACAGTAATATCACCGTATTAAACTCGTTTAACTGAGATATGATCACAGTACACCCTTTACGAGAGCCGGTTCTGCTGGCCGCTTCAGGGACTAGCGGCGCGGCGCGGTGATATAAAGCATGTGCACCGATGTCCTAGTAGGACACGCCCCCGCGGAAAGAGATTGTTTGTTACGACATTGCGCCTGGATTTGCGGTAGCTCTGCTTGCCACATGCTACTTTAGCCACGCCCCCAGGTTCTCCGTGGCATCTGAGCGGCGCAGGAATGGAGGCTAGACGGCGCGACGCGACCGAAGGTAGATCGGCGACAGCGCCCTGGGGACCGTGTGCAATCGATGACAGCCGTGATACTCTTTGATAAGTTTAAATCGTCGCGATTCGCTGTATTTAAAGTTTTATTGGGAACTTTCCTCTTGCGTCATACATAGGTTGCTGCGGAGCAGTGGCACTGTTTGCAGTAGGGGAAATCGGATAGTTCATGCATGGCACATCCACGTCGCCTTATAAGTGTATAACTGATTATTTTCTTTACGTAAACTAGTATTTTAATGAGTTAAAGTCTGTGCATCCTAACTATCAAACGGAGTGAGTACGTTCCTAATTTTATTATGTAGTCATTATATGCCATGATATTGGTATGAATTGTCTGTCAGTTTGTCAGCTTGATAATCCATAATCATAAAAATGAGGAAGAGTAGTATCGCTATGTTTAATTATCTTCGGGGATTCCTTTGACGTAAAGATACGAATTATATTAAAATGGAATCCCAGTTAAGTTTTTTTCCCGTCTTTCTGTATGATAATAACGTATTGCGTTGTTTGTTTTTTCACTGGAATGTAAGGTTTGGGGTGCGGTTTGTGGCTCAGTGGGTTAGGACACTGTACCTGTGACCAGCCGGTTCATGTTCCATAATCAACACCCTGATTTCATCATTGGACTCCTAAGCAAAGCCCTAAACCCCCAGTTGCTCCAGGGACTGTCTGCTTTCTGAGAGATGTCTGTTGCTTTGGATGTAATGTAAAATGTAGTTTATTTTTAGGCACTTGGTCCTGGTTGAGGAGTAAGCTGATGACCAGTGCATGTTCCCCGTCCTATGTGTGTCGCAGGTGGGCAGATGACAGAAAGGGCAAGAAGCAGTGAAGGTGGGAGGGGCACAGAAACGGAGCCAACATCAGCGCTGCCAAAAAAATGTACCCCTGCGAGCTGGATGAAGCGCATATTTGGGTTCGAGAAGGAGGACCTGTCTTCCTGGGAGCGTGTTGTGTGCCTCCTGAACCGGCCCACTGACCCGGCCTCACTTGGGGTCTTCCGCTTCCTGTTTGGTAAGCTGTCACTGCAGGTGTAGAGCGCAAAGATGCCAGTTATTTACACAGGAGAAATATAGAAATGGTTGGGGGGAGAACATTCCAGAAAGCCACTTTGGCGGTGTGTGGCTCAGTGGGCTAAGCCTCTCTGCCTGTGATCGGAAGATCACCGGTCCACCACCAGCTTGCTTGCTTGAGCAAGGCCCTTAACCCCCCAGCTCCGGGGGCGCCGCATACTGGCTGACCCTGCGCCATGGCCCCCAAACTTGTTGTCACCTATCTGTGTGTCTCATAGACAATAAGTTGCATAGGCAGAAAGAGAATTTCCCCATGATTAATGAAGTATCGCTATTCTATAATATATTTGTATTTATTTCACTTATTCAAATACCTTCTCATATCATTCCAATGTTTGCTTGTTTCATAATAGTTACGGTTAGTCAGAGTAAGATTCGCCCAAACGTTTGCTCTTTGACACTGTCCACTGTCTCACCTGCAGGTGGATGCAGCTGTGTGTTCAAATGTCCTGTGTTTTCTAATGTCATGTGCCGCTGTCCTCAAACTGCTAAAACGGCATATTTATGAAGCTGTTCCTTCATGATTTATTTTGTAACGTTTTTTTTTAAAAACGCGCACGCAGTGTAAAAATATAACTGTTTTGGGTCCAGTGGTCTCATAAACACTGGGTTTAACATCCACCAGCTTCCAGGAATGTTAGAAAAGTACGGCCTGCATGGTCACCCTGAATGTCTGTGTCACTTTTAATTTTGGTTTTCAAAATCATCTGTGATTTTGTGGAACAAAAAAAAAAGTTTAGCTTCTGTGTTGTTAAATGCTTTTTAAGTGTAAATTTGTGTTTAGTGGGACAGCAATGGTGAGGAATTCTGGACAAGATAAACCTCTTTGAAGTCCAAAAGGATCAAACATGTGAGACTCTGGCACCTGTAAATCTGTAACTTAGGTTTGTAGATTTGAGAGGCCGCTTGGTCACCATGTCTTTCAGGGTCAGATTTTAAATATGAATGAAGTTTAACAAGCTGAGTTCCTTTCTTGGTTTGAGTCACAATTTGTTAAAGGTTTTTTTTTATTTTGTATTCTGTATTTACCTTTCGACCACTGATCCATGTCATGCATGTCGGAGATTTTTGATTATTTCCTTGAAGTGTTTGAACTGTACTGTTCCTTTGATATCCTGCTTATTTAATTTAATAACTGTCAGAGTGGCGTGAGGGTGCTTCTGGCGTGGCGACGTGAAACTTTGCATGGCCGGTCAGAAGCCAGGACCTCCTGTTAATGTGACCCTCGCATTTTGTTTTCCTCGTGTGAATTGCGTTCCAATGTCGGATCAGGCCTTCTGATGGCATTGGATGTTACCCAGGAGCGAGGCCTCAGTCACCTGGACTACAAGTACCTGGATGGGGCACCGATATGCCGCTTCCCACTCTTTGACTTCCTGGAGCCCCTTCCGATGGACTGGATGTATTTTGTGTACGTGGTTATGTTCTTAGGTGAGTACTTGAGTCAAGCTCCTCTCCATGTTTGAGTGAGAGGTTGTCGTTCTCTCTAACCTATTTCTCCTACTCTGTGTGGACCTCCAGGAGCTGTGGGCATCATGCTAGGTTGTTTCTACCGCTTCTCTTGCCTGATGTTCATCTCCACCTATTGGTACGTCTTCTTCCTCGACAAGACAGCCTGGAACAACCACTCATACCTCTATGGCCTTATCGGCTTCCAGCTTACCCTCATGGATGCCAATAGATACTGGTGAGCAATCTTCTGGTGTTTCAAAAAAAGTTCATGTGTCACCTTAAGTGTCTTTCTACAGTAATAGTACGTTTCCAGGGAATTATACAGTATTTTTAAGTTTCTCTTTTGGCCACTAAGGATAACTTAGGCATGTTTTGGTTGTCCTGCAGGGTTACTGTTGGCTTGGTTGTGGACGGACCGTTGTTTCCTTGTCCTTTTCAGGTCTATAGATGGACTATGGAATCCTAGAAAACGGAACGCCCATGTGCCGCTGTGGAACTACACCATCGTCAGGATGCAGGTACACTGTCACTCAGATGTGCGGCCATGGCTCCTGGAATATCCTATAGTGTCTTACTGGGCATTTCACCTTCTCGGGGACACCCAGATTCTGTGCCACAGACCCCCCCGGTTTACAAATGAGATTATGTGAATTGTGATCGATGCATTAAACAGTTCTGAGATTATCACTCAAATAAAATTGAAATTTCTATAAGTTAAGGAATAAATGAATAAATCAAAAGTAATAAGATATTCAAAATAAATGATTACAAATATGCTTAAATTTGTTCACCATGATTTGAAGATTCAGCTTGCCAGATTCAGCCTGGAATCATGTTTGGGGAAATTTTACTGTAACTTTCTTGTGGAAGTAGACAAAACAGAGGCTAGGAAGTCTCAGTCTTTGCCCTGTTGCAGATATTCATCGTGTACTTCATCGCCGGTGTCAAGAAGCTGGATGCTGATTGGGTGGAGGGCTACTCCATGCAGTACCTTGCTCACCATTGGCTGTTTGACCCTTTCAAGTAAATCGTTTTGCGTCGTTTAAATTAGCCTGTGTGCGATCAATGGAGTGCGTCGGCCCCTGTTTAATGGTGTTATTACTGGTAGGCTGATCCTGCCTGTGGAAACGGTGAGCCTGCTGGTGGTCCACGGATGTGGGCTGGTGCTGGACCTATCTGCCGGCTACCTGCTTTTCTTTGACGCCACGCGGCCCGTGGCCATGATCTTCGTCTCCTACTTCCACTGCATGAACTCCCAGCTGTTCAGCATCGGTGAGGAAGGGGCCCGGCTTTGTGGCTGTCCTCCGGGGGGCTGGCCGGAGCCTATTTGCCGTCTTTGAACAGATGGTTGAAGCCAGATTTTCACGAGCAGTCGCATGCCAAGGGTGGGTGGCAGCAGTGGACCAGCCCCTTTGCCCTCCTTGGCCGAGTTGTCCCTCTTTACCAAAAAAACAATTCAGTAAACACATGGGCTGGAACACGTTAGCAGTTAGACTGACGCTTGTTGAAATACGTCTTTCGTTTTGGGCCGGGGGAATGGGGGGGGAGGGGGCTGTGTACTTTATTTTTCCACATCGAAACAGAAATCTTCTGTTCACTAAACTGACTGTCCATTTTGTTCCCTGCAGGTGGGTAGACATCACTGAAACACTAAATTGTACATTGTGACGTAGCCTTTTTGAAAGATTTTTCTGTTACTAATACAAATGTTTGTGATTTGAACAGCAGAGTTACACAAAGTGCTGTTATGGCAGGCCGCTTAAGGCCCGAGCCCCCCAGCCACTGTACCCCTCCCTCCCTCCCAGGCATGTTTGCCTACACCATGCTGGCCACCACCCCCCTCTTCTGTTACCCCGACTGGCCCAGACGCTTCTTCTCCCGCTTCCCGGAGTTCCTCGGACCTCTGCTGCCACCTGTGGCTCCGCCTCCCCAGCCCAGCGTTTCCTGCGTGTACCGTCCCCCCCAGGCCACCTCCTCGGACCGCCAAACGCCGCCATCAGCCCCCACGTACTCCGGACCGGGCCTGAAACACAAACTAGGGACACTGTTTACCCTCCTCTACGTAGCAGAGCAGTTCTTCATGCCGTATTCCCACTTTATCACGCAGGTGAGGGGTGGTGTGAAATGACCGTCACTCCTGATGTGGGTGGCTGCTGCGGAAAATATTCTTGTTGAGGAATTGCATTGAAAATTTGTTTCAGTAACATTAACGTCTGTCTGCCATATCTGTGCTGCCTTGCCGATCCGCTTATTGCACAATCAGCATCAGCTGTGGTAACATCACAGTGTGACAGTCAGCCATGTTGGTGGGTTAGCCCTCTGTGTCAGAGACACGTTGGGAACAGGGAATATGTGGGTGACTCAGAGATCAGGGGTGAAGGTTTCTGCTTTGGCAGGACTGGAAACGGGGTGGATCAGATGTTACAGAAATGCTTTCCGGTAAATGCTGATTCAGCTGCTTTGTGCTCAGAAAGGCCGAACCTGGTGTTTTTCAAATATGAAGGTTGACCTCTTTAGGGGAGATGTGTGTTTTTAACTGAACTGTCTTTTTGTTACAAGTGTAAGCAGGACTGGAGTATGAGCTACACAACATCTTTCAAACAAATCAAGAACCTAATAAGACCGCCCCATAGGTGGAGATTTCAGATCCAGACAGTACAAATCCAGGCCAAGATTTTGTTTCAACCAACCAGTTGAGTATAAAGAGTCTTAATTACAGAGTACTCAACTGGTTGGTTGAAAC
>JAODKC010000117.1:7806223-7822513 GCA_026777985.1 Mormyrops attenuatus | reverse complement strand
GGGGGGTGGAGGCTTTTAAAAAGTCCCATTTTGACATGATGTAGAAAAACTGAGGACCAAGAAGATTCAGGGTAAAGATGTGAGGGTACCCTATGGGGAGGGAGGCAGCGCATTCACGAATAACTCCTGTGTTCATGAACAAATCATGTGGAACTGGCATCTTGCTATAACTATGGAATAAGACCCTTTACTAAAGTGTTTTTCCATCCCACTACTGGGAAATTTCTATAGTTCAATAGTAATTTAGAGTCAAAGAAAGATAAATATCTTTTTAACCCCTCCCATACAGTTTTCTGGTTTGAGCAATTTTCTAACTTTGACAAAGGTGTGTATCTGAGTGGAAGAATTTGACTGATGTTTATAAATATTCTAAACATCATCAGTCATCCTAAATCGGTAACAACTATTGATGCCTTGGGCAAAAAAATGTAATTAACAGACATCAATTCCATATCAATCAATGAGTAACTGGCTGACTAAGAGTTGAGGTGGCGCAGAATGAATCACTATAATTCTCTAGTCCTGGGAGTTAGCAGACATTATTTCTTACTTTATATTCCATCCAGCATTTATGTCATAGAAAGGATTTCACCCTTTATTTTGGCTGTGCTGAAAAAAGAATGTTATATACTTTGAAGGCATTTTGCTAATAGCATTTAAACAACCGTTAGCAAAGCTGAAGCACTTATGTGGTGAGTAGGGGGTCTGGAATTACTTCCACCTACCCGGTGTTTACTGAAATATGTAAATATTGTGTATGTGTTGCCAAAGAAGCCTAATGAGACCCATGACTGACAGTCCCCACATTTGTAATTCATTCCTCAAATGATCCTTCTTGTATTTGTTGTTATTTACCTCGCTCCTGGATTTTGTGTTTTATGGGTGATTTATGCTGACACCCCCACTCTCAGCCTGTGAGCATTTATCCATGAAAAGGAAGATGTATATAATGCATGCTGCTCTTGCTGTAAAATCTCTTACATGTCAGTCCCTTCTTATATAAAAATGTTACCCTTTACTTGAAAAAGCTTCCCAGAATCCAGTTCTCTCACAGCAGAAACAGTATGACCCAGCCCTTGAAACCAGTGCCCGTTTCCCTTCCGCAGATGGACCTAGACTGCCAGTCATCCTGGGCCAGACCACGTTGGCAGTGGGGGTGACACTGACGCTGCGTTGCTATGCCGACTGCCATCCGCAATGCAATTACACCTGGTTCCTGGGAGACAGGGTTTTTTGGCACGGTAGCCATGTGGAGGTGCAGCTGGAGAACCTCACAGACAGCAGCATCATTTTGTGCCAGGCCAGCAATGCTGTGACGGGACTGTCCAGTATAGCGTCCAGTAACTTAACAGGTACTATTAATTGCTTGGCAGTTTTAGACCAGCTGAAGACTTCTGTGTCACATTGACCTGTGGGACTGGAGAAAATAGAATACTTCTGAAAATTAAGGGTTCTACTGAAGAAATATATCCTATTCATTAGAAAATGTAATTTAACGGCTAAACCAGGGAACTGGGAAGCAGTGGAAAACCGAATCAATTCAACATACAGAAATACAGAAAGAGACAAAGGCAGAAGTTTCTAAAAGATCTTGAATGTAGAAAGTGATAAACATATTTTTAGCATGTCCTACTCATCCTCCATATTCCTTTAAAGGGAGAGTTCCTCTTAAAGGCACGGTACAGGTTGTAGCAAACCACTATTCGCATACCCAGGATCAGCTTTGTTTCAAGGTATAGTAATGTGTTACTTTTTCTTGCAGAGAATGAGACGTCGGTGGAGCATGTCTCCGGGAATCTCCCACTTGATCAACAGTCCTTCAATCTGACCTGTTCCACCCAATCCAGTTTTTCTGCCATATTCTGGTTCAAGGACGGTGCATCTCTGGTGAATGACAAAAGAGTCAGTCTATCACACAATAACTCCACCCTGTCCTTCAACCCCCTGCTTCCGTCTGACTCCGCCTTCTACCAATGCTCACCCATTCAAGCACCCATGGGAGAGGGATACATGCTGAATGTGAACTGTGAGTGCGTTTAAGCAAACGCCGTGTGTCAGTCATTCTACTGTGACTCTGTGTGCCAGTCTTCGTAACACTGTAAGTGTGTGTTTGTATAGCCTGTGCTCATTGGATAATCCTCTGAGTGTTTGTGTTATGATTACCAATGAACTACGAACATATGTCAAGCTTATAATGTGACTACCAGACATGTATAGTTAAGTGTATACTGTGTATACTTTTCAGATGGACCAGAGAATGTCTCCATTATTGGTCCCTTGGTGCTGACCCTGGGGGGTAGCTATGCCATTGAGTGTAACGCACCCTCCTCATACCCCCCCTGCAACTACAGCTGGTACTTTGAACACAGACAGGTAGTTTACGGTCAATATTATGAACTGGACCCGGTAACATGGGCTGACAACGGCACCCTGCGGTGTGTGGCCTACAACAGCGTGACTAGAAAAAATGCTACGGCCTCTGTCTGGCTTAATGTTGTCAACGGTAAGTAAAGAGGAGAATTTCGACTTCCTTTGCTGCTTGTTTCAGGCCAATGTGCTGCAACCTCATATCTCCGGCGTTGTGGGTTTGATCCCCGCTGCATATCTGCGCACGTGGAATTAGCGTGTACTTTCCGTTTTCACATGGGATTCCGCCTGGTGCTATTGTCTTCGTTTCTGGTAGCATGTGTCCTCTGAAGGACGGACACCCCTTCTCGGGTGTTCTCAGCCTCAAGCCCTGTGCTTCCAGCAATAGGTTCCAAGCTCACCGCGATCTGGGAATAATCCTATTAATGTTAAACCTGAAATATAAATAAAACAAAATAAAAGCCACAGCGGTAATAAGCAGGGCTTTAAAATGATTTCTGATGTTTCTCTTTTCATGCTTGTTTCAATGAAATGAATGCCTTAGAGTTCTTAATAAAGAGATCTTTACTGGAAAATGTCATACTTATATTCCCCACAGGGGTCATACTGTTCAAGCCCAGTAGCGCCGCTCTCCTGGTAGCTTTAATGCCTCTGCTACTGCCCATTCTGACTTTAGCTGGTAAGTGTCATACTACAACGCATTCTCAGTCTCTTCAGCTCCCAGTCTAGGTGTAGTCTAAGTTAAGTATTATAGGAGGCACAGTAAAAGTAATTAAAGATTTACTGTTTTAAAGTGATATTTTATTGTAATGTGTAATTTAAAGACTATCTGTGGAGCCCTTCCTGTTGCACATGTTCCACTTCCTTCTTAGGAAACCTAGGTCTTTATGTAATTCATGCAAGCAAAATTATTTGAAATTGGTAAATAAATCATGCACTTCCGCTGATTATAAATGTTTATGTAATGCAGGTTAGCTGTGAGCCTGGAATACATGCCAAGAAGCAGAAGACAGACCCAGGACAGAACGCCAGTGCTGAGTTTACATACAGACACACACACACTCACACACACACACACACACACACACACCATTCATCCATTTCTATGGAAAAAACGCTAATCCAACCAATGACACCCTTAAACCCTACCCAGCACTAACCTTAACCATAAGTAACCAAACAAAATACTTTTGCCATTTTTTTTATTGCAGTCACAGATTTTAATAAAACTGAATTTCCCCTTGTGGGGAATTACAAAATAACTGGTATTTATATAAAGGCCCCCACCCACACACGAACACAAATATATATGTTTACACGCTATAAGCAACTTAGATGCCGGTCTAACTAACCTGTGAGTAACCAGTGTGAATAAGGGGAGAAGCCGGGACACAGGGTGGGGGTGCAACCAGGCTCGCAGGCCAGAAGGTCTGAGAGTACACCGTTATGCACTGAGCCAACACACTTCCAAATCATGGGTACATTTTGCATTACACATAATTATTAAATTTTAAATAACATTTAGTCTTTAAGGAATGTATCGCAAAATAGTAATAACTTAATTATCTTAATACTCTGTATTTCCTTGTCATGAAAGTATTTTTTTGCCTGAAGATCTGATCAAACTTACACAGGTTATAGCAGAGTCATTTTAAATATTTATACAGTTATATATTTCATAATTTCATAAAACACTCCAGGTATAGTATCACTGTAACAACCATAAATAACCAATTATATTTTCATTCAATTAATATATAAATACATCAAAATAGATTAGACTGAATAAATATCAGCAGTGAAATGCTGTAAGGTCTTTATTACGTTATCCAGCAACATGCAAAAAGTAAAAATGAAAAAGGAAAAATCTAATTTTGTTTTAAACGTGCTGCTCATGTTGAATCTATATCCAAAAAAATACTGAATTTTCTGATTCTGAATCTAGAGGTAAAATGAAATATAACCTGCAGAGACGTCTCAAGGAAGCAGCCATGCAAGGACCCTAAACCTACATGCAGGGGGCGCTGCTAGGGATTCTGTGCCCCATGAAAACATATCATATGGGCCCCCAACCCAGACCAATCCAATTATGTTCCAAACTGTTTAGGACCCCTGTGGCTCAGGGGCCCTTGGAATCTTCCTAACTGTCAGGCATCTTTGAAGACAACTTTTTTCTGGCCCACACTGTTAGCCCAACTGTTTCAAAACTTCTACTATTATCCCAGTACCCAAAAACAACAGACTTTGGCTGGCTAAGAGTTCAGTTAAGAATGCTTTTATGTTAAAGACATTTTACTAATAGCATTTAAATAACCTTAGCAAAGGTTTGAATGATTTAATCAGTCCAGTGTAATGTTATGTTTTTAATACTTCGTGAATACTATCATTATTTACGGAGCGCTGCCTCATTGACCTCATGCTTTGAGAACTTTTCATGAACCACAACATACCATGAGGGTTAACATACCAAACATAATCGACCCTCACCAACTTGCATATCACCCTGGGAAAAAATTAAGATGTATATTGGAATGCTAATCGTTGACTGCAGCTCAGCATTCGACACTATCCTTCCACAGAAACCGATGACCAAACTTGACATACCACATCGTGTAACTGGATCTTGACTTTATGACTAACAATGAATTGAACAATGAAACAAAATCCTGGTTTGGACTTTTACTTTCTGGATCTGAAATGTCCGCCTCAGTCCAGCAAAACCATCAATTTGTTGATGACACTGACGTTGTGGGTCCAATCGCAAACAGTGATGAGTCAGCAGAAAAGGAGACGGTAATACACCTTGCAGTGTGCTGTACAGATAACAATATTCATTTCAAGAAGACAAAAGCACTCTGAAGACTTTAGGAAACTACAAGCTAACAATGACATATATTTATTAATAGGACTGCGGTGGAGAGGGTCAACAGCTCATGACTATCATGATTAGTGTTTTTTGAAAGCATCCTAATCAGCATTACCTCAAAAAAATAATAATAATTACACAGTCTAATTTAGTGTTATGTTTTCAATACAACATTTCAGCAGACCATGTCTATGAGGTACGGCACGCACATGCGCAGAGCATAAAAAGGCCGTACAGATCATGTATTTAACTAGAGGAGCATGGATGAAAACGTGGTTCGCAAAACTGCACTCAGAAATCGTATTGTGGTTTTCCATTGTTGGGTTACAAAGTGTACGTGAAACGTTTGGTTTTAATTTTCTATCTTATAATGATAATGTATGGTTTTGCCCCTGTCCAGAGCCAGAATCAGGCCCGGAGACCTTGTAGTATTCAACACTTGTCAAGCTTCCTGGTTTAAATTAAAAAAGGAAAACAACATTCTCGTTGGACTTTTTTTCTGTTTTTCTGCATAAGCGTATACACATATTCTTTTACATAAACGATGCTTCATGTTTGTTAGTCGCAGCACGGATTTGTCACACCAAACCCAGATCACGCTGCTGTTGTGGTTGCCGCTCTAGTAGCAGACGCGGTGTCTATGCTGGCGCTGGTTACGTTCAGCCCCAATCCACCTCTGCTTAATGTGCTCTCTGGCTGAACGGCGTGATGCCGGCGTGTGCGCCGACCCATTCACGTCTGTCGCTGTTATGGTGTTGACTGGGTGCTACGGGTTTAAATATCCGAATAACACAAGCAGCTGGTCGGTCCAGAAAGATCGCCCGGCGGCATCGCTTGTCAGGACGGCAGATTGCACCGCTGGAGCAGCCGGGATGCGGGCTGCATGTTAGTTGTTAGCTAGCAGTAAAGCGAGGGCTGGAGCTGCCGGCCAAAAGCGGCGATCATCCACCTGGAAGCAGCTAGCGGCTTAATTTCGCTTCTTTGTTATTAGCGCTTAGCTGCTTTAGCCGTAGCTTGGGCGTCGAGCATAGAGAGATGAGTTCGTTCGGGCTGGACCGCTTTCGCTACGGAAAAGACAAGGCAAGGATTAAAAAGGAGTCCCCTCCGCGGCGGGGGCACGTCGGATCAGTTAGTCCCGATTCGGAAAAGGAGAATCTGACCGGTAGGCAGACTGCTAGCCTCAATCCGTATGAGTTTAAATGGGGTGCAGGAATGGACGTCTTTGCATTTAGCTAGTCACGCTCATATACATGCAGCTGATATTTGTATTTGTAATACTATTTCCCCCAAAATCTGACCTCTGAGCAACTTTTGGTTTTCCAATAATGAAGACTTTTGTTCCTGATGCTCAATTCTCATTTACCTGCAAAAGATCATTTCCATATTTTCAACGAGCTCAAGTGGGGCCAGGTCAGGTGGTTTGACATGGTTCTTAAACATAGTAAAATTCTAAAACAGAAGTTAGATTAGGTAGATGTATAGAGCACCCTGCTGGAAACCTAATACACGGGCAGAAGTTAAGTCTCTTCCTACTGTCATCCTGGCCAACTGGTTATTATTTTTTTTCAAGATGGCCTTGATTTGTGTTTCACTGTCAATAAAATAATTTTGGTGTGCCCTCAGTGTGATTTTGCCAAATCAAGAGTGAAATTTTACTTTTAAATCAGTTGACACCGTCTCTGAATTACGTGACAGATTAGTATATTACACTAATTACCCCTACTTGTGTATTAGAAGATGATAATTATACAATATTCCCAAGTCTATGGGCACAGTTTCTTAAATCGATGGGCTTATTTGACTGATCTCAAATGCACTCCCTATCCACAGTTACGGTCATCCCAGAGACCCCTGAGTTCAAATGTCCATCAGGGTCCAAACTGGGGAAGAGTGAGGACTGCGTGGTGCTGGAGTCAGACTCGGATGATGATGTCTTTGGAGCATCAGTGATGAGTGGGAGGTAAGTAGGCTTCAAGTAAAAACTTGCGCTCTTATCCGGGAGGTGCCGGAATGTTCGTCCACCCACCCATCCACCATCCATTATCTGCTGCTTATCAACGGTGGGTTCGAGGGGGCAGCAGTCTAAACAGGGATGCCCAGACCTCTCTCTCACCAGCCACCTCCTCCAGCCCCACTGGGGGAATACCAAGGTGTCCTGGGTCTGCCCCGGGGCCTCCTCCTGGTTGGACCCAATATTAATAACCGTAATTCTGGTACTGTGCCGATGGTGGCGACTCTGCTTGCTGAGTAAATGGAGCTGGATTGGGATGTTTGGCACTCAGACATGTCGGTGTGTTTGCTTCTGAAGGCTGAGCACGATGCCGAGGGGAGTTATCGTGCTGTCGGATGAGGAAGACTCCGCAGAGGGGGCCACAGAGCCGAGGCTGGCCAAGCTGCAGGAACTCTTTCCTCATATAAACAGGAAGCAGCTGCTGGAGGTAAAGTCTTCAAGCCAGCTACAGTTCATCATAGCCTGACTGATTACCCAAAAATCCAGGCTTTCTCAGTTGCTATCTGGTTGTCTGGGTTGCAGGTGATCAAGGAGACAAGTACTCTGGATGGAGCCGTGGCCTGCTGTACACTGAGATTTCGGGATGAAGGTAGAGATCTGTTTAATGCGTCCTTTAGCCCATTTTTTTCCCAGCTGGGACCAACCTGGGTGTGGAAATCTGAAAGTAGTGATTAGGGTTGCAAAGAGGCAGAAACTTTCCATGGGAAGTTAAGCTGGGGAATTTTGGAAACTTTGAACTCTGTGGAACTCTGCACAAGCTGTAAAATGTAAAAATGTGGCAAAGAAAGCAAACTGAATGAATAACACAACATGGAATATGACTTAAAAACTGCATTTTAATGCAAATGCTTTTTTTAGGGTGTTTTATGCACACATAATTACTCACAAGCACTTGGTTACACAATTATATCACAATTTTTTTCCATTACATTCCCCACTATATGTTAACCTGCAATTTTGCAGATTTCCAGTTTATTCCCATTAATTCCCATATATTCCTGTTAATTCCCATGGAAAGATTTCATCTTTAAAAATTCCCAGAATTTTGCAACCCTAGCGATAAAGCGTAATTAACTCCATGGCATATCTGTGTGAGGGCGATGCTTATATGTGATGTTTTTTGCAATCCAGAGCCAAGCCGCAAGAGAAAGCTGAGTGGCTCAGATGCAGGGGAGAGAAATTCTCAGGTCACTAAGAAGAGGAAGGATTCTGTGGTAAGTCACAGGCCTCTGTTGCTTTTTACAGTCGACGGTAAATATGGAACTGCATTCGGGGCTATAGTCAACAAAATCTTTGACAAATCAGACAGATGACTCTGCAGAAGAGGGTCCAGAGCCAAGCTGGAAAGATCAGGAACTTATGGTGAGGAGACTTCAGAGGAAGTTCCCCAGCCTTGACAAAGAGGTGAGTCTATGTTGGTGTGATGCAAAGCAACACTGGCACTGTACAATAACCACTGTAACCAGTTACGGATTCTTCAGACACACTTCCACTCTGTATATTCCTACCATCTTTGACTGGTTGAATCCTGGCGTTTGGATTCTACCAGCATAAAGTTACACATTTAATGATTTAACAGCCCTCCGGTTTCTGAATGGCTTTTACTCAGTCACAGATTATCTGTATTTCACAAACCTGGTTTAAGATTCAAAAACAGGCTGCAAAGGGACGCTTTGTCGCTGTATTGTTTTGAGCAAGTTGTTGTGTATCCGGCAGTACAATCTGAGCTAACAATGTTGTAGGATCTTCTCCATGACACAATACCAGCTGTATGCACATGCACCCCCCCCTCCCAACAACCTGCTGCACACCCCAGATGGCCTGACTACATGTTGCTCTGCAGGAATTGAGAGATGTGCTCCAGGAACATGACTGGCTCTATGAAGACACCTTGGAGGCTCTTCGCATGTTTTCTGAAGCAGGTGTGTTTTCTGAAGGCATGGATGTGTGTACATTTCCCTTCAAAGGTTACGGAGATGTATCTGGAGGCCTGTACGTGTTTGTGATTCTCCCTTTGCTCAATTAGCACAAAAAATCCAGAGAATTAGCCTGTGCAGGACTTTTTGGCGAAGTGATTTGTGGTCATTAATGACTGTGGTCTGCCTCGGCTCACTGCCTAAGCTTGAATGGTCAGCAGGTAGATGGATAGGGTATGTGTGGAGCAGCTGCTGCAGGCATCTGAACACTTATTTTACTCCATCCACTTATTCTTAACTTCACTGCAGTTGACTCCACCTCATCTGATGTCCCGGAGAATACGCCCCCGAACAACGTCACTCCCAGGAGTCCCAGCCCTGTGTGGCAGAGGAGACAGTCAGGCTCAGAAACGGACTCCAGGGGCACTAGGCAGAAGAGCAGAGGTAGCCCTCCGAGTAGGGCAACCGCAGCGCCCCGAGGGACGCGGCCAGACAGGACCGGTGCGACGTCCTCATCAGCCTTGCACAGGCACACAGTCAGGGCTAACAAGGCAAAAGCTAAATCAGAGGAGAAGAGTGGTGTGCAGCGCCCTCTGGAGGTGGACAGCGGGTCAGATGGCGAGGGCTCCGTCAGCAGCGAGTTTGGGGGCTCCTCTGGGCAGTCGGACTCAGACCGGGAGGACAATGTGGACCCCAAACTGAAGGCCCAGATCCTGGAGTTCTTCCAAGAGGCCTCTGTAGATGAACTGTCCCTCATTGCTGGCTGCTCAGTGAAGAAGGCCCAGAAGATCGTGGAGCTGCGCCCCTTTAAGACCTGGGAGGATCTGGTGAGATATTCAGCCTGACCATGACCTGCTCCCTGGTCCCCCTTCTCAGATGGTCAGGTCTCTTTTATCGATGATGGGGTCACTCAGACCCAGACACTGTCAGTTATAGTTGTTCAGAACGACCTGGAAAGCTATAGAAATGCCGTCGACATGGTGGTTCCATGGTGGTTAGTGAGTGATAAATAGATGGGTCCCAGATGGCAAAGTCTGACATCGCAGGAGTACATAGACCACAAGGACAATGCAGACAGTACAAAAAAACAATAATGTATTATATGAATAAGAATTACATGGATGAGTAGGACTGCTGATTATTGTATGCATGGCCTAACCTAACCCGGCCCTTGGTTATGAATACTGTGCAGTTATACTTGGCAGTAAAGTGTGTGGACCTGCTGGCAGGAGGCACTATGGCCGCTGGCAGAAAGGAGCCCAGGAGCACTTGGCACTCGATTGTGAGATGAGTCGATGGCAAAAGGTTCTTATGGATAGAGCATCATGAAGGGGGTGGCCAAGATCGGTCATGGTGGCTAATATCTTTGCTGTCATCCTCCTCTGGTCCTGTAACAGAGCCAGTCCACCAGACCGATTAATTTTGTCACGTTGTGTCCCTTTTCGTGACATACCTCCTCCAGCAGACCAAAGCATGGTAAATTATGCTGGTTACTGTGGACTGGTAGAACATCAGCAGTGGTTTGATGCACATATCCAAAAGGCGTCAAAGAACAGGCTGCTCTAGCATTTCTTATATGGAACATCTATGCTTTACCGCTCATGGGAGTGTTACTTACACATGTTCTGAGGGTAGAAGGAAAAATCACTGGTTCAGACAGATAACCAATAAGATTGTAGAGGAGGTGGTACAAGCAGCTGGAGGAGGCAGGACCAACCAATCAGATGTCTTGGTCCCACCTCCTCTAGTTGCTTGGACCCACCTCCTCTATAATCTTATTGGTTATCTCTCTGAACCAGTGATTTTTCATTCTGTCCTCAGAATATTTTAGTGCAAGTAAAACTCCCATGAGTTGCTTTACCTAGCCCCTCCTGTATGCCCTTTCATTTCCAGTCCAGTCTGCTTTGTAAGTGGACCACCTGCCCTTTCATCTCCATTGTCAATGTGTCTGACAATGGAGGAATCATCAGGGGAATTTTTTGGGCGGCACAGCTAGGAGCTGTACTTGAAGTCAGTCGTGTTGAGGGTGAATGGAAAGGGAGGCAGGCCAGTCGCCTGGGGTGATCCTGTGTTGTCACCGGCATCTATGATAGACAATCCTGAAGCCTCAGACACAGGCTTGTAACCTGAAGGCTGATATTTGAGTCTTTGGGGAAGCCTTGCAGTGATACCATGAGCAAGATACTTAACCTTGAAATCACTGCAGTAAAGCTTGCAGCTGTGTAAATGTTTAAAAAAGTGTTACTGGTAGTCAAAAAACAATGATGTTTTATATGACATGGTGAGACATTTTCGAAAGGGCTTTGGATTCTAGAAAAGTGGTGATTGGGGTTGCAAAGAGGCGGAAAATTTCCTGAAACTTTCCAGAAAGTTTCTATTCTATGGAAAGTTAAGCTGAAGAATTTTGGAAATATTTCAAAAAGTTGGAAACTTTTCATGGGAATTAATGGCAATATATGGGAATTAACGGGAAAATTCCCAGAATTTTGCAACCCTAAGACATTATCTGTTGACACTTATACAAAATAATGAACATGGTACACTAACTGCTATGAGCTTTGTGTGTCCTGGTGTGTTTGTATAATTAATCCCTGACTCCTGGGGGAATGTGTGCCTATTAAATACCTGCTTATTTGCCTCCTTGTATATAAGAAGGAAAGACCCTTTTTTTGTCATTTGCTGACTGCAAGTGAAATATACCCCACCAGTATGAGGCTTTCCACAAGGGGAACGGCCTGTCGCCAGAGCTGGTATGGGGGTGCCGCATGGTGCTGAAGGAGAGGGAAGTGGTGCTCGGTCTGATGAGCAAGTGCGAGAGGATCTCCCAGAAGATGGTGTACGATGTGACGAAGGTCATCGAGAGGGGCGCCGGCGCCATCGAGCAGCCCCGCATCCTCAACAGCAGGTGTGTCCTCTCATCCAGCGGCTGTGCCCTGAGCTCTTCACTGCTCCATCATTAATTGCAGTTCCCCTGCTCTTTGTCCTTCTCCCACGAATGCGGTGCGGCCTTCCCAGGCTGGAGCTGAAGCCATACCAGCTGATTGGGCTGAGCTGGCTGGTCATGCTGCATCAGAACCAGCTGAGCGGAATCCTGGCGGACGAGATGGTGAGCGGCCAAGCTGCGCGCTCTCAGTGCATTGTGTTAATCGCTAATAGCCAGCGGTTTTGTGATTCATTGCATCGGTCTTCATGGGTCTGCCCTGGTCGCCTTGATCATGTGAATGAGCTCTGTGCTGGTGGGAGTTTTATTTCGTTTATAGAAATAACCTTCATGTGATCATCCCCCCCCTCATTCCCACAGGGTTTGGGAAAGACCATCCAGGCCATCTCTTTCCTGGCCAACCTGTACCAAGAGGGAAACGCTGGCCCCCACCTCATCACCGTGCCATCCTCCACTCTGGGTAAGGAGCCTGATCTTGAGGTGGGGGGGGTGGCAGTAGCAACCAAAGTGTTGCATGTTCAGCTTGTCATGCCATGTTGTGTCAAACTGACACCCCCCCCCCCCCGGTTTTTTTTGCGTTCACCTCAGATAACTGGGTTCGGGAGCTCAAACTGTGGTGCCCCAGCTTGAAGGTGCTGGTTTACTATGGTGAGTTGCTGTTTACCCATTTTGTGTCTGTCTTTGTTTTTACCCACTTGGACAGCCAGTTACATTATTGAAGTGCTTGAGGTTAAGGACCTTACTCAGAGCCCAGACTTGTCTTGAACCTGCAGCCTTAGCGTTACGAGTCTGTCCTCAGCCGACACGCCACGATGTGCATTCACTCGAGTGTCGAGTTGAGGTGGGAACCTGGATGTTAGAATGACGCTGTTGTGACTCGTTTTCCATGGGTCTGTCTCAGGCTCAGCCGATGACCGCAGGTACCTTCGCCACAGCATCCTCAACAAGCAGGTGGACTTCAACATCATCGTGTCCACGTGAGTGCCCCCTCCCAGGCCTCTCTCCCACCCTCCCCACCCACTCATCCTTTTTCAGTTAGCGGAACCTATACCCTCTCACCCACCAGGTACAACCTGACAATTGGGAATGACAGCGACCGCAGTCTGTTCCGCAAGCTGAAGCTGCAGTACGCTGTATTTGACGAGGGCCACATGCTGAAGAACATGAATTCCTTGCGCTACCGCTACCTCATGGCCATCAATGTCAGTGCGCTGCACTAAGTACTGCATCTCCAGTGCACTTCAAATCTGCAGTCATGAAGTGTGGCTCTATATAAGATACTGTTTTTGTTTAATTCCTGCATCTCTGCCCCCCCCCTCCCCAGGCCAAGCACCGACTGCTGCTCACAGGCACCCCCTTGCAGAACAATCTCCTGGAGCTCATGTCCCTTCTCAACTTCATTATGCCCACCATGTTCTCCAGCAGCACGTCACAGATTGCCAAGATGTGCTCGATGGTCTGTGTGTGGGGGAGGGAGGGAGTGGGGGGGGGGTGCGCTAGCTGGGGAGGAGGGTGAGGTAGATAGGCCTCCATGCTCTTTTGGATGGACTGGGGGCAGAGCAAGCACGCCAGGAAGGCTGCCTGTTGTCTGTCATGAAGTGTTTTGCCGCCACCCTTTCAGAAATCATCTGAGGAGCAGAGCAGCTTTGAGAGGGACCGGATCACTCAGGCCAAACTCATCATGAAGCCTTTCATCTTGCGGCGAGTAAAGAGTGAGGTACGGCCACACAGCTCAGCTCTACCAGCAAGTACAGGAATCCCCGTGTTTATCAGTGTACCATAAAATGACATATAAATAAATGTCATTACGTAACAGAGATGATGCATTATGAAGGAAATTAACCTTAATTCCTCTGAATAACTAGTGAAATTGTCTTCTACACTGTTAATTTGAGCTTGTGTATGTTGCTCTGTTTTGAGATCCATTCTGATTCGGTGAAACCAGCAACTTTTTGACAGGTTCCTTAATTGCTGTACAGTCTAGCTTTGCAAAGCATAGGGGAACATCAACGGTGTTGGTTTGAAGATTTTTCCCATAATGTGATGGGACCCCTCACTCATCCAGCCCGTCTGTGTCTGTCGTTCCTGTCCCAGGTCTTGAAGCAGCTGCCTGAAAAGGAGGAGCGAGTTGAGTTCTGCCCCATGAGCGACAGGCAGGCTCGTCTGTACGATGCCCTCTTTCGAAAACTGAAGGGCTCTGCCTCTGGAGAAAGTGAGTTGGGGCGGGTCAAAGGTCACCGGGACCCTACATGCACGGCTGAGCAGCACAGTGGCGTACGAGCAGTTAAATTTAGTTCAGTTTAGTTTAGTTTAGTTCAATTCAGTTTAGTTTAGTTCAATTCAGTTTAGTTCAGTTCAGTTCAGATCAATTCTTATTGTCATTAACACAATGTGCAGGCACTTGTGTAAATGAAAAGAGCACTAGGAAGCACTAGCATTTAAAGTTGCGTAATTCCCCAAAAAGTAACATTGAAATATTGTGTGACTATATCAATAAGGTGACTTCTTAAGCACAATTCATGCAGCAGTTAAACTGCAATAAATCATCTGCTTCTTTTTGGCCGTTGCGCTGGCTAATTCACAGCTGCTGGCGTGGGTGAGTAATGAACAGGGTCCTGAGGCGGGAATCGCGGTAACCGCCCGGAGCTATGACCCCGATCTCCGATACGAGCTGCTCTCGTGCGCCCCCGACCCCACTGTGGCACTGTCATCCTCTCCTCCTTTCTTCTCTATCTGCCCTATGATTTATGTACTTATTTCGCAAGACGACTGAGACTAATGTCCTCTCCCGCCGCACTCTAACCCTCCAGAGCGGGACCTCTGCAACGTGATGATGCAGCTGAGGAAGATGGCCAACCACCCACTGCTTCACCGGCAGCACTACACCCGCGAGAGGCTGGTTGCCATGAGCCAGCTCATGCTGAAGGTCGGGGCCCCTCTCCAGGGCCGTGTGCCTGCCGACATCTGTCACCGCGCTCCCCTGTGGCGCCCGCAACCGGGCCACACCCGCCTCACAAAGATCTCACAGGGGCTTCTATCTGCCAAGCGTGCCGTTCACGTTCAGCAGCTACGTTCTGTACAGTCAGGCTGAGGCTGTTTATGCTCATGTTTAAAAAGCCCCTTTAATAGGTGGTAACTGTAACCTAGGTCATAGTTTTAACCTGTTTGTCTTGCTGACCTTGCTGTACTGTAATACGTTTTGGCTGAAGGATAGTACAGTGCACTGTCATGAATTGGGGATTTTTGCTACAGAAATGGCATGTTTTGAGGTGCCATTAGGAATGAGGTGCGATCGATGCACATCCTATCCACCTGTGAGAATGTTTTGTTTTTGTCCTTTTGACGGGGAATTTGGGGGGGTTTGTTACACTTGGCGGGGGGGGGGCACGGTGGCATGCCTGTGGCACTGGGGTTTGAGTCCGTGTTGGCATGTTCTCCCCGTGTAATGATGGGTTTTCTTCTCTGGTGAATATGAGTTGTCAGATTGTCTGTAGGTGTGATTTTGTGTGTGACTGGTGTGTGTGCCTCGCGATGGGTTTGGCACCCCATTCTTTATTCCCTACCTTGTGCCCATAGCTTCTTGAGTAGGCTCCGTGACCTTGAATAGTGGGTATAGAAGATGGATGGATGGATGGTTACACCATGGCAGCCCTGCCTCAGAAGCTTGCAGGCCCTGCTGGCCTTCACATTGTCTCTTGACTGGCTGCCCCCCCCCCCCACTGCGTAGGAGCCGACGCACCGTGACGCAGACCCGGCACTGATTCAGGAGGACATGGAGGTGATGTCAGACTTCGAGCTGCACTGCCTCTGCTTGCAGTATTCCACCCTGCACGGCTTCCAGCTGCAAAGCGACCAGCTGCTCGACTCGGGCAAGTTCGCCATGCTCACCGAGCTGCTGGCCACCCTCAAGGACAAGGTAGGGAGGGGTCAGAAGGCGGCCAATGAGGGGTACAGGGGGTGTAGCCTCTGACTGATAAGTGGTTTAATCCAATGGGGAAATAAAGCTGGTTGAACCAATCAGTTATTGACACACTATGATAATCCCACCCCCGGATATTTCAAAGCATCATCTCTCCGATTAGGAGTACTTGCGGAGGGCAGAAATGTGGGTCTCCTACAGAGTTTGTATAGTGTGACCCTCACTACACGCTCTACAGACTCCTCTCCCCCCCTCCCTCCCCCCATGTCC
>JAODKC010000117.1:7786760-7806189 GCA_026777985.1 Mormyrops attenuatus | reverse complement strand
CCCCGTCTTGGCAGGGTGACCGTGTCGTGCTCTTCAGCCAGTTCACCATGATGCTGGACATTGTGGAGGTCCTACTGAAACACCTGAGCCACCGCTACCTGCGGCTGGATGGCTCCACGCCCATGGCCGACAGGTCTCTGCTCACCTCCCCCGTCACTAATCATTTCTATCCAGGGCATCAGTACGGGCGGCCGGGCAGTAAAGGGCTGGGCCTGTCACCACGGGGTTTCCTACGTCATGTGACATGTGCCCCTCTTCGTTTTTGCTCAGATAATGAGAAAAAGGATGTGCAAAGCTGTGCTGGTGTTTTTTAACCCCCTTCACCAACTATAGGAATGGGAGATACCTAGTTTTCCCAGCATGCAAATTCTCCCTTGGTTCTTGGTGTGAATTTGCACTAATTAACACGTGTCTGATTTAGTCATTCAGTACTATACTGATATCCTATAGGCCAAAGAGTTAATCCTAAAATACACTACAATTTGACCACTGAATACCATTATCCTGTCATCTTTAATTATACTAGTATAATTTTATATTATATTTGTAATTTCACAGGTGCAAAAACCTTTTTGAATAGATTATATTCACTTACATTTTATTAGACCAGGTCCTTTTTCCAATCTTTGATTTCAATCAGTACTAATAAGAAATATTTTATATCTTGAAGGGGATCTTTCTTGTTAGGATTTAGTTTCTGAGAACATGAAGAGTGTTGTAAATTATTCCATAAATCTACATATTTTACCAGTACTTTAAGCCAAAGTCACCCTGGGTAACAGTACAAAGGAGTGATGTTTTTAATGTAGAAACCTGATGAAGCAAAAATATTAAAAACCTTTTGGGTTTGGTAAGAGCCATTTTGTTGCCCCATACAGGATTGGCCTCATAGATGAATTTAATACTGACCCTGACATCTTCGTGTTCCTGCTGTCCACGAGGGCGGGGGGGCTGGGCATCAACCTCACGTCCGCCAATGTGGTCATTTTGCACGACATCGACTGTAACCCCTACAACGACAAGCAGGCGGAGGACCGCTGCCACCGTGTGGGCCAGACCAGGTGAGACACACCTGCTGTGTGATGAGGTGGGCAGAAAGGGGAGTGGTCTGGGGGGGGTGGTGAAAACCTCACGCATGGTGAGATACGGCAGAACTTGTCTTGGTCCCGCCTCCTCTAGTTGCTTAGACTCACCTCTACAATCTGATTGGTTATGTCTCTGAACCAGTCATTTTTCATTCTGCCCTCAGAACATTTTTGTGTAAGTAAAACTCCCACCAGCTAGTGATGCGTGGTGTTTCCACCATGTGTGAGGTCTTCAGAATGAGAGGTGTCTGCGGCTGCAGCCAGACGTTCTCTGAAGGAGTATTTCTGTCCCCTCAGGACGGTGAAGGTGATAAAGCTGGTCTCAAAGGACTCCATCGAGGATTGCATGCTGCGCGTCGGCCAGAAGAAGCTGAAGCTGGAGCAGGATATGACTGCCACAGAGGGAGGTGAGTTCCGTTCTGCTGGAGCCTCCGTCGTCGTGATGTGGATCTGCTTTGTGTGTGTGTGTGTGTGTGTGTGTGTGTGTGTGTGTGTGTGTGTGCGCGCGCGCGCGCGAGTGTGCCGGCCCATCCAGGCTCTGCAGCTTCAGCACCGGCTGATGGGATGCATAATCCATTAATTCTAAGTTGCATCAGAATAAAGTCTGCGGGGGAAGCTTATTGTGATTGGTTTAGAGTATCACAGAGGTCATTATGACCCATCTTGCATGGCTGGATTCTGCTGACTTTGAACCTTGGCCAAAATTTTGAATGAAACTCTCTAACTGCCCCCCTTCATAGGAAATGAGGACTCCATGCCAGAGGACATGGCTTCCCTCTTGAAGGCTTCTTTGGGACTGTGAGCTCCCTCACAGACTAGAAATTGGGGGAAATCCATGTCACCCTCCTGTTCCCTCTACTAATGGGTTTGGAGCCAGCCAATGAACACTAAAAGCTCCTGTCAGGATCCCTAAGCATTTTGGGACCTGTGTGTGTGCCACTGTCCTGGGTGCTGGATGCTGAACAGCCCTGCCAGCCCACCAGGGGGCGCCAGACCACAAGACCTTTTTTATGTTCTTCTTGTTACTGTGATGTTGACGTTGGACGCTGTTCTCAGTGCCTTATGTGTTGTGTTGGGGTTTTTTGTTTTGTTTTACTGCTAAAATGTAAAGCTGTATTGAAAATTGTTGACAGACTAGTGTAAAAAGCAATTGTTTTCATAGCACTGATGATTGACAAAAAGATTAAATGGGGTGAACTCACTGGAACTCACTGTAAGTGTCTAAAGATATTGTTAAATAAAAAAAAAAATAGGGATGTATAGTGCTTGCATTTTACTCGGACTTTTAATAAAATCTGTATCTTAATGACTGGGACACTGAGCCACACTGAATACATGAAATATGTCAGAACAGAAAGAACACTAATACAAATTTTCTTTCCTAATTTCACAATTTAGCTTAACTGAATATGAAAGGACATGAATAAATGATCCACAGTTCCTCTTTCGTTTTATTTATTAAGTAGACACTTTTATCTGTAGTGACGTACGTTTTGGGAAAGCAGGGTCAGACAGGCCCTGGAGCGGTTGAGGATTTAGTTTGCTCAAGGCCGCCCGCAATGGCAATCTTTGTGCTGACCCTGGGATTTGAACTAGCAACCTTCCAATCGCAGGACAACATCTTAACTCATTCAGTCACAATCAAGGCATACTTCCGTATCTGGCCTGAAGCAGAAGCATGAAACAACCCTAAATACTCATGAAAAAATACAGCCATCCGTCAACCTAAGTCCTATCAAATAATGTCCGGTTGTACTTGTGTCCCATAAAGACCTTGATGAAATTTATTGAGAGAGGTCTGAAGTGGACGCGTGGATGGTCGCAGACCTGTTTTACTATGTGTGCGGCATGCTGCAAGATCCTCTTCTATTCTGAAATGTCCCTGAATTTGAGAAAGGTGCTATATAAATAAAATATAAAAATAATAATTATTATTAACTATAATTAATTGCACTGCCACAATAGAAGTTTAGTTAAATGTGTTTAATATCGTATCTTATACAGTGTAGTTGACCTCGCCCCTATAATGATGGAGATACATCCAGAATGACGTCCTCACTTCCAGGACAAAACCTATATGGAAGTTGATGGATACCATGCAATGGTTTCCATTTGCTCCTGCCACCGATTGTCGTTGGGATGCTCCCAAAATCAAGGGGAAATTATTGAAGATGGGGATGGTTAAACTGTTACTTGTCATTGTTTCAAAAACTACTTTGCGAAAGAGGATGCTCCTACAGAAGTATTTACATTTTTTTATATATTACATAGGTTGCTTCCCTTGAAATAGTCTAATCATTGTAGCATCTATTTTGTCCAGAGTGACATACAAGTGAGAAAACCTAAGGTCACAGAGCAGGATCAGCAACAATTAGGGTTAATTGCCCACAGGTACTGAATTTCCCGGAGGAACCATCCCGAGGGATAAATAAAGTTTACCTACCTACCTACCTATTACTGCCATTACTTTGCCAGACATGGGATTGGAACCAACTACATTCTGGCACAAAACCCTGAAGTAGGGAGCTGCACACCATCCTGTAAGCTTCAAGTTGTCCAAAAATATATTCCACAAATCCATCTCACACTACAGTAAACCATTGCACACTGATATCTATGTGCTTTGCTGAGAAAATATTTCCCATATGAAAATAGACGATGTTAGTGTTTCCATGCCGTTCTGAAATGAAAGCATTTTGCACTTACAGGACAATGTAGCTGAAAATATTCTTGGGATCCAGTTTATAACATTTATTCCTATTTCTAGGATTTATTGATATTTATTTATGAGTTAAGTCCTGTATCTTGACAACCGGAAAGCTAAGAGACCTACGTCCTCAGCTGACGGCAGTCATATGAGCCTGTAAAAATAACAGCATCACGGTGTCGGAATACCTTAGACGACTGTAGAGTCGAGGTTGCGCTGGCTGCAGATCTCTGAATCATTTTCGGCCCGTGGAAATGCATGCGCGTCAGCAGAATCACCAAACCCCCCCCCCCAGCTCCATGGAGACCAAAGCAGGTGTCTGGCCCCTGTCCTCTGCACTATAGATCAGCCCTCCGGTGTTTTCCCTGGATGCTTGTATATCAAAAAACTGTGTACTGGGTGACCACAGCTCACACACACACACATTACATCAGCATCGAGCCTGATGTGGGATTCGATAATCTTAGATTGAATCTGGGATTTATTTCTATGGCTGAGACCAAACTTGGCTCCGGATGTCTGAGGCTAAAGCTCAATCAAAGGTCTTGCAGTCAATCTTCAGCAGCCGGTGCCGAACAGTCCTTCTCAGCATTTTTTTTTCTGAAGAGAATCAAAAGCACTTGCTGCAAGTGACCATATAGATTAAAAGATACTGCAAGAACTCTCTATTCAAAGTAAATACTTCTCATATACAAAGTGCTTATGTTCAGAAAAAAAAGCACACTACAAAAATAAAAGCTTCGTCTAGTATGATTCAAAGACTAGGCCGGGTTAAAAATTACATTGAGCACGTCAAATAGATTATGTCCAATTTCATTGTCTATCAATTTATTAAAAAGACGTTGAAATCTTGGCAGCAGTTAATTTAAGCCTGGCATATGTGCTGGATGCCTCTCATTGTAATCATATTGCATAATAGGCACTCGTCTGTATTTAAAGGGATTTGTGTATATTATTGACAAATTTAAGCTGATGTCAGACTGTCAGCCAGAACGTACGTGTCCTCATTGTAAGTTATAGATGTGCTTATCCATCATGGTACAACCATGGCTGTATCTCAGACGGTTCGTCAAACCACCCAGAAGCCCCGGAGAAACCTTGACATGACTAATGACACCTTAGCGTCCCTAGACTATGAGATGATGAGGGGAAAAAAACGGATGGCATTTTTAATAGATGATTCTTTTTCAGTTTTGTGAAAGGTTTAACTGAAAACTTTAGAACCGACTACCGTGATATTGTTTCCTAAATTGGGGGTAATAGAAAAGTTTCACTGCAGCAACACTGATTAAGGTGCCGAGTGGGAATGATTATACGATTCTCACATTGCCGATTACTGCTTATCTAATGAAAACAGCTTCATGGAACAGGCACACAGAAACACGCATTGACGCGCTATGAGCCTATTGAGGTCTACAAATTCAATTGATTGCCGTGTCATTAGTTTACGCAGCTTAAGCAAACACATAAACTAAACTAAACTAAACTTAAAAGCTAAAAAAAAAACAACACAAAAAACTAGTAAGATTCCATAGAAGTGTCAATCTGGCAGAAATGAATAAGCGGAAAACGTGTAAGTGCACAAGAGCCTGTGTATACAGGGTTGCCAACCCTCACGCATGTAGCGTTACATGGTTTCAGACTATCACGCTCACGCAAGTTACGGCAAATATATATTATTCCAGTATGAACCTAAAATTAGCTACATCAAGAGCGTTGAGGCACTTTGCAAACCCAACAGACTATTTCCATGGTGATTAAACTCTTACTTGCGTGTAAATATGTGTGCAGACTTGTCTCGAATTGAAAATCCACTCCATCCAGCTGACCAAAGCTGGCAACCATGTGCATAAATAGTTCACGTATAAAACGCAAACACGCAAGTCTCCTATAAGTACATGCATCATTTAGCCTATCGCCAAGCAAATAACGCACTATACTGAACAAGCACATATGAAGAACTGGACTCCGCCAGCTCAGATCAGAATTTCAATGTCCTGGTACAGAAACATCAGCTGAGAGGAAGGTCGAGCACGCCGTCCTCTATCCTTACGTCCCACATCGAGGATCCGGTAATGCCGAGGAAACTCATTCGGAGGACGAACTAGAAGGACAAAACGTAGAAAACATCGATCACGCGACATATGCAACCACTGTGCCTAAAAGATTAAAGCACATTCGCTGCCAGACTGGGTTACTTTTGACCATGGCACGACTCCAAACAGTCAAACTCAGGCTAATACTATGGACCGTTAGCATCGTGCCCTTCTAATCTGAACAAATGCAGAAAGCATTCGGTTCACCGCAATGTGAAATGCTCTACGGAGAGCTGCGTGATTGGCAGTAGAGCCAATTTGTTCAGGACACATTTCAAACAAATAAGGACTAATTCCTAACAATATATACTGCATAACATAACAGAAACAAGAATTATAGGCTAATAAAACATTCATAATTACACATGATATATTAAAACGTTTTGTGCATTTGTATCTTAACTGTGTCCTTATTAGGGTTAACAAACCTGACTTTAATATTCTTTTATTTTAATAAAATAACTTAGATTTCCAAAGCCTTAAGAATAATTCTTTATTTCATTCTTTATTTATTTATGCAGAACATCATTACAAAAGCTCTGAAATAAACACATTCATCTTTTTTGGTTTGTTTTTAGCCACTCCAACGCAAGAAATGTATATTTTAAAAATTCAATGGATACGCTGAAAACACTGTAACGCCAGAATCGATATAGACAGCTACATGATATGCGCCTAGAAGACGGATAGAGCTCAACATCAGTGATACCTGCATCAAACACTTTTATCCGTCCGTACTAAATTTCTAGCTGCCACGTAAGCTCGTATTCCTGCGGTTTATTTTTAATGTCTCAATTGTGCTGTGTAAAGTTAGCGTTTTAGATTCTTAATCCAAGATAAGTTTTAGGTCAAATGTCAGTTCAATGATGTGAGCGCGACACGACAAGCAAGACAAACGTGACGCGATGTTTACACACATCGAAGGGCAGCATCTTCACAAATGATCAGGGGTGATTTATGGAGAAAACCGTTCTCCGCCTTTTCACCTTATCACGAGCCTTCGGTTCATCTCGAGAAATCCCAGAAACGCTTGACGTCACCATTAATAGGAAAGTTGCACTAAGTAAAAGGGAAACTTTAGAAACGTGTTTCAGGTAGACCTGGAAGTCTCCCAAGGCACCCAGGTCTCCACCGGTCGCCCTCTGAAAGGCAGTGCCTCATCAGGCGAGAAGGTCCCACCGTGAGGGAGAACTTGAGAAGGTGCGGATGGAGAGACCAAGGAATCTAATCTTTCATCAGGGCAAAACTGAGAACTGCAGTTAGAGCAGGATCCGTTCGCCCTGCTATTTAGTTAACCCAAGCTTGTGGAAAAAGGAACAGGTCAATTATTTAAAATAGATTATCAGGGGTGTCGCTTCCACTCGTCCCCGAATCATATCTAAGATATCTTACCATGGATGGAGAATCAGTCACACACGGCCCTCACAAACAGAACTTTAACTAAGCCAGATAGTCGCTGCTCCTTCTGACCTGTGTAACTGTGTATGATAAACAAAAGGACAAGGGTGAAATCAAATTAATGTGTAGAATAATGCAAAGGTACACACAGATTCAGCTCAGCGGAGAATGTAGCTGAACTCAACTTCACATGCATGCATTCAGTGTCATTGTCGAACTTCTTTTATTTTGCGAGACGTTGATAATAAAGGACCGACGCATCTACCGTCGTATTCGTTTTTCCCCCCGATTTGCTCAAGTCAAACCGCAAGCAGATTTGTTCTTGTCACTCGTGACGAGGTAAATTGGCATGAGTTACGGCGGTAACAAAAGGTTATCTGATAGTGCTGACGGAGCGTGTTTCATGTTCATCTCCTAAAGTGGCGCGTTGCGACTGCGGTACGCAGACTGCAGACCCTGCCTGTGTACGACCAAGTTGTATCGGTTTAATGAATAATTTTGTTTAAAATACACGGACTGAGAGGGATTGAGTTTCCGGGGCGTCCAAAATTAAAACGCACATAAATAATATAAGAATTCTGTTTATGCATCTCCTAAAATTCCCCTAGGCATCAGGAATAAGCTGTCACATGAATCTTGCGAAATACGGAGGCAATGTAATCAAGCTGTCCTTCCCTGCAGGTTGACGCGATTGGACCGGGGAGAAGAGTGAGGATTATAGCGATAAGCCATATAATTACTGTCAAGCACATACACATCCTGAATAATCTTTTCCATCATTAGTGTCAACTTATCTAAATATCCCAATCTTCTATCATTATTTTCCTTCAAACTGATTTCATTAAATATTCATGCTGTTTTGTCGTGGTATATAAAAATTAATGTACACTTTTGTCTAATAAACACAAATAAATTTCGATAATCGTAGATCACAACCTGATATTTCGATTTATGTCCTGTGGTCTAAAATAATGAGGGCCTCGATTATGTCTAGTGAAGAGAGGCAGTGATTTGAGTCGTTAAGTTTCAGAAACATATATGGACTGTTATTTTCCCCCAAAAAATAAAAGCTGAAAAAAAATCTACCCACAAGGTTGAAGAAGTCAGCAGCATGCTATGTTTAATTGGATATGTAGCCATAGGCATGACTGGTAAAGTGCATTAGAGTTATGTGCAGTTTATTCACACAAAGTCATGTTGAGAACCGAATACCTGGCTGGCAGGAAAAGTTACCAAGTTGAAGGTATGCGCCGTTGCATTGCACAATGTTTGATAAAATATCATCTTGTTAAAGCTGCCATTTAACTTACCTTTGATAATTACTTTTATATCTAAATACCATGCTTTTGTGCATTTTCCAGTCTGACTGTTCTCACGCAAGTTAGGCTACTGGATCCATAACAGGGTACAGCTAGTAAAATACGCATATAACCGGTTCCCTTATTCCAATGGCTGAATGTTCGCAACCATCCTATTAAGGGTGACGTAAAGCCAGTTGTTTTGGTTCGAACGACCAATCGGATGTCGGGCTAAGATTCTACAGAAGCCGAAATGGGCCTATTCTTGCCCCATCTGTACTTGCCTGTACCTACACAACGCGCTTCGCCGGGCGCGTAGCCCGCTTCTCCTGCGGCTTTAACAGCACTGGCATGGAAACCCCATTGCCGCTGCAGTACGATTTCTTTCACGGGCAGCAATTTCAACAGTATAAGTACCAGCACTGCTGCGGCCAGGAGGGCCGGTTTATCAACCAGAACGACCAGTGCTGCACCTGCAATAACTGTGATGCCGCGAAAAGCCATATCCTTCTCCGGAATCCGCCAACCGTAGCCGGAGCTCCGCGAACATCATCCGTGTCTTCTTCAAGACAAGGTTGTCAGCTCAGTACCGGGGAGTTCACGCCTTCTAGTCATGGTAGTTCACCCAGACATCACCATCCCCATTATCAGCAGAGCCACAGTCGGCAGCAGGGCAGCCCGATCAGCAGCCGCGCAGAAAGTAACACATTTACTGAAACGGCCATGAGCAGCTGCAGATATAACGGCGGCGTGATGCGGCCGCTCAGCAACTTGAGCTCCTCCCGCAGAAACATGCACGAGTTTGATTCGGAGTCGCAGCCCCTGCAGCCGACCTCGACGGCGGACGCGTCGGACGTCGTAGTTTCCAAGCCGGAGCACAACTCAACTACCCTGATGCCTTATGCATCTGGCGATGGAGCCGGGGGATGCAGCGGCGGCGGCGGCGGCAAATCGGGCAAGAAGAAAAACCAGAACATCGGGCAGAAGCTCGGCCATCGGAGAGCTTTATTCGAGAAGAGAAAGCGACTCAGCGACTACGCGCTCATCTTCGGGATGTTTGGAATCGTTGTTATGGTTATAGAAACCGAGCTGTCCTGGGGGGCGTATGGAAAGGTGTGTTATTAACCAGCTTACCATTTTATTTTATTGACTTGTAACTTTTATTGGTGCGCATAGAGGACGCTGGTGATTTTTTTTTTCCTGGAAGGAGTAACAGAGTAACGCGCTATGAGGGATACGCGCGAAACCCCCAATTTGTGTCTTTTCATGTGATTTCTCGTGAAATCTTAATTTATAGTAATAGGTAGTTTGGTCAGGTAGTCTATAAATGTTAACATATTTTAAAATATCTGTGTGACATTAAGATTTCCAAACTTGACGAAAAGATTTTTGAGGAATTATCTGTTAACGACCAAACAGAAATCGAGCAATAAAACCTGTGTGTTACTTTATTTTACTATACTTAAGTTGTGTGTTCTCCAGTAGGTCTATCTTGGGTAGAAGTTAAAGAGTAACCAGATATTTTCCAATGCAAAGTTCTTATTTCAGAAGCAGACGTAAGAATACCTTAGCTGTCCTATATGAGTGCAGTTTGGTTCAATCATTCAAAATTGACAGTGTGCTAATAATTTGTTTGCATTTTCCTAGCCGAATCTTCACAGTACTTTTATTTTTTTTTTCAGGAGTCACTATATTCTTTAGCTCTGAAATGCTTGATAAGCCTTTCTACAATCATTCTCCTCGGCTTGATCATCATATACCACGCAAGGGAGATCCAGGTAATGGTTTCGCCAAGCCACCAAATGTAACATTTCTGTCAGAATTACTGCTGTTATCGATGCCTATATAACAGCCAGTTTTCCTCAGCAGTCAAGCTCGCCGGATCATTTCTGTTTTTACATACGGCATAAGGGGATTTCCTCAAAATGATTCCCCCAAGAAAGTGATTTAGTAGCGGGAGAAATGCAAAATTGCGCGCCCACGACTCTAAACGGCGCGTTCACGCAGCAATAGAATAAGTAGGATTATACTGAAGTCAAACGTATTTACTTTATAATAACCGGCAAAATCCAATTACCAAGTGAAAACCCGCCTACGACGGGGTGAATAACCGCTTATTATTACCGGAATCTTGCACGCTTAAATGAATTTTCATATGAATGATGAATTTGAGGTGTTGTTTTTGTGTGCTACTGGTTTACCTTGTTTGTGTCTCTGAAAAAAGTCCTTGAGGTGTAAATGTCTTAAATTCAAATGCAAGTCGAAGCAGTCAGTAACCACAAAGCTGTTAATTCCACGCGTGAAGTGTGTGTGTTTTAAATAAATATATATGCATACTTTTTAATCCAGTTCAGGATTCGAAGGGGAATCTGTTCTTCCTCCTAACTATTGAGGGTAATTTTGGCACCTACATCCAGTGCTTTCCGATTTGGGAGGGGGGAGGGTTGTGCGGTAGCTGGTAGTCACCACGACAGAGCTGCTATTTAAAAGAGGACTTAGCGCATGAGGAGGTTGGATGGCAGTGTTGGGGGAGCTGGAGCTGCACTCGTCCACAGGCCTGACCTTGCAGAGAAGCTTTGCTCCGGTTGTTCATCCTTTTTCTTCTTGCCTGGTCCTTCGTCTGATCCCAGGCCACCTGGTTAGGGGTTAAAGGGGAGTAAATGGTGCTGTACGCAGATAAGTCTGTGTCTGCTCGTGTAGGGTGTTCCACGGGGACTCAAAGTGCTCTATCAGCACATCCTCCGCACGTAAAGGGCAAATTTGAGTGAAAACCCATAATGGCAGCAGGCAAAAAATAAAAATAAACAAGCGTCCAAGGGGGTACAGTCCAAGTGGTCCCTAGATTGGCTTAGCCACTTAAGCTTGCTATCCATTCAATAACAGTAACGCTTGACCACAAAGTTCTGTCTCGCGTCAGTAACCTCTCCTCCCAACCCACTCTGCCCCCAAAGTTATCAGCTGCACTGTCTGAATTGCGATATTAGCGGGGCCCAGGTACTTTATAGAGAAGGACCTGCAATTTATTCACTGCTAATGGTGTAAGGTTCCGCAGTTACTTGGTTTCCTGTTAATCTCAGGACATCCCTCACAGAATGGCAGGTTGAGCATTGGACCACCATGAGGCAGTTGTGCCCCTGTCACATGTGGAGAGCAGCCGTTCCCTGAAGCCCCCCCCAGAAGCAGCCCAGGCGGCAGCGGTGGCGCGTGAGCAGATTGTGCGATGCTGCAGCTCGGCTTCCTGGGTCGTCACGCTCAGTCGAGCGGAAGCTGACATGTGTTTCACGACGCGGTTTGCCGGTATCCAGAAAGAGCCCCCCACCCCCCCCCGGAGGATCAAGGCGGCTAAGCCAATTGCACCCCCAGCCTTAAACCCCCGAGGACCTTTCTCCATGTCCTAACCCTTTCCCCCCTGTTGATCAACTGTCAACATTTTTTCAGGGGTGGGACGGACAAATCTCAATTTTCCTAACTGTAGTCAGAAATCTGAAGATCTCATAAGAAATGTTTTTGTGAAAATTTCATCATTGGCTTGAGCAGGACTCTAAATGCCGATTTGCTAAAGGGACTGTCTGACTTACCCCTGCTTTCTCAATAAAAGGTACAGTCACCCCTACTAATTTTCAAATTTGACATTTGAGATTTCGGTTATTCCAGAGCTGGCCATGAACAATTAAATGGGATTTTTTTGGATGATGCGTAAGCCAAAAATATTTAAACAATACTGAAAATTATTTGCATTACAGAAAATTCTATAAATATTAGTGATATTTAATACTTGATAGTGTACATACATACTATTTCTTTCATATTAAAAATTATTTTTGGTAAAAAATAAGTAATAACTTTGGGATCTATGCGCCTGGGCGTGGGTATGGTACACATTTTTGTTTCAGCAAACGGCTTCACTCACCTGTTAGCCGCCTCTGTGATCATGGAATCTCCTGTTTCTCAGCATAACTTTTAAACTTTTCAATGCCATAAATTTTGCATCTGTAATAATGGACCCAAGTATTACTCGCGGATTTTCACATCTGTGGGTATCTTCCGGCCCCTAACTCTCGCAAATAAGAAGCAGTGACTGTACATCACTTTGAACAAAAACATCTGCTAAATGAATAAAACGTAAATATTAAATGCAGGGATGAAAGAGGTGTCCCAGGAAGGAGTGCAGTCTGTCTGTGGTCTTTTGATTTGCTCCGGTCTGACACTGTGCAGCGACGCCTTCTGTTAGTTGCTGCCCCGCTAATCCTGATCTGACCCTAACCCTAACCCTAACCCTAACCCCTGAATCAGTTTTGGTTGTTCCATGAGGTGCTTGCTTAAATGTCGCATTCTGCTCACTGTTGCTGAAATGTTCTCCCACTGTGTCGTGTACCTTCTTATGCCCCTTGACCTCCAAAAAGCCCCCTCTTCCTTGCGTCATCCTGCATCCGGTTCCCTTCCTGGTCAGCACCGTCCTCACAGTATCTTATTGGCAATGGGCATTACGCTATTCACTGCGAGCCTTCTCTTTTATTTGCCTTTGTGGTAAAGTCCCAGTGGAACAGAACAAACAAGTTTTAAACAAATTACACAGTTAAAAAAAAAAACAGCACGCGGAGGAAATGAAGTTGCACAGTGGAGCGGCTCCTCTGCCGAGCAGCCGGCTAATGCGTTACGGAAAGGGGCCGATTTCAGCACTTTTATGCTGCTCTGGTGTCGATATCAAAGGAAAAAGCTACAGCTGCAGACCTTACAGTGACGTATTACAAGAATTTAAATCGAAATCCATAAAAGGGTGCCAGAGTCTCACCAAAACACAAATTATCACATTCAGATGTGCGGTATTAACTCGCAGTTCATTAAATGCGCCGTTACCCTGTCACAGCTGGCTGGTGACCAGATGGTTCATGGAGGTCGATTGAGGCCAAAGAAAGATCCCATGCAGATATTAGTCTAGCTGTCCCTGTTTGTCTTCTGTTCTGCTTACCTGAGCCCATGAGAACACAAAGGGTTTCTTGATTTAAGCGGATACACATAGTCAGAGGTGCTAATCCTGCCTAAAACTGGATCGTAAATTACACCAGTTTCTGATTGTTGTGGGATTCACAGGTAGCCTCCCGTCTGATTTGTGGGATTGGACTAATTTTGAGGCTGCTTTGCCCTTAGAGGAACAGTTTTTAAAATGTGAAATGTGAAAGGGAGCAAGCAGGCGGGAGCCGCGATGCAGAGATCTCCTGGCCAGGAGCAGTCACGAGAACGTGTCGAGATTCCCCACCCACCCGGGGTTTGCCAGCGAGGGCTTTATATTCCAGCGGTCCAGCCGTCGGGACCTCTGGCAGTTGTTTGTGTTTCGGCTTTGTGTCCCCTGCCAGGTTTTAGGGCCATTTGTGTGGCGTTACAGCTCAGCCTCAGGCCATAGTAATACATCTCCACCTCTGTACTACTTACGCTAATATTGGCCTCTTTGTTTTTCATATTGGTAAAGTATGTTTTGCTGATAATCAGGTTCCAAATTAGAAATGCAAGTGTACCAATATTGTTGCTGTTAGAAAACAAATCTTTTGTTTAATCATTTGTAATTATTTATTCAAACATTAGTATGCAACAGCATTCCAAATAATAAATTGATATAATTTCTGTTCTCATTTTTTCAGAGCAGTTTTCAAGAAAATTGCATTCAAGGGGGTGTGTGTGTGTGTGTGTGTGTGCGTGCGTGCGTGTGTGTGTGTGTGTGTGTGCTTGAATGCTCTCTGAAACTTGTACCTGTTCAGTATAGCATTGTTTTCCTCTGTGTGGGAGTGAGGGGCAGTTGGAAAGAGCAGAAGCGGTCAGGAGAGGCTGCGTTTGGCTGCTGCTAGGCCAGCGTCTTCATTCCTGCGGTTAGCCACCTGACTAGAAATCATTATTTAATCTGTGGAGGTAAATATGAAATAGTAAACAGGGGTACATGAGCAATCTGTAACAGTGCAGTGGCACTGCAAAATCCAGCTAGCACTGCCACTCAGCTCTGAACAGAGCAGCATATAAGTTGTTTGTACTGTAACAGGAAGTACTGATACTGCCACTAAAAATGCAGCGACTCTAGTGATTCTAGTGCCAGTGGTGTAATTTCATTGTGATGCATTTGGGTCTTAAATTATATCAAACTTTCATTGAGTTTTTGTCGTATCGACACTGAGGAAAATCGTATCGCGTTCATTACCAATACTGTTTTATCGCCCGGTCCTAACATATACTATGAATTCTGGCTGTTGTGTATGAATCTTTTTAAGGAAGGAAGTAGGGTTGGATGATGTCCTACCTAATTGGAAAATGACAGGCTACAGTGAAACATCATGATGGACGATGACACTGGGGGGGAGGTTGGGTCATTTAGTAAAGGTAAAATACATTTTTCTATAGTTTCTTCAACAGTTTTTAATGGCTACTCAAATTCATTAAGTACTTAAGTAGCATTAATTTATTAGTTTGTCTATTTTTTGCTCATTCACAGCTTAAACTCCCCTAACTCATCCCATATTTCCTTACTTTTCCATTTAACCTACCGTGAGTCCCATGTATTTCAGTACTTAAACTTATTTTGAGTATGTTAGTGTATGTATTTATGTACTCAAAATAGCAAGTTTAATTGCTAAACTATGCAAGTACAATACTACACGATTTGAGATTCCTGGCTCTGCTTACTCGTGATGTAGTAATGGCATCAACAGGCTAGTTGCTAAAAAAGGTATCAGCCTGTAAAGCATGCTGTTGTTCTGTTTTCCTAAATCAAGGTGTGATCAGGAACAACAGTACTGTTTTACTTAGATTTATAGTAATATTTTATTTGTCTTTTATGGCTATTATTAATTAATCAGAAAAAAGTAATTAATTATTTGAAGGCACAGAAGTCCAGCCAGGTAATTAGTCTAAACTAGGGCCGTTGAAATGTAATGCGGAAAATTAGGATTAGGCAGGATGTGACCGTAAATCAGCAAAAGTTTCCTCTACTCGTTACAATATAAATAATTCATTGATTGTATTTTTCCTAAATATGAAATATTCTCAGTGCAGGGCGAGTGTTACATCCTGCCCATCATGTCCGCTTTACCCTCCTGTCTCCTCTGTAAGGTGGCCCGGATGAACCACGCCTGTTGCTTGTTGCCTCTCGTTAGTCTTTGTATTTAAGTACCTGTTTGTCCCACTGGCCCCAGTCCGGTTATTGATGTCGCTCCTGCTCTCTGCCCGTATCCTTCCCTGTACCCACCTTCTTGTTTTGAGTCCTGATGGTCTTGGGTCTTGTTTCTTTCCCCGCTCCCGTTCAGTTCATGAAACCCCCCTTTCGCCTAACGCTTGCCTTTGAGTCCTTCATCCCACATGCTGTGACACTGAGAAATGGCGAAAACATTTCCATCAACAATGTAATGATTAGGAATTATTTAAGGTAAGGTGGAGTTTGCTCTCTAGGTAAGTTTTAATCCACGGTTTTGCAATGCAAATGAAGACTTGCGCCTGCTAAAAATAATGTTATGTGTGCGACTGGCAGAGACTGAAATTGTTGGTGTGTGGGGGGTGTCACGATGCTGGCTCAACATCATGATGTCTGTCAACCATCGGTGATGGGCGATGACATCATCCATCAACCCAACCCTAGTAGGACTCAGTGATATCATCTGAGAAGTGAGTCACCAATGGTCACCAATGAATGCTGCACCATTTACAACATATTCCTAAATGTAATATTAAATGTTTGCTAATTTCGGCAGCTCAATTATGCAAATTATATTTAAAGATTATTGATCAATTAATACTGATAATCCTAAAATATCCTTGAATCATCTCTAGTGGCTTTTTTGGGAAAATTAATGATGTTTTGTTCACCTAACTGACACGATGCGAGACGAACATCTTGTTCTGGCACATATGAAATCCCTCCTCTCAGCGTGAAAACATCTGCGGAACAAAAGCAGAAATGAGAAATTAGGGATGAATTCACCATGAACTTTAACATCCAGTTTTGCTGCAGAAGAAGGTCTGAAAGTGAGGACAGGCTTTCTGTTTCTGAGCAGTCAGAAAAGGTCTCAGCCTAAATGGATGTGGCTTTGCCGGCTAAAATGCAGAGTTTTGTCATTTATGTGCTTTTAGGGAACTGACAGCCCCTGGTCCCTTCAGCAGGCTTGTGCTGTAGCAAGTATTCTTAGTGGGTAGAAATGAAGCACAAATGTAAAGTGTAATTTTGTTCTGTGATGTGGAGTTAGAACGTTTTTTTTTCTTTCTTTCTGATTAATCCAGCCTGCTCCAAGACAAATTATATATTTCTTTTCTTGAAATCAATTTCTGTCTCTCTTGGCTATAAAGCACCTAAATGTTGGTGTTTTGTGCAGAGATTATTTCCCCACTCTAGGTTACATCTACTGGGGAAAACAGAAGCTCATGGCAACTTTAGAGGTGCTAAGGGTTTTTTTTGTGGCTGAGATAAGACTGTCCACGGGCTTGCAACAGCTGAAGAGCTTCATGAATCTTGTGGATGTTGAGGAACTCACCTTGGCTCATGGCTAGAATTTGCCGGAAGGTACCAGGCAGAGTCTGAGGGCAAGCTTAAGATTTTATAGTCTGATGGAAACCAAAATTGAACTTTCCAGCCTAATTGTTACATTTAGGGAAAGGCTAACACAACGCTTAATGCTAAGAGCTGTATGCCTGCAGTGCGGCATGGTGATAGGGGCCCCTGTTGATTGGAAGCATGGGAGTAAAGAATAAACTAAATGTTTAAGTATTAAAAGTAACATATATATGTGTTTAAAGACAGAGCATTGTGTTTGGTTGTATAGGAAATGCATGTTCTTTGGAAAGCTGTGATTTATGACATAACAAAACGTACATTTTATCTTAGTTTGTGTTTGTGCACGGAGGTTCCTTACAAAATCGGTAGGAAAAGTAAGGTCATGAGAAGACCAAAAGGTTACCATCACTCACAAGGAATGACAGAATGTTATGTGGCTAGCCATTAGAAATTAATTTAAACATCTAGGGCGAATTTGGAGAAGAACATCAGATGCAGGAGGCAGGAAAGTCTTTTGTTGTATGTGTGTATAAGAGAGGGAGTGCCCTTGTCATCTTTGGAGGTTCTTGATGGCTTTGTCTAAAGGTTCTCCCCATTGCTGCAGTATCTTAGTACAAAGCAGAACCTAATGTCTTAAACTTTAGCTGAAGGTGCACAGAAATCCTGAAGGGAGACCTGGAAAACCAGGATTTGAGAGAATGTTCTTCCAGATGGGAAATGACCCAAATCTATTACAGGAGTCCTGTGGGGGCAGGGTATATAAACAAATAAAGGATTAAAATAATGATAAAACCCAACTGGAAATATAAAAATGCTGCTCATTAATTCCCTTCAAATCTGGACAGAACTGGTGAAATTTCTTAGAGAAGAATCTGTGGAAAATTCTCATGTCCAAATGTGCAGACCTGGTCAGCACTCGGCCATAAATCCAGCCAAAGGTGCTTCCTCTAAGCTGTTAATGCAGGTGGGTGAATGCTGTTTGGGTCAATATAACTTCTCTTTCTTATTAATGTTTAATTTGGGGGGAAAAATCGATTGCTGATTTTTATTATTGATGCAATGAAAAAATAAACATTGTGATGATTATTAAGGCGTCAGTTCAACTGCATCAATCTGTAATGTCAGAATCGGTTATTATGGATTTTTCCTTAAATATACTCCTGCATTCAGGTAGCACTTGCTGTGGTTTTGTAGCTCAGAACGCTCTCTCTAATGGTTAAGATTATCTTAGGGCTGCAATGCTTTTGGGAAACGCCCCCTTTTCTTAATACAAAAAATTCATTCTTTTTGCTAGTTATGTTAGCATAGGCCAAGATTCTGAGGTAGCTACCTAACTAGCTCTGTAAAAAATAATGTGAGATATGCTGATGTGTCAATCTTGGCCAGTGTTGCCAGCTGATATTTAAACTTTACCAATATGCAAAGTTGGCAGCACCAGAGCTAACGACACAGCTACTAAAATAATGAAAATTATTGCATTGGGCAATCATCCATTTTCCACAGTGGAGAATGAGGGAAGTAAGTTCTTTTTTTCTTTTTTCAGTAGAGTAAAAAAATATTTGAATTCTTAGGTTTATCAAAATAACTGAGTAATCAATTAATTGAATGGAATTCTTGTAGAAATTAAATTTCCAATACATTTAATTGTTCCCTAAATAATTGTAATTGAATCAAATTGCCTTGATACCAATGATTTACACCCTTAAAAGAAATAATAATGAATTCTGTTTTATGGATTTGGGGATCTGGTGGGGGGTGAATAGCTACTGCAGGTGGCGTCGATGGGGAATGCAGTTACAGTGGTCCAACTTCATCCGCGATTTTGCTTTCAGCGGTTTCAGTTACATACGGTCAGCCGTGGTCCAAAAATATTACAGGGAAAATTGCAGGAATAAACAATTGATAAATTTTAAATTGCTTGGGATGCGAATCATCCAGCGTATTCACGTTGTTTATGCCTTATGTACAAGAAAAAACAGTACGCATTGGGGTCATTACACTATGTAAGAAAATGCTTACTTTTTCTTGTCCCTGGGCAGAAAGTGTTATTTTCCAATTGCTTATGACTAAAGTAAATGGGAAAGAGCTATTTTTTTCTTCAAACTTTGCCTTTGTGACCTGGGTAATGACATTTTCAAATTTACCCATTTTTACAAACATTCCAGGTAGATTCTATGCTATGGAGCCCCCAAAGGGACATGTGCAAACAAAAAAACTTTTACAGTCTTACGTAAGCAGCAGAATGTTTCAAAGGATTTTTTTGTTTGTCCATGTCCCTTTAGGGACTCCGTTCATTGCTGAGTATCTGATGAAAAATTGTC
>JAODKC010000117.1:7729994-7756756 GCA_026777985.1 Mormyrops attenuatus | reverse complement strand
CCCCGCCCCCCCCCCCCCCCCCCCCGGGGCTGCGCCTCCCCCCCCCGCGGGGGGGTGGGGGCCCCCGGGGGGGGCGGGCGCCCGCGGCGCGGGGGGGGGGGGGGGGGGGCGGGGCCCCGGAAGAGAGCAGATGGATGGATGTGGGAGGCTGAACCGGCAGAGGTGGGATCTGGAAGCAGAGAGGCTGCTTTAGTAGTTTGGGGGGGGCGGGGGGGTGTAGCTGATGTCTGTGAAGCCTAGAGATCTAAGAGATGGCAGCTGTCCTGTATGGCTCCTTCCTCCACTTCAAAACCTCCCCCCCCCCCGGTGTTAGCATGCATATTTTTAAGATCTGACATGTCCAGTGCAGGAGTGCATTCTCACAGAGCATAGGGCGGAGTTATGTAGGTGGGGGCTAACAGGAGAAAATAAGAGAGGTACCATAGGGCTCCATGACCAGAGAAGACGCCACTGCATCCAGCATCTTCTGAGCTTCTGATTCCACCATCTGTGTGTGGCTCACACTTTGCTGGGCACCTCCGCAGAACTCAGAAAACAAGTTGCCACAGCCGCTCCAGAACATTCTCAGGTTACGCCCTTGGGGAGTTCTTGAGTTACTCCCTCCCCCCGCCTCCTTGAGCTTCTCACGTGTCCCGGAGCTTGGCTCCTGGGTGTGTTCTACATGTGCGATGCCGTAATGACCGGCTAATGTTTCATGATAAGTGAGGCCATGGCCTCAAACTGTCTGCGAGCCGTGCTGATGTCACCCGATGTATGGTGCTGGGGAATCGCTGCTGGTACAAGCTGCCAAGATGAAAGTACAGAAATGGTCTAGCCAGGTCGCAGAGCTGCTCATGACCCATGGCCATTAGATTATTGGGATATAATACTATAATGCTGTGTACTATATCTTACCTTGGTATACATTTCCTGTCACTCTCTACCTGTGGAACTGTCCAGTCTTGACACAGTTGCCAATTAGAGTATGTCACCCTTTGAACAGCATGTACATTGGTCAGATGGGTGGCAACTTCTCTGCTGGGGCAAGGAGCACCTCCTGACCGCCTTGTTTATTCTGCAGGACGTGCTGCCCTCTTTTCAGCCGATTTCAGAAAAGATAAAATTTTAGGAATTCTTGTCTGTTTTTGTTTGTATGTTTTATGTTGTACTGGTTAACTAATGATGATCAAATGAAACTTCATGAACCAATTGCTGTATTTTCTGACACCACTAGATGGTGCTCTCTAATAAAATAAGGGCTCAATTCATGCCCCAAAGCAAACCAAGAGGTCCATCTAGTGTAGTCAAAAATACAGGAAATTGTTCATGAAGCTTCATTTGGCCATCATTAGTTAACTCCTGTTTTTCATTTTTCTTGCGATAGAGTTTGAGATAATTTGTTCATGCACTGGATTGAGTGTTCTCTGTAATAAACTCCAGGTATGGTATATAAGTCAAAGCATGAAAAAAATCATTTTCACATGGTTCCTATTTTGTGTTTTAACAAAAGCTTATGAGTACAGTAAGATCAAATATCTGATGCTGGGGCAGGTCTGTGTACCTGCCCAAATCTCTCTGCATGGTGACTGTCCGCTCCCACGATTACTCCCCACCTCGTTCTCATACTTTGCCACGCCCATGTCAACCAGGTACAGCACCAGTACAGCACCACCACCAGGGGGCTCTGTGGTTTCAGCAGTGCCTGGTCTACAACGTGCTTGGTGGGTGGGACCAGCTCCGCTGCACTCATAAGCATCGCTGCTAGGGGGCTCCATGATCCAGCCATCGCAGTCGATGACCTTGAAGTCCAAGCATGGAGTTGCTCCGTGGCATGGGCTGGCCCTGGCATCGAAGCGGATGTTCAGCGCAGCATGGTAATTAATGTGGGAGTCTCTCTGGAAGATTACCTCTTTGTCCTAATTACCACAGTCTTCATCTCCCCCCAGAGGCAGTTCAGATCCAAGTCCCCACTGTCCTATTATCATCGTGTTTGGTTACAACTTTCATCTGTCTATCCATCCGATCTCTTTTACTGGTTTATAGTTTTATTTTTATGAAATATTTATACAGTTATTGTTATAGGAGTTTGCCATATTGCATCATGTCAATTTGTCAGGTGGGAGTTAGCGTCCTCCTTAATGTGCTAGTTAGAATTCCGTTTTGTGCGCCCTGCGCAGTTGACTTTGCATTCTAATTAGCATAAGTTTACTCTTTGGGTTTGGGGCTGCACAGAAAGCTTGCAGGAGCCCATGAAATAAGAAATATAAGAAAAGTAAACACATGTTTTTAGGCACGTGAAGCGTCGCAAGGACGTAATCCTGGGGGAGGCGCTGGTGGCAAGGTGGGGACATGACTACAGCACATCCAGCGCAGAAGGGGGCGATATTGAAGCCACTGTTCCCCTGGGCAACAGAAAGGAAGAGAGACACCTCCCCCTAGGGATCATCTACGGTAACTGCTGCCGGACCATAGTACAAGGCCTCGCCCCATGCAGAGGTTTCCGTCTTCTCACTCATGGCCGTACTACAGGTGGGATTTGGCCTCAGCTCATCCACTCCTGTCTTGTCATCCTTTTTAAAAGACTTATACTTTTGTTTGTAGGTGGTTGAGTTTAGCCCAGCTGTCTTTCACTCCCACAAGACCACTCTGTGTTTACTGGACCATAGTTTTAATTATTTAGGGCTTTGATGCACTATTTTGCTGTGTGTCACTTAGAGCTGAGGGGGTTGATGGGGAAGTGACCTACACTCCAGGCAGACTCGGTGTGGTGACCCAGCCTGGCTCTCTCTGTTCTTGGGGGTTCTTTGGGTAAAAGTGAAGAACATGTCTGTGACTGACGGACAGCAGACAGCAAATGCAGCAGTTTGATGCCACTGTTTCCAACTCATGTTCTGGGGAGGTGCGAGTGTGCACCGCCCTGCAGGGGGCAGTCTTACCCAGTAGAAAAAAAAAGAAAAACACATAAAACAGATTGGATCTTTAATGGGAGGTACTAAACCAACTGACGACTAATGGGGAACCAGTTAAAGACATTGGGAACACAAGTAATGACAGTATTTAAGGAATACTGTGATGCCTGCAGAGGGGAAAAATACTGATACAAGTCTTATTTACAAGTACATTTTAAATATACAGTGAGTCAACCATGAATACGAAAAGACATCTAAATCAGGCCTGTAGGCACAATCATGAGCTACAAAGCAGAAATAAAATCTGCCTTTCCCCCTCACTGACTCTTTACCTTTCAGACATTCATTGAGGGATTTTTGCTTATCGGTTGTTCATTTATCTAAGATGCAATCTGAGCAGGGCAGCCATCACTTTTGAAATGAATAGAGGCCATCACTGCCTGCTGTTATTAGAATAAAATTAGTGCCTGCCTTTGCCTCTGGGGTCCATCTGGATACCTAGTGATTCTTTTCTCTGATGTGCATGTCAGTTTAACCCTTGTGCAAGGTTATTTTGGTTCTTGGGTGAATTTTTTTTTTTATCAAAAGGGCTCATCTGATTTATACAGCTGGATATTTTACTGGAGCCTTTCTAGTTTATTCATCCCTACTCAAAGGTATAACAGCAAACCCTCTAGGATCTAGTGTGCTGTACCAGAAATCTTGTAACTGATGTAATGTAACTGATGCTGTTGTGTGTCGTAATGAGGGACCAGACTCAGGAGCAGGTTGTGTTAATGAGGGAGGGGCCAGGCAACCCGTAGTATGAGGGAGGGGCCAGGCAGCCTGTGTTAATGAGGGAGGGGCCACGCAACCCGTATTATGAGGGAGGGGCCAGGCGGCCCTTGGTAATGAAATAAGGGCGAGGCAGCCTGTCGTAATGAAAGAGGGACCCGGTAGCCTATGTTAATGAGGGAGGGGCCAGGAAACCTGTGTTAATGAGGGAGGGGCCAGACTCAGGAGCAGATTGTGGCAATGAGGGAGAGGCCAGATGACATGTGGTAATGAGGGAGGGGCCAGGCAACCTGTGGTAATGAGGGAGGGACCAGGCAGCCTGTGGTAATGAGAGAGGGACCAGGCGACCTGTGGTAACGAGGGAGTGGCCAGGTGACCTGTGGTAATGAGGGAGGGGCCAGTAGTAATGAGGGAGGAGCCAGGCAGCCTGTGGTAATGAGGGAGGGACCAGGCGACCTGCGGTAATGAGGGAGGGACCAGGCGACCTGCGGTAATGAGGGAGGGACCAGGCGACCTGTGGTAATGAGGGAGGGGCCAGGTGGCCAGTGGTAATGAGGGAGGGGCCAGGCGGCCAGTGGTAACGAGGGAGGGGCCAGGCAGCCCATAATAATGAGGGAGGGGCCAGGCAGCCCATAATAATGAGGGAGGTAGCCAGGCAGCCTGTTTGCACAGGGAAGGGTCTCGTATGTATAGCTGTCTGTCTGTCCCATCAAGCCTCCACCTTCACATTCTGTTTCTTGCTCTTCTTGAGGAATGATGGGGTCCTGAACTTCTTCTTCTTCTTGCAGGGCGAGGCCTCTGCAGCAGGCGGCTTGGTGGGTGACTTGGATGGGGGCTCAGCAGGGGGTGCTGTAGGGGAGGCTGGAATAGTTTCTTCCATGGACAGTGCCTTCATCCCGCTCTCCAGAGGGTGGTCCTCCTCCTGTTGATTCTGGTTCTCGTTTCCATTCTGTGCCACAACCAGCAACTCATCTGGAATGGGGGGGTGGCATATTAGCATCGGGACATATAGCTAGATCGTGTCACACATGCTCATGTCAGCCTGTGTGTCCGGTGTGTCCTCTAGCATGTGTGTGACTGCCAGTGCTTTCCCCCGTGAGTGCCTGAAGGGGGCACCATCTGCATCAGCACATCTACCTGGTGGGGGGCTGCAGGTGTCCATCTTCGGTGAGGCTGTGGGGGAGGCAGACTGCATGTCCACCAGCTGTGCCTCAGCTGCCAGAGGAAGACAGAGAGGATGTGGAGCGAGAGGTAGAGAGCAGAGCAGGGTGACATGACAGGTGGCAGAACGTGTGGGCGGTACCTCCATTCAGGCCGAAGCACTGCTTCCTCTGCACCTCCAGCCGGTACTCTTCCAGCTCCTCGTCCGTAAGCTGGCTGAAGGGGTTGGGGGGCTCAGGTTCTGGGGCCGGTAGAGGCTCAGCGGTACTGTTATCTGGCCCAGAGGGAGCCCCGGTTTGGGTCAGGTTAGGCTCTGAGGCCTAAGATGAGGAGAAAGGACAGGAGGGTGAAATACATATAAACACAAGTGACACGGTAACAACCTGGCACCCTGGCTGTCTTGCAGTAGAGTGTGAATCTCCATGTGCGGCTCTGCTCAGTCATACCTGGTTAAGATCCGTGTTGGACAGCATGCTGGCCAGGACGTGGGACTGAGGCCCCGCCCACTTCACCTCCTGCCGGTTCTGCTCACGGATCTAGCAGCGGGACAAAAGGTTGACATGTGCCACCTGGTTCTATAGACACCTTAAGAGGTTCTGACCACAGTGTTTTTTTTTTGTTTAGCTTCTTGACATGGCCCCCCTTTGCTCAGGATAGGCCGTTTTGTGTCAGAGGCTGCAAGAGATAAGTGGTGTAAACCCCACCTTTCTGCGCGTCTCCAGCACCTCCTGGGGGTTGGTGAAAAGTGGCACAAACTGGTTGGGATTTTCCATCTTGATGGCCAAGCCGCTTCCCTGTTTTACCTCCTGAGCCTTCAACCACTGAGGAGAGAAAGGAGAAGAGAACTCAGAATGTTACAACAATAATAACAGAAAAGTCAGTCACATAAGTCTGCTTATTGGTTTCTACTTTAAGTAATTAAAATTCGAATAACTAGAGTTTCTGAATAGACATTCTCCATAGAAAGTTAAAGTTAAGCTTTAAAATAGTTTTCCAATGTAAAACTAATATCAGCTTTTATCCAGTGTAGACAAGATATTAATAAATAAACAGGAACTGGAGAGCGCTTGATTGACTGCTTCTGTGCAATACTGTGACATTTCAAAAAATGTCCAGCAGAGGGCAGTGGAGGCACTGCAGTAATCAGCATGGGATTGTGAATTACCCCTGCATTGCAGAGAACTGGAGACAGTTAGAGAGTTAGAAACAGGAGGGGAGAGAGCAGCTGGCGACTCTCAGCAGGAAAGTTAACCCAGCTCCCAAAGTGACTTCGCAATAGTGACAGTTCCGTGAGACTGTGGATGAGTCCTCAGTGTTTACCGTTCGCTCCCAATCTCTTTCTGCCCGCACTCTGTACGTTTTATATGCTGGTTGCATACCAGGTACATTTTTATGTGTGAGATCCACATCGTACTTTTATCCATTCCCACCATCTGCTGACAGCATACGCGTGCATAAAATACAAAGTAAGGCCCTTATATGTTTCTGTGTAACAGAACAGCCCCGGCACGGGCTCCCCTTGCCCTTACTGTACATCGCTGCCACCCTGGGCTGTCCTGAGTCTGCTCCACCCTGCAGTAGCTGTTGGGCGTGTTGAGCCACTTGGTCCGCTCCTGCTGCTGCTTTTGGGTGTGGGGGGGTGGGCGCAGGTGGCGGCGGCCCCCGGCCCACTCGAGGCTGAGTGTAGTCATGGCACTGGCGGCGGCCTCCACCTCCCGGCGTGCCCGTGCTCGGTCCCGCAGCACTGGGAAGCGGTACGGGTATCCCGTCCTGTAGCCCTGGCAGGAGCAGAGAGAACCAGGCGGGGTTGTCACACTGGTGCCCCCTCAGCCTCATCTCGTAACAATTTACCTGCTGTTTCAGTTGCTCAGCACCTGCTAACTCAAATGTTACCTAAACTCACAGGACTCCAGCTCTTGAGACCGATGCAGATTTATGATCAAGTCTCTTCGAATATAAATGTCTAATTTAATACTGATGCTCCTCTACTTGCAAACGAGAAACGTTCCAAACGGCCATCTGTAACTTGAAATGTTCGTAAGTCATTATTCAACACCATTTTAAGGGTATACGCAAATAGAAAGAACTAGGATGCTGGGAGTACACACGCTACGCTGCTGCGCAACGGGAGTAGCGGCCAGAAGTTGTACTAGACGGAATTGGTGCGCAGAAAAAAAATTTTTTGTTATGGACAGGAAACGGGAGCCCAATGAACACAATTTGGAATTACAGTCCTCTTTGTTCGTTTGTCTGAAAGTTCGTAACTTGAAAGTTCGTAAGTGGAGGAACGTCTGTATTCCGTTGTGCACTGTGTTTGTCTGTTACTGCTATTATTTATTTTCTTATTTAGGTAAGGTAATGACTAAGGCATTACATGGTTTTCTGTTACAGGGAGTTAATTCGCTTACTGTGTCCCCACAGCTTGAATAGAAACTCTGTAAGTTACTTTGTATACACTACAGAGCACATGAAACAGGACAAAAAAGGTTACTGTTTAGTTCTGGCCTCACCAGGTTGTCAAGCATCCTCATTAGCGCTTCAAACTCGTGCTCCCCGCGCCGGCTTTTGTACATTGGGCCGAAAGTGGACCCCGCCCAGCCTACAGTGCCAGCCGGATAGGGTCTCTGGGTGGCCCGATCTAACAGGATCAGGTTCTTCTCTCCACCAGCGCTGCACATGGCTGACACCTGTAGGCAGAAAGGGGCACTGCAGCCTGGTGGCATCCTGATGAATGAACTTTGCCTCCCCACAGTAAGAAAGTACAGTATGCTCAAACCATCAGCATCAGTGGGACGTTAGGAGTGTGGATGCTATTGGAGTATCTCACCTGTATCTGACAGGCTGCCTGCACATGATAGATGATGTAGAAAGCCTCCTCCACTGATTCTCCAAGAGCCATTATACCATGGTTCCTTAGGACCAGAACCTGAGTACGAGGAACATTGGAGCATTCGTGAAGCAGTGCACCACCCCAACCGACCCAGCTTTCCAGCTGCACACGGTCCATCACATGGTGTTTCTGGGTATAACCTTGCAGGTGGGGCCCAGGCTCCTCTGCAGCTCCAGCTTCTCGCTGACCTCTTCCAGGCAGCCGCTGTAGCTGTAGTAGGCTGCCCCACCCACCAGGAGGGCCTCGTGGGAGAGCGGCAGCAGGCCGCATTTCATGGCCGACACCTTTCCGGCACACAGACAGGGCAGAGCTCAGTGCTGTCAAGTCGTCTGCTGGGTTTTCCACGTCACTCACAGTTCAGTGGTGTGCAAGAGAGAATCCACTGACACCAGGTCCAGGAGAAAGCGAGAGAGCTCTGAGACACAACATGGCAAACCTCTGCGAGACCCCCGGAGCGGACTACCCTGAGCTACACCCTTGGGTCATCCATGGATACTCAGAGATCGTGAGCCGTTATTGCAGCAATACACCAGCAGGTGGCATTGTGATTAAGAAATTGTACATGATTGCAGGATAAAAAAAATGATTAATTCTGCATACATATGTTTCCAGTATTAATTTAAGGTAATTAGACTGATTAAAGGTAGAAGGTGTTTAAGTGACATACAAGTTGCACTGAGGCTAGCATTTGTGCTCCTCCTCAGTACAAGCAATGTACCCACCGCTGCCGTGGCGGGTGTTTGAAGGTGAAGCAGGCAGCGCACGTCAGGCCGGGCAGAGTGGATGGCAGCATGCAGGCCAAAGACGCCAAGGTCCACCCCCAGCGCGGTGCTGCCCTGCTCAACCACCTCCCCCAGGACATTCACCTTTACCTGGGGACACATGCATCTTCCTTCAGAGCCTGCGGGGGGTTAGGGTTTCTGTGTTTGTGTATGAAGGAACAATAAAGATGGCAGAGTGCTGTGTTTCAAAACAGTAAGTGTGCCAACTCTGTTTGTTGTGAATTAAACTACAATGGGATAAAAATCAAATCACCAACTTTGCTGAAAGAAGAGTGGGTGGAAAGTTCTCACAAAGACAGAGATGTGGATGCGTGTCTGACTCACCAGGCTGCAGGCCGTTGCCTCGCTGTACGACAAGCCGTCTGGAAGCACCAGGAAGTGATCCTGCTCCTTACTCACGCGCAGCTGGAAAGACCTCAGTGCGTCAGGAAATTCAACGAAAGTTGTCAAGAGGCAGATGTTGTGTGAACAGGCAGATGTGTAGATGCAGGCAGCAATACACGGAGATTAAAGGCCACGCAGACAGGCGAAAGACTGCAGCTGCAGCTGGACGCATGGATATACAAAGACGCATCCGGAACAGAGATGCAGTCATGCTGACAGCCAGCTCTTTGTGGGGACAGGCGGGCTCACCGTGAGGTATGTGCGGCTGAGGCGGGCCCAGCCGTAAAAGTCCAGCAGGCGGTAAACGCTGGCCAGTTTACAGCGCTGCAGCCCTTCCCCCTTCGCCATGGAGCCAGGATCCCCGCCTCGCAGGTCACTGATCGGCATCACTGTTGTCAAGGCTACAGTGACCAGGGGACAGCCAGTGCAGATGGTAGCCGCACGCCATTAGGACCCACAAAGGAACAAGTAAAAATATTAGGTATCATGTTAAGCAAGTAAACAGTTTATCACTGTACTTACAAGTAAAAACTGAATTTGACTTGATATTGACTAGTCCTTTGCGTTGAGTCGATGCGAAACATCGACATGATAAGATTATCATGTGCCAAGTGATGCTAGGACACCACAAAGAGGCCATTTTGGTGTTTCAATGGGTACGGGTACATGATTTCACTTAGAAACAGTGGTCCAAAGTAGTGATGGGCAAAATGATGCTTCATGAACCATTTCCTGTATTTCTTGACTATCCACTAGATGGTGCTCTTGGTGTACTTTGGGGCATGCTCCGTGCCCATTTTTGAAAAGAGCTCCATCTAGTCTGTTCAAAAAATACAGCAAATGGTTCATGAGGCATCGTTCTGTCCATCACTACAGCAAAGGTTCTACACGGCATTGAGTGTGTTAATTCAGCACCTGCTAACATGTAGCGTCAGTCGGGTTCGTATGCATCAATGAGACAATAGGAGACACCTACAACATGGCGAGCTGGGGAGAGCCGCAGAGGCACCATAGGAAGACAGGAAGTCAGCAATGCGCTGCAGGGCCCACAGGCTGGAGGAGCTGCTGTCCTTCTTCATCTGATCCTGGATCAGGATATCCAGCTCTTCCCTGAAGGACTGACACATAGAATGCGAAAGAATGCTATGAGCACACATAGAATGTAATTGATGACAGCAGTGTGAATATGATTGAAAGCACCTGTAGGACATAGAGTATCAGTAATTAGTAAGTTCAGGTTACTTTATTAGTGCCTTAGGTAAGTTTGGTTTGCAGTAGATGAGTCATCATCCATTTTGACACACAAAATAAGATCTCAGGCTTTTTAAAACTGAAGGTTTTAAAAAGTGATTATTTTGAATGTTATAATACCAGGATTAGATATAATGTTGTCTTTGAATACAAGGTTCGGAGAACAGAAGGACTCACGGGACTCTGCAGGATAGTGGACAGTGATGCCTGGTCCCGTGCCAGAAGGCCATCCGGAAGCGGAAGGTCAACAGCCTGTGTGGCATCACCAGGACTGTGTGGTACAGGCGAAACGCTCATCTTAACTCTGTGGAGAAGTGGGCGATAACTGGGCCGCAAATGGGGAAACAGGAAAAAACACAGGCTATGTTATGATACAGTGCTGCAGAGGACAGCGAACCAGCAGTCTTGTGCCGTTTCGAACGTCTCAAAAATATAGGTCACATACAAAAAAAAAAACGTTTCTGTGTCTTGATTAAACAGGAGGAGTTCGCTTGCATGTCGGTGCTTCCTCTCATATCATATCGGCATCCTTTCCCCGCACTCCCGACCTCCGCTGCCTAGCAACCGCAGCAGGAGTGTGACAGCAGCATCCTCGGAGAGCCTATGCTTTGGGGCGCGAGGCTGTGGGGCATTTTTACCCATCAGATAAAACGCGACGAGGGAATATGCGTTGTTAATCTCTTGTATTACAGAAGCGATTACATCGCCAAAACGGCCTGCCACCGACACATAAACACGACACTCAACAATAACAATCTGGAATAAATTATTACAATTATTTTTATAATTAAAATGACGTAATGTTTACGTGCTGCACGAAAACTGCTCGATTATAATCCAGCAATTCAAATTAAATTTCGATGTGCGACGATAAATAGCATCGCTATTGTAAATTGTAAATAGCTACAAACATTCGACCATGCACATAAAAACATCACCGCTTATTTATCCAAACGTTGTTTGGGTACATGGTTTGGGACGAGGTATGAATTTGCAGCAGAACCGTGGACGACATGCAGTAGAGATCAGCCTTCTGGGTGCTTTGAGCACATAAACCGCACTTTACTCTCCGTCTCCCACACCCTTACCTAGGGTGCCGAAGGACGGCCATTGCTCGCTAACCTTCACCAAAACAAGGTTCATTTCAGAACTGAAAACAAGCAACAGTTTCTTCCAGATCAACGGAACGGAAAAGACACGTTTTAATGACGCTTGATTTGAGGATACGATATAGGCGCCTTTACAGATATGTCCAGTGTAAGCATTCCGTGACATTCATGTTGAATTGCGATAAGCACGGTGAGCACCAGCCGCAAAGAAATGCATGGGTTTGTTTCCCTATCAGTATAAGGTGTGGTAGACACACATCCAGGTGACGACCACTACCATAATCCGATCGGATCTTACCTTAGCACATTCCCCACGCCTTAAGACGTTGTGATACATGAGTCTCATCCAAATGTGATTCAGGTGGCGATAACCAATGAAAGCAATGGAAGGGGAGAATACAATAAATCTAAATGCATCCCAAAAAGCAATAACGTGCCCTGTAAATCTCCCCGCTCCAGTCCGTCAAACTGCACCGGACCAGCTCCGCGCCACGCCTATTGCCAGTTTGACTCTCACGCTTCTCAGTCGCGGTCTCAGCCCTGCACTCCCGTTGGTTGATTGTAAAGCTTTTATGCTATTTTAAGGAGTCTAGTGATGAAACATTTTACAAACTTACGTTTTTGGTAGATAAGCAATCGACATTATAAAATATATCTATATGGTTGACTAAGTAGACGTTTCTTTTTTTGTAAAATTGCACACATTTCTTTACTTTTTTCTTTACTTTTTAACCTGGATCTGATTTAGAACTGGCTTATGTCACATTTTTTTTCATCTCCTGATGAGTGTTTTGGGAGTAGTTGGAGACCAGTTATAGAATAGGTTGATAGTAGTGTTTTCCCAGTGCCCAACATGGTCTCCAATAGGCACAAGGCTCAGCTTGACCCGTCCTGGATATCGGCTTGTAAAACTAGGTTATGTTTATGCCGTCTTGGAGTTATTTCGATATAGAGGTATTAACGCACTGGATTAGATGATGGATAAAGCACTTTGGGGAACAACATGACATTCACACTAAGGGTGGGTGTTAGCAAAAACATATGCAAAACATTGCTACAGTATAACACATATAAGTCATGCTGGTAATCTGAATAGTCATTCTCTTGGAACCAGCCCTGCAGAATTACATTGCCCCCACCTGAGGGGTCAGCCGTCCTTGGCAACCCTCAAGTCCAACACAAAATCCCGCAGATGCTGCGGACACCGCCGCTGCCACCATGGCCTGCATGTCACAGTCCCCAAGGCTAGTTTCCAGGTGCATCCTCATTCCCGGCTGCTGCAGGAGTGTCAGGCCGGGGGAAAGATCCAGTGCCAGATGGTCCTTGTGCAGGACAATGGCTCTTCGTCATGGGCAGCTGCAGCCAGTACAGGCACTTGCGAATCCTCCCTGGTCCCCATCAGTGACTGTCTAGATTGGGCAGCCGTCCCTTCCTGTGAGAGGGACAGTACACCCAAACCGGGTCCACAATGTGAAAGTCCTGCCCTCGGCTGCATGCATCGTTGGCATACATCTGTCGGGCAGTCGCTGCACCTTGGTGCTGCTGGGCCAGTTTGTGCACGCCCTTCAGATTGCTCTCTAATCCTGACTGTATGATCTATCTAAAATCTCAAACCTACTTCAAGATTCAAGATTCTTTTATGGCAAATGGCTCTAAAAACAGAAGCATGACAATCACTGAAACTGCCGCTTTGTAACATGAAAGATCTTAAGATTTTAAGGTTCAATAAAACAAATGTTGCAAATTGCGATATTTTTAACCTATGAGTGTCTCCGTCAGGTTATTTCTTATAACAAAGTAAACTAAGTAGCTTCCCTATGAGAAGCTAACTGAATGTTTTGACTTTAGCTCTCAATTCTGGGATTCTGTGCAACATTACGACCTAAACGCTGACGTTGTTTACAGTGAGGGAGGAATGTTATAGGTCTCTAGTAAAATCTATGCTCATACTATTTCTGAATTGTGGAAACAAAATACTGCATGCATTATGCGATAAATTTCCCAGCTCTATAAATTAGTATAATCTATCTTCCATCAATTTTCTGAAACCACTATTCAGGGTCACAGGGGGTCTTGAGCTTATGAGCACAAGGCAGGGAAGAACCCAGGATGGGGTGCGAACCCATCACAGGATACACTCTTCACTCACATGGGCAATTTGGTAACTCCAATTAACCTCAGCATGTTTTTGGACTGTGGGGGGGAAACCGGAGTACCCAGAGGAAACCCCACAACAACATGGGGAGAACATGCAAACTCCACAGACATGGAACCCTGGCAGAGACGTGGAACCCAGGTCCTAGAGGCGTGAGGCGACAGTACAAACCACTGCCCATGTCACATCATCTGTCTTAAGAATTCGTAATAATTTCTTAACAGTCGTTTTCGACATCAGCGCTCTATGGTATCCAAAAAGCCTAGAGGAAAACAAAGTGAGCTGGTTGCACTTTCTGTTCACGTATTGTCAGCATATGAACTTTGCTATGTGGATTTGGCTTTCTGAGGGTCTGAGTTCATTTCAGCTGTCATATATTGCTTGTTTTGCATGAGAAACAAGCCAAATCCGCTTCAATCTGCTGAAATTAGTCAAGTGTGAGAACCTTAAATCACTCCAGCAGCCCATCGCTGCAGGTCTTCACAACACTCAGCTCAGCCACTTGCAGACCATACCAAACACAGTGCACCGTGGTGTCTCACCCCTCGCCTCTGTGTAACTCCTCTGGCACACTGAAGCGGCAGAAGAACTCCTTGTGGTCTCTGCACTCTGGTCGGGAAGCGTACATCCAGTAAATAGCAACACCCTGTGTCACTGGAGAGAAAGTGACCCAGCTCATCCATCTCGACCCTCTTCATCGGTGGGCCCACCTGATAGATCTACAGCGGTGCTCTGGACTGGCGGCTCGGGCCCTTCTGGGCAGTGCGCACATTACAATAGTGAATGCATTGCTCGGTGTCCTGGCTGCAGCCGGGCCGACAAAATCGGCTCTGCCGCTCCGAAATGCCCAGCTTCCATCACGCTGTGCACCCCCTGCAGGACCGTGGGATGAAGGTTCTGGGGACCGGTCGCTATCCGTGGACTGCCAGTGCTGGTATGGCTGTGGCAGTGGTGTGAGGAGCACTGAGCACTGGGAAACAAAAACGGAGTTGGTCATCCTGGGGGGGCGACTGGATAAACCCTGATGTATGGGGAAACACCAGTCTGTAGGGGGTGTGCAGATTTTATGACGTCAGTTGCTAAGCTATTGGACTAAATTCAAATGATGATCCAAGTGTTAAAAATACTCCCAGGTAATTTTTATTAGCACTTACAAAGTGTGTCACCTTTTCCTGCATGATTTTTACCTCTAGTCACTGGGTTGTTGTTTGTATCCCTGTGGTCTGCTCTCTGAGGTAAACATCTACGGACCCTTTAAATGTAAATCGCTAATAATTGTGACTTCAAACTGTAAGAAACAGGTTTTGGTCTCAGAAGAAGGTTAATTTAAAGTAATTAAGAGATGTGTGCTCTGCAACAAAGCAAACCAGGGTATTTTGGGTTAGTAATTACATAATTTTGTTGTTTTAATTTGTTACCAATATACTTTTTTGCCTAAATTAAGTGTGCCTACTTACAAACTATTTTAGGTCTCAATACTACACAGTCTTGTTTTCAGAAAATTACGAACAGGCCCCATGAATTTAAGTTTTGTAAGAAGACAAAAAAAACTCAAAGGGAAAAATATACATATCAGAGCATGTAGTTTGATACTAGAAAACAACAGATATCCCACTCAACAAAATGGGCTGTTTACCCAGATACTTTACCATACCCAAGTCCTTAATTGACACATGAGTGCTTCCTAATCTGTTAGCTACCCAGTGAGATATAAGTATGATGGGAAGTATGTGAACCTCCACTAAAAATCGTTAGAAGATTTAAAACCCTGTCTCACGTTTATACACTGTGATTATGTCTTATTAGGATGCTTCAGTTAACATTGCTTTCAATGTTTAATTTACAACCGTACACCATCAAGCTGAGAATTCGTTCGGAAAGTCCACGTTCCTCGGCTGTTCGCGGCTCCTCATCATGTGCTCTGCAAAGAAACAACAAACGGTGATTGTTTTCCTTGTGAAAGGCTGTGGTGTCAGTCAATCCTGTCTCCCATCTCTCTGTCTGCTAGCATCATTCATGCATCTAACCGCTTGACACTTAGCATTGACCATGGACTCAGGGGACAAAAAGGTGAAACTTCATTGAAAACAATAAATAGAAAAAGGTAAAACGTTATTAAAAATAATAAATAAAAATAAAAAGGTAACACTTTGTTGAAACTGTTATTTGTTTGAGTGTATTCCATTAATGTATCCAAATACAATCCTTGAAAAGTAAATTGCACACAAACAGACCGTACTACTTAACACGTCCAAGAACTTTTTTCCAGTGCTGCAATGACGCGACAACCCCACTAGATGTCAGGAATATTCAGCCAAAGGTCCAAGGTGAGCCTTTAACGGCTGCTTTGCAGTCATCTGTTTTTCGCGCAACACAGTCTGAGACAGTCAAAGGCATGCTTGGTTTAATAAAGAGTCCAAGCTTCAGTGTTCCTCAACTGTGTTTCATCTTAAATCCCATGTTTAAAATCCAATCAGTAAGACTGTGTGCTTCTGTGCAGTGGTGCTCTTATTTTGAAGACTTTCATGATTGTAGGTATAAGGTAAATGCAGTGTTTACCCACTTAAGTGAGCAATCCCACTGAGATGTAAAGAGCAGAACTACTTGAAGAAAACGATTAGTATGTTTTATCTTATTCCAGTTAAACTCTTAAGCAATTAGACATGATTAAGCCATTGATTGAAATCTTGGCCATAATATAAACAGCCTCTCAGCCTCTGAAAGCCTTGTAGGTTCCATTCTTCTTCTGGCCCTCTGTGTGAGTGGTTTGCATCTGCCCCCCAGTTTTCATGTTCACTGTTGGATCCAGGGCTGTGCCATTTAATTAGGGAGCGCAAAGGAGTGGAAAAAAAATCAGAAGAAATACCTCCGTTCCAATCGGTGACATTGCTATTATTTTACACTAGTTTTAATATTTCAGAACTTTTCTTGTGAAACAGACGTGAGCTAACTAATTAGCAGCCAGGTACCCTGTTCTATTGAAATGTTGTCAAATATAAATAAATTGACAAAAGTTGTTTTCTGCTGCTCTGTGGAGGTGTGTGTGTGTGTGTGTGTGTGTGTGTGTGTGTGTGTGTGGGGGGGGGGGGGGGTGATCAGCAGAAAATTGCCAATGGCACCACAACACCCACCAGGACTCACGCTGCTTGGATATATTTTGTCTTCTTATGTTTCAAAGATGTGCAAAATACATGTGCCTGTTTCTCTGATGCTTATCCCTTTCTCGTCTGTGTCTGTGCTCTGTAAGATGGACCGCCATCCCATAATGAGTGCACTTTGTCATGTGCTGTGCTTATCGGGGCAGGTTTCTGGCTTGCTGTAAGCGGAATGCAGAATGAAAGGACAAACGGTGATCCAAGACACTGTGTTACTGTCTTTGAAAGTGTGAAAATGGGGAAAATCAAGGTAACAGATTATTAAGCTGACTTCAGTACACGCACAGACTGACACACATGTTTAACATGCCTTTTTCTCTTTTGTAAATTATCAGCGTTAAACATACCAAACATTTTTACTTTATTGCCCAAAGCTCCATGTATTAGGAAAATATTAGAGTTGCTCACACATAAAATGATATAGCTAAGATGCTTATTATTATTAGCCACTTTAATGAAATAGTCATTTAATCATGTTCAGCATTAAATTAAATCTGTTTTGGGGGGGGAGAAATTGCCATCATAACATTGTCGTGAAACGCATGACAGGCCTCCCCCTGGCGAGGATGCAGACTCCGGCGGGAAGACGGCCGTGCCTGATTAACTCCCTTCATATCCCCAGGGAGCCTCATAGCCGATGCGAGGTACTGCTGCTCCCATGTGGTCACATACTAAGTGCTTTTTGCTTGACTCCTGTGCAGCCCTGACCTGACCTACCTATTGTCTTCCCATCCCTGCTTGTCTGGCCTGGATCCCTGCTCCGTGTCGACCCTGTCTTCCAATCCTGCCTTTGTCTGCCTTGGTCTAAGTAAAACCTGGCTTGCTCAGCCTGCGACTTCTCCGGAAGTGTTTTCTCTTCTGACAACGTGCATTTGTTTATTTTAACCTTTGGAAGACATTTGGTCTAACAACTTTGCTTTTTGAGTAATAAAAAGACACAGAGAAGTGAAACATTTACTTGTGTCCTGGTGGCTTACAAATGGAGAAGACAAAGCCTGATGCTGACAATAATTACCGACTGGCTCTGAGCTGGACAGGCTTTCGGAAAATAGACCATCCCTTTGAGGTATAATGGTAATTGAGGCCAGCGGTTTCTGTAGTCGAAGTTGTGTAATGGACGAAGGCAAATGAATAGTCTTTGGGAATCTGTTTACATGCAGCGGTAAGGTGGATACGTCTTGCTCCTGTTGGGGACTGCTCCCCCCTGGAGAGAGGGATTATTTCCTCACTATCAGACAAGAGACAGGCAACGGTGCTTGGGAACTGATAGTGTGCTTTGGAGAAAGGATTCAGAATCCACACAACTGCACTGTTCGTTCCGTACCCAGTTTATTTCTGTAAATCCAAATTAAATATATTACAAGTCCATTAAAAAAAAATCATGTTAATATCAACATGTGCCACCTGTATCCCTCTCTGTCTTCTGATAGTCCCTTTGTTTACGTTTTTGAATGGTAAACTGGAATGAAAAGATGGGGGTAGTACCAGCGCTTTCAAAGATGCCATAATGGAAACTGTATTGAAGCTGTTAGCTATGTTCTGCATGAATGTGAAATATGAGAAAGTACATTTTGCTAATTATAAACAGTGTTTAGTGTACATTTCAGAATAAAAATGAGTAGCAATGCATTGTAATCATACTTCCCATTAATATTGCTTGCCATCCATCCATCCATCCATCCATTTTTGTAATAGCTTATACTATGCAGTTGTTTAATTTCATTCGTTCAGTTCTGCTAGGCTATTGTAGTTGGCACCGTTCCGTTTCAGAACGATTCTCAGGCATCCTTGTGTGTGCACACGAGTGTGGATGAATCATTGCATCACTTTGATCAGAAAGAGATGTTTTAGCCGTGGTTATTGTGTTCTTTACTGTTTTTAATCCTACCTAACATGCCTATCAAACTGCAGGTTTCCCATCTTATATCACATTTCTGGTTTAATGTTTTAATCTTGAAGTGACTGCGTTATCTTGATATTAAGATTTGACGTATTAATTGCGTGACAGTCGTACTGTATTCTTCTTCTAAACGGAACGTGTTTTCTCTTACCTCAGAAAATTAAGGGAGTGTCTTGCCAATATACTCTGGAACTCTAGAACTGTTTTGGTTATGGAGGAAAAAAAGCAGTTAGGAAATATATTTTACTGAAACTACTTGTACCCTTGTAGGCCTTTGATGTTAGCCAAGTTCATTTTATATGCTTGACCCTTTAGTCTTCTGTTGCAGGTCCAGTTCATTCACAGGCCTATGTGCCGTTTCTGCCAACTTTTAGACTGACAGCAGAATGGACAGCCAGTGCTGCTTCCATGGTAGTATATTATTAGCTTAATGTATTAGCCCATTGCCTGCCTGGATAGAGTTAGTCCTGTGCTGCAGATACCTTTGTGTTTCCCTGTAATAATAAAAGGGGAAAATCACAATGTGACTGCAGCAAACTGAAAACGGTATGTAGCTGGATCTGCGCAGGAACACTTTGTGAAAGAACCTCGGTGGGCTCCAGGAGTCCATACGCTCTCAGACGGAGCCATTGTGTTTCGGGATGGTACCACAAGGGCCGCTAAGAGCTAGAGGCTCTCCAGACAGGTACAGGGTGGCCGTGCCATGAATATGCGTATCAGGATAATCAACTATGCATCATTTTGCTGCTGAAAGCTGACGATTCAGATAGGGGTCATGTGTGCTGCAGGACACCTTTGCTGCTTTTATACAACTGTGACTATGGAAGTGATTGGAACACCTGGATTCAATGATTTGGAGGGACGTCCTTATACGTTTGGCACTATAGTGTATATGGAACAATTTTAATATATCACACCTTTAATCATTATATTGTTGGGCCCAGGGGGAAAAGTCTTGCACAGGGGTTGTTGTGTACATGAAGTTGCAAGAAAAGCAGTTTTTCAGTGAAATACAGTTCAATGACATACATCCTGATTTTCAAGCTACTTCTCATACAAATGGGCTTGAGAAATTGGAATTAATGATTTTATCCATATGTGTTGACACATGAACTTCTCTTTTACCTTGCTTCTGAAAGGCTTTTTGCTTCATGCGTACATGCCTTTGAGAAGTTTACATGGCTGTAGTTTTGTGCTTTTCTGGAATTCCTGCCATTGGCATTTCCATAATTTGCATTCAACACCAGCAGCCGTCGTGTCTCCAGCAAATGAAAGCTAAAGTAGCAGAGTGTCCGAGCTCCGGTCACCGTGCATTGACAAAAAGAGCCAGTCCAAGCATGAAATGGCATGAAAACCTGCAAATCATTCTTCTGAAAACGGAAATGGGTAAGTGGCTCTCAAAATTCTCAAATGTCAGGCTCTGTGGTCATTAGCTAATCAGTTATGCCTGATTGGTGCAATCGCCTCATTAGGGGCTATTGTTGGCATATGAGTGTTTCTGCTCTATCAAGCCCATTGTGCGCCGATGCTGCTGTGCTATGTAATGTGTGACCGATCCATTCAAAAGGTGTCGCGCAAAGGTGGGCGTGTGCATGTGAATGTCTGCCTTTTCCAGGATTTTTGTATTGCTGTCATGTGGTATATTGCTGTCGGGATGGTGATGAACACCACGTGCCACTGGGAGAGGGCACAGAATGTTTAATGAGGCTGGTGTTTCCCTTTCCAGTGTTAACAGATACTGGGGGGATGGATGGGGTCAACGCAGAGAAGCAGGATATATGTATACCATATCGGTATCAGCCAGTGTTCATTACAAATACACTGCCTGGCCAAAAAAAGAGAGTCACACACTTTAGTATTGCGTTTTGTAGCTTTGATTATGGTGCACATTCGTCAATGGATTGTTTCCACATGCGTATGCAACATCTCAACATTTCATTTCATCCAGATCTGCCTTCATTTCTTGTTGAGATCTTGTACTGATGATAGGCGAGTTAAACCACTCTGTAAAGTCTTCTTCAGTGCATCTCAAAGACTCTGTGGTGGCCAATTCATGCCTGAAAATAATTCCTCATGTTCCCTGAACCACTCTTTGACAATTCGAGCCCCATGAATCTTGGCATTATTGTCCTGGAATATGTCCATGCCAACAGGGAAGGAAAAATCCATTGATGGGAAAACCTGGCCGTTCAATACATTCAGGAACTTCACTTCATTGCTGCATAAAGTTTCTGAGCTGTAATAATGAGCCTATCATTGGCTCCTAAGTACTTACTGATTAAAATGAAAGCTGTCACCTTTTTTTTGGCCAGGCAGAGTTTTTACAGTGCTCCCGCATCTTATGCAGTCAATTGGTTCCACAACCTACCGCAATACTACAAAACCATGTGCGTTCAAGCCCCTTTTATAAAAGTGCCTGTTTACTTTGCATATACACCTATTCAAAATCAGTCATATACTTCAAATCATGCCTAGATTACAGAACTGTACCTATACACTGTAAATTCTATGTATAAACAGTACAGTAGTTGTTAAAATATATTGTTTAAGGGAAAATTACAAAAACCATTGCAAATGCACCATACAATTGAGCACTTTTATGTAACTTTTTAAGGACCCATATCTTACTTAAACGTGTAACACAAAAACACATTTAGCAAATGCTAAAAACACAGCACAAATAGTGAATGCTATAGTGCAACACACAAACCAGTGTTAGACAACAGCTGAGTTAGGATGCTGGCCAGTGGATGTTAGAATAAACAGCATGCTGACACACACTGTGCTCAATCCACGCTTACCCACTTTGCATGGCAATTTGAAGTTGTTAGCAGCGATTGCTGAAAACCGCATAAAAGCAGCACAAAAGACTTTGGTGTCGGTGCAATTCCACTGAGAATGTGAGTCAAAGTGAGCAATGAGCCTAGGTTATGTTCACATGGAACAGACTGCCCTCGTTAACTTTAGGTATGGGTGACAGGCATGTTGAATCAAAATGGACCCCATACACTTGACACTCCTTCTGAAGACGGCCACATCCCCCTCCCCACACCTGTGTTCAGCTAGTTTTTATTTTGTACCAATCAAATCAAAAACTACTTTTAGCATCTCAGACTGATGCATGAGCAGGTGGCAATACAGACAAGCAAAATGGAGTGTGTTTCAAGGACATTGGGTTCTCTCTTCTTCTGTTTGTTGAGTGAAATTGGATTTCTGGAACTACTGGGAGAAGTGGCTTGAAAATCTTATCTGAAAAGGGCTTGTGTACAATGTTCCCTAACACAATCCATACTTCTCCTTGTAATAAATGCATAACTGCAGAACATTTCCACGTGCAAACTCCTCTCAAAACTCCAACATGAAGGCTGTTGTCTGAAGGCCTTGCTGTTCTTTTCCAAGAGTAACGGGACATATTGTGGCATGCTGGGTGCAGAGGCTATTGCCTGTGCTTCCTGGTTGCTTCCTTTGTAGATGATTAGAGGATCCTATATGGCAGTTTCTCAGCTGAAGGCTTCTGTGCCTCCATAGAAAGGACGGCCATGCTGCATTCAGTGTCAGGACAGCAGGGTCACTCCTCCATACTGAGATGAGTCATTCCTCATCACAAATTCATTGGCTAACCCTGGAAACTACAATGAATCGCTCCTGTTGAACAGAAGATGCAGAAGGAAAAAAAAAATAGATGAATGATTGTAAGACAACTTATATTGCAAAAGAAATGTAATTATTAGCTGAGAGGTAAATGATTATAATGGTTATGATATGTTTTTTATTCTACTGACAAATCTTTAATTGTGAAGTACTTTTCTGTGATTGCTTTTCAAATTGTCAAGCGATTGTTCACTTTAATCTGTGCTTTGCTTGAATCTTTTAAAAATCCAAGTGAAAGTGTGTACCCAGTGTCTTTACAACGGAGATGTGACACGAGGCTGAATAGGAGCTGCCACACCATTTATTACCTGTTAGATGCGTACCGAGCAGCAATTAGCCAACGGCATTAAGATGCAGAGAACTGGCACACCGGAAATGCTGCGTTCTTGCTTTTCACAGGTTGTCTGCCATTTCGACTGACAAGACAGCTGATCACAACCAATTTGCCACAAGTTTAAAAACATACAACACAAAGCAAAAAACAGCAAAATGAAAATCATTTCAAACTATTATTGCCACTATGTCCTGCTGAAACATAATCAATACACAAGGAACCTCACTAGCCTGAAATGTTACCAAATACTACAGAGAGTAATCATATAGCACTAAACCTCACAGTACTGGCTTTTTTACTACTGCATGCTGTTACAATCTAATGCATGTGCGCGTGGAAAGCAATTATAATCAATAGCTTCTGAAATCAAAAGACAGTGGAACAGTTTTACTATCTGATAGACAATATTAATCTTTCAGATAAACATCACGACACCTTGTAATGATTACATGCACGATATCCTGGATCTCCCTATAAATTCCTTCTTTTGTTTGACTGGAACAGTACATTAACTGGCCAGTAACCCACTGGATATGCATTTATCTTTTCTACCAAATGTATGGGCAGCACAATATGTGAGCAGCACACTTAATGTTATTCTTCGGAGTTCATTTCCTTCATAGTAGGAAATGCTGTTTGCCTGCGCTAAGGTGTTTGTGTCTGCAAACATTCAAAGTCCATGCCCGACGTGCCCCAGCTCCAGTTAGCGTGTGCTGCTTCTTCTTCCATGCGATGTGACCTCTTATTTGTTCAATCCTTTGTTTCACTCTCCTCTGCACATCATGCTGATTCTGGACACAGCATCTCCACTACCTCAAACTTCCTCTGCTCCATTTCCAGACGAACGCAGTCTGTCTGGCCACCGTCCGTATGCACTCTGTTCCTTGACCCAAGGATGAAGGTGTGTGTGTTCGCTGCTGTCTCCTGGGGGGTGCACGCCCTTCCATTTCCTCTGATGCCAAGCCACTCTCGCCAGCGGCCACACAACCCAGCCTGCCAGGCAGCCCGGAAACCTCTCTTGAAGTTCTCGTTGAAGTAGCCATAGATGATGGGGTTGATGCTGGAGTTGGAAAAGGCTAGCCAGTGAGCAAAGGGAAAGATGTACCCTGTCAGGAGATCTAGCTGGGCTCCTTCTGGCTTTGCGTAGTCAGTCAGAAGCATAAGGGTCCACAGTGGCAACCAGGACAGCATGAAGAGCAAAGCTACCATTATCAGCATCTTTATAGCCTTGATCTTCTTGGGCGATATGGCTGCTCTCCCCTGCGAACCATTAGGGGGCAGCCTTTCAGGGATCCTGGCAGCTGACGATCCAGCAGTGGTATACAGCTTGGCCCCGATACGACAGTACATCAGGGTGATGAGGACGAGGGGCATGAGATATATGTGAGCAAACAGGACTGTAGTGTAGACCTTCCTCATCTCTGGCTCAGGCCAGCACTCGTAGCAGTAATAGAGAGGGTAGGTCTTGTTGATGTCCTCGCTGTCTACCATGTAGTGACCCTCCTCCTGTTCGACCACCAGCATCGCGGCTGAGGGGCACATGATCAGCAGCGCCAGGATCCAGATCAACGCTATCGTCATCCTCGCTACCTGTGGCGTTAGCTTTGGCTTGAATGGGCAAACGATGCAGCGATACCTGAAAACAACAAGGACAGTGAAGATGGAGCTACACAGACAGGTGAACACAAGCACTCCCTTCTCCACATGGGTACGTTTTCTGGTAATTACCACCTTTCTATGTTGTCACTGATATAACCCCCCTCCCCTAACCCCCCGACTTGAATAGATTTGAATAGCAAAACAAGAAGAGCACACTTATTGTGGGAAGGCATGTGCTTCTGATTGTACCCCTTTCTTTCCTACTCCAATTGCTACATATCTTCCCTCCAAGGGCATAGATTTGGATATGGACAGTAGGGATAAGTCCGTACCCAATACTGTGGGGGTACTGTATGTTTAGGGAGGCGGGGTTTTCGGGGTTGATTTGGTCCCTACCAATGCTGAAACCAAACCTACACCCTTGCTTCCCTTCCTGTCCTGTTTCCTGTGCTTCCATTAATCTCACCCTTCTTCACTTTCCCGCCCAACCGACCCATACCTGTCAACAGCAATGGCCACCAGAGTGAAAACGGAGGCGGACACAGACATCCCCTGAACCAGGCCGCTCAGCTTGCACACTGCGTTGGAGAAAGGCCACCCTGTTGGCAGAGACCCTGTCTGGTTATTATGGCAGTGAAGGTCAGTCACGTGACAAGCCCTCATTTAGGTGCTTTAAAATGCCCTTTATTTATCTGCATTCACTGGCGAAAATTTATCTGATGATAATGGAAACAACAACTTTATATCAGTGTTCGGTAATTTCCTGCCAGTGTTGGTGAAAGATGTAATTAACCTGAATGTGATGAATCAATACATCTGTTGAGAAAATGCCCCTAAGATCCCAAATCAGAGAATTTCAACAGTGCACACGTCATTCTTATTTGTCTGTCTCAGAATTTCCAGTTTCAGAGAAAAAAGAAACACACATTTTGTGTTAACAGGATGGTGCTTTGCCATTATCGGGGCTGACCCATGGTCCACTGGCACCCTGGACAAAACTCCCCCCCGACACCCCAAAGCAGCCAAAAACAAATTCTGTTAATTCATGTGTACTACAAACATTTCTGGCTGATATAGCCAGCTTGAATTTGTTTCACAAGGAGTGAAATATTAAAAATACTGTAAGATACCATTTCTTATATTTTTTTCACTCGCTTCTTGTGCCCCTTAATCAAATGGCGCCCTAGGCGATCGCCTATGTCACCTATAGGGCAGCTACGTCCCGGTGATTATGTCTGATCTGCATAAACAAATGTAATCAAGCAGGTGGCTGTTTGAGGTACAGAAAATTAGAAAGCAGTGTTGTTAGGGCTGTTATGCCGCAGACATCTTAAGATTCTCAATGTGAAATAAATCATCATTCATAATGCAGCACATTCTGCAAGGATGAATCATTCATATGAGCTTCTATTCACACAGAACTTACGGAACCCGAGCGAACCAGTACATGCTTATGAAAGGAACAGAATAGCAGGCAGGCCCGGTAGGGCTATTTCAGAGTCCCATAAAACCTTGCTAACCCCATTTCACCCCCAAATGATATGAGTAATTATTTAATTATTTAAGCTTCCCATTGTTGTGTGGCTGTTGGCAGAGGTTTGGCTAGTTTTGTTTGATACAAATGGTGGCACAGTGATAGAGGTTTGAGTCCCCCCTGACTGCTTCCACGTGGAGTTTAAATCGTTGTGGGATTTCCTCCGGTTTCCCTCCACAGTCCAAAAACACACTAAGGTTAATTTGAGTTACCAAACTGCGTGTGTGGGTGTGTGCCCAGTGATGAGTTGGTACCCCATCCTGGGTTCTTCCCTGCCGTGCGCCTTTAGCCTCCAGGATAGGCTCCAGACCCCCGAGACCATGCATAGGACAAGCAGGTACAGAAATTGCATGGATGGATGCAGGTGTTTCTGGGATGACTTCATAGACTTCAGGCATACAGTCATATTTGTTGACCGACCCAATGAGTAGCACTGATGTGTGGCACTATGGCTCCAATCATCTGACTCTCACAAGCCTCCTGCTCTGTTTTCCCTGTCACAGAAAAAAACTCTATATTTTTAAAAGTAATTGAATGGTCATTTTTTTGGTTTATATTACCCATTGGATTTTGCTGTACAGCCAGTGCTTGGTACAGCCTTTGCAATTACCAAGGAATATTGGTAAATCAATGGGTAGAGTTGTTTGATGTAAACATCCCTGGTGCCTCCGTAGACCCGCCGGCGGGTGTGTGTGTGTGTGTGTGTGTGTCACATTTTCCAGGTTCCAGCTCCTTCTTGGTACATCCAGCTTCCCATTCTTCTCAGATCTTGCATCTCACTTTTGTGTCACTTTTGAGTCTCAATCACCTTTGTAGATGTTTTGAGAATTTACCTTCTGGTAATGCCATATTAAAGCAATTGGTTATTTATTCAGTCAAATGTTTTAGACAAAGACTTTCTAGAGCGTTTTCCCAGTATGCATAAACAGAATTATTTAATGAATAGCAGTTTTAGTAATACAGTGGAAAGCCTGAATGCAAACTGCACATTGTGGCCATTTGCAGTTTAAATCCATTCCAGCAGTATAAACTGTAAAAAACATCTCTATGGTCACACTGTCACCCAATCATGGAGCACAGGCAGTACAGTGAAGGGAGAAATGTATACAGGGTGCCATTTATATTAAAAAAATCCTCACGGCTGTAGCATTTTTGTGGATTAATAGATATCAAGTCACAGTGTGTGTGTGTGGGG
>JAODKC010000117.1:7719816-7729897 GCA_026777985.1 Mormyrops attenuatus | reverse complement strand
ACCCCAAAAACCCCCCCCGGCCCGCGCAGCCGGGTGGAGCCACAGCCCCCCCCGCCCCGGGGGTGGGGGGGGGGGGGGGCGGGGGCCGGCGACCGGGGGTGTTACGTTATGTTCTTGTGTTAATGCTTGTTCATGTTCTTCTTCTGTTCTGCTGCATAGCTGTAAACTGTCTTTATAAATGTCAGATAAAATGGGCAGGTACTGTAAAGTTGTGGATCAAAGAAAGTTTCTAATTAGTCTTCTTTGGGATATAATCACAGCTTATTATATATAATGAAAGAAGCAGACATTGTTAACAGGACACCAGAAAGGTGCACGTGCCATCCTGACAGGGAAATGCTGGATGAGAACACGAACAAGTGACTCTTTTTCCAGCAAGCTTGTCAAGTGAGTGAACATTTCATCTCAGAATTTAAAAATAGACTTCAGGGCTTCCAGTGAGAGAAAAAAACCAATCTATTCAATTAGGTGAGGGAATTGGAGATAAAAAATAATGAAAATATGAAAATTAATTAATGAATGAATCACTGAATTTGTCGCCTATTTTCATTTTAATTTTGATAACCAGTTATTCACTTCAGGGTGATGACTTGAAATATGCATTTAACACAAGAACATTAACTACATTAATGTTCAACCTCATTTACATCATGCAGCCAGAAAAACCTAATTATACCTGCAGTGGCCCAAATAGGCAAGCATTATAATGCAATAACGCAGAAGTAAATTTGCAGTAATCTATTAAAATTGTCTAAGCTTAGCTTTTGATACAGCGTCCTCCACAATTATTGGCACCCCTTGTAAGGATTTGTAAAAATGGTTAGAAAAAGATATACAATTTACAGGATAATCAACACAAAAATGGTTAGCTGACCACAGAATCAAGCTTCTGCCATGGTCATCTCAGTCCCCTAACCTGAACCCCACTGAAAACCTGTGGAATGAGCTGAAGAGGACAGTACACAAGAGATTGCTTAGGACCCTGGATGATCTGGAGAGATTCCATAAAGAGGAATGGAGTCAGATGCCCTGCTTGGCATTCTCCAACCTTATAAAATATTATAGGAGAAATTATACTGTATGTTATACTGGCAAAGGGAGGTTGTACAAAGTATTAAATGCAGAGGTGCCAATAATCGTGGCACATATGTTTTTGTTAAAGATAATTATTTCTTGATTAAGCATTTTTTTTCTTGGAATAAATTTATGATAATGAAAGGTTGGATTTTTCTCAGTTTTTCAGTGTGACATGAAGCTGCTTCACCAAAAGGTGGATACTTTCTAACCCTTTTTTACAAATCTTTGCAAGGGGTGCTAATAATTGTGGAGGTTGCTGTATACATAGTGTCGCCTTGCACCTTCAGGGTGTGTCTGTGGAGCACCACCTCCACTGTGTGTGTGGAGTTGGTATGTCCTCCCATTCCTGTGCAGGTTTCCTGCCACAGACCCAAGGTGCACAGTCTGAGTTCCAGAGGTGGAAATTTCAGGTGCGTAAAGTACAAATCCAGACCAAGATTTTGTTTCAACCAACCAGTTGAGTACTCCTTCACTGTGACTTTTTATACTCAACTGGCTGGTTGAAACAAAATCTTGGTCTGGATTTGAACTCTCTGGACCTGAAATCTCCACCTCTGCCGAGTTGCCCATTATGTATGCATATGGACCCTGATATGGACTTTCCCCTGCTTCCTGGGAGGTGCTGCCCTGCTCCCTCCAGGACCCTGACTGGCAAATGGAAAATAGTGGTTTTCCCCCTACTTGCTTGCTTGCTTAATTTAAGATTTTTTTTCCATTTAACCCTTCCATACCTAGACCAGCTTCTACTGCTATATGTCAGTGTATTACAACCATTACCTGTGATGAGGTTGTCCACAAGTGTGGTTGGGATGCAGAAGACGCCTACCAACAGGTCACTGATGGCCAGGTTGAAGATGAAGAGGTTGGTGACGGTTCGCATGCAGCGGTTTCTCAGCACTATCAGGCACACCAGCCCATTACCCACCATGCACAGCAAGAAGATAAACAGGTAGGCCATGATGAAACTGGCAGCCACAGCCATTGAGTGCTGGTAGTAAGGATGAGACAGGATGGCGCCAGTCATGTTGGAGACGTTGCGGGTGGCCAGGGAGGAGTTTGTGCTGTAGGCAAGGCTGGAATTTCCATAAACGGCATCCACTGCGTCCCACGTCCACATCTGGTCCCCTTGTCCCACCATATCTACTCTGTCATCCTCCAGTTTCTTCCCCATGAATTTGGGCAGTGCAGGTTTCCTGTGGACACACAGAACACGGCGAATGAGTTTGTCTTTTGGGCTAATGATTGTGATTTTTTCTACTTATTTTTTCAACCCAAATTCTTGTTTGTTGCTGTCAGTGTCATTTATGGTATGATAGTAAATCAAGTCACTCCACAGGAATAAAGATTAAATCAGAATCCGAATATACTTATTGTCATTTTAATATGTACAACGAAATTAGGTGGAGTCCTCGCGGCCTCAAAGAATTCTTAAGGGTTTTGTTTTAAATGATATGAAGGGGTTGCTCGCTACTGGGTAGGGGACTGACTGAGGAAGTTTAGCTCCAGTTCCACTGGCATCAAAAATCAGGGCTTGATTGTTGCTTTTGGCTCCTCTTTAGAGAGGCAGGGAATCGTGTGTTTGTTGTTCAACTGTCTGTATTATATGGGAAAAACTGAATAGCTTAGTTAAATCTGAAATGACGTTCCAGTATTAGTTTGTAAAATAATAAAAGTCTGGCGCTATGTTTTTAATGGCACATACGCATGTTCATATATATATATACATGCACATGAGTTCTCGTAAAAAAACACACAGAGTTCTCGTAAAAAAATAAATATGGCCAAACTCTTTTGTTCCACTCAGTGTGTGGCTTAGTGGGCTAAGCTTTTGTGCCACTGATCAGAAGGTTGTTTGTTCAAACCCTGCCACGGCATGTCTAAGGCTCTTTGCCCAAGGCCCGTAACCCCCAGCTCCCTGGTGGCTGCCCTTTGTAGCCAGCCTGCTGTCATCTACAGAGAGCAGGTTGGGGAAAGTGTAAGAAGAATTTCCACATGGGGATTAGCCAAGCATCAATTATTATTTCTCAATTTATGGGTATGTACCTGTGTAAAATTCGTATTTTATTGCAAGCTGCAGCCTGGTTCTTCCCTGCTTCTCATTGATGAAGGGCTTCTTCCTTGCTTTATGGGTCTTCAGTCCTGCTTCTAGGAGCCTGATACACACTGTCCTAGATGGACACACCTGCACTTACTGTTTCCCGTTCCTTTTGAAGGTCACTTGATGTCATCCTGCGAATCATGAGAAACTGTTGGATAAGTTGACGGTCGTCTCTGGCATTAAAAAGCCACTTCCGCTCTTTACCTGGCTGGTTTCTGGTCGTTCCCGGTTTCTCCTGGTTCACATTGTTCCTGTGTACTGCTGTCTTAGAAATTTTGACCCAGGAAGCAACCTGCTGCTCAGCACAGCCTTCTGCCAGCAGAAATCCCGAAATTTCTTTTCAGTATAGTTTATATGTTTGAGCTGTATACTTTTTAAAAAAATAGTTTGCGCTGTATCTGTCTGCACTGTGTAGTCTTAGTACTTTTTGCTTTGCACTGTATGTTTGTTTGTGTGCACCTTATGTATCTAGCTACTCTATGCACATTTCTGTTTTATCTTATCATATCTTAAAGACCCACTACCTCCAGATGCCTTTCATTTAATGAAAGCATTATTTAAACTAAATGCTATTAGCTGTAATAAGTGTTATTTGAATTTTCACAACTAATTATAAATTCTAATTATAAATTACACCACAACTATGAAATCTTGTTTTTCACTTTTCCTTACTATTTGTTATTAATCTGTTTATCAGCAATGGTTTGACCCCATGCTTTAAATGTTTTGTCTTTTGCTTTGTCCCCATTTATGCAGTTGGTTACTGTTGACAATGACAATTGCAGTTAATTACCTTGCTCAAGAGTAGCGGGGCCCTTAGGGCCTAATTCTTACGCCACCATTTATAAGTCCTTCACTTCTCTGACACCAGTACGCCAATCATTGACTATCCCAGTTATTATTGTGTTGTCTTCTGTCAAGAAATTCAGGATGAAAAATAGCCGGTTTGATAATTGTGAAGATAACATAATGCAACCTTTTATTTAAATTCTGTTCGCAATTGTTTTCGTACAATTTACATAACAGAACAATTGCCAGTGATACAAGCTGACATTTTAAGCTATGTGAAAGAGTCTCCTCGACTACCTAGAATTATATGGTAATATATTCATTAATAATTGTGCATTTGTTGATATTCTAATTGTATGGAAATTATAATCATTACAATTCTTTGCGCAAACAAAATATTTTGACTCCTGACCAAAGCGATTTCAATTGTAGGAACATGTTGTATCAAACACCTTCCACAATATGACTGTGCATGAGTATTATAAACCTCTGGACTGTGTGTCCTGTTCATGACCATGAAAACATTGGCTGAACCTCTGTTCTAATTTAAATACAGAATTTGCCATTTTTTATATACCTGCATATACAGACCATCGTTGTGGATGGAATTTTTAACTATTGACAACGCCTGACTTCACCACTGCATTCTATTCATGTACTGAATGTGCTATTCTACTGTCCTTTTCCCCTTTGCACAGTGCTGACTGAATGCATCGTATTCTCTTTGAAATGATATACATTTTTAAAATGCAGAATTCCAACAGGATGGTGCAGAATACAGGTCCATGTACGGGTAACTGTCAAGAGAAGCAGAACTTCAGTATCGGCTTCCTGTAGCTTTTTTTTTAATCCATGAATTCACACCTGCTGATGTGAGGAGGTGGTGACCTCTGAGCAGTGAACACGCAGATGTGCTCTTGGTACATGATAACAATAAAAACGTGTGAGATCAGCTGCTGTCACAGCCTGCCGTAGGCTTTGGAAACACAGCTGGTGAAATCTATTGCTCCGTGGTTGCTATGGAGGCCTCCTCTGGGAAATTAAACTGATAGATTCCTCATACAATGTCAGCGCAAGCTACAGGGTGTTTTGAATACCCCTAGACTGAGCAATGAGCAGAGATTACAGATGAACTAACACTGGGAAATATGTTAATCTCTGACTATTACAGAAATGCAATAATATCAGTACGCCTTTGGAGTTCTAGCCTCCAGAACCCAACAGTCAAAGAAGAAAAATATATAGTCACAGAGCTCTTTTGTTTCTCAGTCAGTATTTAAAATCATTCATCCTGTATTCCATGGTATTACACCGATTATGAGACACGTGGCTGCTAAAACTGCTGCTATGACTCGGTAATGTTTAGGTAATTTAAACTTTGACATCCCGATTACACTGAAGCAGCGGGAGTCTTGCGACAATTGCTTTTATGCTATTCCAATTAAGTGCTGTGATTTGCATGATAAAACAGATGGCCGAATATTGTCCATGCTGAATCTCATCTATGGGTGCAGTTCAGCGTATTACGTTTATTTAAGTACATACTGTAATTAGAAAAAAATACAAATTCTGTTTTTGTTTTTTTGGATTTTTTCATACATGAACAAAACTGGGTTAAAATGCAGCCAATAAAATGCCTTGGTGCAAGGCGTACTTGCAAGGCCATTATGGACGACGGATGGATGGATGGATGGTTGGATGGATGGATGGATGGATGGATGAGAAAAAATATAAGGAGATGTATCTCATGAAAGGAAATATGGAAGGTTCTTGTAATCTGCAGTGATGCCTTCGTTCATTAACATTTTGTAAATATCAATGCTGTCCGTTCTATTACCTTATATTCGTGTAATAAATATACAAATGTCAATTAGATGGTAATCTGCCTGAGACATGAGGAGACAGATTGAGTCAGTGATTTGTACCTCATTCCTGACTGGAGAAATAGACTTGGTTACAACTAACCCGTTACAATCGTCTCCAGTCTCCCCCACTGAATGCAAAGTTGTGTAATTTGAGCAACTTAGGCTGTTTATATACTGAGTGTATCAGATTTCTTAAAAATTCTTACAAAAAAAGGAAATTTCCCCATAATCATTATTTCAACCATGGAAATAGTTTTTTTTTGTAAGAGTTTCATGTTATTGTGATTACTGAAACTTCTCCAGTCCTACTGTATGTGGCTAATGCGTCTTATGTAAAACAGTTGGTTGCTTACCTCTCTGTACTAGGTTACCCAGAGAGGCTCTGTGTAATTGATAAAGTGTTGATTAAGTGTCATGGCAGGAGACAGAGAGAGACCCGGGAGACACATTTTTGATGATATTACCAGAGATGAATGCTGCACTAATGTATATCAGTGACTCTCAACCTTTTTTGCACCGCTACACATTTTTTCCATGCCAGTTAAGTTGCGACCCTATATCAAGTATAAGTTTAAATTAACGCTATGATCAAGCACACAGTGCACTCTGCAATTTATGCCCCTCAATGACTATCACACAAATCTGATTGGATGCGCCAGTGAATTTTAAAGAAAGCATTTGTGGTTTGGCTTCTTGGATTGGTTGAGTAGTTTTGCGCTACGCATTTGCAGACCCAAGACTCGTCTATATATGTTAATTCTAGGATTGGGGCTGGGAAATCTGATCGTGGATCAGCATAGGAGCTCTCTGGTTTTATAATGCTTTTACTTCCAACTCTGCCTCGTGACCCTTTCAGAACTTGTTGCGACCCATGGGTTGAGAATCGTTGATATATACTATACATAAAAAAAATACCTGGAACATTTTCTAATGTCACCGAATTCATCTATTTATGATTGTGTTAAGGAACTGACTTGGCACCCAGGTCAGGTTAACAGGTTTGGAGATTTTAGCCACAGATTGCTAATCACCATTCATCATTGCAGTAGTATAACCATCCCATAAAAAAATATAAAAAGAGAAGTCTTATACTTCAAAGTCTTCATATTTTAATCTTTATTGGTCTTGATAACTCAATTGTGTTATCAAAAAATTGAACAGAAACATTTTTTGTATCCTTTATGCGTATTCTTTGCCGTTTCCATAGAAATGTCAACTTTCACATTTTAATTTTGTAGGGGGTCAAAGACAAGATGTGTACATTTGTTGTCCCAAGGTCATTAATTTAACATAAAAAGAAAAATATATGTGAATATAATATTAAATCACTCAATTAATAACCTTTTTTTGACCCAGACATATTTGTGTTGTGAACTATTAAATTAAGCAATTATTAAGCTGTGAAGTGTCAAAATGTCCTTCAGTGTAACTGTCCCGATTAAACTGATGATGACAGAAGCGTTTATAAAATGTAAAAATTCTTACTAAAAATATAAATTAACACCCATGGCATAATTGTGTTAGTGACTGTTAGTGATTGGGCCACAAACTATTTCTAAAAAACATTTTAAAACTTGAATAACATTTTAACATAACTTTTGCCCTTCATCAGTGTCATTCAGTATAACAAAGGTAAAAATTCATTTAAAGCATATCACATGATGGTAATCATGTGACAGTGTGTGACATCACAAAGAGGACCCCTTGAAGACCCTGTCTCTGTGTGCTGAGGTGAGTAAATCTCTCTCAAATATTTGATGATTTTATGTGTTTACCTGCTAATAACCACTGGAACAAAAGCACATGTCCTTCAGCATGACACAAAACATACTTTTAGTGTTACTATGTTATAAAAGCTATATTGAATATGAAAAGTTAGCATTATCTTAATATGTCAAGGTCATCATGTTATATAGGTGGCCAAGGAACTGCATGTTAAACATGATTATGCATGAAATCCATCCGTCAGTATAGCGCTATTGTCATTCTGCACAAGTTTCATGTTATACCACAATGCCACCTGTTCTGCTGAAAGGCAGCAGCTTTGTTATCCCACATTTTACAACATTGTGCTTCATATTTACTATCACAAATTCATGTTTACTGTCATTTTAAACTATTTTATGGCATTTTAAGGAATTTCAAGGCACATTATCTTTAGTGTAGATGCAACTGTCTAATAAGGAGATGGCCGCATGACACAGACGGAAGATCACCTCAGATCCAGCTGCTAGGCAGCAAAGACTAAACAGAAGAAGGGAAAGGTGCCGTTTTCATCATTTCATGCTCCCGTCAGCAACAGAATAGGATACATAAGATAATACAGTTGCTGGGTGGGTAACACTTCACATTAAGTGGCACAATTACACTGCAGTTAAAGTTTTACTGCACTGCATTTAAGGTATAACTGATGGATTATATTATGATAATAATATAATATTATATAGATCAACTATGTTCCACAGTAAAGCCCATGTTCTCTAAGTGTGGTGCATATGAGTCATTTCTCTCTCTCTCTGATTTTCTGTTGTATGGAAGTCATCAGTTAGTCTGCTCATTTCAAATATTTTATGTTGTGCTATTTTTGTTCTTTTTTTAACAAAGCATTATGATTTAAAAAAAACCTAAAAGAAATGTAATTTAATTGATATTTTTCTGCGCTGAAGTGATATGTGTCACTCAGGGCAACAAACTATTGTCATTCAGTATAACACCAATATTTCATATAAAAATACAAAAAAACTTTGTGTTGTTGACCCCGAGAGACAAAAACACATCTCAAGGGATGAAGTGAAAGATATTTTCATAGACTTTTGCATTTTTTCCAATGTAAGGCAGAAAAGTTTTATTAAGAATCTTCTACAAATTTTGAGATGTACCCGTGACACATCAAATATGTTGCCTTTAAAATGAAATAATGTCATTTTTTCTGGGTGGTTATATTTCCGCCAGTCTGAGCAAAGATGGATGATGATGTATTTCTGGGAAAAAAAATGGGCATAATTTTTTTCTGTAAAAACACTTAAGCACTAAGATACATTCATATGAATCACGATAAACATTAATTATTGGCTTTGTTCTTGAATGTAAGTAATACAAAGGCATATGTGACACTCCAATGAGCATAAGGGAACTTTGCTACTTTGAAAACCTTATACATCTTTGACCCATACATAAAACTGAAACTGAGTATTTAGTATTTAGTGGGACCACATCAGGTTTACTGGGATGCATTTAACAATTGCTGTTTTTGCTTAATCTGACTTTGAAGTTTTGTCAGCATGTGACGTTAAGTATTTTGTAATGTGTTTGCACTGAGGCACCATATTTAATTCTAAGAAAATGTTACAATTTTTCAAGTACAAGAAATGTGGAGATACCTTGGATAAATAACCAGGTTCTAGATTCTTTTGTATGTCAGTTACTCAAAACCACCACTTCAGACAGATTATGAGGGAAGGCATTGAACAGCCTACAAAGGGTAACGTCAGACTAGCTCCCACATGGCAGGCTGATTCGAGTGTTCAGCTGCACTGCTGCTTTCACAGTAACTGACCAGTGCTTAGTATTGATCCCCAGGGTTTTGTGTTCGTAGTAATTACAGCACAACGTGGTATATAGTCAAATCAAAATAACTGGAGGGCTACAATTTAATTTTGGCCAAGAACTCAAGAGGTAGACATGTTATTATTTGCTAAAGAAAGTAATGGTTGCGTAAATCCAAATAATTATGTACTATTGTGACACCGTGGGGCCGGTCAGCAAAGACGTACCGGCATGCCTTACGCCGCTAGGCGTGATTAATTTGTTATTTTATGGGCGTATTTACTTTGTAAATAGTAAGTGCTGAAACCATGTAGTGTTTTACGGTGGAGTCTGCGAGCGTCGTGCGAATTATTCGCTTCCCTCCGTCTGCCGCTACTTGTTTTAGATCAGCAGTGGCAGTCAAAATGTGCATTTACTCTAGAATTCATTTACTTCACTGGATTCTACCCCTTTATAAATAGGGGAGTGCGTTGCACATACGGTAAGTTAAAGATGCAAGTCGTCTGCTTTGCTCAAATGGAATTTTCATCCAACATTTTTATTATTTATTTATATTAGCGACCAGGGGCTTAGTCAGAGTTGAATGGAAGGGGGCTGATGGCAAACTATTCATGACTTAAGCCAATAAATCCGCTGGGGGGGGGGGGGGGGGGGGGGGGGGGGGGGGGGGGGGGGGGGGGGGGGGGGGGGGGGGGGGGGGGGGGGG
>JAODKC010000117.1:7695420-7718330 GCA_026777985.1 Mormyrops attenuatus | reverse complement strand
CTAACCCTAACCCTAACCCTAACCCTAACCCTAACCCTAACCCTAACCCTAACCCTAACCCTAACCCAAACCCAAACACTAACCCAAACACACACCCACAGCAAAACGCTCACGGCAACCCCAAGACAGACCGGGGCGCTGCGGCGGGCGGGGGGGCGGCTCTTCAGCTTCCCCTGCTATCCTGGAAAGTGCTTGCAGGACCTACCAGCAGCCTGGGAGTCGGGGGTGGGGTCCAACATGTTCTCCCTCCTTCCCTCCGTTTTCCCTTAACCCCTCCCTGCCCAAACCCCTCAACATTTGCTCAAATGCTAAGTTTCAAATATAATTTATCATTTGCAAGCCTTCAAAATGTGCCATGATCAATGTAAAAAGCCGTAATAACAGTTTATGTGCCAAAGAAGTGGAATACATTGAATGCAATTTAGGTTCTTGTAAGATCTGTGTTCAGTAATGAAGTATAGTGGTGAATGTGATGCCGCTGAAGCTAAACAACATATGTAAATTTTATTTACATTTATTCATTTAGCAAATGCTAATGCCAATAAAAGAAAAATGTGATACGTGTGTAAATTACATCAGCACAAGTACAGAATTAGCTACAAAATATGAGGAAACAAAAATATATGAAATGTATGAAGATGGTGAAATGATTAAAACATGTAATATGTCATGTATAGTAGTGTCACATTCATCTGATAACACATGGTCTGTAACAGTGTGACCTAATGCTTGACAGTATGTCATTCCTGCAGGTAGCAGCTGTTGGGTTTCATTGTCCTATTCAGGGAAATCCATTCACACGAAGCCCCATACCCAGCCTTGGACAAGGCGGATACAGTTTGGACCTTCCATGACTGAGTGGAACATTCCTTGGTCCTTACCTGCAAAGGGGCATCCATTTTTTCTCTGCCTCTACATTCTGCAGGGACAGCACATGAAAGGCACACTCTGGCCAAACCTCCCGTGGAGATTGTGAATCTTCCTTTTGCTCTGTCCTTTCACAATGGGTTCACAGTGATCTGCAGACCTGTAAGATGGCCACGCCTACTCCTGGTTGTGGTTAATGCTAAATCGCTCTCTCTGCCTTTGGGTGACAGTCTTGGTATGGTCAGTGATATCAGTTCTGGTAAAGGACAGTGAGGGGATATGGCTCAGTCATAGCCAACTCAGTGGCTCTGCAGGAGATGAATTTGTCCTTTGGAGAAAAACCTTCAGTCCCCAGTTTAGCATCTATGGAGTGGAAGTTCAATGACCCTGATAAATGCAGCCCTCTAATCAAAATAATCAAATTAGTAAATTATATCCAATTTTTGAATTTTTTTTATATTACCTTATTAAGATATGTGAGTATGATGATTTCTTTAGTGATTCTAATTCAGTCCGTCCAAATTAAAATGGAATTTGTTTTCTCTGTAAATAGTTGCTTCCCAATCCTGTTCTCCCCCACAAGCCCCCGGTGCTGTGGGAAGCCCCCTGACCAGACCGGAATCAGCAGAGCACCCTCTGGGACGGCTAGGCCTCCGCAGCCGGACTTTCCAGGGCCTCGCGTGAGGGGAGAGGTCTGCCGGGCCGGCTAGTGGGAGGCTGGGAGGGGGGGGGCGGTCCCTCAGGGAGGCTGTGATGCAGAGCAGCATGTGGTGGAAGGAAATGACTCATGTGAGCGGAGGATTCTGAACACAACCTCCCCAAGACATGGGGAGATGGAGAATCATGGCTGTACACTCACAAGATACAGAGAGGGAGGGGGGAGAAAAGGTGAAGGAGGGCAGGAGGGAGGGAGAGAGAGAGAGAGAGAGAGAGAAAGAGAGAGAGAAAGAAAAGAACAGTGAGAAAATAGAAGAAGCCCTTGTTCTTCCTAGAATTAAAGAGAGAAAGAAAGAAAGAAAGAAAGGAGAGGAAGCAGACAGAAAATAGAGGAAGCTCTTGTTCTTCCCTAGAAATAAAGAAAGAAAGAAAAAGAAAGGAAGGAGAGACAGAAAATACAGGAAACTCTCCTGTGCTGGTTTCCTTTCACCGCCTCAGCATAGTTCCACATGCAGCTGCAGCATCCTCATGTAACTTCCTAGCCCCCACCCCCCCCCGCTCTCCTGGGAGAGCCCCCTCTGGTGGCCCCCTGCCTTTGGTGGTCCCGTAAAGCTCAAACCTTCAACCTCTGCATCAGATGGGTGTTATGAGCTTGGGGTCACAGAGCCTTGAGTTATGCTCGGTGACGAATTAGCCATGCTCCTTTTGATTTAAACGATGCCTTGAGTGACATGAACCAGAGAGAACCGGCTGCTATCATGCTGATTTGTAGTGTAGTAGCGGCTTATGAAGATGCTTTAATCGGATATGAATTTCACCCCACAGATTTTGTTCTTCGAGTTACTGTGTTTTAACTGTGCAGGGTGTGAATTTTTAGCTATGTTTACTTACTTAGCTGAGACCAAACTGCCTTTTAGTCAATCACCAAACTGGATTTTTAATTGGAACAATTTAGGTTGTACCAGAAACTTTTGAGTTATGAGTCCAGCCGGCTGTCCTTTAAAAGCATTATCATGTGTCATGAGAGGTACCACTGGGCTGTAAAACCAGGACGGGTTTGTGAGGAATGTGCTTTGTCCACCTAACCCACAGTAGCTGCTGACAGTCTGAGAAGCTTCCCAGAAGTGGCTGATGCCTTTCTGCCCCATGTTCTCAAAGCCTCCTCACCTTGTTATAAAGATGCATTGCAGACACATGTAATCCTGGTGGTCTTTTCCGTCACCATCTCTACTAAACAGTGCTTGAGCTCCAATGAGTGTGATCTGTGTGGGATAATAGTGGGAGAATGTCTGTGTCTATAACTTCGCCTGGTGGCCTTCAGGTGTCCCCTGAGAATCCTCTGCCACTCGGTGTCGCCATTCTCCCCGTTTTGCATGAAAAGGTAAGGCAGATCTCACCCTTAATGTGCTGGATTATACAGACACCTTGGTCACTTGCTAGTTTAACCCAGTGAGAACCAATAAAATAACCAAGTGGGCAACACACAATATTCATATCCACTGTCAGTTTCAAAGGCTCACGACTGGCCGTATAAGGTGCCATCTTATAAAGGGGCACTAACTTAGCAAACCACCGGTCCCTGCACGCCCCCACCCCAAGGGCATAGGTTTAGTTTCAACATTGGTATGGACCAAATCAGTCTCGCACCCCTAAACACACGGCACTCCCACAATATTGGTAGGGGCATGACACTACCATCCAAACCCAAATCAATGCCCCAAGCCCAGCTCCAAACACACCCGTCGGTTCAGGCAATTAATTGGAAAATAGCTTGCCAGCTGCACTCTCAGAAAAAAGGGTACAAATTTGTACCTTTGCTTGTCACTGGGGCTGTACCCTCAAGGGTCTGCCAATGGTACCCTTAGCTATATATATAGGTAATTGTACCTTTTAAGGTACAGAAATAGACCTTTGTACCCTTTTTTCTGAGAGTGTGGCAAGCAGGTCTGTCAGACACCATAAATACGATGGTTGACTCGTAATCCACCAAGAAAGTCCCAATTAGTCATGAAATGTTATAACCGTACCGAAAAGTAAACATACACATACAATAGTACTCACATTTCAATATCAGCTATGAGCATGACTTAATAAATTCACTAAAATATAAGAAAATGAATTTGTAACAGTACTATGATATATAAGTATAATATAGCTTTCCGAAATTAAACTGGCTCGCCCTGAAAATGACACGCAAATAAAGCCTTTCTTTAGACAAGGTTGTCTTCTGTGTGTCGAAAGCTCCCTCTAGCGTAGACACGAGTAACTTAATTTCGCGTCTTCACGTTTGGTGGAAGCTCAAACTGACTTGAATTTTATTTGTTAATAAGTGAAGATTTTAATGGCTACGCTCCTGGAATATTCACGTAGCCCGTGAAAACCCCAAGGACGTAAATCAAGTATTGAGTTGTTTTTCCTCCAGATACCTTTAAAAAATCGCTGGGCATGACCACTGCGGTCTAAGGCTTTCTGCGTGTGCGCGCTCAGGCTCACACATGCATACTGACACACGCAGAAAAATCCAGAAAAACTAAATACATTTCTGAATCGGGTCACGCCACAGCATCTGCCTCTCGTAATGTAAGTTTGCAGATGCAAATGTCAGTGCTGCCTCAAAAAAATGTATATCACAGAATTTATAGGGTGCTTATTGTCAATTCATAATTAACATTTACAAGATTTATGTTTGGTTGTTTACTTGTTTGGCAGGTGTCTTGGTCCAAAACACGCAGACCACAAGCATGCAGCAGTCAAGCAGCCAACGTGACCTAGGAGTAGTGTAAACTGCCAGTGGGTGATCAGTAGCAAATGCAGTTTGGCATCGGAATAAAGAGCTATACAATAAACTGACAAAACGCTGGTGGTATTCGACCAGAAAAAAACACACACAAGAGGGATTAAATATAAAGAGAGGACGGTGTTTGGATGGGCTAGTTGAGGTGTCATCGATCAAGATGTGGCTTCAGGCGTTTCTTAAAGAAAACAGCTGGGTTGTGGAAGAAAAGAGACGGCTAGGGTTCCATATTCTGTGATTGTTTATCTACATATGGTCTACGCTCTACAGCATCAGCCAACACCTTAAAGTCTGCCTAAAGCAGATTGGGAAAATCTACTATAAACTAGTCGCATGCTGTTTGGATCTCCACAAAAGTACGCAGCTGTCCTATATATTGTAGCAAGCATATAACTAAATCGCAAGTTAGTCATTCAACTAGATTTTGAAAACAAGTCTGCACACACTTACATGTATGAAACAGTTTTATTTACCTTGTACTCTGTATGGTTTGCAAACTAACCCAACACTTTTGATGTAGCTAATTGTAGGTTTCTAATGCAACAATAATGAATTTAAGGTACGATTTATTGCGTGAGCCCGAGTCTGAAAGCGTGAGTATCACCAGATGTGTGAGAATTGGCAACGCTGAACGTCCATAATTGTAAGCACGTGTCTGTATTTTGTTTCTGAACAAAGTAAAGCAGATATGAATGACGCGTATCTGCTTTGAACAAGTCCATCCAGTTCAATAAGTTTAATAAGTAATGTTGGGAGTGACTTTTTAAATAATTTCCTACAGTGGTAATAAAACCTGATTTAGTGGCCGATGGCTGGGCCAGGAGCACAGTTGGGAACTGGTTACGGAGTTTAAAGTGCGTGTCTGGCAGGACACCGCCTTCCCTGCAGTGCCGCAGAAGGGCACGCGCGCCGGCCGAGCGGCTAACGGGCTAACAAGCTAACGAGCTAACAGGCTAACAGGTTAAGGGCTAAGGGCCATGGCAGCGCTGCTCTTCTAAAGGAAGGGGGCGTCTCCCCCTGAAACCCTTTGGACTCTGGCCGGTGGTCCCCCGAAGCCCAGACCGCTCCGGAGGGCGTTTCTGCTTGCATTATGCTGAGTTTGCTGACCAGGACGATGGTAGGTACACCTGCTAGCACGACGGCTAACTATGTGCAATGCTAACTTCCCCCAATAACAGCAATGGCGTTCACCGGGCTGCCGCGGCATTCGCACTTTCTATATAATGGATAATAAATACACCGTGTGGTTAATAGGTTAGAAACGGGCTTTAGTCGGACAGCTGCCTTCCAGCTAGTGCGCTAAGGTCTCACAGCCCGTCTGAGGTCGCCGTCGTATTACCTAACATCCTGCCTTTATTCTAAAGTTATCTTACTACAAGGGTAAAATTTAATGCTAACTACACCCGATTACTGTTGATATATATTTCATAACTATAAGGATCATGTTAAAATCCAATTTAAACTGCACAGCAGGACAGTACTTCCTACTATTACTTTAATTTAACGGCTATGTTAGACGGGAATTTCATAGACAGTAAAACGCAGCCTGGACTCATGGGGATGTGGGGCTTACTATACAAATAATTGTTTTAATAAGAACGGTTGAACGTGGAGCGGACTATAAATGACATACTTTGTGTCCATCCCGGACTACACTGCACTGCAAGCCATGTCCAGGTGGGGGCAGCAGCTGTCAGTGCTACCTTTAATCAAGTTTATTTGTCTGGGTCAGGTTAAATTATTACGGGAAGCTGTATCATAATTGTGTGATGGCATGATAGTTGCAATTGGACAAAAAATTGTGTGTCCTCTCAAAATAACTTCGGATCATCTGAGATATCCTGGCTGGATTTAGTGCTACTTGTACTACGATATTCCCAAGATCCCATCCTTGAAATTGTGGCTGTCCAGGTTTTAGTTACACTGGCTTGTTATAGTTAATCCAGACCTGGCCATCTACTTTACTAGTGCTTGAATATTATGGTGTTTTCTAGGTCAAGCAGAGCAAGAGGCAGCCGTGTTACTTGGTGCGGCCCATCTGGCCGACTAAGATCTCCGGCAGGTACCTGGCCCACCAGGAGGGTCTGCCAAAACTCCCGGTGCCACCCCTCAAGCAGACGTTTGAGCGCTACCTGACCGTGCTGGAGCCCGTTGTCAGTGAGCAGGAGCTGCTGCACACCCGCAAACTCGTGGCGCAGTTTGTGAGCCCAGGTGGTGTGGGGGAGAGACTCCAGAAGGGGCTGGAGCAGAGGGCCCGAAAGATGGAGAACTGGGTATGTGCATGGTGGGGGCTTCTGAGGTGCAGGCTACCATGAACTGTCATGCTCTTAGCCTTGCTTAAGTATATATTGGTGCTGCATAACATTTTCTTGTGTAAATCCTAGAATGTTTTCCCCGAAGCTGTTTAGGTTGAGCACCGGTGATTTATTTGTCAAAACTCTGGGTCTTTAAACGCTATGACACCTGCTTCCAGTGCAGGGCACAGCCAGTGTGTACTTTTCTAAGGGCCTGCAAACAGTGAATTTGCTCTTTAATCCATTTCAACCAGTGCCTGCTTTCATTTTGGGAGGTCTGTAGAATTTGTCTAATATCTAGCGGTAATTCCTGTAAAACACATTCTGTGAACTGTGTTATGTTTGCATAGGTTTTGGGTCCGACCTGTTTTACTGATTACATAATTACCTGGTTTGTGTCTGATGTATTTAAATATGACAGTTGTTTCTGGATCTTGCTAGAAATTTACATTAATGATGTTTTACATTTTATTTAGCGAACGCTTTTATCCAAAGGGAGGAAGCAGGGTCAGACCTTCCCTGGAGCTATTGGTGTTTAATGGCAGCACACTGTCCCCTATATTTTTGATAACATTAAATATGTGAATTATATAAATATCAGAATTATGTAAGGTAGGGAATGTTCTGGGCTAAAGAAATGTATTTTTTGGCAGTACTTGCTTTGACTGAACTTTTTCCCGCAGCGCCATGAAATATTTGCAACGTGTCCTATTGCACGTACTCTGATTAAAATGCACTAATCTATTTTTGACTAGGACTGACTCGTACACTTTGCTTACAAAGTGTACTTTCCCTTGAAAGAAAATGGATCTTTTCCCTCTCTGTGTGGATGTGCTGGTTGATATATAGAAATGCCTGGGCCAATAGCCAAGGCCGATATACCTGCCCCAGAACAGACCAAAAACAAATGCCCCCCTCTTATCCCTCTTTTTCTGCAGCTTGCTGATTGGTGGCTGCACACTGCCTACCTGGACTATCGGATGCCTGTGGTGGTCCACTCAAGCCCTGGGGTGCTCCTTCCTCGCATGGACTTTAATGATGGGCAGGGGCAGATGAGGTGATAGCCCCCTTGTGGCAGCTTTGAATTAGTATCTGTCATATTGCCATCTGACCATCAGTTATAGCTTTGCTCCAACATCTTAATGAATGACAGTGAAACTGTAACTACAGTGCATAGAAGTGTAAATACATGAGTGTAATTTCTACCCCTTTGCTGTGGTGATTTTCTGGGTGAAATTTGTTGTATTTAATTGCTGAAACCAACAGCTTCTTTGCTTTTGATTTCAAATTTAGTCACTATAAGATGAGTGAGAGATTTCTGTAAATTCAACATTTATTGTAAGGTGACAGTGATATTTAATGTCGCCTTGATGTCACCGAATTATTGTTTTATTACTCCGGGCATTTTCAGCGTGATTCTTTTTTTGTGTGCGATTGTATGCCTGTAAAGATGAGCTAAGTATTTGGTTTTGCTAAATCTTTCTCTTCAGATTTGCTGCCAAGTTGATCGCAGGGGTTTTGGATTTTAAGACCATGATTGACAAGTGAGTATAATGTCTGTTCTGTCTCCATGGCGTCAGCTCACGTGTTGCTTCTAGCGCATGCTACAGCTGGAGAATTGCTTGATTACAGGCACTGTCTTGTGTGCGTATGTATAGAAATGGTGAGCCTTTGTTCTCCTTTTAGTTAAACTAAATCTGTCTTGAGTGTCTCTAAATTTTGACTGGAGTTTCAGTCGTGTTGTCCTGTAGAACGGGCTGTTCAGATCTCATTTCCTCGGGGGGGAGGGGTCACAGTCTTGCATGCCTTGTAACCAGCATTTCAGATCGCCTTGTCCAGCCACAAAATTGTCTTTGTGTTTTCGGCCTAGGAAGTCAAGCACATGGTTTTATAAAGATGAAGGTCTTTCACACATGATCTGAAATGTAACTGTATTTAGTGTCGTTCTTTCTTTGCAGGTGCTTCATTGAGGTAGAGTCATGCAGTGGGGCAGTGATGTGTTTTGTTTACGCCAGTTGGTCCAATGATGAGGGTTGGTGCAGAAACTCACTTTGGCAGGCTTGCCCTGGTTGAAATTGTACTCACTGCTGCCCCACTCCAGTGAGACCCTACCTGTGGAGTACCTGGGGGGCAGCCCGCTCTGCATGAATCAGTACTACCAGATCCTCTCATCCTGTCGTATCCCCGGACTCAAGAAGGACTCTGTGGTCAACTACGCCCGTAGCAAGAGGGCGCCTACATTCATCACGGTGGTGCACAACTACCAGGTATTTTTTGTGGGAGGCAGTTGCCTCAAACATAAACCTTGAATAGAACAACAAATCTTTGAAATAATTTGCTTTACTCTACTATTCTGAGACCAAACGGTCAGAAAATAGGTGTGCTTAGTTAGTGGGAGATTAATTGGCAAATTACTAGCTAACAAACTAACAGGAGATTAATGTCACCTAGTGGGCATTAGTGGAATTTCTGATAATCCAATGACTGATGTTACACATCATCAATGCCTAAAACAAACATGTTTATTTTCTTCAAATTGTTTACCAGACTGAACACCATGAGGGGTAACGTAGATGGCAGATGGAGCAATGAGACCTGACCTGATTCACCCAGAAATAATATTCTGGTGTTTAAATGTATGAAAATTCTCCCCACATGGCCTATAGTTCTTTGTGCTGGACGTATACAACAGCGACGGCACCCCACTGACAGCGGATCAGCTGTACATGCAGCTAGAGAAAATCTGGAACTCATCCCTGCAGACCAACAAGGAGCCTGTGGGTATCCTGACCTCGCAACATCGCAACACCTGGGGCAAGGCCTACGGCAACCTCCTCAAAGGTGGGTGAGACAGTCTGGGGGTGGGACCTGAAATGAAGAAATGGGAGGTGCTTGGCTAGTGTTTTTTTTTTTTTTTTTTTTTTTTTTTTTTAATGTTTTAATTATCTACATCATTGTCTTATTAAAATGACCTTCATCATCCAGACAAGACAAACAAGGAGTCGGTGCATGCCATCCAGAAGAGCATCTTCACAGTGTGCCTGGACGCACCAATGCCGCGCGTGTCAGACGAGATGTACCGCAGTCGCGCGGCCCTGCAGATGCTGCATGGCGGGGGAAGCCGCCGGAACAGTGGGAACCGCTGGTTCGACAAGACCCTTCAGGTAAGGGGGCAGTGGTCTGACCCCCATCTCGTTTGCTCAGTCTGAGGTAGCCACTTTGACTGCTTCCACATTGATATGATTCACTTTTGTGGTCAATTGACTTGGATTTCTGTCTGCAGTTCATCATTGGAGAGGATGGGTCATGTGGTCTGATCTATGAGCACGCCCCTGCCGAAGGCCCGCCCATTGTTTCCCTGGTGGACCATGTAGTTGAATGCATGTGAGCAGGAAGTTGTCAGAGCGCTTGCTGTTTGTTTTGTCAGCAGAATGAATTGCCAATCAGAGCACAGAGTAACTCATTTTGCCCGTAGTCCTTGTAATACGTGTATCAGTGACATCAACATTGGATTATTTAATCTCTATACAGTGTAATGCACAGCCTCACACACAGTACAGTGTGGTGTCACAGTATTTGAATGTTGTGTTGATCAGGAGGAAGACAGACATGGTGCGGTCGCCCATGGTGCCCCTGCCCATGCCCCGGAAGCTGCGATTCAACATCACTCCGGAGATCAAAGCAGACATCGAGAACGCCAAGCAGAACATGAACATGTGGGGGCGCCAGAAATCCTGTTTGCTTAGCACCTTGCATGTGTCTGTAATCTGAGGGTGTTTGTATAAAAGGACATTAACAGGGGTTGGAAAGTCCCGCCGTTTGCACAGTTACCCGATCATCCACAATTCCAATGCTGGCCTGTAGGTGGGATCTGAGAAGTGTGTTTTTCCACAGTTTATCCTCACATCCTGTTGTTTACTTATACAGACTCTCCTTTACTTATGAACGTTCAACTTACGAACTTTCAGACATACGAACGAAGAGGATCTTTAAGTCCAAATTGTGTTCACTGGTCTCCCGTTTCCTGTCCGCAACATCAAATTTTTTTTCTGCGCTCCAGTTCCGCTACTCTCGCCGCGCAGTAGCGTAGCGTGCATACTCCCGGCATCCTAGTTCTTTTTCCTTGCGTATGCCCTTAAAATGATGGTGAATAACGACTTACGAACATTTCAAGTTGCGAACGGCCGTTCAGAACTTATCTCGTTTGTGAGTAGAGGGGCGTCTGTATTAGATTCAGGGTGTCCCTCCTATTTTCAGAACAGCCTGGGTTTTGAGTGGGATTGTGCACCCAGGGGTTAACTGTTCCTTCTCCCGCTGCGTGTCCCTCAGAATGGTACAGGATCTGGATATGAAGGTTATCGTGTTCCCGCACTTTGGGAAGAACATCCCAAAATCTTACAAGATGAGTCCCGACGCCTTCATACAGGTGGCGCTGCAGCTGGCTTACTTCAGGTGCGTCCTGCCGGCTGCCGGCCCTTTGGCCTGGAGCGCTTTCAGCCCCAATGCAGCTCCTTTAGACCGTCGTTTCTGCATGTATCACTTTACATATCATGCTAATTTTTAATTAGTAGGTTAATTGCTTTTGGTTTCTTTGTTCTGTTTATTGTTTTAAGGACTTATGCCTTAAAACCATATGCCTTTTTTCTTGAATAATTCTGAACAATTACTGATGCCCAGTTCCAGAGTGGTTTGCATGCAACATGTTTGTTAGTTAACTGGATAAAAGGTTAATTAGTTTTTAGGTAATCAGCTAAGCATCAGCAGGGATGTAAATATAGTGAAGGTTTGGTGGTTTTGTTCTCGGGGCTGATTGTGGTTTCTGTAACCCCCCCCCCATCTCTTGTCATACTTCAGGATGTACCAACGTTGCTGTTCCACGTATGAGAGCGCCTCCCTGAGGATGTTCAGACTGGGCCGTACTGACACCATCCGTTCAGCCTCTATCGACTCGCTCAACTTCGTACGCGCCATGGATGACTCCGCCAAGCCGGTCAGTCCTCAGCAGCAGCTCCTGTTCATTTCTCATCTCTACCCTTACTGCCCAGGTCTCGATTTCATGTCCATCTGTGTTAACAGAACACAGAGAAGGTGGCCCTGATGGAGAAGGCTGTGAAGGCCCACAGAGCCTACACTGACATGGTGAGTCCAGTGCTGTTCGAGGAAATACAGCAGCGTATTGCATAGTGGTTAAATGCCTGGATCAGCCACCGGAAGATTATGGATTTACATCCTGGTGGAGGTATTTTCTCTAGTAACCTTTAGCATGGCACATCATATGGGTTTCCTCTGTTAATATTCTTCTGTACCGTTATAGGGTTATACAGTTGCTCAGTGGGTAGCAATATAGCTTCAAACTCCAGGGTTTGGCTGTGATTGCTGGCCCCTGCCCAATTTATATATGAGAAGTGTATCGTGACACCCGAAGGTTAGTAATCTGTATAATCTAGGCGTATCCTTATATTTATTAAATGTGTCGAACTTTAAACTGCAAAAAGTACGGCCATACTGACATCTTTTTACCTCGCTTATCCACAGTATCTCCACTTTTCAAAGATGTTCTGGCTGCTGAGTTGTTCCTTTCTCCACCGCCACTTCAATGCTTATCCCTTCCATAATTTACCAAAACAGTAGCACGTGGTGCGCTCCGCTAACCGAATTTAATAAACATAAGAATACGCCAGATTTATACAGATTACTAACTTTTGGGCATTATAATATGCCTCTCACTTATATTTTAGGCGTGCTACCAATCTTCTTACCAAATTATGGGCGTAAGTAAACGTCCATATAGTACTGGAAAGTCAGCGTTGAGAAAAATGTTTGTGCCCGTCGTCTAAAGCCCTGGTGATTATTGTGCATGCGCCATATTATCGCTGTTATATCAGGATGTGATGTCATGAAGCCATAGTTTCCTCCCACAGTCACTCAGCTGGTACCTAATTGCTAATGGACTGGTTTTCTGTCAGGGTCTACATCCTCTTCCTTATGCCCCAGACTGGCTGTGAACCTGTGCTAGATAAGGGGCCCAGTTAAATGCTATATGAGGTGACTTTGTCACACCATTGGCTAAGAGTTTGGGATCTATGTTTTGGTTCCTTCTCCCTTGCAGGCAATCCGCGGTCAGGCCATAGATCGCCATCTTCTGGGCCTCAGGCTCCAAGCCCATGATGACTTGATGTCCATGCCTAAGATCTTCATGGACACCTCTTATGCCGTGGCCATGCACTACAATCTCTCCACCAGTCAGGTAGGCTGTAATCCTCTGGGTAGCATGTCCAAAGATGGTACATTCATCTCCAACCATTGACTGAGTCTGAGGAATGCATTCAATTCCTCTGACTGGCCTGAAACGGAGGTCTCGGCAAAATTCCAAAAATTATTTTCTATTGATTAGAATTTATACATGTAGCCACTTTTCCCTGATATAATAATATAACACCAGTAAAATAATCATTTATGTATTTTGTTAATTGCATTTGGTCAATTTAATTTGCTCTGAACATGTGAACATCATCCTCACTGCCTTTTCACAGAACCAAAGATTCGTGGGTTAATAAGTATTCACAATACGGGAAGGCTGTTTCAGAAGGTTGACAGAGATGGACCCTCAGTTTTTGAGTGGAATAGCCCTTAATGAAGACAGAACAGGCTTGTTGTCTTAGCAACGCACAGATATTCCTGACGCACTCTGTGCTCCCTCTTAAGGTCCCAGCCAAGACAGACTGCGTGATGTGCTTCGGGCCAGTGGTGCCGGATGGCTATGGCGTCTGCTACAACCCCCTGGAGAACCACATCAACTTCTCCGTGTCGGCTTTCAATAGCTGTGCAGAGACCAATGCCACAGAGCTGGCCCACGGCCTTGAGGGGGCGCTGCTGGACATGAAGGTCCTGCTGGAGCAGACGCCCAAGGCCAGGCTGTGATAGTGGGGGCATTGCCACACACAGCAGCCAGGGGGCAGCAGGTTCACCTTTTGCATTTAGCTGGAATAGACAGGTGTGTGTGGAGGGAAAACATAACACCTTCCAGAAATGGTTGAATAGGAAGCACTTTTTAAAATTTTTATCAAAATGATCCTGGAGGCTTATAAGTGTCGTGTTACAGCTACATATGACAGCTGCTGTTGGACAGTGTGACTGGAACATGAACAGCTTTGATGACCTTGGGGGTTTGGAGAGCTGCTGAAGGGAGAGTTTGCTGCTGATGACCCTCCATAATCATCCAATTCGGTGACAAAGGGCTTGGCTATTTTTACTTTGGATGTTTTATGAAAACACTAATCAGGCAAAAAAAAACTAATTATCTTCATATCACTTGATGCTTCTTGCAAAACAATAATTTGTGTCCCCCTGCCTGGTGCCCTGTGATGGACTAGAATCCATTTCAGGGCGCCCTTTGGTAGTCTGGCATCCATGTCAGGGTGCCCCCTGTCCATCCCGTCTAATCATGACCCGCTGAGGGATAAAGTTTATGGAACATGAATGCATTACTCTTTCACCTTACGTCCTCTCAGATTAGGACCTAAAAAGAGCTGCCGTTGTGTATTTGTTTACATGTTTCTGAGCCCTTTTTAAGCATGACATCTGGGCATAATCATCTTCTCAAGCACTTACTTTCTGCCTTTACACTGCCCATCATTCCAGTAAAATGTTAGTGGTCTTAAAATGACATCAGCTGTCATCGAGTTTGAAGTCTGAGTTTACTCAATCCATTTTTTATTTCCACTCTGATTCTGGTTATCGAAGCACAGAGATTTATCGGCATCTGATTTATTTTTTTCCCGCCTGACATACATCCTGTTATGGATGAGTGACAGTAGGCACTGTAGGCTCTCTCTGTGTAATGTTACCTTTCTCTCGCTGTGAACCATGTCTGCTGCCTTTCACATAGTGCTAATACAGCTGAGAATGGGACTGCAGTAACCAATTGAACCAATAAGGTTAAACATGTGGGTGATTGAGCATGGACGCATCCTGATTTGCATACTTTCGGGTATGACTATTACATGTTTACCCCAATGGAGAATGAAAATATTTGATTCAGGTCCTGTATGCATTTTGCATATTGTCACATGTGCCAGTTTGTTTTAAACTACAATATGGTCTTATGTTTGATTTCCTTTAATTTAGAAAACTTAGTGTTTTTTAAAAATGTCATATTTTGAAAATGTAATATTTGATTCGAGTACATAAACATCTTCGATTACTCTTGTGCTTTGTATATATGTGAATGAATATGATCTAAGTGAGATTCTGTGGACAGCATTTCAATAAAATAAAGATAAAAATCAGACCTAGTTGGATTCCGGGGGGATTCATCTATGCATAATATATTTCATATATGAAATAGGCAGATTCTGCTTCTTTCTGGATGATTTGTACAACGACCTTGGCTATTATAGCCCTATCTTATTATGATTATTATTATTTTATAAGATGGAGCTTGATGGATAGCCCGGAGGGAGTTTCTGTTAACCGGCAGCGTTACAATTACAGCACTGTGTTTTCTGTACTGTCAGTCGTCTTTAGTGAGATGTTCAGGAAAGAAAACGTATATCTAAATTAAGCAACTTGCTGTGAAATTTAATTTTAATCTTCGACAAGAAAAGTATCTGACAGTCTTTAAGAGCCATTTCATCGTTAGAAATATTGGTTTTAGCTTCTCCAGTTTGCGCTTGTAATTGACGCTGACCAAGATAAGCATTTAGAAGACTGATGTAAATGTGGTTAAACTCGCCCCTCAGGGGTGTTACGGAGAACTGTCTCTAGGGAGTAGCATACAAGTCATTGTCCTCACACAGCGGGTAGCATCCTAGCTAATCTAATTATTATTGTCAGTTAGATTTGCAGAGAGAATGGGGTCGTAGGCGCGGCGGGGGGTCTTGACCGCAGAACAGCTCCTACGTGGTGACGGAACCCGGAAGTTGTGGGAGGAGTTGGATTAATTAGGACACGCCCCCGACCTCACGACGTCACATATCCAGAAGTCGGCTCGGCGATGCTGTTATGAAAAAATGGCGGCTGACAGGAGGTGTGCGTTCAGGCGTGTTTTATTTATTTTGCTTATCGGATGGAGCCACTGTCGACTGCACCATCTCATTCTCAAGGTACGAAATAACGCCGATCGAGCTAAACTGGCCGCTGTCGGCACGGTCTAGTAGTATGGAGTCGTTCAACGCTTCCCCCCCCCGCGGCCAAGGGAGTAGCTATCTAGCTAGTAGTAGGTGGCTAGTTAGCGACCTGCACTAAGAAAGGCTTGAGCATAGCCGCTGGTAATCCTAAGGAATGGCTGGCTAAGTAAATTAAGCTGATTTAAATGTAGGACATTACGTTGCGGGAAACACCTTCAGCTACCTAAGTTCCGTGTATTTCGTTGCTCGTTGCCCTTGGCAGGAAGTTGTACATATATATCCGTATAAAAACGGGGCTGATTATATAGGGTACGTGTTAAGTTTTCGGTGGCGTCTGTCTCCTTGAGTAATGTTGACCGTATTTTCTTTTATCGATCGCTGGTTGGGTGGTTAAACCGCTGTGTCTCGACTGCTGGTCTATGTGACGCGGGTACGTGGTTCAGAGTTACAACGCAGTGCTCATGTGAGGACTTCAGGGGGTCAGAGGTGACCCCGGGGGACGGGAAGGGCTGGCGGCTTAGCCTGTTGATGCGTTAGGATTTCTGGTGGAATCACAGTGCACCCGGGACACATAATAGTCGAGGGTTATTTAAAAAGTGTATAATTAAAGAAAGTGACAGTCATGCCGAGTTATTTGAGTTCAGTGTAACACGATTTTTGTGTCGTCTTGTAGTGGGTTCGCAGTCAACTGTTACATGGAGACTTGTTTGAGATTTGTGTCCCCCCCCCCCCCCAGGATGATGTCCGGCACAGGGTTCATTTGAACTCCTTTGGTTTCTACAAGGATGGGTACATGAATGTGTCCATGAACAGTCTTGTTCTTCATGGCATCACCGACAGCGTCGATGACTCCACGGTAAAGAAAATTGCCGGCAGGATTTTTGTGTATTGCACTGTTAAAGACAAGTTCAAGAAATCCAGAATATTTCTGGACATGGAAATAAAATTTGTCTGGTCTTCATGCATAACCCCAATGCATATTCAGTTTTCAAACTTATGTTTAATTTAAACAAGAGAGATCCAAGTTAATTCGTAAAAACATCTCTCATATTTGTGTAATACAGATTAGTCCCTGACTGAGACCCTAGGGACTTCTCTAGGACTGTCTTTGTTTAAAGTAATGTAGGCACAGGAGTGAGCCATTTATGCTAATGCTAATTCGCGCTGGATTTGTATTTGAAGATCGGCTTCAGTTTGGACAGAACCAACAGCAATGGCTTTTCGACGTACCTGGTGAGTGGAGCCCCTCTTTTTCCTCCTTTAGTTAGTCGTGTCTGGCCGTCATCATGTGAGACGGCACAGAGGTGTGATGGGTCGGGTGTGAGCTGATGGTGCATGCATGCTTTTGCAGGACGAAGATGTGGATTACTGTGCGCTGAAGAAGGCGCCAACCAGTGACGCGGCTGTAGCTCTGCTGCTGATCGACTTCGAGCATAGCAAGTGAGTGATGTGGAGCGATGTGGAGTGATGTGCCGTCAGGGCAGAGGGGAATCTCAGATAGTGTGGCTGTTGTCTCAGTAAATACCAGTGCTGTTGGTCACCCTGGAGGCTCTTCACGTTGCCTTCACTGGGTTTCTCCTTCATGGACAATTCTCCTCACACAGACAGCTAGTTTCTTAAGGAGCCCAAGATGCTATTAGGTTTCATTTTAGGGGGATTGAATTCCTCGGCCAGATATATGTTCTCCAAGGCTTTTTTCCCCATGGTGGGTGTGACTTAGTATATTGTGTCACAGGCAGCGGTTGGTCCCTTTATTGGTTTCATTGGTTTACTGGTGATGATTGACAGCATGGGACAGTTCCACCCCCCAAGTGTACCTGTGATATGCAGATGCACGATATATCGGTTAGCGTCGGACGTCCGTTAAAAATCAAGACATCAGCATCGCTCTGATGTGTCAAACTTGATCATATTGCTGGCCAATATTAAGATTTCAGTCAGTATTCAAAATTAGCAGCTACAGAGCTAAAGTCATAACTACTAAAATGAAGGAGATGATTATATTGGTCGGTCAGCCATTTTCCATAGAGGAAGACGAGGGATTTCATCAGCTTATTCACCTCTTTGCTAAAGTCTCCCAAGTCAGCGGTACTTTGATGTCGCGATGTCTGCATTATATGATGTCGCTACACACATTTTATAAGATCTTAAGAAGTAACATCATCAACATGAGTTTTATTAGAGATATGTGGAGCTCAGAGGTTAGCTGCATATCGGAATTATTTACTGTGTATCGGCAATATTTGGCAAAAATACAATAATGTGCAAAAGTCTGAGGCAGTCAAAGAAAACGTTTGAAGCTTTTTATCTGGACAGTAAGTGTATATGCAGATTAACAGGATAAAACTGACAACTTCTACAAAGCATAACATGTTGGATGGCCAAATGAACACTGCTTTTGTCCCCAAACCTCTCCTTAGTGGCACCTCGACCTTTCTATGTATTCATTACATTTCACAACCATCTCACTTAACTAATTAAAATTAAGTAACTTAATGTGGTGTTGATTAGCCAAACAAGGTGTGTTAGTGGTCAAGTTACGAAAATACATGGATGTATTGGGGGGAAGGTTGTGGAATATATGATTACGCTGACACACTGTGACAGACATATAACCTATACCAACATGAAGATCATGTAAACATTATTTTCTTTGACTGCCTACAACTTTTGCACATTAAAAGTATTTCTTGTAAAGTCCTTAGCTGGAGAACCTAAACTGTAATATTCGTGATGAACACACAGCTAATCTTTTTAGTTCCTTGATTTGTGATTATAAAATGGTAGTGCTCGAGAAATCAAGTCAAAAAAGACATGGGTGTATTGGATTATTGTTTCAAATACTGGGGTGACTTTTGGCTCAGCTGTAACACTTAGACACGAAATCACAGTTTTATACCAACACGATTTAGACGTCGCACACTACCGTAAATCGGTTATCTATATCAGTGCACCACCGATTCACATTGTGTGGCATCGCTTAGGGTGAGGATGAAAACCTCAATGGAGGACAGCACGTTCCCTGCCATCGTGTCCGAGGTGCCCAAGCCACCTTTGGCAGAGGCGGGCGTGAAGAAGGAGGCGGAGTCGGGTACCAAGCACAATCCTTCGTCTGCTCCAGTCAGAGCCAAAGGTAAGTTTGTCAGTGGCGTTATCCTTAATTAGGTACCTCCCCGCTTAGAGTCCTCCTAACCCTAACGCACAGCAGGACGTCTCACTGCAGGGTTCTACCAGGAACTATTTACAGGTTTAGCTCCTGTTTTTCTCTGACTGGCTGTTCAGTGACTCTCACTTTTCTGGATACCCATATATGTCTGGTACTTCTGTATCTGGCAGTTGCCATGTTTACGCCGGTGTTTTGGTGATGCAGACGGCAGTGACAGGTGGTGCTGATGGTGTTTAAGATCTCTTTTCTGTTTCAGGGGATGGTGAGGCCAGAGAGAGGCGTGACGCCACGCAGGTAGGTCTACTCCTAAGGCTGTCTGGGTCACACAGGTGACCTCTGACCTCTTCTTTTACTTGTTGTCTTCTTGCACCTATTATTGCCACACAGCTGCGATACACATAAATTCAGATGATTATCTCTGCCAGATATCCATCCTTCTTCTCACTGCTCATCCAAGTCAGGGTCCCTAGAGGCCGGAGCCTATCCCAGGTAGTAGAGGGAACGAAGCTGGGATGCCAGCTCAATTCAGGGCTCCTACACCTGCACACTCACAGACAGATACCATGGTCAAATTAAGAGACACACTTAGCCTGTGTGCATGTCTATGGACCATGGGAGGAAACCTGAGGACAGTCACAATAAGGGGATATCATACATACGCCACACGCACACAGGTAGGACTCAAATAACCCAGCCCTGGAGGTGTGAGGCGACAGTACTGCCCACTGAGCCACTGTGGTGCCCTTCTGCTAAATCTGTGAATTCATCTCAATGAAGCACTGCTATGTTTAGACTGAAAGGTCTGTAAGGTGTTTCCAGCCCGGCCAAAGTCTCCGGTTCCCTAACGTTTCTTGTACTCTGTCAGTGAGTGGAACTCGACAGTGTCGTTTTTGTAACGAAATGCCGTAATTGGTGACTTTTGTCCTTAACAGGGCGTTAAGACTGATTTGTCGTACCCCCTCCAAATACAGGGGAGCAGCTACTCCTTTCAGGTGAGCTTTGGCTTCCCTTTTATTGTTATTTTTATAAGCCTCTCTGCACAGAGACATGCTGGCTGACTGCTCCTCTGCTTCCAGTTTCACTTCATCGTCAGCAATGAAAGCCAGCAAGGTCTGTACAACTTGTACTTTCACAACTGCTACATGGGGCACAAGCAACAACCAGGACCTCTGCGCTTCAGTATCGATGTGAGGAGCTTAACTTCCTTTTTCCCTCCTGCCCTCTCTCTCCGTTTCTTTTCCTACCCTCTTTTTCTTGTTCCCTCCATTTCATCTCCGCACTTCTTCCTCCTTTCCTATCCCTCATTTTGCTCTTCTCAACTCTCTTCTTCTCTCCATCCATTTCCCCTAATTTTTCTCCTCTCATACCTACCCACCCTTGGTTGCCTGTACTTTCCTCTGTCATGGATTTTGTTACACAGATGCCTTTGAATTTGTCCCCTTTCCCGCTCCCTACCTCAGTGACTATCTGTTCTTATTCATTTTCACTCTTGCTTCACTGCCTTTGCTTTCGCTTCTGCCTCACTGACTCTATCTGTCTGTTTTTAGTCCTGCCTCAGTGACTGACTCTGTCTGTTTTTGGTCCCACCTCAATGACTATCTCTGGTAGTGTTCGCTCCTGCCTCACTGACTCTCTGTCCATTTTTGGTTCTTCCTCTTGAATGCCGCCGCTCTGTTTGGCTCCCCAACCCGCCTGGGATCCAGATCAAGATCGAGGAGAAGAACCCAAACAGCTACCTGTCCGCCGGCGAGATCCCCCTGCCCAAGCTCTACATCTTCATGTCCATGTTCTTCTTCCTCATTGGTGTGCTGTGGGTCCACGTGCTCCGTACACACAGGTCAGTCTCACAGAGGAGCAGCCACATGCCACTGCAGTTTGTGGCCTTGTGCTTCTACATGAGCTCAGAGGATTAAGGGATGGTCTCAAGTGTCTTATCTGAACTCGTATTCAATTATTTGTTTCCCAATTATTAAAGTATTTTGATGCCTTTTTGGGATCAATAAAGTTTATCCTTTATTTAATCTTAAATTTAATCTTAAAATTAATAGATGCAGTACCAACATTTGCCAGTAGATGGCAAAGAACTAACTTCTTTTTTAAACAAGGACATCGTATAAACTTAGACTTTTCTGAATGACAGGTGAATATCATGCAGAAAAACTACAAAAACTTTGATTTATAATTGGAACTGGTTTTGAGAGCAGGCTTTGATTACATAATATAGGTTGCTAACTTGTACCTAACATCAGACTTTCAATAAACTTTACACTGGTTACGTACATAAAATAAGAACAGCTATACCAGTGCATGGTCACGAAAGTACTTAAGGAGCGTAGATGAAGTATTTTTCGGCATCAAGCTAGCAAACTAGCTGTAAGAGAACTAAAAATATAAGAATGATCCATCTGTTTTAAGAGTTCACAATAAATATGCTGTTACCCATGTTGACCTAGTTATAAATGGGTATAAATAGATGTGCAATCAGGGCAGAGAGGACGGTTGGAAGATGTATTTTTTCTTGAGAGTATGACATTTAGAGCTTCCCCTTGAGGGACATCCGGTGTCCTGGAATCAGGTCTGGTCTGTGTTTTACACTCAATATCTCCGTCACTGAAGCAACTTCACGTGGCACGTTGAGCATACATCTTATCCGCGTGTTGTAACTTGGCAAGAGTGAACACGCTCTCCACACATGGCCCAATACAGGATTTACAGCCTCATTTAAGGTTTTAGGGAAGAAAGAATTCAAATCCTTATCAAATCCCTGGCTTATCTTTCTCTCTGCTGGTCTTTATCTGTCTCTCTCCCTCTCTCTCTTCCTCTCTCCCTCCCCCCTAACCTGTTCCTCTTTTCCCTCAGGGCCGATGTCTATAAGATCCACTGGCTGATGACGGCTCTTCCCTTCACCAAGTCCCTGTCCCTGGTCTTCCACGCTGTAAGTGTCCAAGCAAATCGGCAGGACCTCAGCCCGATTCCTTCCTCGTCACTGGGCATGGTGGATGTGCTGTGGTATGCAGGCTGTGTGAGGGAGTTTTCAAAGTGCCAAATTCTGCCTTTTCTGGATTTCTGGTTATATGCACACAACAATAAAACAATATCGCCTTCCAGCACCAGCACATGTTTATAAACCTTTTTTTTTATACGACTTAAGGTTGCAGTTGAAGTTTGTGTGATTTAAAAGGATTTGTCCCAAGAGCAGAGACAAAATTGCTTGTAAAAATGGTGCAGGGCACTAAATAAAATGTGATTGATTCATTTGATTGATTGATTGACCATTCTTCTTTTCAGATTGATTACTACTACATCTCTAACCAGGGGTTCCCCATTGAGGGATGGGCAGTGGTGTATTACATCACACACCTGTAAGTCATGTTTTGAACTCCTGCTTTGAAAAGCGTCACACAGCTCCACAGGCCGGTGTGCTGTCCAAAGTGGGCTTCCACCTCTGCATTCAGCAGAGTGGCGTTACTGTCTGGATGCCTCTCTGAATGATTCAGCTGTAAATTAGTCGCTAACTGAGAAGTGACTCAGAAAGACACTAAGACAAACCCACTGCTTCCCTGTAATCATTTCAAATCTGTCTGGTTTTAAAACTGTAGACAATGAATTCAGTGTTAAAGCTGTAAAAGACAGTTTGTATTTGTGTCTTTCCCTTTTTAGACTGAAGGGGGCACTCTTGTTCATCACAATCGCATTGATCGGAACCGGCTGGGCCTTCGTCAAACACATCCTGTCAGATAAAGACAAGAAGATCTTCATGATCGTCATCCCTCTGCAGGTGTTTGGGAGCCACACAGCCTTTTGCTGCAATGCAAATATTTTTCCAGCCATATTTTTCCACTGAAGCTCCACCCACTTACAAGAGGTAAACACTGAAATCTGAGTCCTTACTGGCATATGTCCTCTCTTGCGCCCCGCCCCGGGGGGGGGGGGCCCCGCGCGGGCGGGGGGGGGGGGGGGGGGGGGGGGGGGGGGGGGGGGGGGGGGGGGGGGGGGGGGCCGCG
>JAODKC010000117.1:7630769-7650695 GCA_026777985.1 Mormyrops attenuatus | reverse complement strand
CGTGACCCCACTTGACCTCCCTTTGATCTTTCCCTAATCCTGGCTCCGCCCACTCCCTTTGATCTCTTGACCTCTTGACCTTTAGGTCGTAAAACTGTCACTTTGACGAAAGGCGTATTCCTTCCCTCTCTCTACTGTACTTTATACAGTATTTTAACCATTTTTCTTTAATTGTAAGATGCTTAAATGTACTTTTCTAAACTGAGAAAATCCATCTATCCATCCATCCATCCATCATCTGACACCGCTAATCTTATTCAGGGTCAAGGGGGGCCCGGAGCCTAGCAAGGCAGGGAACAACCTAGGATGGGGCATCAACCCATCGCAGTAAACTCAGATAATGTGAAATCAAACGCACTACACAGTCCTAGTCGAAAGTTGCTCTATGTACAGCAGATTTATTTAATTGTCCATTATTTTCTTGTGTCTAACTTTTGCTATGTGTAAAGACATTTTTAAAGTTTTGCTATTTGGTTTCACCATATGCCTGTATATATTGCAATACTGAAATGATGATAATGTTTGACTTGATTTACTTTTGTCCAAAGTGACATACAAGTGGGGCAAAAAGCAAGTGGACTAGGCTTAAGTGCACCCTAGACTGAACTGAATGCCCACCCACTGAATGCCCAGGTGTAGATGTAAGCCATATACTGGAGCAGGACCTACACAATATCTTTCAAACAAAGCACGAACAAAATTCGACTACTATTCAAGTCAGCGAAGTGCAACACTAATAGCATTTAATGATGCAGGCTAAAAAAGGCGTTCCTGGGACAAATGGGACAAATCTTGAGGCATTTCTTGAACACCTCAGATAAGAGGAAACCGGACATTGTTTCACAATGTGACACTTGTGACATACTGTATATAACATACAATATATGTTTTGATTATAACTTGACAATGAAAGTACACACTGATGCCGCAATTAACCAGAATCGCATAGGCTTTCAACGTTTCTGCAGATTAAAATGCAACTTCAGGGAAGCTTACCCGTCCGGACGAGAACAAATGACGGCCGGTTTTCCATTACCACCCTGTGTAAACAAAGAAGAAGATCAATATCAGAACGACTGGCGTGCTTTCTCTAAAATAGGATAGTTATGCGTCCCTTTAAGTCCTAACGTTCGACCGCATAAACCTCCAAGGTCTCCCAGAACGTTAAAATAAGGTTAATAGATCCGCTAACGGGACACAGGACGCGTAAGCGGCCATAGTGCAGCACGTGTAGCCCGAAGTGTAAACACAGCGACTGCTCTGACGGCACGTACGCTACATATACACATAATATTGGACAGCGATTATAAACATCTGTTAAGTTACTCATTTATGTATTTACATTACTGTTATTCTTATTATTTTAATGTATACTCTCCCTCTCTTATATAAAGTATCATGCCTATTTAGGCACTACAGGTACAGTATAGGTGAAGAATACCGTTTAGATTTATACACAGTGTACATGATGTTTGCATAACGTCCAGGTCACCTAACGTCTTATTGGACAGAACGTAATCCGGACGCAAAGTGACACAAACCTGTAATAACACGGTATTATAACAATTTAATCGCACAGAAAATACTGGGAAGTTCACGGACGCTTTTATGGTGTTTTAGGCCGCCGACCAGTTTGCGCTGGTTTACCGTTTTCCTTCGAGATTTCGACTCTCGTCTTGAAGTGACTAATATTTTTTTAAAATCCATATTCGTTAGATTTCCATGTGCCGTGCAATGAACTTGTTTCTCGATCGGAGTTGTTCTTAGCTCCGCCCCTGAAGCCTGTTGCTATGGTTTCACAAACACTGTAGAATAGGTTGGCTTCCAACAGCTGAAACACACGTATTTATCGCTGTTTTACCGTTATGATTGTTAGAAGTGGCAGGCTCTGACACATGTGATTTAGTATTTTGCTTGTAATAGAACTCTTGCTCACAAGCATACAGCGGAAAGTTCAGCAGCATTCCCCTAGAACTTTCTGTAGAACCCCTCCTGGCCCACCAGTGCCATCAACTTGCCACTATCGTTTCAAGCGGTTTATTTCTCGCGTACACAGTTGCAGACATACAACATGTAGTGAAAAGTAGCCCTGGTCACTCTGAGCAGCTGTGCATGATAAGGGAGTAACAAAATGTAGAAAAATAAAGAAAAATAATAATATAAGATAAAAAATATATATATATGAAATGGTCAGCTGTATATAATCTATATGTAAGTGATAGGTAAAAGGTATTGTGCTGTGCAATATAAGTGCAATGTGCAAGAGGTCTGAGATATGTAACAACAATTTGGACAGTCTGAAAGCAGTACTCATAGCATTATGTCATTGTTACAGTGACTGAAGAGTCACTGTAGAGTCCGGCTGAAGGCCTAGAGGCAGTGAGTACGTATTGTCCTGGTTTAGGAGTCTTATGACCTGGGAAATGCTCCTCCCTGACCTTTCAGTTGTGGTCATAAGGCTGCGGAAACATTTGCCTGAATTCAGCAGGCAAAACAGAGAGTTATTGGGGTGGGATGGATCCTTGGAGATTTTTGTTGCTCTGGTCTTACAGCGGCTGTTCTTGTCTTGTCGAAGTTTAGTATTTTTAAGAAAGATCCACCCTATTAAGGATACACATTTATACATTCTTTTATTTTCTCTTCAGACCGTTTCATTTTTGTGGAAGTTAAAAACATGGTAATCCTGCTTGCAGTTCTGCAAAACTGCAACACACGGTTAAACCGCTTATTACTAGGGGAAGAGGTGGTTCTAGGGTTGGTGGGGGTGGGGCAGTGTCCCCCTTACACGCTACTTGTGTCTGAAATAAATGTATCATTATTATTGCTATTACTATTATTTGCATTCATATGTAAATAATATTATTATTATGGTGGTGAAAAGCGAAGTTAACGACAGTTAATGACAGAAATAAGCAAGACAGTCTAAACAAAAAATCGGAGAGAGCTATATTAACGCAAAATCGTCTTATGCATCTTAATGCTGGTATTGTAGCGTGCGTAGTATTTGGAGGACATTAAGGTAAAATGCCCCCCCCCAATCAGAACAACCTGCTCCAGTCCAATCACCACTGGGTAGGGAAAATGTGAAGCGGTTTCAGGCAAAAAACGCATACGACCGGGGTAAAGTCATCTCTTGTCCGCAGCAAAATATTTTGATTGAAGGAAAAAAACCTTTTAAATTAAAAATGTGTTTTTGATCAGAATGTCCGTCATTAATTCCCCTTAGTAATGACCTGGTTTCAGGTATGATGAAGCAATCGTTTTTATTTATTTTGGTTAATTTAATATATAACATAAGAACATATGTTAACCAACCAAACAACAACAATAACATAAGGCTTATCACTCGGCAAAATCAGTACTATCTTTTCATGTAGGCATAATGTAAGCACGCGTGACAGTGTAAAGAAAATGTGCGCGGAAGGTAGAGCCGGTGTTCTGTCGAGTTGAGCTACTTTGTCGAGTTATTCTACCGTAGTGCTAATCGATAACCCTTACCCTAACCTTAACCCCGAAAAAACCCCTAAAACCCTAACCCTAACCCCCCCCCCGAACGCCTAAAAACCTAACCCTAATCCCAAGACGGTGAAACTGCACATGCGCAGAAAGGCTCGATAGAACACCGGTATTAAAATGTAAAATTTCTGTGTGTCGAGTTGAGCTACCTATCGAGACGTGCTATTAAGCCTTTCTGCGCATGTGCAGTTCCACCGTTTTGGGATTAGGGTTAGGTTTTAGGGGTTAGGGTAAGGGCTATCGATTAGCACTACGGTAGCCTAACTCGACAAAGTAGCTCAACTTGACAGAATACCAGGTTTTTCAGCCACTGGTCCGCGGCCCGGGGCTGGCTGTGAATGGGCTGTGTCGGGCTACGGATCTGTAGTAGGGAAACACGATCCGATCAGTAATGGGTCGCCACACGGATGCAAAACGCAAAATTTCCGGAGGCCCCCTCCCCCGATCGGTGATATCCACTGAGGGGGAACCCCCCCTTATTTATTTATAGCAGTCATCATGTCCTTATTTCTTATGGGGAATATATCCTCCATTTGTCTTTCTAGAATTTCAAGAAGTGAACTCCTGTAAGACTGACTTGGTGTCATTCATTAATCAGGTCCATGTCCCACCATGCACTGCACCAAATTAGCAGTCAGCTGCATGTTTACTATCCGCTTTGACTTTACTGTGGGCTGCACAACATAAGCAGATGACCTAATGAATAATCTCTTCAGAAATATTTCAAAGCTTCCAAAAAATGCACTGATTACCTACCCAGCCAAGCACATATCTAATGAATGTGCTTGCAAAATCCACTGGGATGGTTTAAAAACATAAAGAACTTTCTTAACTGTACTAAGAGCCTGGAGGCTTCTGTGTGTAAATCAATTGATGCATTGAATGTAATCAAGGCACAAAAAAAGAGTCCATCCACCCAATTTTTGCTCCATTTCCCAGAAGAGTGGCAGCTGTTACAGCTGCAAAGAGGGGACCAACTCCATATTAATACTTGTGGATTTAGAATGGGATGTCATAAATATTCCCATAGGTGTAATGGCCAGGTGTCCCAATACTTTTGTCCTTATAGTGTGTGTGTGTGTGTGTGTAAATAGATATAGATGGATATATAATGTGTGTGTATATATTATACACACAAGGTCAGTATATGCATCACCATCTAGAAAGTAAATCTCTCATATAATTAAAATGTATTATATAATTATTTGTTTGCTAGATTAAACAACATTCTTGCGTTGTGTGATTGCATAGAATTTCTTTGAGTTAAAATTAATTAAATTCTTCTCAACCCTGCAATAGATGCATTCTTGATAAAGGAGGACAGGGCCTCCTTTATCAAGGCCCATGACTGTTCCTCCATTGTGATTCACATTCATGAAAATCTGTGGTAGATGGGTGATGTCAACCACCAAGCTTACAAGTTTCCTGGGATGCTTTTCCAGCTGTCCACTTATATGCTCAGCACTCATTGGCCGCTTTTCCTTCACTCTCTGGTCAGACTCCTCCAAAATCATCTCTACTGAGTTTAGGTCAGGTGGCCAGGTCAGGTGATGCGGCGCTATCGCTCTCCTGTGTAGGCGGCTTGGCGTGTCCAAACTTTTGGTTCGTATTGTAGGTTCTGCCTGTGTCAAGCAATGTTTTCATTTGATTCATTGTGTGTACCAAATTGAAAATGACGTACTGAAAGGCAGGTGATTTAAGTGACACTGAATGTAGCATGGTTGGTGGTGCTAGGCGGCCTGTTATGAGTATTTCAGAAACTGCTGATCTACTAGGGTTTTCATGCAGAACCATCTGTATGGTTTACAGAGAATGGTTTGAAAAAGAAAAAATATCCGGTGAGCGGCAGTTCTCTGGGCAAAAATGCCCTGTTTATGGCAGAAGTCAGAGGAGAATGGCCAGACTGGTTCAAGCTGATAGAAACACAACAGTAACTCGAATAGCTTCTTGTTACAACCAAGGTATGCAGCCTTTCTGAATGTGAAACCTTGAAGCGGAATTTCTGAATGTGAAACCTTGAAGCGGAATTTCTGAATGTGAAACCTTGAAGCAGAGTACAGTAACAGGAGACTGCAGCAGGTGCCAGGCCTGTCACCTAAGAACAGGAGAATGAATTAACGGCAACCAGAACCAGGAATGAACACAGCTAGAGGGAGAAAGAGGCCTAAGGAAAGGGTTAGACTGCAGAACGGGATCAGAGTTCATGTTTACAATATACACATACAGTGCAGTGAAAACAGAATTTTAGAATTTTTGTTGCAAATTTATTGTATTCTCCAGATGGGGAATGTGTATGGATTTGAGATTGGTCAGCCACCACAGATACTTTGTTGATCACTCAAAAAGAATTTGATGCATCTTTATTAAATTCTGCAGATACATTATTTTGGTGATGGACTGGAATTAATCTAATTTTGAGAAAGATTGCACCATTATTGAAGCTGTGCTAAATAGTGATAGCAAAGGAAAGGGCAATTTAGGCATATTTGAAGGATTTTTCTCAAACTTTGCTGACATAAAATTTGCATCAACAACTGGGACTGATCGAATTTTGAGACCAATCACCCAAAAACTGAAGCAACACCGCTTAGTAGCAGCTAAGGGAAGCGTGAAAGCACACGACATTTTACCTTTTGATTTACTGTTCCCTAAAAACATTTTATGACTGAAGATCTACACTTGCTGTCATTTTGAGACAATTTGCCCAAAACACGAAGTAGCAGCAAAGCTGGGTTATGCAGCATTCGGAATTGTATTGGGAATGGCTCTGAAATTACAATTCAATTTGTAAATCTGAATTGAATTTGAATTATGGTTCAAAACAGGATTCAGAATAGCAATTCACATTTGAATTTAAGGAAGTAGAATTAAAATGGAATTGATTTCATATAAATTCATGTATATATAATGGTGCTAGAAAGGTTGTAAACCCTTTAGAATTTTCTTTATTTCTGCATAAATATGACCTAAAACATGATCAGTCCTAAAACTAGATAAAGAGAGCCTAAATAAACAAACGATAAAAAAACATTATTCCTGTTCCTTGTTTTGGTGAAGAAAATGGTGTTACTTTTTCCCACGCACATAAATGTATATGAACCTCTAGGATTATTAGTTCATTTGATGGGGAAATTCAGATGAATCAGGTGTGAGGTAACTCAAAAAGTATTTATCTTGTTTTGTTCAACCTTTTAAATGGGTTCTAAGGGTGAAGCTGTGGACCTGATCAAAGTTTGAGACCAATTGCACCAAAATTGAAGCAGCACCTCATCGTAATGGCAAAGAGAAGGGCAACCTCAGACATTTCATCTAGTCAGCATGATAACTCAAAAATGATTTGTTGGATCTTTTGCAAACTTTACAGACACATTGTATGGGCGAGCATCTAGAAACATTTCAATTTTGAGATTGCATCAAAACTGACAAAGTGACAGCAAAGGGAAGGGTGACCTTGTGAACAGGATAACTCTGGTGTGGAAACTGCAAAGGCCCAGATCACAAGTCTCCCCCAACGAATAGTGAGGATAGTAGAAAAGTAGAAAAGGTCATAGGAACCTCTGTACCTACCCTCTTGAATGTCAACAACAAATGTTGCAGCAGCATAGCCTTCTTCATCGCACAACATCTCACACCTGTCAGACAGCCTGTTCATCTCCCTTCAGTCTGGAAAAAAGTTCCAAAACATTCCATCCAAGCCCACCAGGCTCAGGCAGTTTTTCCTCCCAGGAAATCAGGCTACCTACCACAAACACTTATAAAATGTAGATTTACACTGCAATGTTTCTGTTATTTATATATACTACTGCAGGGGTACTCAGGGTGTGGGGGGGGGGTTAGAGTTGGGATAGATCGATCACACGATCTGGATTATATTGTATTACACCAAGTGATTACCCCTGGTCTACTGCCCACAAGCACTGTAGTGCACTATGGTTTGTTTGTGTTACAAGCACAATTGTAATTGTTCTTGTATTTATTGTGTATTGTTTTGCACTGTTGTGTATTGTATTTAATTTAATTTTTATTGTGTTATGTATTCCTCCTGGTACTTATTGCTCAGTTGTGATTATCTTAGCCGTTTTATGGACCATAGAAGTGTATTTTCATGTGTGTGGAATGACAATAAAGTGACATGACTTGCTGTAGGTATGGTGCTTTGCATTTAGAAGTAATAAGCAAATAGTTTTACACCCTGTGTACAAAATAGTGATCTGATCTGGGGCTATACATAGTTTGATTCACATAATTACTTATTTTGATTTGTATTTTTGTATGACCAGTAGTATTGTTACAACAATACTTGTATAGATGTGTTGGGAGTAGTTCAGTTAAAAGTGAGAATGTCCTTCTGTGAGAGTCACTGCAAAGGAAAAGAAATCACACATACAGACGTGGACAAATTTGTTGGTAACCTTACCCAAAAAACAACAAAACACGACTATCTCTGAAATAACTTGAAACTGGCAAAAGTTTAATGGCTTCCCTTATTGTTTATTCTATATTTAGCACACATCAGACTTTGCTTTCGATTATTGATTTAGTTGAATATTTTACATAAAAAAAAGATGGTATCAATTTAATATTTTGTGGCACCACCTTTTGCAGCAATCACTGCCAATAAGCGATCTCTGTACTTCACAATAAGATGTCTGCATTTGGCAACAGGTAGTTTGACCCACTCTTCCTGAGCAAACTGCTCAAGCTGTCTCAGGTTTGAAGGGTGGCATCTGCACACTGCAATTTTCAGATCTTTCCCTAATTCTCAGCCATTCCAGAGTGCTTTTAGCTGTATGTTTTGGGTCATTATCCTGTTGGACCCATGACCTGCGAATGGGCTGAGCTTTCTGACACTGGGCAGTATGTTTCACTCCAGGATGCCTTGGTATTCTTGAGATTTAATTGTGTCCTGCACAGATTCAATGTTCCCCGTGCCTGATGCAGCAAAGCAGCCCCAAAACAAACCCGAGCCCCCTCCATGTTTCACAGTAGGTGTGGTGTTATTTTCTTTTAAACAATTTTTCTTCTTTAAGAACAGAGTTGATGTGACTGGCCAAAAAGCTCCAGTTTTGTCCCATCAGTCCAAAGGACATTCTCCCAGAGACTGTGGGGCATGCTTTTTGGCAAAACACATACCTTGATCTTGGAGCTCAGCTTGAATGGCTTTAGATGGTTTCCTTGGCTCTTTTTCTACCATCCACACTGTCCTTCTCATCAACCTGGGGCTGCATTTCCTCTTGTGTCCACGTCCTGGGAGGTTGGCTACAGTCACATGAACCTTATACTTTTTAATAATACTGGCAGCTATGGTCACAGGAACATGAAGCTGCTTGGAGATGGTCTTACAGCCTTTACTTTTAACATGGTTATCTGTAATCTTCTCTCGGAGTTCCTCAGACAGCTCTCTCCTGTGCTTTCTCTGGTCCACGTTCAGTGTGGTGACACAATGATACCAAACAACACAGTAGCATGTTCTGTCCCTTTTAAATAGGCTGAATGGCCGATGAAAAGCTTGAAGGCACCTGTGATAATTAATTAAACTAATTAAGGTTAAACACTTAGTTTGAGACATAACTATAATGCAAGGATAAATAGGTCTCTCTAGGGGCACCAACAAATCTGTCCGTATTATTTTAGCATATCCTTGTGAAACAAACCACAAATAATTTCTTTTCTCAGTTTTATTGGTTTACTCTATCACATACTAAAGGCATGCAGGTATACATACAGGTAGACAGGTGCTTTTAATTGAATCACTTTTCAGGGGAAAGAAGCATTGTTTCAATGAGCTGTAAGGACACCAACAAATTTGTCCACGTCTGTATATTCCCTTTGTTTAATTATATTAAAGATTAGTTATTCCATGAAGGTTACCTGCCTCCTGAGTCCTGACCGACACCTGCAGCGGCAGTGAAGTTACCTGCTCAAATCACGAGTATTTCTGCAAGTAGCATTTTTCAGTTTTTGATTTTCTTTAAAAGATTTGCTGACAGTCGATTTTGACACTAAAAATGTACTGTGAGAGACTGTGAGTTTGCAACAAAAAAACTGACAATATGTGTAGGTATCATTTGTAATTCTGACAAATCTGATCATTTTAAGGGGTGTTCAATAGTTTTGCAAGGCTCACTATACCTCAGATGTCTATAGCTGTTCTGAGCTCTTCTTGTTTCTGTTGTTCGAGAGATCCTTGAGATAACTAACACATTTCTTTTTTTTCCCCTTCACTTTTACCAGACCTTGGAACTGTGAGGAATGTTTACACTGAGAGCAGACAGAACATGAAAATTTTCACGTTCAAGATCCTCACGCTGACTGTCATCGGCTGTGCTGTTGCTGTACTATTTGTTTTGTACGTTAAAATGCATCTTTTTGATAGTGCTGCAATCGTTTTGGAAAAGACCGGTGCGTTTCCTGTGCCGGACCTCCGTGACATAAGCGTGACCACCGGAGCACTATTGCGTGTGCGAAATTCCACGGCTCTCCTCGTGTCAGCCTACTTCGACGACCGCTTCTCTTCCAGAACCGTACGCATCATCGCCATCATGAAGAGATCCCCGTTGCCTCAATTCTACTGCCAGTTCTACAACAATTCGTGGCTTGTTGCTGTTAGGGCCGAGGTCTTGATTCACCCTGACCACTTCTCCTTCCCTTACGGTACTGCATTTATTATGTGCCAGATGCCAAACAAGGCTGAAGTCGCTCCTTACGTCCGTGTTACTGCAACAGTGAGCCCGAAATCAGCTGGCCCATTCCTCCGTATCCGCCCTGTCGATCAAGGCAGGTCACTGGCCTACCCCCGCCAGTTCTCCGTGTGCATTTCCACCTTGTATGGGAACTACAGCAATGTCCTCCAGTTTGTGCAATCATTGGAGATGTATCGGACCCTCGGTGCCCAAAAAGTGTTTGTCTACAAGAGTGACTGCAGCCCCATCCTCCAGAGGGTATTGGACTACTATGTTGCTGAGGGCTTTATTGAAGTCATTGTTTGGGACATTCAGCACTACCTCAATGTATCCAGGAGCTGGCTGCCTTCTCTGGATCCAGGAGACTTGCATTACTATGGGCAGATCACCACCCTGAATGATTGTGTGTACCGCAATATGCCAGAGAGCCGCTATGTGGTCCTGAATGACATCGACGAGATTGTGGTGCCCACCCTGCATCGCGACTGGTTGGAGATGATGAACACACTTTCCTTAGCCCACCTCGGAGTGGAAAGCTTCCAGATTGAGAACAGTGTGTTCCGTACCAGTGTGACTGGTGACACGGGAGAGTTTAACCTTTGGGGTCATGTGCCTGGTGTCAACATTCTGCAACATGTACATCGTGAGCCCTACCGGAGGTTGACCTTCAATGCATGCAAAATGATTGTGAACCCACGTGCTGTAGTGTGGACCTCCGTGCACAAAGTCCCCTGGCTTGTAGGGGCCTCCATGTTGGTGCCCAGCTCCATAGCGCGGCTGCACCACTGCAGGAAAGATGATGACATGAAGGTGAGGAAGAAAGACCTAATCAGGGACACCACAATCTGGAAGTACCGCTCCTCTCTCATTAAGAACGTCAACCATGTCCTGAAAAAGGCTCTGACAAATCTAGCATAAATCAGGAGCTGGAGATTCCAACATAGTCCAACATATTTCTTGATTATTTTCCCCCACAGTGTAGTTACAGTAATTCAAAAAGCACTTGTTTACAGGTATCATTTAAATATAGACGTCATCTGTAATTTGGTTTGCCTAGCTGACAGAATGTTGCCTGATTGTGGACTGGTGTTGTGCCACAGGACTGATACTTGTTGTCTGAAATTATTTCCCATGTATTCCACCGTACAGCAGATGTCGCTATTTTTCAAAAAAAAAAAAACAACAATTGAAAGTGGCATATTGGAATCTTACACCTCAGAAGAAGGCAGGTTTCTTTATTAGATAATTCTCCTTTTTTGTTGGGTGGAGTGGTGGCTCTGAGGCTAGAGATCTGTGCTAGTAATCATAAGGTTGCATGTTGGAATCGAAAGAATGCCAGGAGTGATCCTTCTCCATTGGGCCCTTGAGCAAGGCCCTTAACCTGCAATTGCTTCATCCTGGGTATGATGTTAATCTACATCCAGCCCCACAAGCAGGTTCTCCAACTTTGGGGGTTGGTAGCAAGGTTGGCACTCCAGCCACCGTGAAAAACTCACACTGTTTCATTCCATTCGGACTAGAGTGGTGCTGAGGTATCACCCACTGCACGGCTGCACTCAGGTTCTCATCCCTGTGGTGGTTTGTCATGGGTACAGCGAGGCGCTCTATCAGCGCACACTTCTTACTCCTGTGTTTTTGTGGACTTTAATATTTATGGGCACAGTACAGCAGTGTGACCCATACAAGATTGTTTGCTTAGTTATCCTCAAAATTGACTGAAATGGGAATATATGCAAATGATTTTTGATAACTAGAGGAGACTAATGTTCCAAACGACACATTACACTGTATGTATTCATGACATGCCTCATTGAACTATTTATTTATTTTTTATAAATTAGAGAATGTTATTTAAGCAAACTCATTAAAAGAAACTATTCTGATAGGGAAACGTGCAAATGTATGTAAATATGGCTAACGATGCACTATTCGCCTGAGGGCGGTGAAAACCTGCCACGTTTTTCGCATTGTAAATGCACAGTTACAAACAACAGTCTGTTTCTGCAAATTTAATAAAGTATCCATTAATCCGGAACCAACAGCTGTCCCGTCTTTCTAGAATACGAGTGCTTTGGACTTGTTGAGAATGTGAAGTCTGTATTAGCATTTGAGCGGACTAATATGTTGCGTAAGAACATTACTGATTTTAAAAGAAGAGGTGACATTTTATTTTCATGTTCATCACTTTATTTTCTCTTTATTCCTGTATAAAATGATACAGGATCATATTGAATATTAGCGGCCAATGCCGTTCGGTGTGGAAGAGGGAGGGAATGTGTTCTCGTGGGGGGGGCGGAGGGGGGATTTATGCATGGGCGAGATGGGCAGCCACCCGTGGCAGCATCTTGTTGGGAGTGGCACTGGGCGCTGTGACCAATAAAAAAAAAAAAATTAATAGATTGTGACATTTACACGATCGATTTTCTGTCACTCGTTTGCACGTCATGTCAGTGATGTGATATATCATCGTGTGGGTCCATTAACCTTTTTGGCCATAATTCTAGTTTGTGAGTTAGGCAGGCTACCACTCAGAAGTACAAGATGGTATGAGATGATGTGAGGGTGGTAACGAAAGGTTATAAATCTAGTGATCAATCAAGGAACTTTGTGCATTTCCCACTAAGTTACAGTTCACTAGGCCTCTGAGGGTTAACTGCTAGTTAATTATAGCATATCTGCTGCCACATATAGCTGCCTATCAGGCAAATTAGCCAAAATTCCCCAGTTTAGCCCTGAGACATGTATCTGAGAGCAGGCCGAGCGGGACCTGACTGGAGCTGCAAATATGGGTTTTATATATATTTTTTTCTCTTCACTTTCAAATAAAATGAAGCATTTTAAAACCGGCCAGCTCCTATGCTGATCCACTATCAGATTTCTCAACTCAATCCCGGAATTAACCTATAAAAACGGGTCTTTGGTCTGCAAATGCTGATCAATCCAAAAAGCTAAACCACAGATACTTAATTTAAAATTCACTGGTTCATCCAATCAGATTTGTGCGACTGGCATTGATTGGTGTAAAATGCGGAGCGCGCTGCGTATTTGATCATAGCGTTAATTTAAACCTATACTTGATATAGGGTCGCGACTGCGCTGGCGTGGTAAAATCAGGTGCAAAAAAGGCTGAGAACCACTGATTTAGGGTTGTTTGTCTTGCTTTATGCATTTATATTCAAGATTCTGCTTATAAAAATGTCAATGACTCGTTCGTTGGGTTTGGATAAATAAACACTCTACAAAAGGGGTTTTTCTGGAGTAAAGAGCGGCGGATGGTTTTGAAGTCCTCTATTTCTGATTTGACTTGAATATTCCTGCTTCGGTTCGGTATTTTATATTCAAAATGTAAATATTCATCAATTGTCTTGGCGTCCTATCGAGTAACGTTTGATTGTACTTGAATCCGAGGGTTCATAAGTGACGTAGTGGCCGTTAGCGGACATGTTTTACCACGCGTGCTGCATGCGGCAAGAACCAAATCAAACCGATTGCGCTATAATTGTAGAAGTTTAGTTAAATATGTGTGATGTTGTATCTTGCGTCCTCACTGGGACGAAACCCGGACGTAAGTCGATAGACATCTGTGGTATAAGGGAGAATTTCAGTGAATAAATGTCAGATTTACAACCTTTTTGTTCTGTATTTCAAATAATGAAGAATACTATTTAAAATTTAATTATAGTAATAAATAGGGAATTTGTAGGGAATATAAGATGAGAAAACAAAATAGAAGAAAACAAAACAATTTAACCCTTATGTCCCTTTTGGGGATATTAAGGGGATATTATATTATATTTGGGGATATTATATTTTATGTATTTGATACAAGTTCCCTGGGTACACACATCGTGTAATATTTATTAGAAAAAACAATATCCCCACTAGGGGGCGACAAAGAAAACCTTTTAGACAAATCCATTATCCATTTTCACCATACAGTACATTTTCCATAATGAATGTAAAAGGGACATCCTGGGCAAAGGAACACTCTCAGTGCCAAAGGTTATGCTGATCATCAAAGACTGTAAACTATGGCTCAAGTGGCTTATATGGTACAATAATTTAGATGGTGCAATAATAATGTAGAAATTTCAATACTGACCCTTGCATCTTGATTAAAAATTAATTCGTAGATGCTGCTGTCTAAAGCACCTTGTCTAGCATTTTAATGTGTTCAATAGGTGTATAGTACCACACTCGAGGGAAAACAGCAGGACTTCCCAGGAGATGTTCAGCATTTTACAGTAATTATGGCAGGTGTGCAGTGCCGGTATTTTCATGTTCATACCTAAAAAAGTTATAATGCAGCCTTTCTTCCATAACATCTACCAGCGATTTGTCACTTAACATGTCACCTTGGACTCATCAGTGAAAACCATATTAGTTTGTTTTAGCCTCCACATCAGCCAACAACAAGAACCATGCTGAGGTTTTTGAAAAGCTAAACTGCAACAACCCAGTTAGACACAAACACCCGTCACAACTGAAACCTGAACGAGGCAAGAGGCTCTCACCCCAAGCGAACAAGAACTGCACGTTGCGTAATCGTGTCTGCTTGGAGTTGTCATATGTCCAGTTGCTTTGGCCTCTTCTCGCACGGAGAAAGTGAGTAATATAACCTCATCCATTTGGCACAGAGCAAAGGAGTTTCTTCCTCCGCGTGAGAGATGTGCCGTCTGAACACATGGAGCGTTCAGCACAACCCTGGGCCCTTATGTAATGGGAAGGCAGACGCGTCAGTGCGACGAGGAAGCCGGTCAGCTCTGTCAACATCCAGCTGGGCAAAATGGTGCTTTAAGCAGCTGGTCCTGTGTCGGGAAGGCAGAAATGGTGTATTATCTTGTATCATCCATCTTCTGTTCACAATATTCCAAGGCAGGGGGTGACCCAGGACAGGGTGCCAAACGTTCAAATGTATGCACCATTCACACCTACAGGCAATTTGATAATGCCAATTCACTTCAGCATGTTTTAGGACTGCGGGGGGAAACTGGTCCCAGAGGTTGTACCGCAACAGCGCTAACCACTGCAGCACTGCACCGCCTCTTACTGTACCACCAGATGAGGAATATGTCGAAGAAACTTGTTGGTAAATTTCTTCTCATTCAATGGCACAGGTCTGCGACAAGAATCAATGTATAATAATAATGTGGACCATGGGACTGAAAACATGCTGGTAAACAAAGTGATTTTTCTGGTAAAACACTTCAGTGGCACAATGTCGCGTAGAACTACGGTAGGATGCATTGTCGGTTTGTTTGTGAAACTTTTTACCTACTCCTCAGCAGATGATGGTCTTTTCGTAACCATGGCAACCGTGCTCTCCGCCGTCTTGGCTGGAAGATGAGTGACATCTGCAGTGTCTGGAGCTGCTGGTCATTAGAAGCCACCGTGGTAACTGGCCAAGCTGTGAACCAGATTAGCGCAGAGCATCAAGGCTAAACGCACGTTAATCACTGAAGTGGCCGATCCACTGCGTCGCCCTCACCGACGGGTCAACAAACCTATGATCATCTGGCTCAAGATAAGATAAGATGAGACTTTGTTAAGGCTTTATTTATCTCACAAGGATAAATGTGGGTGTTGCAGCAGCCAATAAAGAATAGAAATAGGGCACAGCAATTTTTACCAATAATGAATTAAAAATAGAATAAAAAAATAACCAAAAGCAGTAGGTTGTACTTACAATGAATTTGCAGTGCACCAATGAATAAGGTAGAGTATACAAACTATTTATATAGTGCAAAACTGTGCACACTGTACATTCACATATACACTGGATTCTGATGTTGCACATACATATTCTTGCATACAGTTATTACCAGGCTTTGCACAGTGTAATGTAATATAGTGATTCAGGCTAAGATTATAGACTAAGACGGCACCCTGTATGGCTGTGCACGTTGTTTTGTCTTGTTTTGTTTGTTAATGTTGTTTTTTTGTGTTGCAACTCTATCTCCATTACACTATGCATATTATCCCAGCCCCAGTCCGCCTAACCAGCTGGCTGCTTCAACGCTCTGCGCACATTATCTGCATGAGGCACATGATTTTATTTTATGTATGTATATAATTTATTATGTTGATTGTCTTGATGGTCCCTGATTGGTTTGCATGACACTCCAAAGTAAATTCTTTATATTGTCAATACACCATTGTGATTGTGACTGTGATTCTAGTTCTGATTCTAATTTGTTCTACCTTCTTGGTCTCCAATATACCTACATTTTAATATGTCCATTTATATATATAGTCACACTAGACCAACAATAGCCTATGTTGCCTGCTCATAAACACAAGGAGTCACTTTCTGGTGAGGCCGTATTATTCCAGATTCCTTCAACTGGCCAAACCACATCTCTCCTAACCCCGCTCCTCGAAAATGAACGTGTAATTACTTCAACAGACTAGCAGTTGCCCAGTAAACGGCATGTAATAACTCTTTTGATGCCTGTCGGGATAGCTAGCCGATGACCTCATTCTTCCGTTCCCCAATGTTCCATAGAGGCGCGTTGTTGTTAAGGTGCGGGGGTGGTTATGGAGAGACTGGGAGAGAGACTCTCAGTAAGGTCACCCCAAGGTCAGAGCCAACAGGCTGCAACTGAGGTCTCAGGTCTTTTACGCTGTAGCCCAGCAAGCAGGTATGTTGTGTCACCTCAGGTGTCTTACACACGGAGCCATGTGCAGCTCAGATGACTGAGTGGAGTGAACCATCTCTGTTCTCTCTTTCTTAAGAGAATTCATCGTGCATTTTACAGTATAGCTGGGTGGGGTTTAGGGGCTGCGGTGGGCTACCTTAGCCCGCCCGATGCAGTTTCTGGATGATACCGGCTCAGGACGTCTCCTCGCAGTCTCAGGACTCTGAGACAACCTGCAATATGCGTAGTCTGTCAATGACAGGAGAGGCAGAGCAAAGGCCGCCTTTCATTATGATAACCCATATTTCCAAAACGGAGTACACCATCTTTAAATATCATCCTAAGATTGCTGTCTAACGAGTTACCCCTAGAATGGGTAAATGATGTTAAGAATGTTCCAGAAAGCCACAGAAGAACTACACAGATTTATATTTGTGAAACATAGGCTAAGGAATCTTCTCAGAACCTGAAATCGTTAGCTTGGTTAATGTTACTTGGTTAAGTTAATGTTCCTGCACAGTTAATGTTCCTGGGACTGCGAAGCCTTAATTTTTTTAATCTAGTATTTTACTGGATTATATATAATAATCCATAAAAATAATAAATGTGGATTGTAAACATTTGACATCCTCAGAATGTAAAAATGCAGCTGACAGTTTTGAAACCATATCCCAGTGTCAACTATTTATAGTGCGGCAGGAGCTAAAATCTGACTATAGCTGCATTCAGCTTAAAATGCTTTTAATTAAGCTATTACAGACCAATAAAATGTTCAAATATTTTCTAGTTGATAATAAAGTAGAGCAGTCTTTCTCAGTCATGTTTGTTTACACCCATAGGCCTGCAAAACTCTTATTGAATTTGTTTTTTTATTTGTGGAATTAATTAAACCAAACAAAATGCATTTTTCTTTAAGTAGATAACTATAGCTTATGCTCCCAATGTTTGATAATTTGTCGAAATTGAATAGCCAGCATTTTAGATCTATATCTGGATTTTATTTTTTAAATTGTTCCAAAGGACATCACATGAATTATCCCTGATGAATTCAAGCAATGAACACTACAATATTTATTTTAAGGGCCAAAACAAAAGATTTTTATATCAGATGAAAGTTTGGGGATAGTCTGCTATAGTTTGTACAAATTAATGTCTGTGTTCATTTAAAAATATGCTAGAGCACATAACCTGAATATTTGCAGAAAAAACAGCAGCTTAAAAAGTGAATGCGCTGAAATATTACAGATACAGAATTTAAACGGCTTTCACTCGGTTGTCAGCAATACAAAATGTCATGTTATATCTAAGCTTTGCCTAAAATGAGTTGAGTGTTGTGTAAATGGTTTACTGTTGAGCGAAATCTTGTAGAGTGAGATACAGACCTCTATCTTGGATACCGTGTTGTTTTGGTCAAACTTTTTCAAAACAAAATGCAAGTTAGAGACTTGGAAAAGTGAAGATAAGCAGGAGGGAATTGGTAGTGTTATATTAAAACTTTATAATTCATTTTCGATTTTGACGTGACACTGTTATCCAGACTGATGAATTTTAGCCAGTTAGACTGAACTTGTCAACACAGTTAAACTAAATAATTCATAACTACATTTACTGGCAAAGCTTACAGGGCTAATTACTCTGGGCACCATATCAGGAAACATTACTTTATGTCACCTCATTAACATAAGAACGGAGAAGGGGTCCATCTGTAGGTAACAAAGGGGGATGCATCTTCAGGCTGCACTGCAAGCATTTCTTAGTACGGGTGGAAATGTGATTTCAATCAAATATGACGAAGCATGACTCAAAATATTACATTTCAGCCTGTCCCTGCACTCTAGCTCTGCGCTGAGTAAATCCTTATCGTATGCAAGCGTTGTACCGTATGTCACTGCAATTAATGACCCACAGTGTTCTGGGCAAGAGAATGAGACGGCGCATGAGTGCACTGGCTGAATCCGTTGCATCGCGGTGAACCAGACCAGATGGAAACCGTCCCCCCTGTCACCTTGCACCCCTCATATATCCTTGTCCCCTCCCCGAGCTGTGAGCCCTCGCCACTCATTTGTGAGAAGACCGTTATGTTGGGGTAAAATGAGTGTTACACGTAGCTGCCGACAGTGTGCTGACTGCTGGACCAGCAGTGAACCCCCACTTTCTTAATTCTGGGTCTTTGTCATGGCGTTTCACCAGTGATATAAATGATTTTGAATTTTGTAATGTGCATAATTTATATCTGATTTGTAGACTAAAGAGATTAACTATTAGTTGAGATGTATACATGTGTACAGATATGTATATTTTATACACTAATGTAGGAACTTTAACACTTCAAATTTTATTTAAGTAATGTAGATGAAAAACTGCAGGTTATTTTTTGTGACATCAAGCCCAGTCCCTTGATCTACTATACAGGGCATTAAAGTACCATCGCACTGAAATCGCACTTTTCAATCCCACTGCCACCAAAATCTGTCATTAAGTGAAGTTTTAAACAGGACTGCATTTGCGACTGCATATTGAAAAAGTGAAACTTTGTTTCATGTGCACGCTGGACCGAAATGAAGTGCTTTGGAGAGGCCCCGAGCTGCCCCCCCATGTTTTTATGAGCATTTACCGGCCTTGTGAGCCCTGGCAGGGACGGACACCACTTTAATGTGTGTTTCTATAAAAACGGCTGGAGAACGAAATAAGAACCAGGCTGGCTGATTGCTTAAGGGCTTGGGCTAAGGATGGAGTCTTTCTCGTCTTCCAGAACTCGTAAGCAGTTGGCTGTGCGTATAATTGATACCAATAACCAAACACAGAGAAGCTCCACGTAGACAGAGATCAATGCAGGCGAAAATAGCAGGATGTCCTTCCAATACTTTCTGAATCCTGATGTTGATATCAAAATGTTATCAGATAAGGCACTGATAATGCGGTCAAGAGATCCTAGTCAAAATGAACATACTCTTGTTGCTACTTCCTTTGGATCACAGGCGAGATTAACCTCCTTCCCCATGACTTTATTGGTACCCATTTGTCTTAAATCTGGCAGTTATGGACAGTAATCCCATCGCAGTGGGCTTTGACGCAGTGGGCTTTGACGC
>JAODKC010000117.1:7600000-7621452 GCA_026777985.1 Mormyrops attenuatus | reverse complement strand
ATAAAGCCCTGGGCAACTTAGCTCCTGGGATCATTGGAACACTCAAACCCCTCCACCACGATAAGGTGTCGGCTCCATGAGGGGACTATGTCTCCCGGCTGGCCTGGGAACGCCTCGGGATTCCCCCAGAGGAGCTGGACGAAGTGGCCGGGGAGAGGGATGTCTGGGTTTCCCTGCTTAGACTGCTGCCCCTGTGACCCGGAACAGCGGTAGAAAATGGATGGATGGACCCATCCACAGTTACACCCCTTATTACAGATGACCTCTTTCGAAGGTGAGCACCCGCATGACTCTAAAAAGAAGCACTAAAGACTGACATATACTTCTGTGTCAAACTAACACCGTAAGTACTGCATACAGTAGCCCTGGATCCTACACTGTAGCCTGAAATGTTAACTACACGCCACGGCGACACAGACCACAAGAACTGTGATTGGTCCACTTGGTAGCATTAGTGTTTTTTTATGTCAGTGAAGAAAGCGTACATCCCAGGTGTACTTAAATCACTGATTGAAGCTGAAGCTCTATTCAAAGCTCTGGAAAAAGTTAGGAGACCATTCCATATTTTTTAAGAATCTGCTAAATCCTGGTTTAATCCTAGTTTAATCCTGATTCTGCTGGCATAAGGCTACACTGAGTGGAAGGTTGCTTCCAGGCTCAAAAAGATAACATAGCCTGGGAACAACCAAAAAACTAGACAGGCAGAGGGCAGAAGCGACCTTGTCATGCCAGAGAAGACCGTCAACTTATCCAACAGTGCCCCATGAATCGGAGGATGGCATCAAATGACCTTCAAATAGAATGGGAAACATTAAGTGCAGCTGTGAAGTGCACTATTGACTGCAGTCAGGACAGAGGGCTGGAAAACTGGAATGTCTGGAGGAAATATAGAAGGGCAGTAACCCTACAAGCCTACCCATCCTGCTAGAAAGTGCCAGCAAGGTAAAGCTGAGGTTCTTCCACATGACTTATTCCTCCTGATTTCCCGTCAGCAGCCTCATCCGCAGAAATACAGCCAATATGAATCCACTGCTCTTCATATTAACACATACCCAGGAAAAAAAACATGCTGAAAAAAATCCCCCCCAAGCTGTAGACATTACTCACATGTACCACACAGCCCCGCATGTTCAGCGGAGTCAGAAAGATTTAAGTCATAAAAGGGGTCACCACATGACTGTTTACCATGAGCTACGCCAGGAAGAGAAAGTCTTAACATTTTGATCCATACGGAAATATTTACCACTAATAGTCAGTGGTGTCTCAAGCACATCCGTGTGAGAGTGGAACATTTAAACTAGAAAAAAACGAGGTAATTGGAGGGTAAGCTGTGCTGCTTAGCAATTTGCGTGTAACGTCTTTTCTGTGTTTTGTGTAACATCTCTAGTTGCACCATAATGTTCGATCTCTGAGGTTCCCTTTCAGATGGGATGGAACCTTTTCCACAAACAGAACCTGCCCACCAAATGTAGCGTCCATCCCCTTAAGTAATTCTAGAAACCATGTAAACCATTTCTATAAACAGCTTATCCTGGTTTGGGGGGATGTCCTGGAACTGTCCCAGTCAATGCAGAGCAACTGGATGGGATTCCAGTCCATCATAGGGCACACAATCTCAGTCAATGCAGGGCAACTGGATGGAATTCCAGTCCATCGTAGGGCACACAATCCCAGTCAATGCAGGGCAACTGGATGGGATTCCAGTCCATCAAAGGGCACACAATCTCAGTCAATGCAGGGCAACTGGATGGGATTTCAGTCCATCATAGGGCACACAATCCCAGTAAATGCAGAGCAACTGGATGGGATTCCAGTCCATCGTAGGGCACACAATCCCAGTCAATGCAGAGCAACTGGATAGGATTCCAGTGCATCGTAGGCCACACGATCCCAGTCAATGCAGAGCAACTGGATGGGATTCCAGTCCATCGTAGGCCACACAATTTACATTTACATTTCACGTATTTTGCAGATGCTTTGGTCCAAACTAATGTAGAAATGAGGCGTATGGCCTGTTATACGTGCTGATGAGGAGTTGACTAGGGTGAGCTTCCAGTGAAAGCCCAGGTACAAGTGTAAGCGGTTTGGGAGCAGGAGCTACACAACAGCTTCTAACAAAGTTTAAATGAACAATTTAGAGACGCCACGATACAGAACCGTTTATTGACTGTGAGAGGAACCCTGTGCAAATTTGGGTGAAGCATGCAAACTCCATGCACACAACTGGAAATGGGAATCAAAAGCACACCTCTGGGGCTGTGAGGTCACTGTGCCACCCAGGATTTATTGCTGTAATATGAAATATTTCACTCTTGAGTTATTAATCTCGCCTCCAGCTGTATCTGTATGCCATCTCTACAAGAACATAATAACTTGAGGAGAGCTTCATCTCACATTCCACGCAACCTGGGAGAGGTCACGCCCCTACGAACATCTATGCAGAAAAAGGAATGTACTTTGTAACCTTGCCTGAAATAAAACTGTTTCCAATTTCAACTATCGGCAAAAGTTCCACGCCGCCCTACTTTGATCCAAACTCAGATGTGGCTGACAGCTAACTGGCTGAATGGGATTAATGAAATTGACTTCTACTTACAAATTTATCGGTCCATTTGTCCGAGGATGTTTCAAATCAAGGTTTCAAATTATGCTTCTGACAGCTTTGCAAAGAAGTGATTAAAAGTCTCATTAGAATAATTATCATTAAGCTGCTTAAATATTTAGTTTTTTTTTTACTTCATGCTGAAGATGAAATATTGTTTGGTTTCTGCTTAAAAGATTTGAGATGGCAGCTTGTGCGGTGAGTTTTCCTTTAAATGAAACCATTCATCACGCATTTAAAACTTCTGCTTCCAATCAAACGTCCAGCGGGTCAATCCAGAGATGGAAGGATCATTCACATCCTCTGCCCGGTGACATCAAACACGTGATACGCTTGATCTGCAGATTTAAAAACATTACTGAACTTTTCAGCAGAACAGGTGGGTTTTTCCAGGAACTGTGGGAAGGACTTCTGGGGAATTCCCAGAGCTTGGTATTCTGTGATAACTAGCTCTGCTCTCAACACTGCAACAGTGTGCCCTTAGAGGGGCAATACTTACACCGTACAGCATCCTCCAGGAATTCCCACAGAGTGGTAAAGAGCACAGGGCGAGCTCATGCAGATGCATAATGTAACTTGTCAAGAAGGAGACTGAAGAAACAGCTCCAAATGGTGAGGTCATAGTTGGCAGTTGGGACCACAGGTGACCAAGGGGTGGGGGCCTTTTGGTGAGGTGTCTTTGCCAGACCTAGACTTCCCCTGAGGCTTTCATTCCATTACTTTTCCTCTAATACTTACTACGAATTAAGCATTACATCTCTCAGCAGGTGCTTCCATATAAAGTTGTGCATCTCATTCTGGCATACAGTAATCTTCAGTTATACGGGAAATTACTATTTGAGTTTATCCGAGGTGAACAAATCAAAGCCCCCTTTTCAGTCAGCTAACCGGGCATACAATCTTGCATCTTACACATAAATTATGCACAAGTTTTCTGTGGGGTTTGCCCAGCAGGTGCTGAACGTTAGGACGTCTCTATATCTTCTTCAGGTCCATGTCTATCATAGGTCTCAGCTTTTCAGCGAATCCTTTATATTCATTGACAATTGGGGGTTTTACAGAAGACCATTTTAGTTCTAACCACATCTATTCGCAGTCTGACCTTCATAAAGACCCACACTGTTTTACTTTGTCATACAACTACCACAGGATTATTTGATTCGTCTCCCTTACTGTCTGCTGGGTCTCTTCCTCAGTCTGAGTTTCACAACTGTGTATCATTAATTGCTGTTATCGGCTTGATTTGTCTGGTGCTCTTAATTCTTTATGAAGTCCATGTTGTACATGATGGTAGTACAGCCGATCACCACCAACGGCGACATAAAGGAGACACAGACAAAATTTGGCTCACAATCTAGGGGTTTTATTGTACAATCAAGCACTAAAGCCACTTAAATCAGCGTAGCCATGGTTTAAAACAAAAACTGCCTTCGGAGTCAGGATCACTAACAAAACACAGACAGGCTTCAGGCGAAGAACCTACACAGGTGAAACCTACCTGGAAAATAGGAGGAGACAACAAGTACACAAGTTACTATCTGGAGTAGTCAAAACAAAGGTTCGAGTGCCACCCCCAAGAACAGGGAGATAACAGATGGGAAGTAATGATTGTAAAAATTAACTGAAATCATGCCAAATGCCAATCAATCAGGTCAGGGCAGGTTGGGGAGCTTGCACTGCTACAACGCGTTACCATGCCCACCACAAGAAACAACTCAGGAACCCTGTTGGCAACAGCCCAGCAGCTGCACCAGCCCAAGCGGTCTAGTTCCACCCTGCGAAAGTCTATCTGTCACAGCCAGGTGTTACGTGGGTGTCTCCTTGGCCTGGTGCAGCTGCTCAGTTCCCCAGTAATTAGGAGCCAGATCATCCTCAGGGAATCGTGCCACATGGCTGTAGTGCCACAACTGACGCTCCCTCACAATGCAGGTAATGTGCCTCATTTGGGACTCCCTGAGCAACTGCTTGTTCGATACAAATTGGTACCCAAGGATTCTCCAAAGAGACACAGTAACAAAGGAGTCCAGTGTTTGTCTCAGGTCAGCCATACAGCAAGACAGGGAGCACCAGAACTCTAAAGACTTGGACCTTTGCACTCTTACAAAGCTATCGGGAGCACCACACACCCCTTTCCAACAACCTCATGACCACCCATGTAGTCCCAATCTGTCTCCTCACTTCACAGGAAGAGTCAGATAGTGCATCACTTACTCACAGATTCCTCTAACGAAACCCCCCTTATCTGCCTTCAGTACCCTTCTCCGCAGCCGTCCTTCTCAGTTCTCAGTACAAAGCAGAATTTCCATTAGGCCGTGGGCTACAAACTGGGCACTTCTGTTGACCCTGCACATCCGTGGAAGCCTCCAGCATCTGCCCATGCAGTCCAACAATGTATCTTGGGAACTGGAACTAGGGTCCAGTGATCTGCAGACCCTGATCTTTTGCAAAGTCAAGGAAAATGGAGCCACTTTCATTGTGGTTGCCAGGCCTTTGGGGACCGACACAATCCTCACAGCCAGCCCTGTTAGTGCAAGTAGTCGCACTGAAGTCACCCATGACTAGAGGAGTGTCACCTCGTGGGGACCTTTCAACCACCAAGCGAATTTGTGAATAAAATGCTTGCCTCAGCGAGATATCACTCACCGCGGTTGGAGTGGCATCAGACACTATCGGGAGGAGTCGATCTGCCACAGCAACAGCCACTCTCTAAGTATGGCAGCCATCAGAGCTACCAGACCCACTTACAGAGATCTGGCCAGTACCCGGTCTGTGGACCTCAGAGAGTGAAATGAGGATAGAAAGCTCTTCCAACAACAGAGGAAGATAGTCATTACACCAAAGGGACAAGACATTCCACATGCCTACCTGAATGGGCGTATCAAATTAGGACTCGAGTGCTGCTGTGTAGCTGGTGACGCCTCCCCAACAGGCCTGACCCCATTGGCTGTCCGGTGGTTTTGACTCCTTCGGGGATGAGGCTCTCGAGCACTTTCCCCCATCCCCTTCATGGTGTCTGCAGCTGCAGCAGAGCTACTCCTCCTGTCCTGTCCACTACCTTGGAGCTGTGTGTAATATTTTTATGGTGGCTAGAGTGCCAATCCCACCACCAACCCCCAGATTTTTCCCCACAAGTTGGAGAACTACCTGCAGGGCCAGATGCAGTTTAACATCACACCCAGATCCAATAACAAAAGCATTTATTTATTGCTATCTTTTGTGCATCATGGTCCCTATATGTGAGACGTAACAGTGAATTTGCATATTCTTAAAATATTGGAAAGGTACCATTCTCATCATTAGGGGCCGTCTCATGTCTCATGTTCTTTAAGGTCACAGGGACATGTGACACTTAGAACCAGCTAAAGATTATAACATGAGAAATATTAATCAAATTTCACATTTTCAGCTAATAAGCAGCATTCATAGAGTCACTTTAGCTTGTTTTTTCATGCTTATTTTAAGTCTGAGATTCTGCCTTTGTTATGCCCTTAATGTATGGAGTCAAAGTTCATACCTGACCGCCTTAACCTGTTAGCCACTTTGGTAGCTGGATATACCTTCCGTTGTGGAGTTCAGCTTCTGTGTCTCTCCCAAGGGCTCGACATTAGGGCTTCGCCTGCTACTTGCAGCACCGATTTTCCCATTCGTACTCCAGATTCCCAGCACTTATAATGCCTGACAACGTACCCAGTGGCATATTAAGTGGATTTAATTTATTCGCAGCATGGCCTATCAAGTTCACATGAAACCATCTTTTTCTTGGCCCGTGTGAGATAATTACTCCTCCATGTGCCATCTATTACTCGATTCTCTATTTGTCACACGGACTTTCTCGCTACTACAGATTTACGGCTGGCGTCAAGCTGAAAACAAAGTTCTATGCTTGCGATCCAATGGTCCAGGAGTGATAGAGGCCAGCACCATCCTCGAGTATTTCTTCAAGTTATTTCTGGTGGAGAGCCAGCCTCCTGCCGGTCCGTCGGAACCAGCAGATGGGACATTTCTCTTCCCTTCTGCCAAGTCTCAGGGATCACAGATGGTTTTACAGAGAGATGTCGATGGCTCCCAGTAGATAGCTCATTGAGGCATGACAGGGGAGCGCGATTCAGCATCATCACATTCCAGGATTTTTCAAGTCATCTGTCATTGCCCTGCTTACCTGAAGCAGCACAAATAGCAGTAAAGTGCTTTAGTTGTTATTTTCATAGACGTTGCCTGTCAACTTTGAACCTTCAGGAGACTGCAGGAAAGAGTTTGTCAGCTTCTGAGAGAAGACCTTCACATTAGTTGTCAACATTTCAATTTCCCTCCACTTTGTCTTGATGGTAACTGAATCCGAAATGTTTAATTTTGGATCACAAATGTAGTTGTATCGCACTGCCTTCTGTTTAAATGTTCCTCATTCCTGCCTTTTGCTTCTTCACACCTTAGAGAAAGCTATAAAAATATCTTTGGGTTTCACCAATTCGAAAAAAACTGGCCTGAGAGACCATTTCACACTTATGCTGGCCGGTGTGTTTTTGAGGAAAAATCACTAAAAGGAATATTCTACACGTTATTACTGTGGAAACGATGGCAAAAGGGCAGAATTTTTGCCCAAACCAAAAAGTTTCACTAAAAGCTGAGAAAAAAAATCATCTGTTTGCTGCTAGCCCTTCTCCGGGCTGGAGCTCAGTCTTACCTTTCTTTGGTTGTCTTCATCACACAATGTTGTTAGATAAGACGCTTTAATTGTACCGCAGATGTTTCCATCCAGAGGTCCTTGGCTTGACGCGTTACCTGTTCAGGCAGGGGGACATCCACAGGGTGTAATTGTCTTTTTCAAGGCACACAATAGTGTCCCTGTGACGTATAAATATTTCAAATTTGTAGCTGTCATTCTGGAACACATGTATATTTCGTAACGCCAATACAGCTTCCAGTGTGGGGTAGCTACAGATCAGGACTCTGAGATGTTAATAAGCCAATGTGTCGCCATCATGAGCTCGCTCTGCCATGAAGAACAAAGCCATCTTTTACCATTGCTATCCATACTGTAACTGTAATGCTAAAATATACGTTCATCCATCGTTATCCGATATTTCAGCTGTCATGCTGCTTCATGGAATGCATGCTATCCACATCACACTGGAGAGGGCATGTTAAAATAAGCTAATGCTCGTAATGCAGTTAATATTAAATTAGCATTCAGCCAGCATTGTCGCCAGATGATATGATTCTCCTTCAGCAAAGTGCCTTGCCTCATCAGTGAGGCCGTCCAGCCATGATGTAGGAGATTCCTGAGCTGAAACAATGATCCCATTGATCAAGGAGGCCTGCCCTGAATTTTCGGCACACCTGGAATTATGAGTGCCTTCCTTTTCCATGGAGCCCTATTTCTGAGAATGCCTCCAGGGGCAAACAGTGTGCTTCATAATGACATGTAATTGTGGAAAAGTCTTGTCAGTACAGCCACGTGACATGGTCTGGTCCAGTCATTGTCTGATGAGCAGCAATGATCTCTTTTTTGTTGCAGTTCCAAGAGGGCCCACGTTGTCTATCTGTCTTGGGTTTGTCTATGGTTGTCAAACCTGTGGGAGAGATATTTCCTGTTTGGAACTGACTTTGTAACACGTATAGACCTCCAAAATGTGAAAACGGCAATATATTTGTTGAATAAATCACGCATGAACAGTCAGTTGAGTGACAGATGACCTTTCGCTCTGTCCCAGTGGCTCTCTCTGTTTCTAGAGAGAATATTTCATCATCTTCTGCCTGATGGGTCTTATAAAGGTTCCACCGGGTCCAGCCATATATTCCACAGAATCCATGATACCACAGATACTGAGTCATTTGAGAGAATAATAAACAGAAATTAGCCAGCAAAACTGGACCTTTAGAATATTTGTGGTTTCGTTTGTGGATGAATTTTGTTTTGAGCACATGCACACAACCTTCAATCCACAATCCAGAAGTGCATAACAAAAGGAATTTAAAAGGTCCAGAGCAACTTTGTCTTTTAAAGCCACTTGCTTCCAAGACACTGTTGTGTCCTTCTGTTTTCCACATTGTGCTCCTCCAGCTCTGAGCTTTATATTGCGGTTCCCTTAAGAGAGCCATATCAGTTAATCTGAGCATCTTACCGAATTCAGATGGGGAAATGGAAATTGCTCTCATGAATATTCAAGAACGCCCACAGCGATACGATCAGTTAGCCAGGCAAAGACCTGAGGAAACCAAACATAAAAATCCTTTCTTGGGTCCCTCACTCTGCATTGGAAGGATACCACCAGAACAGGCTAGCGTAGATCAGGGGGGATTCTGAAAGGATATATCAATCACCGGGTCATCAGCAGAAGTGATTGCCATGTATTTAGCAATAGCTGGTACCCACAGTACGTTCTGCGTTTTAAGCTTTTTTCACCTTTGTAATCACCACCATAACCACGAATAATATTGTGCTTCAATTTTCAATATTGTGGCACATGGCAGACCCAAGCATCTCATTGGCAGGAACAACGCAGAGCAGTTTTGAAGAGGATATGCTCTTTAACGGTAGCTCTCTAAAGGACTCACACAAATGGTAACTCCATCACACATGAAATGGAAACGTAGAAAGGCCTGATGCCGGATGGTAAGGCACACACTCGGTGGGTAGTTTACACAATAGCTAGAGACACACGAGGGTTGCACAGAGTTCACACATGACACAGGTAAAGGCAGACACGACATTTGGGAACACAAGTATTTACAAAAACACAAACAAGGGCCATTTAGAAATATCTCCCAGCATGCACTGCACTGTTAATTAGCTCCACTATGTGGAGCCATCTTACTAGTGCTACACATCAAAGATTGTGCATTCAATTCTGCGTGGCACATTTGCAGAAGAGACAGTACTTTTAAAAAAAAAATTATTTATTTATTTGTTTGTTTGTTTTTGTATTGCACATTTTCACAACATTACATTGTCTCAAGCCAGAGGCAGCAGTGGCAAGGAAAACGCCCTTGAAGGAAAAAACCTTCAGAGGAACCAGACTCAAAGGGGGAGCCCATCCTCCTGGGCCTGGCAATTTGATTATTTGATTTAACATTAATTGTGTTGACAGGATGCTCAGGTAATAATGTTATCGTGCTGACATTGACAGAACCTTTGTTAAAATGTAAAACGTGGAAATAACGTTACATTAATGTTACAGTAAGACCGTTCTCTGCCAGCTTTGAGAAAACCTTTACATTCCAGTGTCTAAAGTCTTGGGAACGTTCCTGTTAGCTGGGTTATCTTCTGGGCTTCTGGGGCCTTTGTTCTTATTTAAGTCCATATCCTGAAAGGTTTCACCAAAAACATCCAGCTTTATCAATGAAGTACACAGAAATTTCTTTTGCTTAACCCATCTGTTTTAAACCTTTGCAGGTATTTTCTAGTTAATTCAGTTGCTTTTGGTGGAGATGACCAAGTGTAAAATACCCAAGAATGGGTGTACACCAAAGGGCACCAGACTGGGGAGTTCCTAGCTATTGAAAAGATCTGGGACTAAGTCAAGTTTACCTGGAGCTTGTCTTTTTTTTTTTTTTTGAAGTCAGATTGGCATCGGGGCTAAAATACTCGGGGCTATAGCCACCAACAATGCCCAAGATACTATGCGGATGGAAATTAGGAATAATTCGGGACGGTGATACCAGAGACCCCCAGACTATAGTCCCTACTCACTGTACTATTCAGCTTGGACAGATGACAACAATCAAGTGTGATTTGTTTCAGAATTTCCCTTCCCTCGCGGGCAAGTCATTGCATCAGCATTCACGAGGCGTTCGGTCAGGGAGATAAACAGCTTGGCGAATCTCTCTGTTTGTTGCATTGAACAAAGAACAAGACATCAAACAGCACCCATGTTTCTGTGTTTATTATATCGCCAGGGTGGATGTAAGGAATATACAATGAAGCCAGGGAGGACCAAGGCACACAGGTTGACGGCTAGAGCACAATATCACTATCACGTGGCTTTCCCCCAAACCGGGGGCTTTGTGAGTCCAAACACGATGCATCCTCACCCTGGCCTCCACTCCTCTTGCTAACACGCTGAGGATGACATTGGTACAGACCGACTTCTGGCTTTGAAATGAGGATAGTTTTGTTGCACGTCGGGCTGGGGGAGAGCAGACATCCCACCTCTCCAGGAAGTTCCTGGACTGGACAGCAGCTCCCTGACGCCTGCAAATGATGCGTCCCGGAAATCTGTCGTTACACTATTCAGCCGTGGTAAAATTAGCCAGCAGGAAGTTTTAGCGCTACAACCTTGCCCCAAATTTTACCGCCACTCTCTAGCCCCAGTCAACAAATTTTGCCTGCCCACCCCCCTCTCCCCAGTTGGCAATATATATATATATTCTGCCTCCCTGAAATCAATACCCCTAAGGTGGGATATCTGGATTTCCATGATATATGCTGTCATTATTCCGTAACAAGTTTTTTTTTCCAGGAAAGTCAGCTATATCATATTGTGATAATTGTGGATTGTTTTGTTATTTCTGCCATTTAATGTGTCAAGCTTGGTTCTCTGCTTTCCTCCTATCCAAAACACACAGTAGTGACCCGGTACTGGTTAGCGGTATGGAGCATTGATGGATGGATTCTCTGGTTTTGTTGTTATCCTGACACATAAGCACCTTAAGTAGATAATTATGTGTTTTTTGCAGCTTGAATGTGTTAACTATTTACTACATGTTAATGGCCCTGCCTTGGAACATAACTAGCATTTTCCCACAGGGAGTTTGAACCTATAGCCTCTTAATTGTCCAACTTGTTAGCAATCACCATCTTCTGTTTGGTTGCTTAAGGCATGCTTCTATAATGTGGAGAGGGGGTGGTAGTGCTTTTGGGGTAATTTTGGCTACAGGCTGCTAAATAATGTGTGTGGTGGGCTATTTCCATGCCCCCCCCCCCGAGCACTAATATACAGCCGCCAAAGCAGGCTTAAACCTGAGTGAACGGTGAACAAAGGGTTGTGCCGGGGTGCGGTGCATTCCTCGAGCGAAAGCCCGCTGCACGGGGCTGGGAGGGGCTTCCGTGCATTCACAGAGGTGGCCCCCAGCCAAGGAGCATGACCTATCCTGCTTGCTTCCCCATGCTGGTATTGCCTTTAACAGCAGTGGATAGACCAAGCCAGTGGGTTGATTGGATTTGAGCTTCAAACTCTGCACTGTACAGAGAGCCCCAGGCTCTTTGGGGCCCCTCAGTGCGGCAGGAGGCTCTGGAGCCAGAACAAATGATGACTTTCATCCCTCCAGCTGTAGCATCGGCCCACAACCAAAACTGCTTCAAAGCTGCAGGGAGGTCCTGCGAATCTTCCCCACTTACTCACAAGTTGCAGAAAGTACCACTATCAGTCCACTTTCACGCCCGTAATTGTACACGGGGGATCTGCCCTGCTTGGAGTTAGCAGTCAGCAGTAAAGATAGGACCCCCTCACCCCCATTCCTACCGGCAGGCCGTTCATTAACAGGGTTCCTTTCCTCAGCCCCTTTCCTCATGAAAGGAAGTCATCAGACGTCTTGGGAGGAAGCCAATGGAAAATAGCGGTTCAGCAGCCTCGTCTTTTAATCTCCACCAGTCATCTGGAGAGGGCACCGCGTGCTTCCATCCTGTGGCTGAGCAACATGTGGGACGGCGAGGACGCAGGCCAGGTGCATGCTTGCTCTCCGAACGGATTCTTTCCTGATGAGGTAAAGCAGGTAGACGAGGAACCTACTAGTCTGCACAAGGTGGAGTGGAAATTTCACAAAGAATTTAATTCCGAGGTGGTGCATCCTTTTTTTTTCCCGGCCACTAATGGAAGCGTGCCTAGGGATGCCCTACCCAGAACCCAGAGAAAATTCCGAAGTCTATTAATCAGCCTGGAACATTCCGAGGGGAACACCTTGGCATGGATTAACAAGGTGCAGTCCACCCGCCTGCAGAGGTCTATATTGGAGGGGTCTGGACTGTTGGGGCATCAAAATTCCAACTTCAGTACCGGGTGTTTAGGGGGCAGGGGAGCTGGGGCTAATTTAGTCCCCACCAATGTTGAAATCGAACCTAAGCCCTTGGGCTCAGAATCCAGTGCTGGAAGCTCAAGCACTAGTTTAACTCCAGCATCATACATGAACAACTGGGTGTGAAAGACAAGCCAGCAATAACCAAAACACCTCCAAGTGGTCCAGTCAGCAGCACTAACTTAGCACAGTGATTTGACAAGCTCAGTGGGTATTGGCTATTTAAATGCAAATTGTTCACATATCTTCTTCTTATTATTATTATTATTACTATTATTATTTATATTAATATTAATATTCCAATAGTCAATAGGATACTCTTAGTGTGTACTATGTACTTTTTAATTTGTTTGCACCATGTGTCCTGTCTTTGCAGTTTGTTTTCTACTATATGTTCGTCTGTGGTCTACATGCTTGCCGCGGTATGCACCACAAATTCCCCCGGGATCAATAACGTCCATCTTAATCTTAATTTAAAAAAAAAAAAATGTACATGAAAATCCAAATCTCAACAGTAATTTACAATACGAATTACGACTTAGACGAGGCAATAAAACATCCAGTAAATTTTATGTTTATGTTAATAAAATGTCAGTCAAGAAGTTAAAAGACCTTTTGAAATGTAAGCAAAGTGACACAGGTTACAGAAAGCTTCAGCATCCAGGCCTGCGTCCTGCTGCGTTTCGTGATCCTCTCAGGTGTGGCTATAAAACCGCAGTTATATCTGAATTAACAGTTCAGAATTGTCTCCAGGTTTTTACTACCCCCATGTGACCCCCCAGCCCCCACACAGGCACTTTGTTTTTGCCAGCGAAAACAGGCAGGAACCCTTCGATGCTCATGAGAAGTTTCACCTGAAGGCAGGATAGATGTCACCATTAAGTGCTTCTGTTCATCACAGCCAGAGGTGGGTAATTTAAGTCCAGAGACTAAAAGTCCAGACCAAGAGTTTGTTTCAACCAACCAGCTGTGTATAAAGAGTCACAGTCACAGAGTACTCAACTGGTTGGTTTAAACAAAATCTTTTTACTTTCTGTACCTGAACTACCCACCTCTGATCACAACGCCTGACTAAAAAAAATCCTTTAAAAAGCCAGAAGTGCACACAGCACACGCAGGATGGATGAAAGAGTCAAAGGGAATCATGGAAATTTAATTATCTGAGTCAATTGTGCATTTTCTTTGATTCACCAGATGACTTTTATTGCATGCTAGCTGACCCACTTTAAAAATAAAAACCCAAATCCGTGGTCCAGTTCTGGATAAGTGGTTGGAGGACGGATGGATGTTTCCTTATTTGTTTCGTGCTCCATCTTCCATCTTTGTCTTCCTTCCTTCCAGGAGAGCTGTCCAATCTGTGCAGCCAGAAGATACCTGTGAGGCATAGCGTGATCACGCACAGAGTCTGCATTTTCGCTCAATCTATAATCCATAAGACATCTAGAGTAGTGAAATATACTGGGAGACGTTACCTCTGGAGTGGCCTGCGAAGGCTCTGATCCCTCAGGGACTCAGGAAAATCATTGAAGAGATGGCTTCCAGGCAGTAATGGGCCTAGTAATGCTAATTGCTTTTGCATGTCCCTGGACTCGCAGACCAAGCTTGATTGTATAAAGCACGGTAAAGGTAGACAAGAGGTTACGAACGTCATATAAATGATCTTCTTTCTATTTTCCCAAGGCAAGTGCTTTTCGTGTAGTGGAGATAAATGTCAGATAAGTATGAGGCATCAAGGTCGGAGTTCTGGAGTCCAGCAGCTGGGACCCTGGTGTATCATAGAAGAGGTTTCAGGTTCAGATCTGAAGAGCATCTCAATTGTGAGGTAATGAGCTGGTGCACTTAAGTGAAATTTCAAGCTGTACAAATGGGAGAATGTTTAAAGGCATTATTATTCTACAAAGGTCTAATTGTTCTACAGCTTCATGCTATTACTTGATTTTCAAAAGAACAAAGATTTTGACAAAAGACATAAAAAATGAAATACCTTGGAGGCCCTTGTTCTTAACACACTCAGATCAGACTTCCAGTGAAGTCCCAGTATGGTGTGAAAAACACAAATAATTCTTGCTTCATTCAGCGAGGTCTGTTATACTGCTGTGAAACAAAATGCATATCATCCTGGAGCTGACAGTTTGGTGGAAAACCTACAGTTTAGAGGTTGCTGGGGTTGGGAGATCAACACAGGTCAGCCCGGAGCCGTCCATCATCTAGACAATGGGGTGGACGGAGTAGAAGGTGAAGGAATTCTGGGGTGACGACCACTTTAAGAAGGTCATGGACCATAGAATGTTCAGAACAAAAGGTGTACCATATCTAACCTTGGATGAGACATGGTACCATGGAAAATCATGAAAGATTATCTTCCACTCAATCAGCAATTCACTAGTCACCTAAAATGGCAGCCATTTCTTTAAGCATTTAGATAACCTTGCCCTGCAACCATCAGTAATGTCTCCACAACTGCCTTAACAATGATCAATGAGATCTAAAAGCTGAAGGCACAGGTTCTGGGGACCAGCAGGGTGGAGTCCTCAAAGAATGTGATACTTACACACTACTACTGCAGAAGAGCATCTGTGTTGTGCTTAATGAATGAAAGTTTTGACTATACAGCTGCATATTTGGGTAAACATGGCAAATGATGAGAAGACCACTGATGATTTTGGAAATGAAGGGGCTTGGGATTTAACAAGAGTCCATCAAAGCAACTGCTCAGACATCAAAAACCAAGCCCTGCCACTAGCGATGCTTTTAGCAAAATGCTAATGCTGCAAATGTGGACATCATGCAAATGCACACCCACCACCTCCAGCCGCAAACTCACTGGATGCAACCTGCACTGAGCTGGATGTGCACTGGAGGTATGTTCATTTAGCACAGAGTCTTCAAAGCGAGAGCTGTATCCCTCTTGGTCCCCGTAGGTGGGCGTGCTCTCCAGCCCCAAACCGGATGGGGAATTCAGAGCAAACACAGGCTTTCCTATAACGGACACCAAAGGAGATTTCTGCAAGCCCTTCTCCACGCCCCATTCTACCAGGGATAGTTGTACACTCATAGTAACTGGCCTGGAAACCTCAACAGAAGCACAAATAAACAGGCAACAGAAAGTGTCCTAAACAGATGTTTAAAGGATGTGTTGTCCATTTTCAGATTATATTACTGAACATGAGAATTTTTAGGCTGTTTGCAGATGGTTCGTAAATTTACAGCATTGAAAAGTAAGGGACGGTAAATCACTTTATGTGATCTGTGTGTGTTTTTGTTACAAACTGAAGAGAGCGTTTCGTCTGTTAGAAACCATGTCTTCATAGGGGTGGAGATTGCCTGCTGGACTGTAGAGCACAACAGCTGACAGCAAGTATCAGGCGTCCCTGTCAAATGCTTGCAATAAGCTGGATCCCTTTCAAACCAGCACAGAGATACGGTGGAATCAATCCTCATGATAGTATGTTCAGCACCCATTTTCTGTAAGCACTTGTCCTATTCAGGGTCATGGGTTTCTGGAGCCTATCCCAGAGGCAGGGAACAACCCAGGATGGGGCACCAACCCATCACAGGGCACACTCACACACCATTCACTCACATAGGCACACCAATGGGCAATTTGGTAACTCCAATTAGTCTCAGCATGTTTTTGGACTGGGGGGGGGGGGCCCCAACCAGAGCACCCAAAGGAAGCCTCATGATGACACGGGGAGAACATGCAAACTCCACACACATGGAACCCTGGCAGAGAAATGAAACCTGCTCCCAGTGGTGGGAGGCAACACTGCTAACCACTGCACCACCTTGCCACCCCAAGAAGTAGATCTGAAAAAATAGAATCATTGAGTAAGTAAATACACAGAGAAAAAAACCTTATCATACAGTAAAAGGTTAATGAAAACTGCTTGGATGGGACCCTGAGACACTTGGGTAACAGGTGCTGTGTTTCTGCCTGTAACATTTGTGTTTTCCTCGACTGGGAACGCCTCGGGATTCCCCCGGAGGAACTGGATGTAGTGGCCGGGGAGAGGGAAGTCTGGGTTTCCCTGCTTAGACTGCTGCCCCCGCGACCCGACCTCGGATAAGCAGTAGATAATGGATGGATGGATGGTATATACTTAGTTGCTGTTCTTGTATTGTATTTGAGTGATTGGTTGATGTACTTGCATTCCTGGAATGTATTTGACTGATTGGTTGATGTACTTGCATTCCCGGAATGTATTTGAGTGATTGGTTGATGTACTTGCATGCGTGGAGTGTGCATGATTGATTGGTTATTCTACTTGACTGAAAGCACCTGCAGTGGTGAAGAACCTATTGCTGCTGGACTGGCACCCATACCAAAATTATTTAACAACAATAATGCTGAAAGGAAGTTCATGCAAGGGAATAAAACACCCTCGACTCCATCTTCTGCTCTGAATGCTAAAGGTCCGGGGTAGAATTAAGGCTTCATATTAGGACCTTTACAATGAAATGTCTGAGAACCCCAGAGATAGACAACAGAGCCTGCTGGTACTTCGATAGCATGTGAGACAAGCGGTGCATAACAACCGGAACTAATCAGGACATTTGTAGTCTGTTGAGCTCTTCATGTGAAACAGTGCAATGGGATTCATCCTCGCAGTATACCCTAGAGACAACAAAGAGCTCAGTCACCACAGTTTAATGGCAAACTGTGTGTAAGTTTGCCATCGAACTGTCCGAATCAGGCTCTGCCTGGTGTGCACACCAATGAGCCAAGCTTGTATGTCAGAGCTGGGGATCATCTGGAGAAGCCATTTGTGGCTGGTGATGTCACCGCGTCCTGAAAGGCTTCAAGGAGAAAAGCACCCAGCTTGTTCCATTAACCGTCGGCTGTTGCTGCTGCTGTGACCGAAGTGGCGCCATTATCGCCTATGATTGTATGTGTGTGTCAGTAATTAGAGCGACTGACAGGCTTGTGGCTGGAAGCCACATGGTACTTGCCATAGGGTACGTGGGAGGAGAAGTCCAGTAATCTGAATGTCCAGGTCTTTGATTTAAATAGCTGGCCTACAGGTGATTATCTAGGCTGGGAACGGCTCGTTACCCTTATCCTGTAAGAACGGCCTAACTAGAACTGGAAAGAAGCGTAAACATATTTTAGCAAAACCGTCCTCACTAAGAAATATCCAGAAATGAGGGAAATAAATGTGAATATGAATGTGCCTTATTCATAACGTAATGTCTGTGTTCTGTACTGTGAGAAGAAATTGTGTCTGTGTGACTCCCCCTCCAACTTTTGTTATATTATACAGTTTAATATTCCCCAGCGTTCCCCTTGTTAATGCTCCTGTTGCACTTGTCTGTGTTTTTGTGTTCAACTGGTTCCAGATTCTGGTGCTTGACTGGCGACTAAGTGTCAGCAAATTCCTCTGCAGAAGCTCTTAATAAACAGCATGGAGTCATTTTAAAAGCAGCAGTAGTATAATGCAAAGGGTCTTTGTAAAGTAAAGAAGCTGACACTTTTTTTAGCGTCATAATATTGAATAATGTTTAGGAGCATCTTCTTATTGTTTAAAAAGCAACAATGGCTCAATGGAATCAAATTACCACTGTGGGAAGAGGCTCTTAATTTGCCTACTTAAAAACAGATTAACTTTAAACTTATTAAACCACCAGAAGTTTGTTGTAATACAGGACTGGGAAATGCACCAGACTGCATGCAGCCCTCAAGACAGTTTGATCCGGCCCAGAGTCATTTCAGAAATACAAAAAAAACAGTAATTACTTGTTTTCATGTGATAGAACAAAATAACATAAAATTGTAGGGCCGTGTATTGGCAAGAATCTGGCAATATGATATGTATCATGGCTATGATTCAGTATATTGTGATATATTGCGATACTGTAAGCAAGGCGATGTATTCCGAAGTTTTAAATCTAATGTTAGGAAAACTGTCATAATGTAAGTAACAGACCACCATGTGCATATAATCTGAGTTTTTAAAAAGTTGACTTTTTATGTAATCAGATCAGTGGCGTCTGCATTTGCAGTTATTACAGTCCCTGTAACCATGATAACCGTCCAACATGATAACAGAGCTAAGAACAAGCATTTGCCGATATCACTAAAAAAATTAAATAAACGTTCGAGCCAAAATTAGCCCACACTTTAGTTCTGTATGCCATATAGCCGGACTAACTCCACTGGACCATCACTAATATTACTAGTCAACTATGTTTGCTAATGCAGATATTAGCGATACGCCCTTACGCTACTTCCGGTCTCAGTTTACATTGTAATGTTGGAGTGGAAGAGTCAAAGGGCAGATTGAAGATTACAACACTGCTATCTAATGGTTGGGGGTTTAAATACAACACAAAACGAACCACTGTCTGCCACAAATCTTTCAATGTAAACCGCTGATTAAAAACTGATGCAGTGTTTTTGAGAATTGACACAGTATCACAAAATATATTATAATCGTGTGAGGTTCAGTAATTTAGCATGGCCTTCAAAGGATGTTAAGTAATTGAAATGAGTTCCCCACCCCTGGTCTACTAGATATACTGTGGATCACCAAGTACAATGGTCCAGCCATGCAGCATTGTCCATGGCTTAGATGTAACCATGGGATTGTGGGCTGTGTGCAGCACACACAGAGGTGGACGGATCGCGCAACCCATCAGTGCTCAAGACCTCCAATTGCCATGTTGTCCTTTCAGAGGACCAGCAGATGAATCACTTCTTAGGTCATGTCTATGTTGGTGATGTGACCACCTGGGAGCTGTTTGGCAGCTTCCTGCTCCCTATGATAGTTAAGTCGGTGATCATTTCCCTCTGTTCTCCCTAGGAAATGTTCAGTGTTGTCATTAATCAGTAATGCTTAGCAGCCTGAAAGGATCTGTGTATCTGGACAGACAGCATTAGGACGTCCCCGTGACCTTTTGGACAGGAAGCTGAGGTCAGGGAGAGATATTTCCCCTAGTATGATATTGACATTGGCAGCTTCTGCACATCTGCTAAAGACATTACATCATCCACAATGCTTGGAGTTAGGGAGGGTGTTGGGTCTTCTGGTGGTGGTGGTTCAAAATTAAAATGCCCCACAGAGACAGTAAATAAGTTTACTGCATCAGTTTTATTTGCTTTCTTTTTCCTTCATTGAGCTGATGAAAGCTATGATGCTACTTGTTTTACGGCATCAGTTCAAGGCATCAATGAGAAAGTTCTTGGGTTTTTCTCATTACAGAGAATGCAAAGACCATATTTGTGGTCTTGGCAAGACCGGTTTTGCTAACTTGTCTCCCAGGAATGAACATTGGGCGCAATGAATCATGGGATTGGTCTCATTCGGCAAGGATGCAGCCAACGTATCCTTTATATCTAGGGTGGGCAAGAACGACATCCAGGGATTTTTACCGCCCTCGATACTTCTGTTCTTGAGTATTGGAACTGGTCTTTGACAATGGAAGATGATGTAAAATGGGTTCATGAGAACACAAATACGGTCATATTGAGAAATACCCATAGTTTCCTCAATGCCTCAGTGATGGCGAGCATCCCCAGCTTCAACGTCGTGATTTGGAAAAGGCCACCGACGGGACCAACACACGCAGAGATTGAGGCCTGCCATTGCGCAGGTGCAACCAGCTCTACCCGAGACAGACGGGGGGCCGTTAATGTGGGCATGCTTTCACTCCCTCCCACACCCCCAGCCCTGCACCACACACCGACCCACAATGCACACATTCACGGACGCACGTGGGAGATGCAGCTGAGAACAATTACGCCAGCGTCCGCTCTCCACGTGGTCCGCTCTCCACGTCATCCGCTCTCCACGTCGTCCGCTCTCCACGTCGTCCGCTCTCCACGTCATCCGCTCTCCACGTTGTCCGTTCCTCGTGGCGAGTGCCTGCTCCACGCATGGTGGCTTGTTGTCCCCGTCTCAAAACGGCCGCAGGAATTCCCTTAGGCTACAAGGCTTTTTCCCGGGTAGGCTGAAGCAGAAAGGACCAGCCTGTGAATCGCTCATGAGTGCAGTGTGTTATTAATTATGGCTCTAGCGGCCTGCCGTTGAGCTAATCAAAGTGTTTAGTCCGATAATCGTGCAACGCTGCCCAACATGTCTTCTTGAGGAATCAGGGGCAGGATAGCTGAGTTACATGGTCACACCCAGGGAGTCATACCTGTATTTTAAAGTTGTGCCTTGATTTTGACAACCAGAGAACTCCCACAACCAGGATCCCTTATCTGAAGCTTGGAAGCTCATTAAGTCTTAAACATCCATTCTAACCTTTTGGTAACATTAACTCAGCTCTTTCAGAGTAGATACGGGTGGTGAAATGTTATACCTCCTTTCTAGAAAGAAGAAAGAAAGAAATCATGAACCGAACACAATGTTCAAAAACTTTCATTTTACACAAAGGTAGAGCAGATTTCCAAAACTTACTCAGTCCCTTTTTGATTGTTCCTGACATGAGACCACCAATGACCTAAAGTCAGGCTTCCTCATATTAGGTATAGGGAATAGTACAGGGAACCAAAACTCACTCAGTCCTCATGTAATCTAACAAAGAACTTCTAGTTAAACTTATCCCGCGGACTGAGTGAGTTTGGGAAATCAGCTGTCCATGTTGGGAAGTTACGCTGAAGGTAGCGAAAATCGCACAGGGCTGCTAGACCAGGCAAGTTCCCAGGCCAAACAGAGGCTCATTCTTCATAGACAGGCAGCAGCCCACGTGCGACCCCCCAGCGAGGTCACGGCTCACTGCGGCTGACCCTGACCCCGGAAGGGCCCCCCCAAGAGGGCTGCCCCCCGAGGGTACCCTGGCCTGGTGGTGTGTCCTCCTGGGCCGCGGGGGGGGGGGGGGGGGGGGGGGGGGGGGG
>JAODKC010000117.1:7562337-7591888 GCA_026777985.1 Mormyrops attenuatus | reverse complement strand
AATGCCTTGAGTCCCTCCACCCCCCCTCCCCACAATCCCCCAGCCCATTTTTCCTAGAGCCCCCCAGCCCTCCACCCCCAGAGTAGTTTGCCAGGCAGTATTAAAAACATATAGCTAGAGTACACTGCAGAGAAGACCTGGCCAATGGAATCTCAAACCCAAGAGAAGGAGTTTCCTGTGCGCTTCAGTCTTCTCTCCGCCACGCCAGTCATCCTCCTGTGGCAGGCAGCACCACATGGAACCACACTGTTGCTTAAATAATACATTTTCAGGGTGAAGTCTGCACATCCGCGACAGGGTCTCCTCTCGCGATCCCATTTCCCTCGACACTGCCACAAGGAGCACAGGAATACCGTGGTGGTAAACAGCTGTTAACCAAGTAATGCGGTTTATAGGGGTGAAGGTGTTATCCGGGTTAAGTGCAGTTAAATGGGAAGGCAGCTGAGGAAATATCTGAAATAAGGCAGGAGAGGGTCTTTCTAAACGGCATTTAGAAGGTGTTGACAGCGTAGCAATCGGACTCGATTGACCCCCATGGAACAGGTGGATGGTTTAACCCTTACATCTGTGGCCTGCAGCTGGGGGTGGTCAGTTCAGTCTATCTCTGTCTCTGCCAGGCCTGTACGTTCAGCCATGCACTGTAGATGTCCCATAGCATGTCCAGAGCTGGGGGGTAGGTGGTCACCACAGGTGGGTAGTTCAGGTCCAGAGAGTAGAAGTCCAGATCAAGATTTTGAAGTGAGTACTCTGTGACACTTTATACTGAACTGGTTGGTTGATTTGTACTCAACTGGTTGGTTGAAACAAAATCTTGGTCTAGGCATCTACTCTCTGGACCTGAATTGCCCCCCTCTGGTGGTCACAGTAACGATGGTGTGGTTCTTCATATGGGTTGAGGAGCCATAGATACAGGAAAGGTTCAGCTTTGGCAGGAGTGTGAGCTGAGGGTGGGACTGCACCAGGGGGCAGATTAATGCCCAGGGGGCAGATTAATACCCAGGTTGTCCTAGGCTATAGCCTACGGCCCTGGCAAACATCAGGGGTCCTGCCTGATTTTTATTTGTAGCATTGTATAGTTTTTAATTCTCTCTCGTTATTCTTTTAGCTCAAAAATACCTCAAATGTGTCAGGGCCCCCAGAAACATTAATCCAGCTCCGGACAGCACCCCCACAGGGCATCCTTATCCCTGTAGCACAGCTCGTTGTTATTTGAGGTTTCGCCGCATTGACTCCCCGGCATCCCGTTCCTCTAGCCCAGTGACCGGCTCACGCAGACTCTCTGAGGCTCCAGACGAGCCAGCAAACCTGCAATGATGATCCTGCTAAATACAGTCCAGCCCAGCAGACCCGCTGCCAGGCGGACGGCAAATTCCACCTGATTTGTCCTAAGTGGCATCAAAGTGCTTTTTAATTAAAAACCCGCCGAGACGCGGCACTGTCGGCCCTTTGCAAATGCTGGATTTCAGGCCGGCCCGCTGATCCTGCTTCCTTTCCTTCTACGAACATGATTGTCACCTCCATTTACATAGTTGACAGGGATTTAACTGCGCGAACACTGTCACCCCCCAGAAACAGCAGCAAAGGCTCAAGTGACATTGCTGAAGGAGATCGTATCCTTCGAGATATTAGTTGGAGGACTTCATGGGGCAATTTCGCATTGTACAAGTTAGGGGAAGGCGCAGTATGAATCAGAGTGGTATTAATGGGTGGTGTCGGTGAGTTAGGGTAGGGTGTCGGTGAGTTAGGGTAGGGTTAGGGTGCTCGATGATTGCAGGATTATCACAGAGCATGTGCTTACCGTCGGCATGCGAGAAGCCCGTACATGTCAGCAGCATTTGATAGCCCCTTCACAATAGACGTTGAGGTCCCGTCATGGTCGGCTCATGCGTGGGTGTGATGTCATAACCAGAATAATGGTGGTGTGCCCCAGGAGCTGGGGGGGGGGGGGGCCGCTTGGGGACTTGTGTGTGATCCCTCGGGGAGGAAAATTGGATTGGGTGGGAGACATGAGCTAGGGCACATGGGAAATTTTATAGACCTGGGCACACCCCTGGCACGCGTGCACACACACACACACACACACACGCGCACAGACACGCACACACACACACACACACACACACAGGTTTGTAATTATATCTTTGTGGGGACTCTCAAATCATTTCTATGGGAAAAACTAATCACATCATAACAACCTTAACCCCCACCCAGCCCTAACCTTAAGCCCAAGTAACCAAACAAAATACGAGACTTTTGGCATTTTTGGTTTTTTGATTGCATTTACAGGTCTTTTTGGGGACCTGAAAAATGGTCCCCACAACATCAAAATAACAAGTTTTTATTACATTGTGGGGGGCATTTGGTCCCCACAATGTAATATAAACATAATCGACACACACACATACACGCTCGCAGAACTTATCTGCTGTGTTGGGAACCAACCCCCCCTCCCCCGATACTGAGAACGAGCTAATCTGCTTGTACAGCCCACTAATGGACTGACAGCATCTCTGTCATGGTGGTCCAGGCTGTAAACCAGATGCAGATTGAACAGCACGAGTGTTATCCTTCACAATAAACTAAATATCCTTAACCTCATTTTCACTTTGTAATAGTTTTTATCCAAAAGTGGTTTTGAGTTCCACCGAAGGCTGGTACATAACTGAGACTAAGCTGCTGAGAAACATCTTTAGATGTCGAGTGTGTCCACGATCACACCACACACTCACGTGTTTGGCAGGACGTTAAAACTCAATTTTCCTGCACGTTCTAGCAGTTTGACACGCCTGTGATAAAAATGAGTTTCTGGGGATTCCTTTAATTTAACATGTTCTAGTTGTCTCCTGACACCAGGCTCTAGATTAGACAGAGACAGTGTGGCCGGTCACTGCCTGACAAACCTGTAATCAGCATTAGTGAAGCCCCTTATGAGACAAACGAAACAGAGGTCCTTTTTTTTGGTTATAGTCTTGCCAAAAGCCTAGTGGTTTCAGAGTCATACCAAAATGATGAGACACTCAGAGCACACACACACACACACACATGCACGCACGCACGCACGCACAGCCTTTATCTGATTCATCTGACTGACTGAGAAAACACAGGGCAGAGGAAGGTTCCATAACAACTCAATGTACTGGAAAATGAAGAACAGAGCAGTACATTAGAACTGATAATCTCAAACTGAAGGGGAGATTAATTAAGAGAGCAATGGAGGTTAATTGAGAACAGAGGAGCAAATGAGTAACAAAGAAATCACAGGGTAGTAGAGGAGTAATCAATGACAGAAGGTGGGGAGGGAGGGAAGTGCTGACTTATCAGTGCTATAGTCAAGTTTATTTGAGTAGCGACCTTTTTGACCTTGATGCTGACTTACTGCCTGCGTGGCCCTTGCTGTGGCCCATATACTGCCCCTTTTAACCTGTGTGAATTTGGACATTTCATCTAAACATTTGAAGAAAAAAAAAAAAAGTGAAGACTGAGAAAGAGTCCTTGATGGGGCCTCCCTCTATAGTTCTGTGTTCTGTGTCTGGAAGTTTGTGGGACTGAATCCCGTGTCCTGAAATGCGATTATATCACTATTGAGCCCTTGAACAAATCCCTTAAACCATAGCAGCCCCCGTGGCGCTGGATCCTGGGGGGTGTTCCACAAAGCAGGATTTCTCAGTTAGCTGGGTTAGCTTAAGCTAGAAGTTATGATTGTCCAATAGGAATGGTCCTTACCTAGGCTCTTATTGGATGATCCTGAATTCTAGCATAAGTTAAGCCAGCTAACTGAGAAATCCTGCCTCACATAACCCCAAACTTTCCTCTTTCGTATGTTGCTTTGGACAAAAGAATCTGCTAAATAAATGTACAGCAAAAATCCTCCCTTTACTTTGTTTTCTTTTTTAAAAAACTTGTTTTAAAGGCTGAAAGCCCCTTAAAGCTCTTGTTGGTTACCAGCTCTCAAGTTTTCCAGGGTTTTTGGACATGGAGCCATAAATCACGAAGGTGACAGTGAGCATGAAGATGAATGCAAGTCAGTTACATCACCTAAAAGAAGATGAAGATATTTTGGTGGTGAATTTTGTCCTGGTTTGTGTGTGAACGCTACAGGTGCTAGTAAACTGTTCAGGTCATGATTTTTAACAAAGTAGCCATGTTTGTCACCAGGGGTGATTCAACCATACAGAGACCCTCTTATTATTAGCCAATGAAATATTTTGAAATGGTGAGTGACAGGGGAGAGTGCCCTCTGAGGGCCAATCAGATCTCAGCTAGGGTCAATGTCCCCACCCCTATATACACCCTTGTATGTCAAAGTAGATTAGGGAAAATGAGTTGAAGTGAGCAAGAGACCGACCCCCCTCCCCCAACACACACCCAAACACTTTTTAAGCTCCCCCCACACCCTATTATATGAATGTACATATTTATCCAGGTGCAGGTGCATATGAGAAACATGGCATATAAATAATATTTTGGGGGAAATTTGGGGATGAAGAGGGTCATTAACCTCTAAAATATAAAAATCTATATTAACTTTAACCACTTGACTGATGGCTTCCACAACCTTTTCCTGCTGAATGAATTTCTTGCACAAATTGGGACCCATCTCTCACTCCCCTGGAAACACTCTTATCTGGAGACAGAGACTTGCGAGGGGGCGTTCCATCCAGAAGACGAGGAGGCGGAACTGGTGTTGCTGTCCGATGTTGTTGAAACATCCAGCGAAGCTTCGGCGTAATCCCTTTGAGGCGAGGATCTCCATGAGCGGAGATAGCAAACAAATGACATCTTCCTCCAGACGTTGCACAACAGCAGTATCCACGCGATGCTCGCTCACGTTGTGAAAGATCTCTGGCTCCAGCTCCCCCTCCGCATTGGAACATTCCTCTCGTCTACATTCCCATGTCTTAAGGCGTTAAATTTCATTGAAACACATACAAAACATGACATCTTCAGACTACCTGTGTAATTTTAAACCTTTTCTTGTGATTCTGAAATGGCATTTTCGCTGTGAAAATTTAGCCTTCCCAGAGTCGTCCCCAGAAAGCACCGCATTTTGTTGGTGGTGCCGTTTGATTCATTTCTTAAAATGGGTATTTCTTTATCTCTACTCAGATGCTTTAAATTAGACTTAATTAGATTAATGGAACAGCTGCTCATATTCCAATTGACATATGTTGACGAGCGGAAAGGGCACGAGAAAGGGCCCGAGTGGAAAGGGCACGAGAAAGGGCCCGAGCGGAAAGGGCACGAGCCCCCTGATTAAAAATCGTTTGTTCTTCTAATGTCATCACATTCACCCCGTCCAGCGACGGCTCGAGAACATTTCGCATGAGGAGACTGGGGCCGCAAACGCAGAACATCTGTATCCTCCAGAGAATAAAAATCGTCAAGTATCACAATCAAGTAAATCATAAAAAGGCTTATGACTTAATGGCATTGGAATATTTATTAAAAACTGTATTTCTTTCGACACTTGGATCGCACCCCAGCTAATACAGCCCACTGTGTGAATGGTATATAAGCCTTCTGCTTTCAGTGTAGTGGATCCAGAAAGCTTACAGGAACTCCATGTAACGGAGCAGATACAGGGGTGGGACCACAGAGGCACTGGTCACAACTGAAAGCTGATTGGCTCCCAGTGTGCACCCTCAACTGTCACTCACAGATTCAAAACATATCATTGGCTAATGATAAGGTTGGCCCCACTGTATGAATTATGGCCCCACCTATGTGCCCCACCACCTCATTCCAAACACAGGAGTGCGTGTGTCCAGAGGGGAATGAGAGAGGCTTGGAATGACAATAGAAAATCCAGGACACAAATGGAACAGTCACATGGCATGAAGTCTTAGCTTACCATATCCTTTCAGTCTTCATATCCACTACTCTGTCCTGCATGGCACCCACCTCAATTATACAAATAATTAAAGTAACATCACTGTGCTGTAAGGACTGCAAGCATTCATTTGGAAATTGATTTGGCCCATCTGGTGGAGGGGGGGTTGGGGGCTTGGCAGTCATTATTCAGTCACTGTTATGGTCAGACAGGCCAACTTGTGTGGTTGAGGAAAGCTGGTCAGGATGCAGTCATATAATGCAATTGGATTTTCTGTGGTTCACGTATAGTGGGGCGGGGGGTGGGGGGCAGCAAATGTGTGGATGAGGTGGGGAAGGACATCCAGGGACTTTTTCTCGACTCTTCAAAATCAGGGTGAGGAGAGGACAATAAATTTTCCATTACATGAAGGTGGGAGTCGAGCACTGGGGAGCGGATTCCATTCAGGCAAACCGGGGAAGACGTGGTGATATCTCACGCCTGTCCCGACAGGATGGGCAACTCTCAGCCCATTCGCATGGAAAATTCCTCCAGATGTCACGACAGTACACCCAGCTTCTATGTGCCCCAGGGGTTATTTTTAGGGGTCTTGCTCCCATCTGCCCCGGGGGTTATTTTTAGGGGTCTTGCTGACTAGTTGGCTGCAAAGCTACTCGTCAGTGCCAATGACGCAAGTCTCTGTGATGGGCGTGCGTTTTGGCACGCGAAGGGTTGTTTTGTAGCCCCAGTAGAAGCGGGACCTCAGAGGCTGTCGTTCGCCGTTTCACTGCCAGCTGTGCTGTTTACAGGAACTTCCCCTTAAAACATGGCCTGACTATGGGGGGTGGGGGTGGGGGGCAAGCACCATCACAGTCCTAAAAACACAATAAAGTAAAAAGCGATCAGTGGTCAGGTGGTCATGCCCTTCGAATCTGGACTTTCCGCTATCTGTATTTACAGATGAGTCAGAAACCGCAGAAAGATTAAATAAAATAACCTTTGTAACCATTCATTTTTAATAGCCCATATTTAAAGTAAACGACATAGATTTACCATCCCACAAACACATAGTTTATGAACATTTATATACCTGTTTATTTCTGTATTCCAAGAAGAGGGACAGCATCTTTTAGTGTTATCAAACTCCTGCCTTTTTATGAGAAAAACATCTATTTGGGGATTCACACACTGGTACATGGGGTGAAATTTTAAACACAATATTCTTCCTGACACTCTCTCAGACTCCCCCCTGCTCCGAAAGATGTCCATTTACATTTCCCAACATGCCGCTGAGCTGAAAACATTGTGCTTTTATGGTACAAAAATAGATTGAGGGTTTATTCAATGGCGCCTCCCCAGAGTTCCACTGTGCAAGTGACTTTAATTTCTTTTGCGGAGGCTCTGTTCTTTTTTTAATATTACATAAAACTAAATTATGGATTATTGCTTAATCCAAAGCTGACACCAAGAACATGGTGCACAGATATGTTTTTCACTGATTTGCAGTACCTTCAAAGACAGCCTTTGTTTCCAGGGTGAAAGTAACATCAAGAACCCGGAATGCAAAAAACAGGTCTGTTTGAGAATCTCAAGCACAATGTTCATCCATCTGTCTAAATCAACTGGTTATCTCGGCCATGTTCACGGAGGTAGCCTGGAGTCTATCCCAGGCAGTACAGGGCACAAAGCAGGGGACACCCTGCATGGGATGCCAGTCCATCTGCATAGATAGCTTATTAGCTTCAGAGTGCAGTGCACCAAACGGACAAAGTTCCCTGAATTCTGCTGTGCCTCGATTTCTGCTTTTACATCCTGTTGTGTAGGTTTGCTTTGACTGAATGTGTCTGCTGTCTGGATATAATTCATATACACATGTAAATTAAGCCAAACCATTCAACATTCTCTCTTGTTCATGAGACACATGAAAGCATTTCTGGCTAATGCAGTTACACGCAAACTTAAATTCTGACAATTATTTGACACTGCATGTGGAAAAACACTAGTTATAGATATGTATTTAATAAACATTTTTACCAGGATGCATGACGTTCCGCTGACAGGGCCCTTCTAAGTAATGTTTCCTATCTGACTTTGCATCCTCTGTCTTCAGAGACCACCCACATCAAGGTCACAAACACCCCTCACAGCCCAGAGACTAGCAGCATGGTGCTCCTCACAGTTGTTCTGGTGCTGCTTTTGGCCTCAGGGCCTCTGAGTGTGACGGCGGGAAGGGCTGAGGAGTTTGAGAGCAGTGACGAAGGCCCAGAGAAGGACTTCCTGTATGCAGAGCAGCCACCGCCACGGACGAGGTATGGGCGCTCCCCTGACGACGCCCAGCAGCCGGACAAGTGCTCCTACACCTTCATTGTGCCGCAGCGGAAGGTGACGGGCGCCATCTGCGTCAACTCGCGGGAGCCGGATGCTCTTCTGGAGAACCGCGTCCACAAGCAGGAGCTGGAGCTGCTAAATGGGGAGCTGTTGAAGCAGAAGCGGCAGATTGAGACCCTGCAGCAGCTCGTGGAGGTCGATGGCGGACTGGTCAACGAGGTCAAGCTGCTGCGCAAGGAGAGCCGCAACATGAACTCGCGCGTCACGCAGCTCTACATGCAGCTGCTGCACGAGATCATCCGCAAGCGGGACAACGCGCTGGAGCTCTCGCAGCTCGAGAGCCGCGTGCTCAACCAAACATCTGAGATGTTGCAGCTGGTCAACCGCTACAAGGACCTGGAGCACAAGTACCAGCACCTAGCAGCATTGGCTAACAACCAGTCAGCCACCATCGCCCGGCTGGAAGAGCAGTGCCAGAGAGCGCCCCCTGTGGTCCGGCCTCCGCCACCACCTCTGCCCCAACCCCTGCCTCAGCCACCACCACAGCCACCTCTCAGCAAACCCTACCAACCACCGACATACACCCGCATCACCAACCAGATCACCAATGAGATCCAGAGTGACCAGAACCTCAAAGGCCCTTTGCTTCCCACAATGCCCAATGGAACACACAGTCCATCCATCAGCAACATTCCATCAGGTGAGTCTTATCAATGGAAACCGAAGGCGCAGATCTGCAAGCAAAACGTATAATCAATCTCAGGTGCACTGGTAGCTAAACAGTTAGCAGAACCTCTGCTGCTTTAATCAGAGTTCTGGTTGCACATTTCAGGTCAACAGTAACCTTGCACTATATCCAGCTATTCCTAAGAAGCCCATGAAATCTCACTTACGCTTCTATAAATAGGAATGCACCGCAGGATGAAAGGATCCCAGAGGCTTTCCAAAGGGGCCATGCAAACCGCCTCTTTAAATATAATTCATGTTATCAACAGGCTTAATGATATTTACCGAACCAACAGATCTGTCATCAAACTCATGCTGAAGACAATGTGCACTTGTCTGGCTTCAGAGGGTGTTGCACCAAAATTAGCGCAGAGAGATTTATCATCAAATGGCAGGAAAAATAAGTCAACAGATGAGTTTACCCCCTGACCTCCCTATCTTATCCCTAGATGACTTGGCTCCAAGCAGGGGAGATTCTCGGGCCGTAATTTATGCTTAGGGGCCAGCCTTATCATTAGCCAATGATACGTTTTCAATCGGTGAGTAACAGGGGAATGGGCATCCCGGGGGCCAATCAGCTTTCTGCTGGGGCTAGTGTCCCTGTGACCCTGCCCCTGTATACGCCCCCCTCTCCAAGATGAGGGCCTTCTGTGAGCACTGCCAGGCACTTATTGGAGCCCCATTACCCAACACGCTATGCCTCCTCCAAGGTTCCTTGTTGACTCAGGCAATGCCTGCCGTCTAACAGTGACAAGAGACAAGTCTGTCAGTTTTAAGCACAAGGCGTCTGGCACACATGCAACCGAGTGACTCAAGCTGTGAAGCTGTCTTGAGTGCCTCAGAAGGTGCCTTTAGTCCGGATATGAAAAGCCATTCATAAACTCCCACCAAGACCTATGAGTCACGTCGGGGAGGACAGAGAGCTGTTGTGGTGATGCTCCAGCCATCCTACGTCATTCGTCGTCATCCTCACATCTTCGAGGTGACCCGAAGGTGTTTACCGAACCCCGTGGGCAGCACCAAACAGGGCACGGCAGGTTGGGAGCGGCCTGGTCTCCCCCTGTAGAACCATGCCTTCTCTACAATGCTAATGAGAGTGAGCTGGAACATCTACTGCAGATTTAAGCAACAAATGAGACAAAAGCATCAGACATTACTATTGTAAAGAGGCTGCCATGTACATGATAACATATATACTTGCAGATGGGACAGTTACAGATTTGTAGGAATTATTTCTTGGTACTATATCTTGCACTTGTACTGTCCACTTTCCTTTTCCTCCCTTATCCTCTTTATTTCCTCCTCTCTTTATCCATATTTTCCTTAAATTTTTTTTCTATCCCTTCTTACTCACCAAGCTGGACTTCTCTCCCAGTGTCCCACCTGAAATCTACCAGTCTTGCACTCCCGTTCTTTCAGCCAGTCTGCCAAAGCCGTTGACTTTGTTTCCTGCTCCCCTGTTGGTCCTTTTTCTCTAGTCTGTCTCCTTTCCCTCCCCCGATCTGCATGAATCTGTTGTTCATTCATCCTCTTTGTTCAATGCCTGTCATATTTCATTTCTCCATCTCCCCCACTCGCCTCCTCTCTGTGTCTCCCTTAAACATGCCGTCTCCCGTTACCTTGGGCCGCAGAGGATCTTTATCTCGCCGTCTTCTACCTGTCATCTCCTGTCAGGCTCGCTGCCAATGTTAAATCCTCCCCCCCACAAGGCATCGGCACATGTCTTTTGATGATTTTGGAAGGACGTCCCAGGCAAAATCAGCACTATAAATCTAAAACAAATTAGACACAGCGGAGCCACAATTCAATAAATTAAAAAGGAAGAAACTAGTAAAGAGAGGTAAGAAGAAGACTGTATAAAATATCTGTCTAAAATAATATCTCAGGGTTACCAGCTTGTTGATAGACAAGCAAATCAGTTGTTCCCTAAACTGCATTATACCTCTGTGCTGTTCTAACCCCAGCTAATAGGTAAAGACTTCCTACAGTGTTTCTTGCACAGTCCAGGTTGGATCTAGTTTAAGCTCACTGGTTACCATATTTGTGGCACCAGTCAATTAAAAACACAAATATATTGTTTTTTTTATATCATGCACTGTACTGCGCTGTTTTATTTACATAGAAGTAGCTGCAAATCCTCCGCCTTGGGCTGTGCTGTGGACCAATAATGAAATAGTTGAATAATAGAAGCTCGCTGCTGGATCTCCTCCCATGCGCACACTAATCTTCAACATGTGACGGGACGTATTAAAAAGGCGATAAGCTAGGATCTCTCCCATTCTGCTTTTTTTGGTTCCGTTTTTTACAGAACATGAAGGAAGACCTGCTATCACGATCACCCGTTCAGCCCTCATGTGGACCACGCCTACCTCATTAACCCTGTGTGGAATCCTTCCGTTTACCTGCTGTTTTCCGTTTCCTGCTTGTTATCTTGTGTATTTAGTCCATGTTCCGTTCTGTCTCCCCAATTCGGTCATTAACGTTACGTCTGGTGTGCAGGCGAGTGAACAAGCAAGCAAGCAAGCAAGCAAGCAATCAATCCAGCCGGGAATAGGGGTAAACATGGATTTATTCCGAAGACAGGGCAAACGGGAGCACACGGGACAAACGTTAATGACCAATCTGGGGAGACGGAACAGAACGCGGACTAAATACACAGGATAACAAGCAGGAAACGGAAAACAGCAGGTAAACGGGAGGATTCCACACGGGGTTAATGAGGTAGGGGTGGTCCACATGAGGGCTGAACGGGTGATCGTGAACCCTGCATTGTTGCCATGGGACACGCATTTAGCTGAATTCGGTCAATCACGCATACTGAAGCAAAGCTTAGCATCTATTGTTGCTCATGTCTTAGCATTTTCTGACAGTTTAATCTCAATACTGATATACCTTTCCTGGGAGTCTTCTGAACATATTGATTTAACCAGTACTTTCTTAGTCTTCCTTGAAATGGCACAATGATTTGAATAAATTCATGAATAAATTGCATGAATATCCTAGGAATTGCGAGTGGAGGAGGGTGTGGGAGGAATGGTGCAAATACACCTCCAGAGGAATGTTAAATGTCGGGAATGTGCACCATCTCCTGACACCTGGGAGCAGGACCCTGAGCATTTACCCCGAACATCTGTTTTTACACATTTTTCTTTTTCATCTGAAGATCTGTAGAGCGTGGAAAATTCGCACACAGAAAAGACACTTCTTATTTACAAGGGGATGTGCCTCTTGATGGTGCATGACACCATATATTTGGCTCCAGACTCTTGCTGTCTTGACTCAGATGCCGCTATGAGGCCCAAGGACAGAGACAGCAGGGAGAATAAGCTTGTAAATAGTATATAAGCGCAACCACATCTAATGGTGAGGTGTAGGTAGAGAGCAGCACCGGCCCAGCCAGCTAGTGTCAGCATGCCCCGCTAAGCTTTGCTATATCCTTAATTATTTCAGTGCCTGTAGCATTTGTGTTTATGAAGACCTTCCCCACTGTTCCTTACTGAGGAAGAGCGCTCTACAGCATTCTTTGAAAACGGCAGGATAGCAGATCTTGTAATTATGATGAAACGTGTGACTGCCTGATTCCATCCTGGGGGATTGATGAACGGGGGTTGCATATTGTTCAAGTCGTTGTTTCCAGTTATTTCTGTAGGCTCAGATTCTATTAGCATGTGGGTCCGAAGAGTCCTCTCAGTGAACCCTGCCACCTCTAGGTCACCTTGACGACACGGTCCATCTGTTTGGGGGCTAAAAAGACAAATGCTAGACTACATGGTCCTCAATGTTTATATGTGTTTTTGACTTTGCTAGTCCTATACTGTTACAGTTCCTAACAAAAATACATGAAGGATGTAGAGAATGATGTCTGAGATCCATCTTAGAGAGAAACTATGGTCACTGTCAAGTAAATGTGAGATACTAGGAGTAAAAAAAGATAGATGACACTTTCCGAAATCTGGTCTAGGCTCTGCTCCAGGTGTCTTTGATGGACGTTACAAAGTTGTTGTATTTGTCCAGAATGAAAATCATGAGGTTCTCACATCTATTGAGCATGGATGGAGTACCTGTTGGTCTCTGCCTGCTGCGGCCTCATTCAGCCACCGGGACTATTGCCCCTGTTCCAGTGTTGTTCTTGGCCTCTGAAGTCCTGTAGCAGTTTCCCGCGGCAGCTTGGGAAACACAGCCAAAGTCAACGCCGACCTCAAGCTGAGAGTTTTCCAGCTGGCGGAATGGGAATCCTGCATGGCAGCAGATCTGGATAACCGCAGTCCCCCAGTACTCCCATAGTCCTGGTGTGGTGGACCGCGGGAACGAGCTCAGCCTTATCTACGAAGTTTTTGCTGATGAATGACAATAAAGGGAGGCTTTCCCCAGTAGAACTCCAAAAGGCACAGCCTCCACTGATATAGGTCATCAGGACTGAGCCGAAAATGTTTTATTACAGTTTAAAAGACATTCCCATGTTTGATTTTTACGGTGAGAATGCAGAATCCAAGAGAGCTGCCACTTTCTCTTTAGTTTGTTGTCTCACAACTTCCTCCCAACCAGGGCCATTTAATGACTGCCTGCACGCGCTGGAAGAAGGCCACACCGACAGCGGCATGTATCTGGTGAGGCCCGAGAACGGCAACCGGCTCATGCAGGTGTGGTGCGACCAGAGACACGACCCTGGCGGCTGGACCGTCATCCAGAGGAGGCAGGACGGGTCGGTTAATTTCTTCAGAAACTGGGAGATGTACAAGGTAATGCATTTCAAAAGTGTCCCCAATTATTACTTGTTATACCTGCATGGTGAAAGATGGGATAATTATCTCTGTGCTGATTCCATAAATACTTGAAACGTTGAGTATATTAAATTGCAGCAAAGGCAAGACTTCTATTCTGACAGCACTACATCAATTAAACACAGTAAATAGGGACGATTACAGATACATTTTCCAGAACTGCTCAGAGACACTGACTCACTCCAGGGTCTACAGTAGCTAACAAGAGCCAGAAGCAAGACGAGGCTCGCACAGTTAAATCTCAATTTTTATATGAGTCATTTATCACTTGTAGCCAGCAATGAGTTGTGGCTCATTTTTTTGGCATTAGAGTGGGATGCAAAGAGTTAGCGGGCTAGCTGCGCCGACTATGGCAACCCCAGCAGTTGACGGGGTATAAAATTTGTTTGTAAGCCTGCAAATCATTCTGTAACTCAGTTGCCTGCAAAATTCATTGGGGTCTGAAGAATATTTTCGCAAAGGCTGCTTTAATGGGGAAGGGCTTTGCAGGTTCCATGTCTGCGTTAATGTTTATCATTGTGGGGGGGGGGCAGTAAAAAAACATTTGGAAACAATATTTTCTCCTGTGTGCATGTGGTTTTTTTGGAAACAAGAAAGATTCACTAAGTACACAAAATATAAACATAATATACAGTATACACATAATGTATATCTATCTCACAGATATTAACTTGTAGAAGGATAGAAATATTCTTGATAGAAATGACACGAAAATGGTAGGATTTCGAGCAATATTCTTACTGTAAATGATCCCCAGTCAACACCGTACCATGTGGGTAAGGAACTCTAGCACAGGAGCAGACGGACAGCAAATACTTTAAGGACTGATACCTTGAGAGCTCCAAAAGGAAATGTAGTATGTAGTTGGACACAGGGCTGGACTTTGCCGTATGGGATGCCGTGCATCTTCCCGGTGGCCCGATGTAGTGGGGAAAGTGGGGGACCCCAAACCATGCCCCCCCCCCACTGCTGTTGGCACAATTTATCACTTGGTAAATATGATGGGGAACCCCATGGTCCAGGACTGATATTTAATTTAATCCAAGGCCAGTCCTAATGGGATACCATGAATTTGTTTTGTGTACAGCTGCACGTCTTGAAGCGTGGGGAGTTACTTGCAAAAGCTTGGCTACTTGTGACTCCAGCCATGTGTCAGGGCTCTGTTCTATGTGTCAATATGTTCCTACATTCATCTACAAGGCCCTTTAGTAGGTGGTAAGTGTAAGCTTCTTCCCAGGATTCTAAGAATGAACTGCATCACCGATGAGAAATTAGAGACAAGCCTGAAGATGATGCCGGAGAATCCTGCCCTTACTTCCCACGGCCCACACGAAGCATCCTCAGTCTCTGCTGCTTGGCTGGGATGACTCACCCATCTCGGTTCCCCTTGATTTCCCATCTTCCAGTCCATAAGCAGGCATGAAGCAGACCACAAGTAGGGAGTCTGAATCCGGGCTGGTCCCAGAAGGACCCTGCTGTCAGCATGATGGGGGGCCACAAGCCAACAGGGTCATTGTGATGCTTTCTGAATCTTCACCAACTTCATACCAACTGCTAATACAATAACCAGTTAAACTGGGCTCCCAGGGCCCCAGTGGTGCTGGGGCTAACCGGCATGAATTTAACCCCATTTCATGGTCCCATTCTTGCAGCAAGGATTTGGGAACATCGACGGCGAGTACTGGCTAGGTTTGGAGAATATCTACTGGTTGACCAACCATGGCACCTATAAGCTTCTGGTCACGCTGGAGGACTGGTCAGGCCGGAAGGTATTCGCGGAGTACGCCAGCTTCCGGGTCGAGTCAGAGGCCGAGTTTTACAAACTGCGGGTGGGGCGTTACCACGGCAATGCAGGAGACTCCCTGACCTGGCACAACGGCAAGCAGTTCACCACGCTGGACAGGGACCATGACGTGTACACAGGTACGACCACGTGGCACACAATTATACCTGCTTTTAGTACATCTAGAGCATTTATCAATATTATTATGTCTTGGGGCTCTCAAAATACAATGAACTATATTTTTTCTGAGATTGAGTATTCTCAGAAAGGTTCTGAACCTGAACAGGCACCTACAATGTCTGCTCACTCACTTCCTCCCCAGGTAACTGTGCCCACTATCAGAAGGGAGGCTGGTGGTACAACGCCTGTGCCCATTCCAACCTCAACGGTGTGTGGTATCGGGGGGGCCACTACCGTAGCCGCTACCAAGATGGAGTCTACTGGGCAGAGTTCAGGGGCGGAGCCTACTCCCTGAAGAAAGTGACCATGATGATTCGGCCAAACGCCAACACCTTCCATTAAGGGAAGAAAACAATGAAACACAAAGGACAATTTATGTCTAGGCTGGACCTCAGTGCCCCGAGTGTTTTTAGTATTCCAAGATCTTTACATCAGCTTTTTTGTTCTGCTTTTTTTCCAATTTATCTTGTATATTTTCCTTTAAATATGTAGACATTTCAGTCTGGGGAGTGCAATGACTTCAAAGATGGTCAGACAGTCACGCCAGTGGCATTGTCCCATAAAACTCATCCTGAAAGCCTTTGACCAGGTTCCCTCCATTCTACACAATAAAGGGTGATCGCTGAATGTTTTTCTTGTTTTGCGTTTCACCTAGAGGAGGTGCACCGCAGTCACACGGCAATGAATGAAATAAATAAGAATTACTTTCTCCACATTACCTATCCCATTTCCTTATACACCAAACTTGAAAAACACTAGCAAAAAATATATATAATAGACCCCATAGAGTAGCATTTCCCGTTTTTGATGAGGTGTTTAACAGCAAAGCATACCATTTAAGTCTTCAAGGCGTCGTCTATAAATAATATGTAAATAATCAAAGCTTTGTACTGATGCCGTTATGAGCCAAGAGTGCTAGTCTTGAAAATTTAATCGTAATCAATGTCTGGTTGAAAATCTGACACAGGAGTACTAATCCAGTGACATTTATGGACATATACATTTGAAGGTAAGCATTTAATGTAAGTCAGTGGGTAACTTTAGTTGGATCTGCGTTGTGAGAGAACCTCGGATTGAGATAATGGCGCATTTTTCTGGGACCAAGGAACGGGAGGCAGTGTAGCATTGTTGTGGACTGCGTGTGCTGTAAGATGTTCCCTGTGGATAGGGGGTGCTTTGGGCCTAGCTGGAGAGTCTATGCAGGCATCTCAAAGGCCCAAGAGAAGGTATGTAATCTCGCATTATCCTCAGTGCATCAGTCTGCTGCGAGTGTGTGAATGAGATGAGCTTTGTTTTGTGTTTATGTTTTTTTTTTGTGGTGTAATGGGAAAAGAAAACAAAACTCTGGATTATAAATTACGATATATATAACGACACCCAAATCCAGATTTGGTTCCGTGCATGTTATGCCAATCTATCGAGGCCGGTTCTTCAGCGATGTAATTGTACAGCATCATCATCAGTCATAATGATGATGCAGTTATACTCGCAGACATGTTCTTTGCTCATTTTAATAGCAAAACTTTTCTGACTTAATCAGATTCATGGGGGAAAAAAAACGCAAGTGTTTAGCTGCTTCGCCAGTGTTTAAAAAAATCCAAACATGCAGAATGGATGAGAAAAACCATCTACACCATGCAGGCTTTCTTGAGATATGAGTGAATGAAGACCTTCTGAGGTGGAAAAGTTATTTCACTGGGACAACCACAGTCATCTAGGAAACCATTTTACCTTCCATTTTGGTGTCTGATGTGAGTCAGTATGACTGGGGGCAGTTCAACTTACCGTTTCTTTTACCGTAACTCCAAGCAGACACTTCTCTACTACACAGACTGTATAACTGTTGCCACCACAGAAGAATCAATGTGCCTGTTGTACATATATCACTGGGTTAAAGTATTTTTTGTAATGTAATGCAATGAGCCCCTATATAATCCAGATTGTTGCAATAAACCATGTACAGCTATTCAGTCCTGGACAGTCTCCTTAAACATTTTATACATATTTTAGCCATTGAACACAATGACCAATGACAGGAAAATTACCAAATGATCAGCCAAAAATGGGCATCTTTTATGCAGTGGAATTTGAGAAAACTGGCAAGCAAACTGATACAACAATGGCACAAATATCCAACACATTTAACAGTGCGGCACTGGGAGGCAGTGAAATGGAAATGCCAGGGAATTAACACGATGACAGCTGAACGGCATTAAGGCAGAACACAGCCACTACAGCACCAGTACTTGCATTACTTACTGCAGGCCAAACGAATGGGTCTCCGGTCTCTTAAATAACATGAGATGGGTGCCCTGTTGCTGAGGATCTCGGTACATAGGGGTCACGATGTCTGCTAGCTCACTGCAGGCCCTGGGGGCAGAGAGGGACCCCAAGAGTGAGCCCAAGAGGGACCCCAGGTCAGTGGCTGCATCCCTTAGAATCTCCCAGCACTTCTCCTACCCCCATGTTTAGCTCTCCCCCCAGCTCCTGGAAACTGCACCGCTCGTTAAAAGCCAGGATTTTCCTAAGAGGAAAAAACTTGTCTGAGAGGAAAAAAAAGAGGGAAGAAACAAAATGGTCTGGGAGAAGAAAGGCTTTGTGCAACGTTACGACATGTTGTTTGAATTTGCAGCGCAAAACACCACTAATTTTCCCCTCTGAGCGCGTTAGCCAGTCCTGCAGCAGTGAACCAGCCCAAAACACAAGTCCTTTAACCCCCTCAGTGTAACGTCAGGCCAGAATTACATTCTAGAACCAAGGTCAAGTAAAAAAAAAATAAAAATAAACACACACACACACCGGCCTTGATGTTTACATTAAATGGCCGCTGTATTCTGCGCTGGCGGAAATGGAGTCGCTGAAGCAGGGAAACAAGGGCTGGATTGTCCGAGTGGAGTGGAGAGGGACAGAGCAGTGTATTGTGCAGGCGGCATACACGTGTTGCATGAGCACCAGCGGGCACTGCTGGCTCAGTTGCAGAGCAAGATAAAGTCATCTCTGGCTCAACCGTGGGGAAACCGATTTGGCTCATTAGGGTTGCAAGAAAAAGCTTGTGAACCTCTCAGAATCATCTGGATTCCGGCGTGAACGCTTCCAAAAATGTGATCCCATCTTCATCTTAGTCAAAATAAAACCTGAAGATGGTCTCTTTAACAAACAACAACAACAACGACACACCACTTCACATTTCATAAATGAAAAAATATGCTAATTTCTTAGATAATGACCTCTTGAAAAGAGGGTAATTGGATTCAGGTGAATTCACTTCAAGTGCAAAATATGGCCCAATTAAAGGAAATTTCAGAGGACCTTTGAAGGTGAGCTGTTGAAGTTGAAAGGACTGGAAAGGGTTATAAAGGCATTTCTAAAGACTTGGGTCCGCTTCAGTCCATCTTCAGGCAGATCATTTACCAATGGAAGAAACGTGCTATTGCTCCAGTCCCAAAGAGCAGAATCACGTAAAGATCACAGCAAGAGCAGGGCATCTGAAGAAGGTGAAAAATGTAGGGTGACCAGATAATCCATGTCAAGGAAGACATTTGGACAGGATTTGTAAACTACCATTTCAATTAAAAGGACCTGGATTTCACTTAAGCACCAAGTTCCTGCTGTGTACTGATTGGTCCTATAATAATCAATGTGTCAGCAATGTTAATATGAAACAGCTGGATGAGTCTTTTAATGATGGAAACAAACCAGTCAGAGCACAAGAAGAGCTGAACTATGTAGCGAAGCGCATGAGCCTTTCAATTTTAAAGTGATTAGTAGAACAGGAAGTATCTCAAAGTGTCCCCCCTGACATGGATTATCTGGTCAGCCTAGTTGAAAAGCACCCTTGGGTATTGGCAGAGGACCTGTAGAAATCGCCAGTGTTTGCCTTCATTCTTGTGTCTATGTGTCACCTTCAACACAGAACACCAACGGTGTGGATGGAAGGACAGCATATAAAGCACAGCTGCTCTCCAGAAAAAGATACTGGTGCATGATTCGAGTTTGAAAAAGACCACCTGGATGTCCCATAACACTATTAAGACATTGTTTTGTGGATGTGTGAAACAAGAGTTGAGCTCTTCAGCAGAGACTGCTGCACACCAGGACCAAAACCTCATCTTATCTGTGAAGAATAATGGAGGCAGCATTTCAGGGCCTGGACAGCTTGTTTCATTGAGGGAACAATGAATGGAACATTGTTTCAAGAAATATTACAAGGGAATGCCAGGGTAGGTGTCTGAAGCTTAAGAGAAGTTCCATGATGCAACAAGACAATGATCTGAAACACAAGAGTAAATCAACAACAGAATTCCTTCAACAATAAAAACTTCCCATTCAGGAATGACTAATTCAGAGAACAGACCTCAATCTTATTGAGATATTCAAATGTTAATGAAGTTAATATTTTTTAAAAAAGGGTTTGTGTGTTACTAGTTAAAGCGGATTGTGCTTTGGTATTAGTAACTTAGAGCGGAAATCCAGGTAATCCTTAAGGGTTTAGACTGTACCTACAGTTCATGGTGATGTTTGCTTCTGCATTGGATATTGATTTCAGTTTAAAATTAATTTTCACTTTGCTTTAATAGTTGTAGCCATTTCCCTCCCCTACCCTCCCACTACCCTTTGAATAGAGAGACAAGGTCCCGCTGGCTCACAGGGTGTTGCTGGGGAGACCCCCCCCCCCCCACACATACATGCACATCATGTCTGATGGACTACATCTGTAACGACTCATAAGTGTGAGAGAAACTCTATATGGAACAAGAGTGACGGAAGGCTTTTCCACTGAGGAGAAAGAGGACAAAACTTTCTGTGAGGTCTCCAGGCTGAGCCACCATTCTGATACTCTTTGATCATGGGATGGAGGAGTCTCCCACCGGTCGTCATGGATACAGGTCAGCGGGGCCAAGCACAATGGCCTGCCCTTGTGTCACTACCGAGCCAGACCTTTCCTTGCATGGGTTGATGGGCACCTTGTTCACAGGGATACCACATGTTCGGGGGAAATGTTTCAGACTCTTCCGTTCTCTGTCATCAGGCTACTTTATGAGCTCGGGCAGGTGGTAGAGGGTCTCCTCATTATGCTACCAGCTGTGAAATTGTCAAGCTAAAAACTCCCATTTGTCCCCCACCAGCAGGGGGCTCCCTGTACCAACCCAGCTGCCCAACATTAAGAGCTAACAGTGTCGGTAAGCCCAACGTTCGTGTTTCAACACGCTTCTTTGACAGTTCCCGGCTGGCAGTCCTATGGCAAGCAATGGCAGCCAAACAGGCGGTCGTTTTTCTTTCCAGTGAAAGACTAATTAATGTAACCCAATAAAATTTCTGAAAATCTATTAGGGGAAAAAAACATTGTTCATTAAGCCTCACAAAAAATAAACTTCAAGCGCTCTTTAATTTCCATTAACTTTACTAGAGTGCCCTCTGGGGAGAAGAAACATAATAAGTACAAAAGATCAGTTATTATTTTAGGTTATCGCAATCATAGAAAAAGATTCCTTTTGATCTGGGGAAATGCACAGTGTCTACAGGCCACACTGCAGAATGAAAATCTTAGCGTTAGCTTAGTGGCTAAAGAGCCACCAGGCTATAATAGTCACACAGTAGGCTATGTGTGCCACAATACTGCCATTGTTTTAGTATATATATGATAGGATTTATGCATCTTCTTGGAAGCATTGTGGTTTTTCTGTTCCACTTAGATTTATGGGGGTGGTACTATGGCTCAGTGGTTAGAAATGTGCTTTCATCCGATGACTTGGTGTACGAGTTCCAACCTTAGCTCTGTGAGCTTGCGGTTAAGAGAACTGGCATCCCTATGTTGCCCTTAGCATGTTACTGAGTGTCGTGTGATTGGCTGGCATACCATTCAGGGTGTCGTGTGACTGGCTGGCATATTGTTCAGGGTGTCATGTGATTGGCCGGCATACTGTTCAAGGTGTCCTGTCATTGGCTGGCATATCATTCAAGGTGTCCTGTCATTGGTTGGTATACCATTCAGAGTATCCCGTGCCCAGTGGTGAGAGATAGAAAGTATGGACCTTGTTTTGTGAGTATCAGCATTTCCACTTTGTAGCCCTTTCAGTGGACTGTCTTCTGGTCCACAATGCCTCCTCTCCACAGCATTTTGTCGTTATAAACCGTTTATGGCAAATAAAACTTTATTAACCGATTAACCAGAATGAGGAAATTAATAAAATATGGGATAAATTAAAATAAGACATGTTTTAGCAGCATCTAGGGTAAGTCCCTTGAACTAGGACTGAAAAAGCATATTCTATAAGAATGTTATCAAGTGGTTAAATCAAGGATGAGGTGAATAAAAGTGAAATGTGTGGTAAAACATATGCTTTAGCTGAAACACAGATGTTCCATTAGCTGGAGTGTGATTTTTTTTTTTCTCAACAGAGATTCTGGATCTGTGTGTATGATATGTGTACCAGTTACCCTGTGGGAAAGTGAAGGAAATCAAAGCTCATAAAAGTCGTCCCTTGGATCTCCTTCTAGGACGTTATTCACTCTCCTGAACAGTGTGCCTCTTGCTGGACTGGACCCCCAGTAAAACTGAACTCTTTGAAGTGCCTTGTGAGCCGGGGGTAGCAGTAATGCCTCAGCATTCTCAGTCAGACATGACTGTAAAGAGTCTCCTTCAGATGTCCGTCCAATTAATGATGCATAAAAGTGTCAGACTCCATTGGTCTCGGTAATGAAACATCCGGACAGTTGAACAGACCCTCTGCATGTTCGCCAGTGCATCTTCCTGATGTCATTCTCAGGCCACAGCGTACAGAGATGTGTGGCTCACTGTCTGTAAGGACACTGGTTCAAACCCCATGACAGAGTGACCCAGAAACTGCTGCAGGGTTGAAATGTAATGATGTTTTATTGGCCGTTTGTACAAGTATATTAGAACACTGCTTTTCACATATCCCATCCTGCTCTCCTTAGAGCAGAGGTAGGTAATCGTATCCAGAAAGGGCTGCTCTGTTTATGGGTTTTTGCTGTAACTCCCTAAATAGATTACTAATTAGAGGACTGATTGGCTGAAGAGTTCTCACACCTGGGTTTGAACAAAGGTTATCCCAAAAACCTGCATACACACTGGTCCTTTGCGCATAAGATTACCCTCCCCTGCCTTAGAGACTCACACACAGGTGAGAGTGAAGCTTGGGGCCTGAATTCAGGGCCAAGCCATTTATCCAGCACCACTAGAGCATATTTCAGGGGGTTAAGGGTCTTGATTTCATGCAGCACATTACTAATTTAAGTCAGTCTGTAATATGCTTTTCCATGTCAAGTGGCAGAAGACAAAAAAGTAACCGATTGGAGATGCAGGAGAAAGCATGTGGGGTCTGTACCTCAAGGAGCCATTTCACCATTTCAACAACTCCATCGTTTACTGCTGAGGAACCTTCACACCTCCAGCGCTGTGTTTCATGCGGCTGCCCGGATCAAACACACGACAGAACAAGACTTTCCAGAATGATTACACGTGTCGGTAAACCAGCCTCCCGAATCCTAGCCTCTAAATGTCGTTAAGGGGCAGTTTTTCGAATATGTTTCTGGAAAAAGTCTCATTAATTCAATTGAGTAGTCTTACGGGAGATTTACTGCCCCAAAAATTGAGACTGTAAACGGGTAGGAAATGGATACCTGGCGGAAAAAGAGAAGCGAGGAATTCTCCCTCCGTTGTGTAAAGTTGTCAGCGATGCCTGACGCAGGGATGTAAGGAGACAGTTAAAATTGTGAGAGAGTGAAACGCCACACTCAGAGAGACATAGCAGAACGTCAGGGATACCACAAAATGAGAAAGGCAGGCTGGGATGGAGGGCGGGAGAGAGACATGGCAAACCGAGTGAGGAACCGGGGAGCCGACAGCGGAAACACCGCCTGACGTGGTGAGAGTGTAGCCGCTCATGTTGACTTTGTAAGGAAAACCTCTCAAGACTCGATGAGCGGAGGCTGTAAGTCGTGGAAGAAGAACACCCAGAGCCGGTTCTGGGACACCTGTTAGACATCAGTGCGCGACTGTGGCAGAGGTTAAATATGGATCAACTACCCTACAAACCATAAGGGGGGGACCCAGCTAACAAAGGATTATGCGCCTATCAGATACCAGCCCCCCCCCCTCCATTCCAACGGGCCTTAAGTCCATTAAACCAAAAAATGCCCAGCCTGAATGAGGTTTGCTGGCACAGAAACGCAGGAAAAGGCCAAACATGGAGGTCAGAAACAAATAAATATTTCTAGCAGTCGTGCCCAGCTGGAGATGATGATAATGTTGGATGGAACTATAAAAGAATGGGGGCTGCCTGGAAATTGTGTTCAGTCTTTGGACGTTATCCCTAAAGGCGAGAAAGTCACTGCACTCTGGATGTCTGGTCCAGTACCTGTATTCAGTATAACATCAGTGGTTATGGAGCCTCAGGTACCCAGTCTAGTTTCCCATGGTCGGCTGGGGCCAAGCTTTCCGGTTTTTCCACCTGTTGCCATGGCAATTCTGGGCAAAAGCTTTGTGCTTCCTCATGACTCGAACTCCACAGGGAGTTTTTTTTATTAGGTTTGATAAATTGTATACAATAAGAAAAAAAAAGCATAGTGAAGGTCGCCTAAAGCGCGGTATGCTTTGTGCTTCTCCTAAATAACAGTAAAAGTCAAGCTAGTGATTATTTCTGCTGCAGTAAATCAGTTTTCTTAGTTTCTCCGAGCTATTACCTGAAGAATTTCCTCCTTTCGCTCCGCAGAGCAGAATGTTTCATCACTCCAAACACTGTCCGGAATTTTTAAACAACATTCCAATTCCTCAGGACAATGAGCTGAACTCAAGTGGGCTTAATTTGTTTCGTCATATTATTATGAACATTTCCATTTTGGGGAATCCAGAAGATTCAGATTAAACAAATAGCAGAATAAGGGCATTTCAAATTAAACACAGAAATAAACCAAACATTTCAACTAGAATTTACAATAGAGAAAAACACTTTTCAGCAAATGATATCTTGCCAAATTATCATTGCCAAGTAACTTCCCAATATTCACAGCAACCTTTGACCATTTTAGAGAATTCAGTGGAGAACCTGATGGTATATGAGCTCCACTGCACACTCACCAAAGTTAAACCTGCGATGAAAAAACCTAGATCAACACCCTATAGGTGACTAACAGGACATAGAGCGAAACACCAACATGCTTTGGCCAGAGTTAACGCTTCATCTGGCATGGTGGGTCTCCTGCAACTGTTGGTGTTGATGCTTTCATCCATCCATCTGTCTGTCCACCCATGTGTCTGTCCATCCATCCATCCGTCCATCCATCTGTCTGTCCATCCATCCATCCATCCATCCATCCATCCATCCATCTGTCTGTCCATCCATTCGTCCTTCCATCCATCCATCCATCCATGCATCCATCTTCTAACTGCTTATCCTGGTCAGGGTAATGAAGGTTCCTGAAGTCCATCCCAAGCAACAAAGACCACAAAATTAGGGTTAGGGAACCCTGAATGCAGGTTATTTTCATGCCATTTCAAATTATATCAAATCACATTAAGATGTTCGTTTCAGACCACAAAGAGGACAGCCTTTCTCCGCAGTTCTCTGCAATGCTCTTCAAGTTATATGTTCTAAAGACCTTCTAAAGATTCATCAATCTCTCTTCCAACCACTTAACCAGTAACTGAAGACTGTTCCAGGTAGCAGAGGGCACAAAGCAGGGACCACCCTGGGTGGGATGCTTATCCATCATAGCACACATGCCAACACACAATGTGAAATCAGTCCTGTCCTTGGACTGCAGGAGGAAACTGAAGTACCTGGAGGAAACCAACTCAACAAATGAAAAGCGCGCAAACACCACATAAAGAGCATAGGTATGGTTTAAACCCCCAACGCTGGAGGTGTATTGCAAATTTGTGAGCTACTGTGTTGTCCTGAACTTCTGAAGAAGTTTTATTTCGGAAACAGACTGGAAAACTATAGAGATGGAGATCTTTCCACATGGACATCCACAGATAAGGGCTCTCTGTAGGCATGAAGGAGATTCAAAACATGCAACCCCAGACAGCTCCCCCCTGGCTGCGTGTCCATCCCGATTCTTACACCTGCCTTTTATTAAGCGCGCAGTGACGACATTCTGAGTACAGCTCAGCTAACCCGCTAAAGCCGCGGGAGGTAATGTTAGTCTCTTTCTCATCGGGAGAGTTTGCATTTCCATTCTTGCTGAAGTGAACTCACGTGGACGCAGTGAATGGATGTGAAAATACAAACACAGGCATGGGATCGCATGGTTGGCATAATATGGATTGGAAATTCATTACCCTTCATCTCACAGTCAAAGATGAGGCACAGATGTCCAGCACATGCAGATTTAGTGGAAATGTTTTCAGAAAGTTACATAACGATGGTTTGATCTGAAATACAGTGAATGGTTTTCTAATGGCACTAGTACTAAGTGTAGTACGGTTAGAGATAGTTCTGTGCAGTATTGCCAAGACAGTAAATCTTAAACATAATAATAAAAACAGCATGACCATCTGAGTATTGACCTCAGTAATCTAAAATGATACACTCCTAATCTGAACATTTGCAGTACACTACCAGAGGACTAGTGTGACTGAGTAAAACTGTCACATTGAATTAAAACTGTCTTATTGAATTAGTTAGCAGCGTAAATAAAAGGTGTAAACTTTATCAGTCTTTTTCTCTGTTAGTACCTCTGTCTGTATTCGTATGTCTGTGTCTCTGTCAGTCTCCCTCATTGTCTTTCTCTCAGCATGTCTGTGTCTGTCAGTCTCCCTCCCTATCCTTCTCTCAGCCTGTTTGTGTCTCTGTCAGATTCCCTCCCAGTCCCTCTCTCAGTATGTCTGTGTCTCCATCAGTCTCCCTTCCTTTCCTTCTCTCAGCATGTCTCTGTCTCCATCAGTCTCCCTCCCTTTCCTTCTCTCAGCCTGTCTGTGTCTCTGTCAGTCTCCCTCCCTTTCCTTCTCTCAGCCTGTCTGTGTCTCTGTCAGTCTCCCTTCCTGTCTTTCTCTCAGCCTGTCTGTGTCTCCATCAGTCTCCCTCCCTGTCCTTCTCTCAGCCTGTCTGTGTCTCTGTCAGTCTCCCTTCCTGTCTTTCTCTCAGCTTGTTTGTGTCTCAGTCAGTCTCCCTCCCTGTCCTTCTCTCAGTTTCTCTGTCAGTATCCCTCCCTGTCTTCTCAGAAATACTGTTAGAGTCACTGTTGATACACATGACTCATGGAAAATGCCACACTGTGGGCACAGACACATACAGGAAATTGCCAAACAGACAGCTGTGATGTCTTAGTTGTCTGAATCAAGCTGCATTAGGACCTCTGTCGTGAGGAAATACTTGAATTAACAAAAATAAATGTTTTATAATGAGTATTTGACATAATATTACCATATTACCATGATTCAACAGAAAAGTACAAAGAGAAAATCTGAGCCGGAAAGCTGCAGAAACGTACTGTTGGTTAGCATCTTTGTTGAGCACTCAGAAAAACCAGGGCTAAAGCTTCTCTGGAGCAAAATTCTCCTCACAGAGTGTGAATGAGGTCTTAGCGTGCTCTGATTGGTCAGCGCGAATGCTCACAGGCCCACCCGCAAGGAGCCCCGCCAGGAAGTGAAGCGACCAGCACCAGGAGATCTCATCACAGATATCCGCAGGCACGCATTTGCACCTGTGACCAAGAGGGTCTTTTTCCCAACCATATTGGGACAGATTTTGAGAAAATGCCCCGACAAAGACTGAGAGGCTTAACACCCCCCCACTCCCTCTTTGGAGAGGGTGGGATTTAAAGTACCACCATCGGACCACCCTGTGGGGGAACGAACAGCTGTGAGGAGGGTGTACGGTGCTGAAAGACTCAAAGACCCGATGATCCCAGGAACTTCACTGATGAAGTGTCCAGACTGAGGCATTAGCAGATGTATGTTCATAGCTTGAAGGTAACAGTCCCACAGTTCACATGGGCATAATGACCTTTAACCCACTGACCTCTGACCCGTGCTGTCATTTTAGTCTGTCCCCAGAGATGGCGCCGTAAGTGGCAAAGAGCATCAGATTAACTGGATGTCCCACAAGCAAAGTGGTGCCCGGTTAGGCAACAGAAGGGTGATAGCGCGGGGGTACAGCTGGGATGTGCCAAAAGGAGCATGTGGCCCTGTTTTGTCATTCATGTGACACGTCACTTTGCTCATTGTGGCCAGCATCCATGATGCCTTCATAGAGGCTTAAAAGCTTTGACTGGCCGTTTCAGAAATCAAGTGAGAAGCTTCGGCACTCTGCTAGTCATAGAGATACCCCACAGGAAGCCCTGAGCTACTGAACTCCGCGAAAGAAATTAGTAAGTGGAATTTACGCAAAAGCGTAAAATAAATTCCTGTTTTGTCAGCATCTTAATGTTATTGCTGGCAAAGCCCTTCAAATCAAAAGGAGCGGGGAAAAAAATACAACATAAAAACTTGGGAGGTAAAATATTTATAGTAGGATGGAAACTGCGGTTGAGGTTCAGGAAGATGGAAACGCATGCCGCAGTGACGGATTTTCTCTTTTTTTTTGCCTCTCCGTATCCATTCAGAGAGCCCAGGTTTAACAAACCCATGTGAAAGGTCTTTGGTGAAGAGACAGACTATTAGCTATTAGCCTCTGAACTTTGAGCTTTCAGGTACAACTTTACAACTTGTCATGGATACCCACGTCAGAACTACATAGCAACCATGCAGGAAGTCTGTAGATGCTAAGTGGCTCAAGACCTATCATAGTATTCTTCAAATTGTAAACAAGCTACGTTTTCATAGGGTGATGTCTGCAATGTACTGTTTGCTCTGGTAATAAGGCAGGGAGTTTCTCAGAAACCGGAGCTCAGCAGCAGCTATTATCATCATTATAATCATATACACCATGATCATACTGTGTAGCTTAGCATTGTATACATAGGCCGACCGCACTGTGGAACACAGGGGTTTCTCCTCCATAGTTTCCGAGAGGATTAACGTTTAATAGGAGAGAGCGCACTCTCACGTATGTCATTTTCTAGGAAACGGGCTCCGCTAGCAGCACTCTGGAAGATGTAACCTGAACCTCCAGGAGTTCCCAGGGACCCGCGTTGTCAAGAGATTCTATAATCAACACCAGGTTGTGGCGGATGGAGATTTGAACATGTGCTACTCCTTGGAAGAAAAATACTGATAAGAAAATTGTTGAGAAGTTACTTCATTAATTGTGCATGAAAGGTTAAGGGTGGCTGTTTTCAATTGGTTTGCTGCTCATGTTTTTGGAAAAAGTGTAGGGATGTTGAAATGTCACGATCAAAATGCAAAGGTAACAACACAGTGTGTGAGTTAGCAGTGTCACCAGTTCACAGTAATTGGTGAAGTTTCAGTTTTAAGGGGCCCTCCATTCAGAGTGTCTGATCACCTCAAGGGGTCTATACCAAGGTTTCAGATTCATTACCATCTATAGCCTGAAACAGGCGTTCAAATCGAGACATAGCTGGTCCCTTTCAATGTGTGTCAGGGTCAGCTCCTGTTGTCCAAGTCCTTTGTGTCCCTTCCCCGTTTGGCCAGCAGGTGTCACTGGCCATCTTGTTCCTCCTGTCAGGCTTTGTGTGGTCCCTTGTGTTTCAATTGTATCAGTTTTCTAGTCCCTGTGTTTTGATTTGTATTCGGTTTAGTTTTTTTGCCTTTGTGCCCTTGATTGTGTTTTTACCAGTCTGTTATTCCCAGTATTAGATTCTCTTTCTGTCAGTTTGAATTTCCCTGTGATCTCCCAGTTTTCCTTAAGTTAATAATTAGTTTCACCTGTTGCCTGTTTTTTTGCGTCAGTCCTTGTATGTTCTCCCTGATTGGTTAATTGTTTCATGTTTCATTCCTGCTGTGCCGTTACCCGGTTTAGTTTCAGTATTTAAGTCCCTGCCTCAGTTCAGTTCCCCAGTGGTTCTTTGGCGTTGCCC
>JAODKC010000117.1:7551871-7562327 GCA_026777985.1 Mormyrops attenuatus | reverse complement strand
GCCCGCAATTAGTCTTTGTTCATCCCCTTTTGCTTTTGACCCCTCGTGGTCCTTTTTGTTGTGTACAGTTCCCTGTGTTTTCTGTTCTCTTAATAAACTTCTGTTTCCCTGTGAGCCACAAGTGGGTCGTCCACCTTCCTTCCTGCCTGAACCATGCCACGCCCTCATGCCGGAACCACCGGGATTCGTGACAATGTGTCTCTTTTAAATTGCTGTCTTGTTGAACTATGAGTTCAGCACTTGGGTGTCCCACACCGGCCCCTTACGTCTTTACTGGGGCAATTAAAAACTTTTGATGCAGATTTAATATAGTTAAGCTAGAATATTACTAGTAATAATTCAGAAAAATGTACTGAGTGTACAGCCTCTGATCTTCTGTTCTGATTAAGACACTAACCTCTTAGTCCCTCTGGATAAATGTGCCATGATTCATGTAAACGTCAAAGCATTGCATTAGACGTTTCCATTGCAGTAAACATTACCTGGGTCTGAATTCAGCTGTGTTCCTCCAAATCCCATGCAGTTATTACACAGGGACAAGACTCTTGTAAAGTTTCCCTTGAAGGGCATTGAACACCGCAGATCTTTTATTGTGGATACTTAGGGTGACGTAAGGGAGACGGCGACTGAGTTTGCAAATCCCATTGATTTATAATTATGATCTGGACCACAGACACCATTCTGCATATATACCTCCCTGCTGTCATTTTTGGAGATTTTTTTGACACACATTTTCCTTCCTTGAGAACTTCTCACATCTGATGCAGTAAAACAGAAAAAGAAAAAAAAGCACATCCTTCCAAAATAATAATAATCATTTTCTATAAACACTTTCCACTATCAGAAACATCTCCTGGACATGTGAGTTAAAACTGAGAGTTATACTAAAACTCGCTCTTTAAACAGACTGTGCTATTTTGATGGCTGGCAAAAGGCCGAGTGGAGGATACTTGCTCTTTCCTCACCCACGCACATGATTTCAGTCGTTACAGGAAAATACCACTTGTTGGAATCATGGAGGGGGGTGGCAAGTTGAACTTTTCCGCATCGTCTCATCACACTGCAGGTAAACACAACCACTCGCCCTGTAAATGAAAATATAAAAAGTAACAGTGGAAGCGAGAACCTGGAAAGGGCTCGGTACTTATATGGATCGCTGTGGGCATCTGGAGATACTTCACCACTGACCAACGTCACCCCTTCGAGATTAACCTCCATTTGACTAATTTGCTCATGAGAGTTTTACTTACACAAAAATGTTCTGAGGGTAGAAGGAAAAATGATTGGTTCAGGGAGATATCCAATCAGACAGCAGAGGAGGTGGATCCAAGCAACTAGAGAAGGCAGAACCAACTATTCAGATGTCTTGGTCCCGCCTCCTCTAGTTGCTTGGACCCACCTCCTCTACAATCTGATTGGCTATCTCTCTGAACCAATCATTTTTTTCTTTTGCCCTCAGAACATTTTTGTGTAAGGAAAACTCCCAGGAGCGACTAATGTCACCTACGGTTAATCTGGTGTTTAACAACATCGCCTGAAGGTTAACTTCCATTTGATTCATGTTACTCCCCTTAGTTACCCCCGCTTTGACTAATGTCTCCATCTCTTTCCCCCATTTCTCTGTAGCTGATGCTGGAGCTTGGAGACAGAGACATCTTGTTCCAAGGAGCGGCTCTTTCCACTTAACACACTAGACCTGCCGTCGAGTCAAAACGCTTCACCTGCTTTGAACCTTTTCAACGTTTGGGCTACGTCTCATATCGCGTAACTTCAGCTTAATCTGCTCACTTAATTCAGCTGGCCTGTGCTCTTTCACCGGCAGGTTCAGTTTCATTAAACTGGCATTCTCTGCATCTGGTGGCATCCACGCCTGCTTCTGTTGGGACTGGGACCCAAAGTCAGCCGGCTTTGCCTCCCGCTTCCCAGGAAGGAGGTGGTGCTGCTCTTTTTTCCAAAGTAAGCTGGCTGCCAACCACCATTTGAAAGGGTAACTGAGGAAAAAGCTCCCAGCATGGATATGTACATAAATCTGCCACTGTTCAGTCACCTTATAAAATATATTTTTAAAATATTTTAAAAGTCCCTCCAGTGCATGTTGCGTGCCATTAACCATTGCCGGTATAGGGCAGCCCTGCCAAAACACCCAGAGGCTAAGGTGTGATGCCGTAATGTAAACCACTCATCCAAGGCCCAGGAAGCCATAACAGGAAGTCAGTTCCCGTTTGCTCCGGCAGCGAGCAGCTGACAGCAGTGATCTTTGGCTGAAGCTGATGCCAGGGCGGGGGGTGAACGGTGCTGTGTGTCAGCAGCTGTACGGGAAAAGTGAAATGTGCTACTGTGCGGTTAATCCCGGGGTCCTCTGACGACGGCTCAGCATGCCCGCGGCCCGGTTATACACGGAAAAGTCCTCCAGACCGCAACAACCGTCAACTGCCATGACGCCACCTTCCTAAAGGCTCCCCAGCTAAGAGGGAACGTTCCCAGAACTTTAGCTACCTTTATGTGATGGTCTTCTCAAGGCTGGCAGAGAACGTTCATATACAACGTACATATATACTACAGGGATGCTGTCAGCCGCGATGCCACGAGCTCTGATGTACAGCGACAGTCTTACCCGCTGCTGTGCCACACCCTGCATTTGCTTTATATTATTACTCTTAGCTGTAGCAGTAGGATAATGTCCTGGGCACAGCAGGAAAACAGGACACTTTGAACGTTTCCATACCTTAATAGTATCATTCGGTAAATGTTCCTAGAACAAAAAATTGTTAGCAGAAACATGATCACTGAGCCCTTTTCACTGTCCAGCCATGTTTCCTGATTCGTTTTTCTAGACTGCCAATGGAAGGTCAACAGAAGGTCCCGCTGGTGGCCACTTGCCCTGCACTAACTGCGGCCACCACAAGGGGCCTCGTTTCCCGACTGGTAGCGCCATGGGGATGGCGGTGTTCCAATCTCTTTCTTTGTCTCCTCTTGGACAATGCCAAGAAAGAAGCCCCCAAAAAGCATAACTGCAGCCCCCCCCAATCAATGTCCACCTCCAATCCTGGCAGAAAAAGACACATCCCAGCACATCCCAGCAGGCAAAATACACTTAATTAAGTTCTTTCTGAGATCCCGGTTCTCCATGTGGTACCCATTATAGAACAGGGAGCCTCGTAAAGTCCAACTGAGATAATGTAACAGCAGGCAGGGCCTGACACTGCGGCTTTCGCAGCGATGGAAAACTTACCTTGGACGCCTTCCTGCGCTATAAGAGGCGCAGCTTGGATGCAGACGGATGCACTTCCTCACTGCCTTCGCTCCCCTCCAGTCTGAGCCAGATCTTAAATCCTTCACATACTCCCACTCCGTGCCCTGAGAATCAAACCAAGCTTGTGTTATGCAAATTTAATAGCATGTTAAATGCAATAATATAAAAAAATTACCTGAAATGGCAGCCTGTGTCATTTTTTTGATGCAGACTGAGGAGCCATGCTGTTTATAACCAGATAATTCAGGATAAGCACATCAGTCAAAGGTCCAACAGCAAAAGCCTCATGGGAACATCCCTGCCAAACACCATCCATTTATTTATTTCTGCTTATGCTACTCAGGGTTATAGGGGCCTGGATTGAATCCCAGTAGTTACAGGTACAAGACAAGTAACAAGCCAGGATGGGGCACCAACCCATCACAGGGCACACTCACACACCATTCACACCTACAGGCGACTCAGTAATTCCACTTAGCGTCAGCCTGTATATGGACTAGAGGGGGAAAAACCAGAGTAGCTGGAGGAAACCCCATTACAACATAGGGAGTAAATGCAGCCTCCACACATACAGAGCTATGGCAGAAACTCAAACCCAGGTCCCTGAGGTGTGAAGCAACAGTGCCCTCCACTGCACCACCATGCCCCTACCCCAGGGCAGCAGCCTTAACTGCTGCCAGTATCTGTGCCACAGAATAGCCCTCCCTCCAATTAGATAATGCCTATGGAAATACAAGTAATTAAAGATCAATTATTTACCCAGATCCTATACACACATCACATACAGCTGCAGACACCCATCAAGGTGCACTGCACCAAAGGAGTCCTGTTCTGTACAGCTGGTGCAGTAACTCCCATTACTGGATTCCTTATCATAGCTTGTCCAGCCTGCTTTTATGTCCAAAGACACTAATTTACACCATAAAAAATATGACACTGCACCATATTTTTGAGTATGTTAGTTCACTGTTTCTTAATCCAGTCCTTGTGGACCCCCAGACTCCACATTTTTGCTCCCTCACAGCTCCCAGCGCACCTGTACCAGGTATTTGGTGTTCTTGATTGGCTGGGAGCCGGGAGCAAAAATGTACACCGTCCCTGAGGACTGGGTTGAGAAGCACTGTGTTAGTTTATTCGCAAAGTCAGGGGCTCTTTGTACATCATCCTTTAGTTTCCTTTGGATCCGCATTCAAGCGAAGCGGAATCTGAGAGCCACGGAGTTTCATTTTCTCCGTGAGGTTGATTGGCGCTCTCCAGTGCACAGCCCCACCACGTGCTCCAGGGGATTACGGCACTACTGCCGCCCCGCTGCCATTCCCTCATGTCTGTGGAAGCTTCCAAATGTCCCATCAACCCCCCAGGGAGGAATCCCAAACCACCGTTTTCCAGCACCGTCATCAAATTAACAGAGGAGGGAAAAAACAGAAGCTCTCATTCCTTTTCATCTCAAAACCAATAAACCGAGCTTTTTTTCTTTACATTCCTTTAACTTCAGTCTCTCGTCCCTCCCTCCTCCTCTTTTCGACCCGACTGTTGTGGCGCCGTTCTTGGAGGTTCTGGAAGGATGATGTCACAGCTTTATCCCTGTCAACTTTCCACCCTGCGGTTTGACCTTGGAGGAACCTCCCTTATCGGACGTCCCCGGCAGACCGGTCTCGTGACAAATATAATGTCTTTGAAAGTTTTCAAATGAGAAGTAGACTTTTTTCTCCCAGACGAAGACAGAAAGCTTACCCTCAGCAAAGCTGTTCCACCTTCGTTCAGAAATCTCCTAATTTTGAAGATTCTGCCATCTTCTTCTCTCCTTGCTAAATTTCATGTTAGGGTTATAATTAGTGAAGTCAAACGGGGTGCGGGCATATTGCATTTCTTAATTCGGTCAAATTCAGGTTTTTATGTTGCTGGGGCGAGTTAAGAAAAACATGCATTTATCGTTCAAACGCAAGCAGTGTGAAACAAATACATTTTACGACATACTTTATATAGCCGGCCGCGTGGTTCAAAGATAAATCGTGATGTTTTATAACAGCTTACAAAAATACATGCAACAACCCGACAGGAATATCATCATTCATCCGTACTGCTTCAAATTTGTTGCCGCTGCCATTTTATGAGAAGATAAATTTGGGTAAAAAGGCAAACGTGCCACGGACTCCGCGAAGGCCGTCATGTATCAGGTGACCCGTTCTGACCTTCGGATTTCAAAACTGATTGGCTGCGGTCCTTTCCCCTGGAGCGCAGTGTTCGGATACCTCCTGGAATACCATCAAGCGAGATCTGTCACGTGTTATTTGCTATTTTACGGTTACATTCATTTATAAACTCACATCTGGGGGCTTTTTGATACAGCAACGGATTGAGCATCTGTAAACTTCTCTCCAGCGGCTTCCTTCTATGCCCGGTTCTCTAAAGGAGGAACGCCACATGTTGATGACCTGCCGCTGTCAACCAGCTGTATGAGAAGCATGTGGACACTGGTGCTAAGGCTTAAGCGAGATAAGCAGAAGCATAGGGCCCAGCGCCCACCAGGGGGCGCCCCCATCTGATCAGAATGGGAAGGAAGATGATAAATGACAACTAAGTTGATCAAATTTTGCTTGGGTCCATGGAAAGGGTTAGGCTAGCCGTGTCCAGACCCTGAAACAGACTCAAACAGTTCTAACAGTTCTAAGTCAGAACCTCAAAGGTCATCAGAACCACAAGGCGCTCTGGACCGATTAGTAGTCTGCACTGGATGTACTGGCCCACAAACACACAGGAAGGAGCTGAAACAGAGCGGCAGGTCACACCAGTACCGATCAAAGCCCATTTGAAGCTTTACCAGTTTGCTGGGTCGATGCCCCGTCTGAAGATGGCGACCTATGTGGCTGCCTATGTCACCTAATGGGTTGACCGGCTCAGTGCCACACCCTGGTTTTGGTGGCATGCTGTGTGCTGGTGTAATGAGCTGGAGCAGAAATGCTGGGAATTCTGGCCGGTGCTGGAACCTAGTGAGTGGGAATTAACATGACGAGGTGCAGTCCAGCAGACTCTGCTCTTTGTGGGAAATGGACAAGCGGTGTGGATAGGCCTGTGCATCGCCATGACGACGTGTGACACTGTGGCTGCAGTCAGGTTGAGTGACATCAGAGCCCAAAAGAGGCTTGATCTGCTGGTCATTAGCATGCATTTTATTTATAATGAGAATGAATGAAGATCATACTCAAATCAGTCAAATGTATATTTATTTCACTGATATATTTATTTACTAGGTAATCCAAGCAAGTTGTAATTTCACCTGTTCATAGAAATAACTAGTACTAGAGCTGGTGGAGTTGAGTCTCTTTATCCCAGCAAGCTGAGACTCAGAAAAGCAACAGCAGGGTTATGAACCCGCACTGGTAACCATGACATCACCTCCAGCCACCGGTGCTGCTTACTAAACATTAACATGTGGCAGCCCTACCCAGAGATTCCACTCACTCACCTGCCCTGAAGTCCAGGTGGAAGTGAGGGCAACGGAAAATTCGGTCCAAGACCTTGTAACTGACCGGTTCTAACGGAGTGACCTGCATTGTGAACCCGTAGGACGGCCCGTTGCATTGCATGATGGGAAAAACATTTTCTCTATATACAGGACATTCTCATACACATACCAAACCTTGAAACTCTTGGATTTTTACATGCCCATTGCCTGTCATTTTATTGTCTTTTTTAAGGTGAAGCTTAAAAATGTACTATTTAAGCATAAAAAACTGAAAGAATAGCCCCTTTCTTCCCCGTTATTCCCATGGCGGGGAAACTACATAATTGCCTGGGCTGAAAAAAAATACCTCACTTAAAAATGGAAAACACATAGAGAGACAATTCAAGTTAAATCGATAATAACCCTGGAACAATAATATGTTATTAACAAAGGGAAAAAAAGGTTTTGAAAAATGATGTAAGACATGGGAGACCTTCGAATGCAATCCGAGGCACTTCGGGACCGGCCGGCGTCCAAACCGCAGCGTGTCTCTCCGTATGACTTGGCCAAAATCCCAAACCGTGCAGCAGTTAAACACAGGCATGGTGGCCCCATGGTTTGCTACACACGGATGGCTTCTGGAAACCACAGAGGAATCTCCAGCCCAGAAGACGGGGGGGGGGAGCGGGTAGGAGCGGTGCATGCAGCAGGAGAAAAGGAGCGCGTGCTTAACCCCTCGCAAAACTCCCAGCACTTTAGGGAGCATTTAAATTCTGCATTTTCTCTTTCCCCAATTTCCAGCGGCTATTTGTTATCTCCTCATTAGTATGATGGTGAATATTCTTGCCTGTCACATGGGGGACCAGCATTTAATCCCCTGTCAAGGAGAGTTGTCTTTGTGTCCTTTTGCACTGTATGTCGCACAGTAAATGTTAGTATGTCATAATATTAGGGGTAATTCAGGTCCAAAGAGTAAAAGTCCAGACCAAGATTTTGTTTTAACCAGCCAGTTGAGCATAAAGAGTCACAGTCACAGAGTACTCAACTAGCTGGATGAAACAAAATCTTGGTCTGGACTTTTACTCTGGACCCGAACTACCCACCTCTGCATAACAAGTAAATGTGGGACCATGACACTCAGGGAGACAACAATAAATTCTCTCCCTGGAGCAGATAATAAATATCCCCTTGGTGGGAAGCATCACTGTTTTAAAATATATATGTTTTTATTTCTAATGAGGCAAGACATGTTGTGGAGATGTCTTACATCTAGGCGAGAACAAAACATCTGGAGGAGGGAATCTAGAAGCCTTCCTACACATTTAGGAACCATTAGGAACCATTACCTCATACTTTCCTGTTCTGGTAGAATCAGTGCACCATGCACCTGAGGCACAGGGGAGGGTTTTTCTGGAGGTAGACGCAGGCAGCAGCTCGTCCCAGGCTTTGTGTCGCATGGCAGGGACTGAGAAGATGGCTGAATGAAGCATGGTGTCCCTGGATGTCTGGGAAATCCGTATCAACAAAGAAACTACTCCATAAACCCATGTAACATCACCTTATACTTATAAACAGCACAGTTTCCTGCTGTTGCAGACAAGGAGGCATGGGAGATGAGGGTGTAGGCAGATATCCTGCGAGACGTGAGATTTATTTAGGGATTATGGAAAATATGTAAAGGTTGTGGCAATGAAGAGGCTACGGTCACTGATTGGGGAAAAGCCCTGCTAACCAGGGTGCAGCTGGCCGGTCAGTCTTTCTCCATGCTGGGTATTTCCGAGGGCAGAGAACGCATAAGTCACCTCATCCTCTCCTCAAAATGGGCTATAAGCTGTGCCAGGGTAGACAATTCTGCCCCGTTTGGGCAATTAGCAGCCACCAGCCATATCCCATTACCTTTGGGTAGCTTTGGGGCCAACTAAGAGAAACCCAGGGTTACTCACTACCTATGTGGTATTGACTGGTGGTTGCTTGTGTGCAGCGGATTCCTGGCGTGTCGCTGCATCACATTGCACCTGCTAAGGTCCCACTATTGCAAGGATTAATCCCCACAAGCTTTATTTTTTAGCTTCTGCTCTGTAATGGTGGCCCTGAGCTCAAAAAGCTCCAGAGATGCTCCAAAAATGCACGCGTACATCGACTGCTTGTGCTACTGATCCGAGGAGAGCAGGGGCCAAATTCATGATGACGTCTTGGAAGAGGTTTGCATGTTCGGGCTTCTCCGCCTCTGCCGTTTGCGTGCAGTGCCAAAATCACTCAAAGCCCTGTCAACGAGGTGTGTGGAGATGGATCCTGCGGCTTCGGATGGAGCCAAAAATATCAGCCAAGAGATAAACCTGCTGTTAAAATAAATCCCTGGAAGGTTGGGGCTGCCGTTCCGCTGAAAGATGATGTGGTGTCCTCAGTCTGAGCTCTGTGACGACGTTTCAGGAGCCGGCACAGTAGACACTGCGGTCACCATCCTGCCCTGTGATGGTCAGATACTTCTGGGCTGTGCAGAAAGACCCCGGCATGCCCCTACAATCCCCAGCATGCCCTCTCTACTCACACCACTGCTGTTAAGGAGGTCCAGAACGCACACATTCACCAAAAACAGTCAGAGGGGGTGACAGTAACTATAAACGTGGATGGTAGGGGGCTCAGTGGGTTTGGACTCTGTGGCAGTGATCAGAAGATCGCCAGTTCAAGTGATTTCCCCAATGGGCCCTTGAGCGAGGCCCTTAACCCCCAATTGCTCCAATTGACCCTGCTTTCTCAATTGCATATTACTTTGGATAAAAGTATTTGTTAAATGAAAAAATGAAAAGTATGTAAATAAACACGGCGTGACATTCCATCCAGGGTGTCACCTGCCTTATGACTTGACCTGGCTCACTGCAAGCCTGTACTGGATAAACCGTTATGGATGGATGGATTTTTACAAAAAGGTTTATCGCCAGGAATCAAAATACAGACACCTAAAGCCGTTGTAGGCGAAAAAATAAGCCTGACTCTTCAGTGCAAATACATAATTAAAGACGCACTCGACAGAGCAGAATTCAGAGCACTAACCCAAAATAAATATTACTTCAAATTGTATAGTCTTGGGTCAGTCAGTCACCATAGCAACAGCAACAACGTTTATCAAACAGTTGGTTTCTAAGACAGTGATTGGTTTCCCAAAAAACTGAAACACGTCCGACAACCATAACACATGTTACACAAATGGCTGGAAATGAATAACCAGGAGGCCGAACAAGGTCAGAGTTTGCTGGAGGCGACGGGGACATAAAAATTCAAATATTCATTCACACAAAGGTTGTAAATTATACCCTTTATGGAAAACAATATTTCAGCTCAACCGCTCAAACCAATAACAATCCCCCAGATTAACTTTTTAAATGAAATCATTCTCCAGTTAATTAATTATCTGTAAGTTACAAAAGGAAAACAATAAAAATATATGTAAGAAAAGCACATAAATCAAATTCAGGTTGCCTGTAGATAACAAGATTTTTTTAAATCACATGGCACCTTCTGCGCTCCCCCATTTTAAATCACATGGCACCTTCTGCGCTCCCCCATTTTAAATCGCATGGCACCTTCTGCTGGCCCCCATTTTAAATCGCATGGCACCTTCTGCACTCCCCCATTTTAAATCACATGGCGCCTTCTGCTCTCCCCCATTTTAAATCACATGGCACCTTCTGCACTCCCTCAATTTAAATCGCAAGCCACCAACACCACACCCCCAGTTGAAATACCAAGGCCCCAACTCC
>JAODKC010000117.1:7510632-7526671 GCA_026777985.1 Mormyrops attenuatus | reverse complement strand
CCCCCCCCCCCCCCCCCCCCCCCCCCCCCCCCCCCCCCCCCCCCCCCCCCCCCCCCCCCCCCCCCCCCCCGGGGCCTGCTCCAGCCTATATCCAAGGTGATTTGGCAGATTCTCCTAGCCCCCCTGCCCAAATCTGCGCACCTTTCCAAAAGCAGGTGCGGGCCCCTGCGGTAGAATGACCCCCGGAGACACAATCGCAAGTCTCCGCTGCCCCGAGTGCAAATGTCACTGAAGGGAGAAGTTTGAGGAACTAGAAAACTGATAAACATGGAAATTAATGTACAAGCATTGACTGTGTCACAGATTTATTAAGCTGTAAATTGAATGTAAATTTTAGAATCGGCCCTTTTATATGTTTTTATGCAAATCATCCTGGGTTTCCCTTCAGTGTAGGTCTGCGAAATTAAATTGATGTATCTCTGGCCGTAGGGTAGCGGTGTGCGCGGGAGCGGCAGCTGGAGCTCGGAGCGCGGCTCCCGCGCGAGCGGTTGGCATGTCATCGCCGTGTCTGTTTGGGTTTCCACTGACAATCCAAAGAAACAAATTATTTACTCTGGCATTTACATTCAGCTGCAACTTTTATCCAAAGAAGAATTTTTTAATCCATTTATATAGCTTCATATTTCTTGGGGCATTTCAGATGAAGTGAATTGCTCAGGGGTATCTGCTGGCTAATCACCGTGTTACCTGTTACAGGGAGAATTTATCCATAAATTAGTGTGTGTCTGTGCGATTGCCCTGTGGTTGCCTCCTGTTCCTCATAAGACTTACGCTTATGTTCTGTGTTTCCTGGGACAGAGTCCAAATCACCATTACTAGCTAAGCAGCTATTGATAATGAATGAATGGATATTTAATGAGAATCAGCTTTCAGTGGCCAGATGGAGACAAATAAAAGCTACTTAATACCTGGAATGAGAACCGATTTTTTTTTTTTTTAAACATCTGTTGAGATGTTAAGAACTAGATTTTGCTAATGTGTTTTGGCTAAACATGACAGTAATTGGATAATCATAAAGGGATTAATTTAAAATCCAAAAAATGGAAAACAACAGCAGTATTTCTTGCAGGAAACCCTTGAAGTTTTACCTGTAGACTGACTGCAGTAAGTGACCCCAGCGAGGAACAAAGTGACAGACAGCCCTAATAGAACATACCGGACAAAATGACTCCCCAAACTGCGACTGTCATGAATACTGATTGGACCAATTATTTCACAAATCTGTTCAAAAGCAACGCTAAGTGTCTTCCTGTGCGGCAAAAGAAGATGTGAAACGGACTCAAGTAAAAATTAAAACAATGAGTGGTATAATCACAGTCTAGGATATCCGTCTCTGAAAAGGACAGATTCATTCAGCAGTGGACTCTGCTCACTTCGTAAGGCTTATAAAATATACATGGCCTTTTATGAAATTCCTCAGCTGTCAGAAAACGCTCAAATTATATTGCTTTTGCTCCCCAGAAGACTAGGCTGCTGTCTGGATGATTCCATTACATGTGCTGCAGAAATAAATTGAATGTAGTTATATATACAGTATACTGCATCGATCCGGAGATTGGAGGGGGTACGGCAGTGGGGATTTGAGTAGAGCGATGAGTTTGTCCAAGTCAGTTTTTTTCATCCCCTTCTCCACACGTGAGAACAAACACGCAATTCAGCAAGTTCAACAGAAGACATTTGGGAAGCTTCAGTGTGGCATGTAATACCCATGATGGGTGCTGATCTCCCTCTCTCAAGCACACACACACACAGCTGTGTTCATGCAGGTGTACCTCCTATTAATGTTAATATAGAGATTTAAAAATGCCTGTTTACTGTCTATGAGTTACATGGGTCATAAGGGGGGGGGCGCTATGTAAGTGGACTAGATGAGAAGAAGACAGGAGCCAACAGACACACACACACATACTGTACACACACACACATAAACTGTGTTGTCCACTGCAGAGGCCACGGAACACAAGGCTACAGTATACAGTTTGAAGCAGGAAACGGAAATGACGGTGTATTCAGCTGCAACACAGCCGTACTGTAGTATAGCTCTGTAAACAATTAAGAGACCACTCCATATTTTTAAAAAATCTTGATTTTTGAATCCTTGTTTAATGCTGGTTCTGCTAGCAAAAGGCTACACAGAGGGGCAGGCTGCTTCCAGGCTGAAAATTTCTTAGACAGCAGAACACAAGTACCGGGTGAAGCAGGAGACACTGGGAACGACGAAAAACCAGCCAGGCTGAGTAAGGAAGTGACTTTCTAAAGCCAGAGATGGCCGTCTGCTTATCCGACAATGTCTCATGAATCGGAGGATGACCTCAAGCGACGTTCCAAAGGAATGGGAAACATTAAGTGGTGTGAAGTGCACTGTTAGGACAATTAGCACTGTTAGGCTCCTAGAAGCAGCCCTGAAGACCCATAAAGCAAGGAAAAAGCCCTGCGTCAATGAGAAGCAGGGAAGAGGCGAGCTGGGGTTTGCAACAAAATTAATATTTTACACATGCGCACACCCATCAACTGAGAAATGAGTGAAACTGAAAATTTTGCTGTGGTCTCTTAATTTTTTCCAGAGCTGTATGTGAAACAAATAGAAGGCTTCTTTTTTGACCAGTTTTTGTCTAAAGAGGAGCAGGATAAGTTTTAGGATTCACCTAATCCTTATACCCTATTCACATGCCCAAGGTCATATGCAAAGCATATATATGTTACTCGAACAGAGTTAGAAATACTTTAACGGGCACCATGTCTTAGTGCTTAATTAATTTTCCTGTGTTTGATGTCTGATGTGGCCGTCGCTCATGTATCATGAATAGGAAGGTCTCTATGTCTCCCCCGCCTGGGCTGTCATGACCTGATCTTGGGTTTCGAGTGGGGGCTGGGGGGAGGTCCACGGTGGGACAAATAGCTCGATTTATGGAATATGTAGCTTGCAGATGCAGGTGTTCGAGCACTGGTATGTGCTTATCAACACGGCTGGAAAAGAGAGGCCCACTCTGGCCAGGTGTGTGTGTGTGCGTGCGTGCGTGCGTGCGTGTGTGTGTGTGTTTCAGTATGCCTGTACATCTTAACATGTCAGTCAAGCTTGCTCTTCAAAATATACATGCCTGCCTTGGGGCTAGAAGACCAAACCAAGCTGGCTAATTGTAAATTTAAAATCATGCAGGCACGAAAAGATAAATCCCCCCCCCCCCCCGAGAGCCATCAGCAGCTCCAGGCTCAGCAATGCTGCCATGCAGAGAGCTTGCTGGCCACATTTTTGTTGCGTCCTTAAATTTTCAGCAGGCAAAAAAAAACAATGGTTTCCGTGCAAAAGCCTAAAATGAGAAAAATGACCCTCGAGTGAAAGTTTTAAGCCCCCCCCCCCACACAAAGAAATGCAAAAACGGCTCTTGAAAGAGAAAACAAATCAAAAGATTCATAAATACTACGTTTCAGCTCTGTTTTCAGTGATCTCATTACCTTTGCTGGTGGAATTAACCTAAATTGCTGAGGTAATGGGCGAAGCTGGCAGAGACTTGAGTGATTTTTGGCTCCCCATGAAGAGGGGGAGAGAGGCCCCTGAAGAAGCCCCCCCCCAGCGGGGCACGGATCCAGGCGAGGTGCCGACTGCATCTGTGCCTTTGTTATTGATAGCTCTGTCATCCCCGCTGATATTGGAGCGGTAATGACAGGCTCCGATTAGGCCGCTCCTGCACCATTAACTCTGTTTCTGATCCTTTTAACGGAGCCCAGAGGACAAGCAGCCGGAACACAAAGGGCCCGTTCACAGCGCGGAGCCCAAACAGCGCGGCTGCAATCCACCTGAACCCGAAAGATACAACCGTCCAGCCCCTCTCCCTGCTATGAAGCTGTCGAGGAGACAGAGGTCAGAGGGTCACGTGACGTGTTATCTGTAATGAAGGGGCTCTGAGTGACTGGGCTAACACAAGCAGGGGCCGCGGCGAAATGACACAAAATTGGCCACTTTTTTTTTCCAAGAGGTTTCAGCGGCAGATTTACAGGATTCAGGCCACCCCCCCACTTCAACAGCTCAGGGGATTGAATCAATCAGAACTGACTGACAAACAAACCTCCTGTTTCTCTGCCTCGCACTTGTCTGCCCCCCTCAGGTGATATTTAATATCATCTCCTTTTAATGATCCCCCAGTGACTGAAATTACATCCCCTGAAAAACGTAATATTGGACTGTTAACAAGTAAAGGCAGTAGAAAACAGAAACTTGGCTTTTATTGAGCTGGCTAAGATAACCTATTTATCTGTTTCTTTAATCCCGTTTTGTCAAGGAAGGTAACTTTTAGAGGGGGAAAAATGGTTTGAAATTTAATCAGATTTGATGTTTTGGACATCTTTACTTGTATAAAATATCAGTGATGATTTACAAAACAATTATTGTCTTAACGTTTATTTATACATGTGAACAGAGAGCATGAACTGAGATCTTTTACACTTTACCAACCTCAACATTTTTACACAGTCACCCAACAACAGAAGTATATATATGCTTCTAGTTACCATAGCGACCATAGAATTTTTCTCTTGATGTACTGGGTATGACCAGCGCCACTGTTTGATAGGTTCTGGTTATGATGTGAGCAGTAAGCTAATCGTATTTCACTCAGGAGACAATGCTCGATGACGGCACAGCGCCATGTTCCGCTGTCTGTCTAAACGGTGGCCACTTGTTTTCAGTCAATGTAAGCCTGATACCTTTATGGTGGTTAATAGCTGAAGTTGGCTCATCCAGCTAAGAAACGACAGAGAAGGGAGAGAAATGAAGAACAGCAATGCGATGACAATAATTTCAGTGATGGTGGGTAGATCTCTGAGGATTCGTCCAAAGATGGCCCCGCTTTGGGGTGGGGGCAGAGAGGGGCAGCACATCTGCAGGGCTTTTAAGAAAAGACTAACGGATCCAGAGCCATGAAGGTAATCAAAGGTTCACTGATGTCGCTTGGTTTTTCTGGCCAACTACTGCGAAAAGTTGTTACGGCACTGGACCAGCAGGGGGAACCCCTGGATCCTGTTTTGCTGTAGCCCAAACAACGACACTGAAAAGAGGCGAACGTCAGAATGTCATCAGAAAGGTGACACCTTGGGCATGGGAATAGGGTACATGGAACAGGTGAATCATGAAGCTTATCCATCTTCCATTTAAAACTAAAACATATATATATATATATATAAAATGCATATATAATTCACCTATTCTGCTGCTACGTATGTTACAGATTTTACACTCATTTAGTTTTGTACTGAATGTCAGAGCTTAAAATGAAATTTAATGAAACATATTGTAACTTCAGAAGAAAAATCTAGTTTCCATGTAGTATAAATATATAACCACCAAAACCATTAAAGACGTGTACTAAACACACAGTGGGAACCAGCAAGTACAGCTTAATGAGCCCTGATGCAGCCCATGGAATAACACACAGTGGGTTTTGCTGTTTGGCTAAACCTGTGATGACTGTCGCCTTGTGATGGACTGGCATCTTGTAGGGGTCACTGCAGGCTTGTGTCCATTGCTACCTGGAATGGTCTTCAAGTCAGGTTAGGAGATGCTCAGTGTTGGGGAAGTCACTCGCAAAAGTAAGACAGAGGTGGAAAGTTCAGGTCCAGAAAGTCCAGACTAAAGTTTTGATTTAAACAACCTGTTTAAGTTTCATTTTAAACAATTACTCTGTGACTCTTTATGCTTAACTGGTTGGGTGAAACAAAACCTTGGTCTGGATTTGTACTTTCTGGACCTGAACTTTCCACCTCTGTCTGTAATAGATTTCTTTTGTGAGTAAGGCCCCCGACTCTGCAGATGCTTTGTCTCTCAGTGGTTCTGGTCCCACCGCTTCGATGGTGGGGGGGGGCACAGCTTATGACTCAGAGTTAGTGTGTCTCTCCATGTGCTGCCGGGGACACGAGGCTGGAATTCCGGTGAGAGTAAGCTGGTGTGGTGGGAGGGGTCTGAGAAAGTGAGGAGACGGGGCCACAGAAAAGGAGGCGGGGCAAGGAGGACATCTCCGCGAGCTGAAGCGGTCCATCCCACAGATCAGTGTCTCCACTCTGACCTTTGACCGGGGAAGACAAAAAGAAAAGAAAAGGGGCAGGAGCTTCAGCGGATTACAGCTTCATACCGCCGACCTTTAATCGGAGGGCCGCTGGCTTCCCGGTGAACCCAGGTCTGCGTCTGCAATTCCCTGACAAAGACAGCCGGAATCTCACGCTTGTTGTTCCAGCCACCCCGCCAGCATTGCCACCGAGGGGGAGATAGGGAGGGAGATGCGGGGGGGGGGGTCACACCAGAGCAACTTTTATTAAACTATAAGACCCCGGGAATTGGATTCAGGGCTGGCGATAAGATCGGGTTGCACGGCATTGTGCAGTCTTGTCAGGTTTGGGAATACACACCTGTGATGTCTTGTAAAAGCCTCCTACTGCCCCTTACAGGGCACTGTGTCAGTGGGAGTCGGGAGGGGGGGGTATCGAATTGGTATAGGAAAGATGAATGGGGAATGCCAGACAAGGTGCCCAGGAACTTGGGATTTTTTGATGCAGAAGGCCTCACCAGGGTCATCTTCAGAAAATACATAACGACCCCCCCCCTATAAGAATTAGTGCATCTGGGGGGGCACCCTGGTGGGATTTCCACCTGTACCTTTGGAGTGTTTGTTTCATGTCTTCATGTCTACATTTGTCTTACAAGGGTTCTTTATGCTACAATCCTTCAAATGTGATCTTAAGAAAATGCTTCAAACATATTCAACGCAGTGGAAGCATCCTTCCTCGGGAAAGAAACAACTGGGCTGCTTTAACTTAACTTCTGGGTTCCGAAGTTGCGTCTATCACGCACCTCATTGTGTGGCTATGATGTCACACTTATAAGGAGGATGAATAAGAGTTCAAAGTTCATGATCCAGTTCTACAAAGCAGCCTGAGGTTCCCGGAGCCAGTTGAGAGTTTTGCGGCTCTAATGCTGTAATGGTTCTGATCCAAAACACGTATTTGGCCTTTTCCTGCTTTTTTCATTAACGTTTTCGGTGGCTCTGTTATCGAGAGCAGCCGGCAGTGCCAGGGAAAGACGGACTTGTTGAAGTGTTTCATTTGAAAGCGGCCGAGACCGAGTTCTTCTTCTGACTGGGTTCTGGCTCCGGAAGCGTTTCAGAGCACAGCTATGACCTCAGCACCACAGGGCTTAAGGAGTGTGACGAACGGCGGGGAGAGGCAGCAGTGAAAGCACCACCATATGCTTATATTTTTTTTGTAATTATCCTGTTGAATTATGACTTCATACCACAGGAGTCACAGATCCAATAGGTTTTGAATCTGCCCACTTTTCTGGCTTGTTATAGTCTCACGATCTTGCTGCACAAAATATTTTCAGAGAAGAATGCGAGATAACATTGTTATGCTCCATGAAACAGCGACACGTCGGTAATATTTGGGGCCTGCAAAAGTGGAAACTCTGGTATCCATATGAGAGAAGCTTGGCATGGCAGTGTAAGTCTGACTGAGGCTGTGAGGGTGTCCAGTCGGTAAGATCCGGAAGCTGTCAGGTACAAGTGGTGGTAACTAGAATCCCACACCCCACAGAGTAGTATGTCCCTCAAATATGGGGACCCTAAGTGTTTCCAGCACTCTCCTTTAAACAACCAAATAACCCCTCAAGAACCATTAGAATCATCGTCTTATTTGCATCATTTTCTTTTCGTAGAAGAGATTTTATTAAATTAAATTTTACTTTAAGTAAACTGGATTAAAAGCCTGGAATGGGTTGGCGCCCCATCCTGGGTTGATCCCTGCTGTGCGCCTGTAGCGTCCGGGATAGGCTCTGGACCCCCTGAATAGGTATAAAAATTGGATGGATGGAAGGAAAGAAGGATGGATAGATGGATGGATGGATATATAAGTCTGAGTCTTCCTCTCCATGCTATGGATTTTTAAAGAAACAGTTACCTGATAATTTGCTTTGAATATAACGACACATAAGAGCCCTGAATGTACACATCTCAGGCACCGTGAACTGAACATTAACATGTATGCAACAACATCAGCAGCAGCAATAGGGTAGAGTCACATCCAGGAAGCAAAGCAAATGTCGCATGAAGAAAGAGAAGCGGATGCCCGGTCAGGCCAGGGTCCGCGTGTTATCCACCTGAGAGGCTGGGGCGTCCTGGGGGAGGCCTCTGATGTTTTACGAGTGGTTAAGAGCCAATCCGGCCACTGCTCGCCCCCACTGAGTCACGTCTAATTAGCACCCAGTAGATGTCTGTGGTAGGAAGATGAAAGGCTGAGGGCAAAATGAAAAACTTTGATTTTTCCCGACCTCTGCTATGCAAGGACAATTGCTGGGGACTCCTGGAAGGAGGGGGACCTGGGAGATGGTGGTGGGGGGATGTTCCCTGGTCAGATCAGAATTTGGCGGAAGTGGCCCATGAATGCGGGGGTTATGGTAAAAACAGCCCGGGTCACTTTCCATTGGCTGGATCATTTTTATCTGCTTTATAAACCTTTCTATGTCACCAAAGAAAGACAGGAACAGTAACCCTCCTGAAACACAGAGGGCAGCATTTCAAAACCCTAAAGGTTAAACAGTATACGACCACAAAGACTTTGTGACTCAGAAGCTTGATAGTGAAAATGGGTTAAAAGAGAAGAACAAGTATCATCAACTGTGAGGAAGAACATAATCTAACAACCATCACTGCCCTGGATCGTTTTGAAGACATTCAGTGAATATAGATGTATAGGAATGGTCTTATAACCCGACAACTACAAGCTCAGTTCAGCCCAGTAGCTCTTCCCCTGCACTGCATGACTTTACTGGAATATGCAGCCGTATAAATGCCCCAGTTTGCTCTTGTGCGCTTCACTGGCCAGAAGTTTAATAACCAGTCCCATGCCAGCTGTGCAGGAATCAGACACAGTGTCAATAAATTCCAGGACCCAGTCACGTCGCTTTGGTTCCTTCACGCTGGAACAGCTGGTGGCCATTCGGAGTTCTCAGGATGATAGTTCTCTCAGCCATTCCGTCACCATGCCAACGGAGCCAGACTCACAGTCACATTCTCGGGGGCTGAGTGGATATCCTTAGCGTGCCTGTGGGGCTTATCTCTCTGTCTCTTTCCTTAAGTTTCTTCGCAACCTCACAGTCCGTGTGAAGCGCAAATAAAGTCCGCCAATGTCAGCCATGCAGCTCCCAAGAGATCTGCAGAGCCTCCATTTTCCAAACTGATCAGAGACAATGTGATTAAACCCAGGAGATTATTGCTACACATAATATTATTATGTTTTTATCATTGACATGTACACAGACTAGCTCTCCATGTCAGTTCTGGAAAAGCTAATTTCATATAAAACATGCATAAATCTATCCATCTTCCTCACCGCTGGCTAAAAGGACACAAAAAGGTTCGATGAGTAAATGTTGTCCATTTTGCGTTTAATTTTGTCAAGTAAATTTATTTTTGGACATACTGCATTTTTGCACTTTATTAATTTTAATTGTAATTAAATATGCTCATTTTAAATGTCTATGTATGTATGAAATATCAGCATGTGAAATAATGTTTACACTCCAGTTACTAACCTTGTGTTATTATAGACATTTGTGCAGAGACCCTTGCAACGAGACAATTAGCCTTGTTATGTAACTTGTGCGACGTCAAAGGGGAAAAGTTTACGACAATATTTTCTTTATCTGTCAGAGTGATTACGAGTGTAATTTAATTAGGGCGCTGAGCAGACGACAGGTCAGGAGGCTGGAATTTAGCCGGGAAGCTGGGAATGACCTGACCTCAGCCGGCTCTCTGAAAATCCTACCAACAGTGACCCTGTCGCAGGGGTTTTGGAACGTTCCGACCATTATCCTGAACCACTAGGAGGTGAGCCACTAGGTCAAGGGAACGCAAGCTGGAACGATGGGTCTCTGCCCAGGAAGTCCAGGGTACGCTGTAGATCCTATCATTCCTGCTCCAAAACCTCCAAGAATTCAGACAAGCTGCGAGGCTTCTGCCTTGTCCTGGAATCATCCAGTCAATTACTATTACTACTACAGAATACAGTATGAAATGTCTATATTTCTGTGACATTTCCATGCATTCAAAAATGTGGATTCGGGGGGGCTCAGCCAGACAGACACGCTAAACCCTCCCTGTTTAGACAGGTGGCGCTATGTCCTCCTACCCTTATTTCATCTTTCAATGGAATCACTATCCAGGAAAACCTTTCAAAATGTCCAAAGGCAACATGTATTTAATATTTTAATAAGAGCTGTGTTTGGCTTCAAGCAGATTCCCGGGAAGCCCGATAGACTGAGCTTATCGTCTAGGGAATCTTTAGGCTGGATTTCCGGGCCCTGGACAGCACTTGGAGGATTCTCCCAGCCTGGCCTGTCTGAGAACAGAAACGGATTTCACCAGTCAGAATGCAAACCGTGTCTTCTCCACATGCCCATCCCAGAGCCTTGCGAAAACGCTCAGCGTGATTCTGTACCACCACATGAAGAGAGCTGCCTGCTTTGATGCCCACAGTGCATAAATAAAAAGAATCCTGATTAGTGGCTTTCATTTCATAACTGACTATCTAAAGCTAATTCAACTCTAACAAAATGTTATACACATGCCCAGTGAATTAATTAGCAAATAAATAGAATTAATTACGGTTTCCATTTTCTGATATTTTCTACTGCAGGCATTTTGCACAGACAGGTTTGGACTCAAAAAATATCCTGCAATGGTCACAATGATTTTTAAATACATCACTTAAAAGATTATCAGAGTTGACGTCGACAATTGAATGTAATGGTATGAATGCAAATTTTATGGTAACGTCTAAAAGTTATTGCACAGTCAGCGAGCAATACAGCTGGACGGGGAAATACCAAAGCACATATATGTTTGTATGTTAAATGAAGCGTGCTGGTAAAAGTCATAGTGAAAGCTTTGGTTTCAGGGCAAGGCTGACGGTACGCGCCCATCCAAAGGGGAATCCTTTATCCTACACATCACACGTTCCAGTGGTTCCTCTGCACTGCTTCACTGGGAATCTCAAGTGCAGGAAAGGAATGAAATAACCCATAAAGTCAATTACCCTTGGAATGACTAAATGTCATAATCATAATTTGATTGACATGTCCTTTCTTCCTGCAGCTTGTATCATCTTGAAGGCTTCAGGCTCAACTTCAAGGTTCTGTCTACCACGGATGAGCGGAGAAGACAAGGAGAAAAGTGGCAGAGAAGGTCCAACCAGGACTCTAGGGAGTGGGAGTGTAATCAGGTAAAACAGTATGGTGTGTGTGCTGGGGCTAAGTGTATAACAATATGAACTGAACTTAACTACACAGGACTGTCCCACAGCAATGAGCAGCTCTCGTGTATCAGGGGAATTTTAAACGGCAAAGATTCAGAGGCACTAAGTTGAAACGCTAGTTAAGACAACTGAAATTGTCAGGTGTGAGCCCCTTTGCCGTGCTTAAGAAAGGATCGTAATGCAAAAATCCTCAGTCATAATGAAGTACTGTCTACAAACGTAAGCTGGGCTACTAGCCTGGGATAAAGGCACCTGAAAGGAAAATTTGCTAAGTAAATAAATAAGAGTCAGTCCCTGTGGGTAGGAGTCAGACAGATGTACGCACAGGCCCACGTTCTTAAGGACAGCGGCAGGCATGTGGGCTCCTTTCGTGACTAACATTGCTTGTAGTTTTCTTTTCTTTCTAGATATGAAAACATAAAACACAAAGTGTGTCCTGAAGGCTGACGCTTCAAAGCTTGCTCCGGCATCCTTCCGAAAGGCACTCAAACTGCATCACAACAGCTAAAACACCCAGATTGTATGACCGGGTCAAAACTATAAATCACTATCATAAGCGTGGGTTAGGAAGCTGCAATCGTTTGGCTGGTTAACAGCTTCAACCAAACCTGCAGGCAATGAATACCATTAGTCTCCACATTTGAAACGCCTGACTCCTACATGGATAAAAAAAGAACATTTCCCTTTACTCACATTTTGGTTGCTTGTGAAAAGCAATATTGCCAGTTTTCCTCCCACTATAAACAGCTTCTGCTTTTCGTCGTTAACCTTTAACGTTTTGCGTTAACATTTTACCTGCACCACCTTCTGAATTTACTACCTTGCTAACTCAGAAACTTCCCCATGGGTCACTTTAGTTAAACTTATCTTACACATTAGTTATAGGTCCATTTGGGTGTATTTCCTAAACCAGCCTTGGTAGCGAAAGGGGTTAAAGGAGAAAAACAAGTGGAGGAGGGAGGGTATGCTGTGTCTGTAGGGGGCTGAGCTCTCCTGAAGTGCAGACATTTTAGTGTGGCTTTCAGAAAAATATGTATCTTCAATAACGTACCCAAGTAATTAAAGAAATTTAATCGCCTATCAGTCAGTAAATTAATCTGTTTTACCTTCACCCAAACTTGTTATAGGAAACCAGTTGTCTAAATATTAATGAAACACCCACCAAACAAGGCTGCATTATAATGATTATTATTTAACTACGTTAGACTTATTGTCGTTAGACGTTTCTCATTTGCCTCGTTTAGCATATATATCTTGCCGAATGACTTCCCTGGCTTACAGTCTTAAACACTTAAGACGCAAGATGCAATCAATATGATCAATTTAATCATTGTTTTAAGACGTCCGCGAAAGACGGATTTGCGGCAGATTACAGTTCAATAAATCAATAGCTGTGAACGAATCCTGAAACTTCCCCGCTCCTTCTCCGCCCTTATCATCCTTCAGGGCTGTCAGTACGATTTTTCCCATCTTTCTTATATCTTCACTCCATCGCTGAGCACTTTATGGCTCTGCCTTTTTCATGAAACTCCTCTCCCCACCTAATAATAAACCAATCAATAGGTAAGGCCTGAACCTGACATCCTCTTGCGGGCACATGGCAAAGCCACTGATTAAAAAATTGACTTTGATATTACACGTTGACCTTAATATGTTTCAGATACCAAGTCCACTTTAATCAATTTAACAATTAAAAAAGTGACACTTAAATATTATATGTATTTGTCTTTATAGAACTTTCTTCTTGAATGTCTAAATGAAGCAAGTGGCATATCCGTGCAAAAGAGATCAATTGCTAAAATATTTGCAACCCCTAATATCAGTAGTGAACCAAAAGCAGCACTAATGACTGTTTGCCTACGCTATGCACATACAGTAACCCTTAGATTCTCTGTGTTATACCTGATCCATTAGGTATGAAGCTTTTAACAATATTAAAAGATGAGCTTAATAATATTATAATATACAATAAAAAAAATAGGTCTAATGAATTGCACTAATAATCTTAAACACACTCACACTCTATGGGCAATTTAGAACCAATGCAACACAGTGAGAACATACAAACTGCACACGCACTGGGTGAAGGGGGATTCAAACCCACAGCCCCGCAGGTGCGAGGCCTTGCTTTCCAGGATAACCTCTAGTTCATCATTATCCTGTAGTGAGCAGGCAGTTAGCAAATGAAGAGAGAGAAATTCACAAAGTGTAACATAAAGAGATACGATTCACCTTAGCATTTAGCAGGTGCTTAAGTCCGACGTGACGTAGAATTGAGGCAAATAGCACTTTAAAAACATACATGTTGCATTGCTATAATATTCCATCCTAAAGTTTTCAGTTATCGCATTTTACAAGTAAGGTAGGGACACTGTTCCTAACAGGGTTGGAGCACCACCGGTTGCCATTTCCACGGTGATCGCCTATCTAACCTGCATCGCCCAGCCTTTGAAGTCCCTGATCCCATCCGTAAACACGCCTCACCACCCATACACCAGCCCACCGTCTGACAGCTTACTGTACATTTTTTGGAACAGCGCCGGACCGCTCTGGAGCAAATTAGCAGCCAAGATAAATGAAATCATCCAAACGATCTGAGTAAAGTTGGCTGTGTGTGTGGAGACTCAATACGGTAAATTTCTATGCGTATGATATGACACATGCCGTTACCCCTAATGGGATTAGAAACCATCGTGTTAGATTAAGGTTCAAAGTCTGTAAATAATTAACGGTTGTCTAGAGACACTTAATAAATCAAACGTTTTTTTTTTTTTTTTTTTAATTAATCCCCTTTAATTAAAGTTGTAGTGCAGAGGAGCCACCTGGAGAGTTTTCAGTACATGCTGGCATGAGGAGAGAAACAGCACAACTCAAAGTGCGCTAACCCAGACGCACAGGTGTCCGCAGCTGTGTCAGGGTCCAGCATGTCACTTCGCTCTGGCCACGGGCCATCTCTCTGACATCCCTGCATATCTCAGCACCACTCTGCTTTCTGGTTTCTTCTGTCTTTTTAGATTATAAGAATATACTTGGCTCAGTCGTGCTTCTGAGCGCCGAGCTGAAGACTCTTTCCGGAAAGGCGTGCAGAAGGGAGGAAATGAAACAGTAAATGATCTTGATCAGAAATTTAATAGAACCTTATCATTCCCCAGGATACAATTTGGTCAAGGACGTTTGTCAAAGACGTGGGGGGGGGGGGGGGGCGTGCCATTGGAGCAGTGCTGAAGCAAGGAGGAAGAAGTGTGGAGACCAAAGGGCAGTGCTTACTTGAAAAGGACACACTCAGTGGCACCAGTCCTATTGAACCTCTTTGCACCGACCCCCCAGCCAAACCCCAGCCCTGATTTGAGTTGATCACATTCTCCTCCTCAAGCTTAACATCTGTCTCCGTGACCAGCTGAGCGGTTCTGCCTCCTGTCTCTGATCCTCATGGCCCAACGACCCCTTTAAAGTCTACATGTCCTGCCAGGACGCAACGAAACCTCAGGCACGCTGACTAGAGTGGGCCCTGGTCTCTTCTCCACCCCCCTCCTCCCCATCCCTGTTCATTTAATGAAGACATGCCTCACAAAAGAAAAGAAAAACATTTTGTTCAATCCAGAGGCAAGCAGTGTAACATCATGACGTGGACTGGAGCAGTCATTTGCCTTTGTGGTTGGGGGTTACGGGAACGTGATGTGTTATATCATAAAAAAGTCAGGTCTGAGTCACACCCCAATGAACATTTCTTGGGCAGATCAAAGTGTCCCTTACTGAGGTCCACACATCACACTCCTACCCCCACCTGCCACGGCCCAGACAAAGTACCCCCCTTGTTAGAGTCTCTCCCAGCCACTGATAATATTCAGTTGTCAAGAGCTCTTCAGAGGGCAGTACAAAGGTGTTCCCCTTCTGTGCAACCTAAGGTAAATCTTTAATCAAGTTCTCCGTTCTTGTGCACTGCAAAGCCAGGACAACTGCACACTGTGCAGTGCATAACGAATCTGTGACCTGTGAAATGTTGTGGGTTACAGTCCCTGGAACAGATCTTCTGTTGTACCCTGGGAGAACCTCAGCACGGGATTCTGATTGGGAGATAAATGTAAATGCGGAAGGTCTTACGTGAAGCAGCCACGCTAGACCGTTGGCCAAAGTAAATACCCAGGAGCCATATTTCTGTCCTGTGTCGTACTGTGACACATGACACTGCTGGTGCATGTCACTTACAGATAAATATAATTCAGTGGATTTGGAGACTGCTCGATAAAATGCTTACTGCATGCGTCTTATCCATTTATACAGCTCGATTTCGTTTCTGAGACAACTCTGAAAGGTAGTTTCTCAGCGGCACAACAGCACTGGCCCCATCTGCGAGAATCATCCTGATCTCAAGTCCGTTTCCTTTAAGACAGGTCCCAATCTCTATGGACGGAAGAACCCGGTTGCCGCGAATCAGCTGAGCTCTAGAGGTGAAATCAATCTGTCTAACGGCTCACTGTTCTTAATAGGACCAGCCCGTTGGCCTCACCTGAAAACCCATACATAGCCAGTAAAAGGTCATGCTGTTTCAAGGATGCAGGAACGCACAAATACTATCTTTATTGAAGAAAGCCACTGTTTAAACCTGTTTAAATGTGCACAACTTAAAATACAACGGCAGGAATGTATGTTTTCAGCTTATTTCACAAAAAAATGGAAAAACTCAGACTCAGCAAAAATGAGAAGCAGAGTCCTTTTCATATCAAAGGAATTCATGCTCCTGTAA
>JAODKC010000117.1:7482472-7498181 GCA_026777985.1 Mormyrops attenuatus | reverse complement strand
GCTTGGCCCCTTAGTTCCAGTGAAAGGAACTCTTAATGCTGCAGCATTCAAAGCCATTTTGGACAATTTCATGCTCCAAACTTTGTGGGAACAGTTTGGGGATGGCCCCTTCCTGTTCCAATATCACTGCGCACCAGTGCATAAAGCAAGGTCCACAAGGACATGGATGAGCGAGTCTGGTGTGGAGAAATTTGACTGGCCTGCACAGAGCCCTGACATCAACCTGACAGAACACCTTTGGGATGAATTAGAGCAGAGACTACGAGCCAGGCTTTGTCATCCAACATCAGTGCCTGACCTCACAAATGCTCTCCTGGAAGAATGGTCAAAAATTCCCATAAACAAACTCCTAAACCTTGTGGACAGCCTTCCCAGAAGAGTTGGAGCTGTTATAGCTGCAAAGGGTGGGCCAACTCAATTTTAAAGCCTATGTATTAAGAATGGGATGTCATTAAAGTTCATGTGTGTGCAAAGGCAGGTGTCCCAATACTTTTAGCAATATAGTGTACATTCTGACAAACTAGTGCAAGAAAACAACTTGACAGCATGCTACAGAACAAACTGTGAACATGGTGGCGTATTCTGACGGGTAAACTACAGATAGAAAAGGCATTTCACAAGATGCCATCAGAGAGGTGCAGAGGGTAGTTAAACCAATCAAGATAATCACAAATATATTGATTTATGTACATATAACATGAAGTCGGCATCCAGGTTAGCTCTCCAACCTAAATTTGTTAAATTCATAAAGTTTGAGGGAGCATAAAAGATTCTTGGTAAACTTGCCCCTTCCGGAAGGTTGTCATAGATGCAGACGGTCAGCTGCATTATGTCTGCCAGTCGGCGGGAAGGGGGGACGGACAAAGAGACGGTAAAAGACATGGAGGTGGCCATTAAAGTGTCCGTCATCACCGCAGGTATCGGCAGCGGCAGTCTGTCCCGCCGCTTCCAGGGCTGATTAGTTTATTGTTTTTTCCTCCTACCCTCCACCGCCATCGTTAGGTGTTTGGAATTATTCTGGGCTCTGGAATCACGCCGAAACCCGAGTGGCCAGACATTATTCATTAATCACGTCCCGGGCCGCGGTGACATCACTCGGTGAGCAATGCCTTTGCCGTAAACATTAAAGATGGCTGACACCTGTCTGCACAGACGCGGGGCCCCTATATCCTGCAGTTGGCCTTTTCATGGGCCTCTAGATGCAGATGACTGTTATTCCATCAATGCATCCATATCCTCTGATCGTTCCGAAGGCTGTCCGGTTGTTGTGGACTTGGTCCCTATGATAAATAGGATGATGTAGTCCTCCTTGTTTCCATGGAAATTAGACCAAACATATAATCAATACCATATGTCCTTTGAAAGAACCTGTGCTTGACTCAGAATCACACATAAAAGGCATTTATTATGAATGTAATATTAATTTCGTTATTCAGTTCATTTTGACGCGTCCTTTGCAGCACAATACCAATAGGACACCCCCGCCCCCAGGGTGGTACTAACCCTGTCTTTTTAACCAAAGAGCCACCATAGGTCTCTTTCAAACCCGAGGTCCTGGTCCTGGGTGGGGTTTTCCCTCCCACCCTCACTGTTCAAGTTCTGGCTTCCATTTTGTCAGGGCTAGAAGGGGGGTGTCGGGCCATGACCTGTCCGCCACGACCCGCCTGCCGTCATCACAGGAACCTGAGAAACCCAAAGTCTCATGGCTGGGTCCCAAAACACCAGCGAATGGCCTTCGTGCGTCTGTTTACAAAACACAGAGGCAGCGGTGGCTGGGGACCGCCGCTTTAATTTGGACCTCGTCATTACGGAAAATTAAAGGTACTGTTACAGTCTATCAGCAGTGAGCCAGCAGTCATTGTTGACTATATACATATAGTAATAATCCAACTCAGAGAAACCTTCCATCTGGTCGCTGAGGGAATTGGTGCTGAAAGAGAGTTTCTATGGCCATACCATTCATTAAGGAGCATAATTACAGTGGAAAATGTCCAAGGAAATGACAAATAATGACTGATATTTAAGTCTATTAAAGGTCCTGTAGCTAAATAACATTATTATATGAATGGTACTATACACTCAATAAATTCTAAAAAATGAGGGTAGCAAGGTGACACATGTTAGGAACCAGATTCTTGAGCAAAAGGTTTCTGCAGAATTAAATCCCAGGGGACTCTGGGTAACGGGGCCAAAAGATCTGTTCCTCATAGATTTGTTCATTCTTCTTTATCCGTCCGCATCTCCAGTGTGCAGGTCACTGGGAAGGCAGACAGGTAAAGGCAATAGATGGAGAACTGGGGCATGAGGAGAGACAGAAAGATGGGGAAGTATAACAACACTTTAATAAAGGAGTACAAGAAGGGCGGATGGGTGTGGATGAAGTCAGGTTATGAGGACATACCTTGACTTTGCCTCTGTTTTGTTGTGGATCATATCAAACTGGATTCTGTTATTCTCGGGCCCAGAACACACACCCATACCGTTGCCCACACCCCGCTGTAGCCCTTGCCAAAACTTGATGCTTGTTTTGTTTCCTTCTATGACACCCGTTGTTTTCTTCTCTCTGTTTTGTCAAACCCATCTCCACTCCCCTGTCTAGATAAAGTGCTCATATCTCCCTTTTCTCTCCTGTCACATGCCTTACAAACCTTGCCAGCAGGTTATTGGGTCCAAGCACTAAGATGTCCAGTTCAAAGTTACAGCCAACGATGACCGATGAACGCTCATTCAGCCAGTGGCTATGTCTCTTATCTTCTCCAGATGTTCGATCTGCTCCACAGGAGGTGCTCAGTCTCCTGTCCTGGTCTGTGTCAACACCACGCCACATATGACATCATCCATGCAGGGCGGTCATTGCCAGGGGCTCTGATATAAATCATCTGTCATTATTATGGCCTGCCTGATTTGGCAAAAGGTTGTTTGTTACTTGTCAGGTGGATACATCCTGGTTCTTGCACAGATAGAGGTGTGGATACCTCACCCTGGTTAACAAGGCTTGAGATCTTGCAGGTATATTTTTAATCTGCTTAAAATTTATCCATCTGACAAGTGAAATTTGAACTGCTAGCATCACATATCTCTTATCTTAAATAATTACAAGCCTGGCCTTTTATGAACATTCCGTCCAAAAAAAATGAAGCTTGATTTAAGGGCTGGAGATACCGTATGCAGATATTAGCCAGTATAACATCTTCATATTCCGGCTGTTCTCAGCTCAGTTCCATAAAGGAGGAAATGAAATATATGGGTTCATTCGAACAGAAAAGAAGTAAAACATTATTTCAGCTTAAATTTCACAGGTCCTGGTTCAGAGATAACCGTCAGTGTTAAAAACTGAATGGACTTCAAAATGTACCAGCAGCAAAAAGATGCAGTAATGCAATCCTCCAGCAGATAGCCCGTAACCTGGGCAGGTAGCATGTAAATTGGGCTTGCACATGCAAAGGGAATGAGCCTTTGGTTTTTAAATCACTGTAAGTGAGCCTTATCTGAGTGTCGGACGTGTTCAGTACTGGCTTTGTATCACGGCCAGTGAAAAACACAGGAAGGAGGATCCTGAGGCTTTGACTGATAGTTGAAAATCTTTCACCGACCCTGTCAACAGAGTTAAAAGGAAACAAACAATAATGTGTTTAATGACAAAGCAGGCATGTAAGAATCTCATGATGCCCTTATTTCAGTTTCTGCTGCCCAGAAAAAGCGGGCACACCCCATTGTGTCCCGATGGGCGTTTGGGCTGTGTGGCATTTAGGCAAGCAAAACCTGTTCACCCTGCAATCCAGGTTAATAAAATCTCGGGGTACTCTTGCTCGAAGTAATATTTTGGATATCACCAAATGGGCAGCTTTAGTATTTCATGCCCCAGCGGTTTCCAGATCCACCACCCATTCAGCACTCAGACACAGGACGGCGCTGAATTTGTGTGAACCAATCATGTTCTGGGCTTCAGAAGCCGACAGGGAGAATGTCATGCAACATTCTTGAGAAAATAATTAGGGTAAGTGATACTCAACGTGGTGTTTTTGCACCCTAGTGTATCTCTACCAAGTTTGCTTTTGGGGAAACAAACATTGTACAAAAAAACAGGGATAGGCAGTTGGAATATGATTGACTACATCTGAAAACAAAAGAATTCAGTGAGTCACACAAGGAAAAACTGAGATGTGAAAATCAATGGAGACCACAGAAAGAAGCACAGACTTCTTAGGAAATCTTATTACAAGATATGCTAAAATACAGTAGTGGCCCTTTTTCCTAAAAAAAGAAAAGAAGACGAAGATTCAAACTGACCTTTTGTGAAATTCTCAAAAATTATTTTGCATAAGACAAAATATGAGAAATTCAAGCCTTTGTAATATGCATAGTGGAATAATCTTTTTATTGAGGGTTAACTGGAATCTGGAAGCACTAAGTATGCTACTAACAGTCAAAATAACATTTCATATCTTTTGAGTATTTTAGACATGTTTCACCCAGAAGCCCTTAGCAGGGCTGTAGGCTGTGGGCCACATGATTGCCACAGGACAGTAGGATTAACCAAAAATTGAGCCTTTAAAACGGCAAACTCAATAGCGGCTCACTAACAAAACCGTTTACTGTCAGCGAGCTTGCCCCTGATACTCCGCCTCTGCACTTTCCCTTCCTGAACTGCCCAACTGGCCCAATTTATTTCTAACAAGGTCATTTATCCAATCAAGGTCAGTTGGGCTTCATTAAGCGGGGAAACGTTGGCACGGGGCTGGTAATCAATCACCATGGGAATGTGAAATCGCCTACACCCAGCCCCTTGCCATTACTCAGCTTCGCAAAGACTCCTGAGCTAAAGCTCTCTGCCACTTAAATAACATAATAAAAATAAATAAAAGGATTTGACAACAACAATAACACAAATATATTTTTCTCAAAATTTTGTTTCAACCTTTACCACAACACACTTTTTTAAAAACATTTGTCTGATCTCAAAGTTCTCAATACTAGAATATGTTGGTTTTGACTGATTTCAACGTCACCTTACAAATAAGTAACCTGACTGACAGGAAGTCGCATAGATAACACTCTCTCCGTACTATTCGGACAAGTCGTGCACGTAAGGAGAGATGTGCATCAGATCTGGGCCTGCAGTTAAGTGGACAAACGTTTAAACCTCCTTAAACTTCTAGATCATCCCATCAATGTCATGTGACCCATAAAGTCTCTCTCAATTCCACAGCAAGTTCTTATGTGGCTTCTACCCATGCTTGAGCACGTCTGTTTTAGACAGAAACATCACAAAAAAAGGTGTGTATAGAAGGAGAAAGAAGTGGCAGAGTTAGAGAAAAGACGTAAGGACGTAAAGGGTGAGTTGTATTTCAGGGTCTTACCTAACTGTCTGAAATAGACACACAGAGATGATGCAGAATCACAAAGGTAACGTCAGACTGCTTGACTCGAGCTTTTTAGCTCGATAATTGTTTTCATTCAGCCGCTGGGGCACAGAAGGTCATCCCCGCTGTCTTTATTGCGCTGGCCGCTTAATCACGAAATCCATCTTCGTTAAACCGGCAGGGAGACAATGGCCCTTCTCTGCAAAAGCGACAATTAACCTCAGCCACTCGAGCCATATTGAGAACACTCCATTTCTCACCGAGATGTGCCAGGAGTTAATTATTAACCGCCGCATCGGGCATTTAAAGACGTGCGCGTATCTGTTCATTTAAATCGCTGACCATAAAAAAATACAAAAAACGTACTGTAGCTGAAAAGCTGCAATTCATCTGGGGTCTACAATAAAACTGCCAACGGGCGACACTGAACAGCTGAGCCCGACAGAGGAAGTTTCCGGAGGAAGTAACAGGGCTAGAGGCACTCCTGAACACCGGTGCAGCCCGGCCAAAAGCAAAGGACAGAAAATGATATTACCTCCGTAAAAACACCAATATGGCGGTGTGCTACTTCAAACAGCAAATGCCTAGCAGGGACTGTCAGCGATAGCCATGAAGACCTTACCGATATACATTATACCGTTTCGCTTAGAATTTGTGATAATGTATGATCATAGTTTCCAAAAAACTAAAATACTGTCTGCCAGTATATAACTTAAACATCTGGAAGACAGATTGATGAACAAGACCTTGATACGGTCCAGAAGGGTCTGCTACATTTTTAATTTGCTTACCTATCATTGTGGGGACTCCAGCTCAATCTCACTTTAACTGTAGCAGAAGAAAACATCATTTTTTAGGAGAAAGGACTAACAGTGAGCTTCAGAGACCTCCGTGTCTAGCTAAAGATGGACACGTACCCTACAACCTTCAGGAAATCACTTCGTTGAGATTGATTCTAATGCAGCACTGAAGCAACGAAAACCAGCTGAATGCAAAAGAATCGCAAAGTGTAGGATTCAAAAGCTTCATCTCAAAGCAACTGGGTGGATCACACTGGGGGCCACACCTCATTAGACCGGCAGGTGGGTCATGTTATTATTAAAAAAAGCCATCAGACATCAATGACAGTAATGATGAAGCTCATGATCTTATGACACCAGCTACTGAGGAGCACTGCAGCAGTGTCACCAGAAGCCTTTAGGGCTGGGGGGCATTATGGCTTATTGTTGTTATGATTCTCTGCAATTATGCCCAGTATTGTGTGACGTGGGTCAGCACAGCAGGTCGTGACCCCAAGGCCGGGCTACTTGTCCTTTAGGTTACCATACTGCAGACAATCATTCACGGGCCCAGTCACCCATACTCCCGAGGGGGGGGGGGGGGGAGGTTAAGTAGAGATCCTTGGGGAGGGAAGGGTGTTTAAATAATTAAGAGGTCTGCAGACTACACGATGGCTCTTTTTTAATCCAGTGCATCATTTATCGATAGAGTGCCGTTAATCCCTTCATCTGTTTTAGCAGAACATGGCCCCATGGTTCTCCCAGTCGGGGGTGGGGGAGGATGGGGGGTAGGTTAACTAAACTTACAGCACAGTGCAATAGACCATTTAAGAAGGGATACTTTTTTTTGCATGAAATGACAGGAACACGATGCAGCTTTACATTTCAACCACAGACAGATAGATAGATAGATAGATTATGAGTATGATTGATATATGTTTAAATACTGTATGATTAATGTATGTTAATGCATGATTTGTGTAACAAACAAACGTACATTCACAGCACATTTTACCTCGCCCCCCCTCCTCCCGCAAACACACAATTACAGCTCATTTTACGTCGCCCCCTCTTCATGCTCTTAGCCTCAATCTCTCCTTTCACAATTTCAAAGTTCATCTACCAGCTGGAGGTGCTACCAGCTAAGCACATTAAATTGGCAGTTATTGGCAATATCATATTCAAAACGAAATCCGAAAAAAAAAAACCAAAATATCCAGTAGAGCGGCGGCCCTTTATATTATTCGGGACTGAGCAGAAGCCAGGCTGTGTGACTATTTCGGCGAGAAGCGGGGACAGTTGGAGCTTCCCGGGAGACGACGGAGACGGCTTTAGGAGCGTGTGTTAAACGGGGACTCTGCAGCAGGACGCCTGCCAGCCGCAGGATTTTTTGCTAAGCAGTCATAGACCGTTGGCTTTAAAAAAATTACCACTCAGAGCCCCCCTGCCACCCAAACCTCACAACGGTACCGTCACTTAGCAGCTCCGTCGACCTTTAGTGCTGCAGCCCGAATCGCACTTTCCGTAGCAGCGGTCAGACCCGCATGTTTTAGCGCTCATGGCCGGACGCCATCCCCGCAGCAGACCCGGCGTGACAAACGGGAAGCCGATCCGGTACCTATCGCACAAAATCATCTACATCATCCGCTCGGACTGCTGGCCAATGAGCGTACTAAACGACGTTAATTGAGACCTATATACGTTAATATGAGAAATGAGGTTTATTCTCCGCCAGACGGGCCTCCCATATACCACCGCAGGTGCCCCTGTTGACAGTCCAGGAAATTAAAGGGTCCTGTTGCGCGCAGACAAACAGCACCGCGGCGGCGGATAGATTTACACTACAGCGCGCAGGTATGAAAACCCCCCGCGATCGTTTATTTACCCCGTGCATTGTGAGCGCTCTACCGCTGCGCCCCGCCTCCATAAAACCATAATCAAAGTTTAGACAGCCATCCAAGTATCGGGTTTTCCATTACTTTATTTGTTCAAAGGGGATTTAGCTAACTAAACTTCTAACAATGAGCTTTATATGGCCGTTTTAATTACACGGCACACGGCGCTGGGTTTGCGGGGAAAAAAAAAACAAGGTACGGGAGCGGGGGCATATGCATGTGAGACTTACTGAATTACCGACATGGTGCGAGTAAATTCGTAATTTTCCTAAATGGCGATTATTGTGGCTGCAGTTATCTGCGATTAAAATACGAGAAACCAAAAAAAAAAAAAGTCCAAAAGTGAGATATTTCTGGTTCGGCAAGGGTAGATTTATAAAGCCTGAATGTAGATGCCATGCTGAAAAGGCACAGACGCATTTGTCGGACTTGAGGCCCACATGGGGAAAAGCACATCGCGCCACTGTAAATTCTTCCTGAACCTTAACAATAGTGTATTTCACTTCATGGCTCTCCGCTGAACATACAGACAGCTGATCATTTAGAAAGAAAAAAGTAGCTTGTTTTGGCAATGCTCTGTGAACCTGATGCTAAGAAAACATGTATACCTGCACGGATATTTATTACAGCGGGAAGTGCACGTAAATTATTAAGTCATGCCGATGGGAACACTTCATAATTCATAATGTAGTTATTAGGGCTCAAAAGGTTAAAGCTGTTATTTCTGCGACTCAGAATTGCTGCTCTTAAACACTGAGACTGGCGGACTTTCTGCCATATCTGTGTGGGAAATGAGCGGTTTCAGTTCATGGCCTCCTATGTGAAATCATGGTAAACTGGCGACATGAAGTACCTTAAAGTCAGCTTAAACCTTAAAGTCAGATTAAACTGTAAAGTCAGCAAGTAGCCCCGGGGACGCAGACTTGTAAGCGGTTCTTCAGATCCAGATCTGTTGTTCCTTTCATTAAGGGATTTTACCTTTAAGTGCCTTGTTGAATACACCTCAAGCACCTTACTAAAATAATAAAATATCCCAGTCTATAAATGTACAAAGCTTTGGTCGTTATTTATGTGTCATTTATATATGAACATTTATATATGTATTATATATATTTATGTGTTAACAATGACAGTTTTAAACAGCAGGGATATTAAAGGTACAAATTAATTTGTTTTCACTCCAAAAATAACTAAATGTATCTATCAATTAAATTTTACTAGGTTGCTTGGCAGATAGGATGTGTGCATCATCGTAGACTCCTCCCATTCGCGGAGCCAGAGAGGGCCTATTAATTTGGGCAGGCTGGAACAAGAAACTTGCACGAAGTAACTGTAAGGACCCATCGAGGACTTGAACTTGCATCTTTCTGGTCACAAGTGCGGTTCATTAGAGAGAGCGGGAGGAGAGGCAGAGAGAAAGAGTTAGTGGCGAGGGGCGTGTGCCTTCTGTCACAGATTTACGCATTAATCCGGGCAGCTGGACACTAAACGCACTGGAAGCTCGTCTCGTCCCCACCCCCCGACCACAGTACTCCATCAGCAATCCCAACTGAGCTAAATGCACCGGCAGAGCTCAAAATTCAGCTTGGTTAACACACATGGTCCGCCACGGCCCGCCTCTCCTCTTCCTCCACATCCACACACGTGATAACAGCGGCCTCATATGCCGGCAGCAACAGATGATGGGGCAAATTACATATTTACCACCCATCCACCACATTGCGTCAGCGGAGGCAATTCGCTCTGAAAACACGAGTGACCCCAGGAAGAGACGACAAACGTTTCCAGACGGCCAATAAACCCTCTCTGATGCACAATAAAGAAGGAGCGGTCATAATTAACTTGAGCTCCCTGTAGCCAGTATAGCCCATGCAGGTAAAAGCCAACAGCTTGAATATGTTTGCATAAAAATTAATTCAGGTCGAAGGTACATATTTGCCTCCGAAGACGGTTAAACAAAACAGCGATGACAGGGGGGCGATTGCATTGTGAAGAAAATACAATCCAAATCTCCCAACTATACAGGCGAGAAGGCGATCGCTACACCGTCAGCGATTAGCCTGTATTGCGCTCGTTTAAAACCCTGATATTATGTCTTTGCATGCGGTGAAGACTCCAGCACCTTACGGAACTTAATGTAGCCCAGTGCAGTAGGATCGCAAACATTTCTGCTGATCGTGACCGTACTTTCGGAGCGACGGAGCCGTGTCCATGTGAAAACGATAGATCAACATAAACAGGATTACGGCAAAAAAAGGCAAACACCCAGGGCTTTATTCATGACCATAAATAACAGCGGCTTTGAGATGAACATTACTAGTAACCTCTTTTAGTTTTATATAGGTTATTCCTGCCGCGAAGTCGCGTAGTTTATTGGCATCAACGGCATTTTAAACTGCATAAAAACAGTGTTGCTGCTCGGCAATGATATGAGAAAAATACCTATGTGTTACTCATTTTCTTCAGTGATGCAGTTTTATTTTTCACGTTCGTAATTTTTTGTCGTATGTAACACTTACTGCATATACAGGTGAAACGCGCGCACCTTGATCTGATTATGCATTATTAGTAGGTTTTTGAATCCAGAGGCTTGACTAGCGGAAAAATGGGATACCTAGAGCGCAAATGTTCAAAGCTCTGTTATTAACCTAATTAATTCTCTCCGTCAAACTAAAGGACTATTAAATCAGAGGCGTGGCGGTGCGGTGTTTTACCTCGTCAGGGTTCATCAGTGCAGAATTTGAATGGGGTTTAAAATTCGTGCCAGAATCCGAAATTATAACTTCATTCATTTTCTGAACCCCATGGCAATCCGTTTTAAATAAGTCAGTCATAAGGTTGCAGCCGTATGTTATCTGAAAACCAGTATAATGAGGCGCATGAAAAAAAATACTATAAATATAGTAACGTTTAATATTTGCATTTTTCAAGTCTCGGGTAGTTTTATGGAAGCATATTGCATATCCATATCCTTATTGAGATAAAAACCGGGATCGAATGAATCAATTATTCAACTTTAAAAGCGAGGCGAGTCCGAGCAGAAAGTGCGCGTTTTGTTTTATGTGTGTTTTCGTTCTTCTGAGGTCACCTTTCGGCCTGATCTCTCAAGTTCAATAGCTGCTCACAAAAAATAAGCAATAACCGGAAAAAAATGAGAACCAGAAGTGGGAGCAGACAGCGGTGCAGAGGCGGATTACCACCTCATCTGCAGATATATTTACATTTCTGGGCCCTGGGAGGTGAATTCACCTGCGTTTCTTTGAAGTGGACTTTCCCGCCCAGCTCCTGCTGTAAAGGAATGTCAGAGCGCCTTTGTGCCTTCAATTAGGAAGCCCATGGAGGGCGAGAGCTTCCAGCAGCTCTCTGGCTACGACCTCAGAAAGCGGCTTGTGTAGGACAAGCCCAGTAGCTTAACGGTTAAGAAGCTACTCTGAGAACCAAGAAGTAGGTAGTCAGTGGGCAGTGGTGACTTAACGGTTAGGGACGCGCACTTGTAATTCAAAGATTGCAGGTTAGAATCCCTGACTACCAAGGCACGACTGAGGTGCCCTGAGCAAGGTACTGCTCCCCTGGGCGCTGAATTAGCTGCCTCCTGCTATGTCACATTGTCACATATGGGTTAAATGCAGAGGACACATTTTGTTGTTGTGTGTCAATGATGACGACTAATCACTAAATTCTAATCCCTCATCTCCCAAGCGCCTGGTTTTTGCAATCATGAGGAAGCCTGTTTTCATTTGTTTTTAAATATCTGTCTCTATTACTGGTATAATAATGTTTATATATACATATACATATCTTCTGTCATGGAATTCAAAACCTAGAAGCATCAGATTAAAAATTAGTGATAAAATGTGGCACTTTTGGCTATATTTTGTCCATTCGCTGCCATTTCCACATAGCAATACACAGCAGTAGAAAAAAAGCTGAAGACGGAATTGGAATGAAAAATGTTTTTGTCCTGTAACAGGCCATAATGCTGTCGCCCCGGAGACCCTCTGACACATAAACCCTAACTGTGCCAAACTCACAAGTGGTCGACATGTGACAAATTGGCCCCTCCCCTTCCCCCGGCATGGCGTGTAATCATAATCAATGTGTCGCGCAACGTTTCCGAAGTAACAGATCCAAGACTTTGTCTATAGAGCGTAAGAGTTCGGCTGGGGGGCCCCTTGGCCGGAGTGGCCCTTGGCTGTGCCCTGAACAGATGTCCACAGGGGGCTTCATTTGCCCACTCTTTTTATTTACTTAACAAACAAACCTTCTCACTCGGCATGCCTCTTTTTTGGGCCAGCGCAGGAGGAGTAATACAAGTCCCAGAGACAGATCACAGGCCCGTAACCGTCAGAGCCGGCCGAAGGAGGCGGGTTTGGATAATCTAATGAAATCTAACGAAAATATTGTCGATGAGCTAATTTCCTATGTGGTGCTGGAGAAGTGTGTGTGTGTGTGTGTGTGTGTGTGTGTGAAAGGCCTGCAGAGACCCACAAGCAACAGGCTGGGAGTTTGTCCCAAGGATCCTGAGGCCAGCAAGGCTTTTCCAGAGTCCTGGGGAGGCTGCCGTGACAACGGGCTGACGTCCACCTGCTCCTCCACTCCGTAAGGTACCGCTGTATCTGTCAGAACTGATGGAGCCGCGGTCACTAGGTCCATGTCGCTGGAAGGAGGCGACGTGGAGACCACACAGACACCGTTATGTCGGCTGTGTAACCAAAAACAGAAATAAAGAGGAAATGTGTTGAAATACAAAGAAACAGTGAGAGCTTATAAGAGCGGATACGAAATTCCACCTTGAACAAATGTCCCGGTCATTTCCCTGACGTAAACGTGGAATAACGAAAGTGAGAACCTTAAAAAATGAGCTTCCTGTCTGTCAAAATGAATTTGTGACTCGCCAGTCACCAGACTGCATTGTGACTTAGCGATTAGCACTGTAACCTCAGGATTGGGGATTTGAAACCCATCGTTATGTCCAGCCATACGCGTATTTGCACAATTTTCCTGCTACAGTTCAAAAGCATGTGTTTAGATCAGTGTTTCCCATCCAGGTCCTCGGGGACCCACAGACGATCTCTGCTCCTCCATCCATTCAGCCCCACAGTAATGGCTTCTAATTTCATTTCCGAAACGGCTTGTCAGTGGGGCTGTCCGGCTCCGTGCCAATCAGGAGAAAGGAGTCAGCATCAGCCAAGGACCCAAAGTAAAACAAAATAACAGGGGAAAATGAAGCCCAGTTCACCTGTTTTCGAATCAGCGTTTTCATTCGGGTGTGTGATACCCACACGGTAAGTGACCTCATATCTAGACCACCCATGATTTCTTGGGTTGACCCCCCAGGCATGAGATTGAGAGCATAAATAAAGTCAGGGCTAGAGAAAGGATTGGGGGGGGGGGGGGTCAGTGACAGGACTAGAATGAGCTGCCAGACCGCATCCGTTCATCAGATTCTCTCTTCAGCTTCAAGAAATGTGGCAAGGCCCACATATTCCAGGAATTCCTCTACTAGCCTGATGCCTCTCTACGTTCCCTGAATGTTCTTACTGCACTTCTCTCCTTGAATAGTCTTATTAGGTTCTGGCTTTGTTAGGAGTCGTTGTGTAGCTCCTGCCCCCATACTGCTTACACTTGTACCTGGGCTTTCTCTGGAAGCTCAGCTGAGCTGCACTCATGCCTGGTCACCTCTCTGACAGGCGTGTGTTTGTAATGTGCTATTTGTCTCATTTGCACATCACTTTGGACTAAAGCATATGCTGAATTAATGTAAACGCAAACATACTACTACTACAAATAATTATAATAATAATAATAACAATAATAATAATAATCCCAGTCCCCCTGCAACCCCGATAGATGTATTTAGTATTATAGATTATACTTAGGGATAAAGTAACTAAGGGATAATGGTATCAATATATCTATTAAGAAATTCTGTAATTTTATAAAGAGAGCATTCTTGCGTCCCCTGAGACGACCCCCCCATTTCCTATGCATTTCCTGTTCCTCTCCCGGGCTGGTGCCGAAACTCACGGTTCCCTGAGACCGCACAGCACCTGAGACTTTCCGTCTGCTTTCTGAGCCAATGTACACTGTGCCGGAGCTCTGTGAGACATCCGAGGAGCGATTTACTTTAAAGCACGACGTGTGCCCCCCGCCCCCCATCCCCACCTCTTCAATCCACACCGCTCATCTGGAAGCCCTGCCTCACTTCAGAAGGGAGCGCTCTGCTTCTTATTCAGGATCTCCTGATGACATTTCATAAATTTGCACATTCCATATCCTCCTGAGACCCGGGCCATTCATTTGTGTCCTCTGTAGTGGATATTTTGTTTTTGCATCTATCTTTTCACTGATGTAACAAAACTTATTTATTCCTGTTGTACACTAAAGAGGACATGCTGTGAAATTAAAAATTAATTTGAAAAAATCTAAATTGTAAGATGTTTTATTTCCTCCAAAGTCATAGAAAATCACAAATAACCTGAAATTTTCCTTGGGTCTCAGGAGGATATTCTATCAGTCATATAGAAAAGTTAATAATACAATATTATTATTAATAAGAGAACTTAATATAGAAAAAAAATCATTCTCCATCTTTATATGAATAACCAATTTCAGATAAGTCAAGATAATCTTGATAGACCTGCTGACTTCATTCCGCCCCCCCACCAACACTGTGCCTATTTCATTGTAGGGCAATGGGGGGGGGAGGGTCCAGAACCTTCAGTCCCCAAAAAGCCTGGTGTACTGCCACTTACGTATCCAGCCTTCCTAGCACCCCCCCAATAATCTGGATAATCTGGTCCTGAACCCAGCGGCAAGTAATTGGTCTGAGCAAAGGGGCCGGGCAGGGTGTGCTGAGTGACCCGTGAGGAATTTATGAGACGACTGCGATGTTTACCAGGCCGGACCCCACATGCGTCACGGCGGGAGTGAGCTGAGGCGCTGGCGGCGCAGCAGGCTGGGTATGGATTCAAGCCCCCCCCCCACCCATTCACAAAACGCATGGGCGTGTCAGGAAGTACAGCAGAGGCTGAGGTCAGTGAGGTCGATGCTCAGCTAAGCATGAGCGATGTCATAAAAGCCAGATAAGCGTGAGTTTCTGTTACATCATCCGTGCTGTTGGAGAACAAATCATCCAGCATGTTAAAGGGGCGCAACGTCCAAGCTGATACATCAGCAAGTGTGCTTCCTGTTACAGGCACTGAAGTTCTTACAGGGCAAAACATCCATGCTGTGATGGAGGACAACTACCGCCGGGGTACAGGGTGAAGAGCCTCATTTTTAGAGGGGGTTCATTGGGAAGCAATGTGGCCTCCTGGATTCAGGGATCAGATCCCACCTCTTTGTGTGTGGTGTTTGCATGTTTTCTCCATGTGTGTGGAGTTCGCATATTCTCCCCGTGTGTGTGGGGTTTGCATGTTCTCCCTGTGTGTGTGGAGTTTGCATGTTCTTCCCATGTGCGTGGAGTTAGCATGTTCTGCCCGTGTGTGTGGGGTTTGCATGTTCTCCCCGTGTGTGTGTGGAGTTTGCATGTTCTCCCCATGTGCGTGGAGTTAGCACGTTCTGCCCGTGTGTGTGGAGTTTGCATGTTCTGCCCGTGTGTGTGGAGTTTGCATGTTCTCCCCGTGTGTGTGGAGTTTGCATGTTCTCCCCGTGTGTGTGGAGTTTTCAT
>JAODKC010000117.1:7408915-7430460 GCA_026777985.1 Mormyrops attenuatus | reverse complement strand
GGCAAAATGTTGGGTTCCAATGGGAGGGCTGCAGATTTTAATTCGATCATAAGGCTGCAGCTCCTGGAAGATTCAGGAAAACTGAACACGAAAAGAAAAAAAAGCACGTGACCTTGGGGACCCCCCAATCGAGTTTCTTGAAAGTTGTATTAGGTCATTGGTTTGGCTTTCATGCCGTTTTACACCCAGTTATTATGCTACCAGTTACCATGCAGGGGCAGAACCCGGGCCGCACTTCTGCCTCCTCACCCAACTACCAGAAATATCAGTTACTCACCCGAAATCACCCCCCTCCCTCAAAGACTCAACCTGTGAGGCATCGCCTTCGGGCCTACAAAGAAATCTTTTTAATAGACCCCGTGAAAATTACAAAGCATATTTCTAAGATAAGCATGCAAGCAAATCACAAAAATAAACTGTCGAGATGGATCAGGATTTATGTTCCTTTGATCTCTGATGCGGTCGATCAAGGGGAGGAACACCGATCGAGCTCTGGGGTATGATTCAAGCGCAATTATTACCGTCGCCATACGGGGATCTTAGCGAAACGACTCGAACCGGCCTCGACCTGCCAGACCTGCAGAAATCAGCATTGGCTGATCGACAGTGTGAGACTTTATCAGACGCTACTCAAACGTGTCACATGACAAGGTCCGTGCTAAATAGCTATCTCACGGTCACATGACGAGGGAGGTGGACTGAGGGGAGTTACATGGGGGCGGCGGGGGTGAATTATTGAACCCCATCCTATTTCACACCACCCTTCATCTTTTTTGTGCTCGACACAACTAAGGGGATTAGGGCCCCAGACTTCCGTCGGACCCCCGTCCGGCACAAAGGGCCCGGAGCTTAGTGTCATCGTCCCTTATAAAAGTGCAAGTCTCTGTCAGACAGCCCATGCGGAAATACGGCTGTTTTGTGAGCTAATCTCATTATCAGATGAAATCAGATGAAGAGTGAAAGGGGGGGTGGGCGGCCGGAGACTAACCCCCCCCCACCTCCTCTTTTTTTGTCCCTTGACACCCCCTCCAGCTCAGACACGGCATTCCTAAGTAGTCGTCTCAGTCTGACCAAACTGTTCCTCTGGCGAGAGAGAATCTACCCCCATTACTGCAAAAAAATACTGAAAGTCACAGAAAGGAGCTGATGTCTTTCCTCACCTCGCTGAGAGCCGGGCTTTGCCTGTGGTAAGGGACTGGTAAGGTTCAGAGGTGGGGTGGTTGGATCGCCGGGGGCCCCTCTGCCACCCGCACCTCATGCTGCGGTAGAATGTGTGGCCTGAGTGTCAGAGCGGGTCAGGCGGCACTTGTCATGCCAGCGATAGCCTGGTATGGGGGCGGCGGTCAGCCTCTCACCCCCAGCTCCATTCCTCACTCAGCCTCTAGTGGCCCAAGGTGGGGCTGGGGTGGGGCGGGAGGAGTGCGGGGGTTGTGAACTGGAATGTTTTATCAGTTCAGGCTTCCCCCAACTGCCTCCAAGTTCCTGCCTGCTGCTACGGGCAATGACAACTCTGCCTGCGGCCCCCTGGTGGCCAGTTCGTCCAGGGTCCCCGGCTAATGCTAAACTGCAAACCAATATTCAGTAACAGGAGGCGGAGTCCACTGGGAATCACACTGGTGGACGGGAGCAGCCAAATCCACTTCTGACACACACACAAGGTGCAGAAGGCGGACGATGAGAGAGAAGGTTTGGGGTTTTCTGCACCTACTGATTATCTGGGAACGAGCGGGGAAGCTGGGAGATACTGTGGCAAGACGCCAAGCTCGGTCTCCTGGCCGACGAAAACTACACCTTGGATGGGTCCAGCTGCCTCATCTCCGAAGAACATGACCTTCCAACCTAAATTAGCAGGTTAAACAGGCCGGGCATGTGGTTAGGGGCCTAACCCTGCTCGCTGAAGGTTGTTGGCTCAATTCCCAAAAGGGTCCTAAATGCTGTAGCCTTGGACAAGGTATTTAACCCAATTTCCTTCAGTGTGACTTCAAGTTATATAAAGCGAGAGTTTAAGATGAGTGTCCTGCATGTGAGCTAACAACAATAGGGTAATTTCAGATTGTATCGCCTTTCCACAAGCACGCTGAGCTCTGAAAGTGAAGCAGCATTGAGTTCAAACAGGGCTGTCCCTACCAGCATCGCTGTGTTCAGAACACACACATGCTTATTACCGGCTTGTACGACGTGAGGGAAGGAGCCAGTTCACTTCACAGTGTCCCTGTAGTCTTTTGGACTTTCTCTCACACACACACCCTCCAAACTGCACGAAAGAGGCCGGCAGTACACTGGCTCATTCCCAAGCACACTGAGGATGTTTTTTCATCCAAGCCCTAAAGCGCTCACCATGAAGGCGGAGGGGGTCACAAAGAAATAATAATAAAAAGTCACTAAAACGGCACTGAATCAGGAAGGGGGTGGGGGTGAAATGATGCAGGTATGTGATAGAGGCAGCAGTGTCAATAGCTGGGTCGGGTCCTTCAATGCAGAAGGAAACAGGATCAAATCCCAGAGGGACAATGAGGCCGTAGCTGTACCACAGATATAGAGCCGTCCTGCTGAGCTGAATGATGTAACCCTCCATAACCACCAGGACAGGGACGAGGAAGGGGACACACACTCACACTATGGGTTGAATAATAAACACAAAAACATACTTCTGGGATAAAAAAAAAACTGCATCACATCCCCCCAGTGCAAAACGCAGCCCCTATGGACTGTCTCGCCATACGTTAGCTGTATAAACAATAACATCTAAGCTAATATGATCTTGTTGAAGACCCCCTTCCACGCAGCCTGTAAGAATGAAATCCAGCTACGTTGCTTAGTCTTAGATTAAACCCGACATCACACTCCTTTTTAATTTCCCTCTTTCTCAGCTGGTTTAACTTGGTGCTAAGAAGTTAGGAGGAAGTAGAAGAAAAACCGTTACAACCCCCCCGTCCCCCCGTCCCACCATCCCCACCACTGGTCAAGCTTCAGCAAACATCAGAGTTGAAAGTGTTTGCCGTCCCCCCCCAACCCCCCGGCCCGAATCACCACCACCTCCGAAAAAAAAACACACTAGTGAAGGATGATTTGGACCGCATGACAAAAAAACTGACCCGGTACGAGGCAAATACGCTTAACAAAAGGCCGTCCCTGTAAGGCACACACGGCACCTCCGTATGCGGAGCCCCTGCCAGCAGATTGCATCGTGGGAATTCAGCCGGGAGTGGGTGTATGTGTTTGGGGGGGGGGGGGGGGTGCATGGTGATCTTAAAAACATACAGTCCGCAAGGAAGGATTTTGCCTCAAAGCGTCAGCATTTCTGCACCCCCCCCCAACAGGCCCGGAGCGCAACTAATTAAAAAACAACAGAACACAAGACCCCCCCAACAGCCAAGCGCAATTCCAAAAGACTGTCCCTGTAGCTGCGAGAATATGGCTCCTTCTGACTTCCTGTGACGAGGTTCTGTCCATTTAAAGGGCACTTGATTCGGGGCTTTCCATCACTGTCTTGGGAACCAATAAAATACCTGACAGGAAGTGGATTCAACCAATCAGTGGCTGACAATACACTCCTATCATTACCATCTAATCACATCAGCAACATTCATCTGCAGTCGGAACTATGCTCGATATGACGTTAATTTACGGAGGAGAGACGACGGCCATCCTTCAGGGACATACATATATTAACTACAATTAGGCCCTTAATGCAAAAATCCATCGATCCAAATTATTTTTGACAGTTCTGATAGGTTGAGTATGACTCTAACTAATAATTAATTAAAGTGTATAGCAGTGGATTTCCAATCAATACAATGACATTTAAATTCCATGTAGACAGGAGAACTTTCGCGAAAAACTGAGCCAGGGCCTGAATTTCTGTCAACCAAGAAATATTTTCAAAGGAAATACCTAAAGTAAGGGAAGGGAGGGATAGCCTGATCTTCGCAGCCAGGACCCCGTCCCATGGGCAGACAGTTCAAGGGTGTTTCCCTGCCTGAGCAAATCACGTTCTTCCCTGGCATTTTCCTCCAAACCAGTGGAGACAAGACTCCTCGCATCCTCCGCACGGGGGAAGCACGCCAATCGGCAGAGTTTGAATTGAAGCGATTCAAGCACAAAGCGGGCCTAAATGCAATTTGCAAGTGTGACAAAGAGAGCATTAGATCTGGTCCAGAAAGGGTCAGCGTAATGTGCAATAATATTATTTTTCTGAGACAGGCAAAATCCAAGCTCTGATTACAATATATATATATACATATATATATATATATATATACACACACACACACACACACACTCCATTCATTACTATGGGGAAAACTCTAATCCCAACATGACGACCTTAACCACTACCCAGCCATAACCTTAACCATAAGTAACCAAACAAAATACGAGACTTCTGGCATTTTTACTTTTTTGATTGCATTCACAGATCTTTGTGGGGACCTGAAAAATGGTCCACACAAAGTAAAAAAAAAAAAACATGTTTTTATCACATTGAGGGGAACATTTGGTCCCCCACAATATAATATAAACCTAATCCACACACACACACACACACACACAGATACATATATGTGTGTGTGTACGTGTGTGTGTGTACATATATATTCCTTTCTTGTAGATTAATAACTACTGGTTCAGGTATACAACAACCAGAAACTTGCGGCAGTAACCTTCAAATCACATTATGTCCTTAACCGCTACACCCCCCAGGGGTAGTTTATTCCTGGAAAGATAACAACATTTTTCTTCTGTGTCACTGATAGAAGATGAAGATCTCAAACTAATGTCTGGCCTCATGCTACTGTGATGCAACATTGAATTGGTCATAAAATCACAGCTACGCATTATATATATATATATATATATAGATACACACATACACACTTAACTCGTGTAACAATAAAAAAGATGCCAGCAACAAGAAAGACTGGATCAATTGTTTTGCCGCAACCTACAGGCAAAAAGGAAGAAGGGGAATATTTACTTCCCCGCCATGGTGCTGGGAACGACTGTGCCAGTCCCTCTCAAACTGGGATAGTTCAGAACTAGCATCTTCCTACCTGTTTGTCTCTGGAAGCACCCTGTGCATTTGACATTAGCCCATTCCTGCTCATTGTTGTGCTAAAACATTTCATATGACTCTTCTTTCTATAATCAAACCACTAAATATTTACTTACTTCCATAACTAGTGCTGTTCAATTGTTCCAGAAAACTATTAATACTCGTCTGCTCACCTACACAGTAAAACTGACTGTTACTGACAGCGAACAAAAAGAATACAAAAAACAGAGACTAGCTTTGCTGGAATCACCCTCTTTTTTTTCGAAGTTCATGTATTAATGTGACCAAAAAAACAGGCCAAGCCAAACACACAGACATACGCATGGACACACACACACACACGCATGGACACACACACACATGGACACACACACACACGCATGGACACACATGCATGGACACACACGCATGGACACACACACACAGACACACGCACACACGCATGGACACACACACACACACGTGCAGCAGCGAATCTTCATTTCCCATCCTTGTAGATGTACATGTGTTATCGTCTGGGGCATAGCTAGAAATTCTGGGCACCCTGACAAAATTTAACATATAATTTTATGTACTAAAAGGCCCCGGTCCCGCGCTGGGCCCTCTGAATCTGCCAGCGTACCCCCCTGCCACCAAGGGCTGCTGTGATCTTAGGATATCATGTGTCAAACACCTTGGGAGATGTCCCCTTTGATCAGCTGACCGCATAATCAGCAAGTACAATATCAAACCAAGGTCAGGACACAGAGACCTGTTGTGCTAGAAGGAGGCTTGGGTGTGTCCCATCGACGACGCCCACTGAGTTTGGAGCATGAAAGCACCTTCCAGTAAGCCCGACTGTGATTGGTGGAAAGGGTGTTCCTTTTCCATTGTTATTTACCATAAAGGTTAATTATAGACCTCAGTCACAGTTGGATTTGGAAGTGAGATGTCCCACCACACCCATCGTGGCCAGAAGCTTCACTTGCAGCCAACAACTTCTCTAAGGCTGGCTAACAGAAGCTCAATGAGTGTCAAAAAAAACGACTTAAAAGGCGTTAATTACACTGAAGGGTCTATCACCAGCAGGGAGACACGCCTTCAAGGAAAACGGTGTTTGACACCCAGTCTGACAGTCACCCGAGTGTCCGTGGGGGCTGAGCCCCGCCTGATCTGCCGCCTGGGGAGGTGCCACACACACACACACACACACATACACACACACACACACAAACACACACATGCACACACAGACACACATATGCACATGCACACACACACATGCACACGCACACACACACACACACGCATGCACGCACACGTGCGTGCAAGCTTCAGGGCTGGGGGGGGGGATTGTATGACAAGGTGATGAAGAGTTTGATATCAATGACTATCAAAATAAAAAACAAAAAGAAGAAAAAGAGAGCCAACAAGGCAGAAGGCAGCTTTCTTCATGTGTCCTAACATTAGAATATTATTATCAAAAAATTTACTGTCGAAATTATATTCATAAATTGTATTAGAAATATTGTTATATAACAGAGAATTAGATTGTCAGCCTGTTATCGTATTCCTCTGAATTCAATGCATGCTTTCTTTATGTAGGTAAAATAATGTGGTTTATAAATTTACGGCAAAGTGATAGTAGTATGGGTGTTTTTCTAAAAGAACTGGTTATAAATTGTGACTGGTTTAATTGATTCGTCTCCTCGGGGACATCTTCTTACAAATACGAATTAATATTCATTGATAGAAATCGTGAATTATAGTAAGAGGCGTTTCAATGAGAGAGTTTTTAATTTCTTAACTTGTGATACTGTCTGTTATCTAATTTAAAAAAAAATCCCCAAATCCGGATACAGCCTATTGTCAGGCCAGCTTTGATATTATGCACAAGTTCTTTAAATATCCCTCGCACACACACACACACTCACACAGGCGACAGTCCCGGCAAGCAACTACCAACAGAAGAGTCGCAAGTCAAACATGAAACCCTCGGCAACACTTGCCGGGACAATATTTGCCCCTTGCCGGCCTGCACTGGCGTTTCCCGGGCGCTGGAATTCCATCCCCAAGCTATGAAATTCACATTGTCACCGCTGACTGCTTACGATCATGTCGGGGAAGCCGGCTGAATGCCGAACACCAAAAAAAGTGATGCTAACCAATAGATGTTGCTCTTTGTTTAGTGTCAAGCCTCTGGCCGCGAGTGATAATGTCCCAGGGACTGAAGTAGCAATGTTTAAACCCCTGACACAAAAAGCCCCTAAAAGTTAGTGACAAGCATATAGAGGAGTCACGCTGCGAGATTCAGTGTGAGACAACGCACAGTCCGCAATTTTTTTTCCCCACACTGTCTGCAAGGAGAATTAAACGGCACCCCCGCAACAAAAAGCGTGCTTATGCCTAACTCATGAACTACTACTGTTGATATTATAATCTAGCGTCTCTCCATTCTAAATGGAATGGTTGTCCTTTAAAAATATGGTTTATATACACATGCGATATTTTTGTAGTTTTTTTGCCCAGCCCCTTTAATAACGGTTGGCCCGGTGATCCTTCAGAGGTTTGTTCCAGCGAACCGTTAAAATGAGATCATGGGCATCGGTTCCCCATCTGATGTCCTGCTTTAATTTGCCTTGCATATCACTCAAAACCGCCGTGCGATTTCCCGACACCGCACACGACTCGCCCCCGGCGCCTGCTTCTCTCCCGCGCTCCGGCCTCGCCGCTTCGCCCAAGACCGACGCTTTCCGGCGCTGCTCGCGTTTCTACGTCGGGCAAAGCGGGGTTTTTTTTTAATAACATGCGTAAACGTCTATTAATTAACAGAGGATCAGTAAACGAGCGGGGACAAACAGATCTTTATGACGAACTAAATGATCAAAAAACAGATGATTAAATATTCACCCATCATGTAAACTTATAAATTACGTATTTTAAAATAGGCGGTCTGGATATATACATTTAAAATAAAATAAATGTGTCATTTTATCGCAATAAATAAAACAATAAATATTAAAAAAATAGTAAAGTTCTAATAAAATTCATTCAAACATTAAACAACGGTATTCTCGCTTTTTCTAAATATTTTTTCTGTGTTTCAGAGAAATCAAGTATTTCTGTTTCTGTTTAAGGTTGCGTCAAACAATCGACAGGTTGGATAATTATGTTTTTTACCATGATGGCATAAAACCGACTACACTACCGTACATTTTCAGACCAGAATTAAATTATAAATTAATTAGCTACATTACACATAAGTAAAGTTTTTATTTCATTGCATACAAGCCTATAATTTTCATTTGTTTTTTTCTTTTACTGTTGCAGCCAAGTTTTTACAATTTCAATCCTTTATAGTGTTAAATCGTGATTCATGGTTTAATTAAATAAGTAATCAAGTTATTTTTATGTAAGAGTTACATACTGTCATTAAATATTTGATTCTATATACATAACTGTGAGCTTTAAAACATATTCCATTGGAAATTTTTGAAAATTCCAATTTTTGCATTTCGAAAACAAAATGTACTGACGTTTTCTTTACTTACAAATTAAACTGTTTCTATAAATTAAATTATAATCGTGCATTTTTCATGTAGACACATGGATCCATGCACACACCCGCGCGCGCACACCTTAATCTCGGCGATAAAAGGATCCAGTTCCGGAAACATCTACGCCAAGTTAGTAGGTCGAAGCGAGCTATCCACTAAAAAGCTGCAGGCATGCCCGATGGGCAACTAAACAAATAAATAAATTAAATACAAATTAAACAATTTATTCATCAACGGATAGTATACGTCTAAGCTTTGAAATGAAATTGGCTTAGAAATAATACAAAGCTTAAACAATTATTGTTCTAAAATAGTACATGGGAAAAATGTTTTATGCAACTTGTCAGTTATAAATATAGGCTTAAACTTGCTTCGGAAGCGGATACGTATACCTCATAAGTCAAACGACAAGGTTGCATACAAAATAATAAAATGGATTTTTTATTCTTGAAATCAATGTCATATGAAGCTATACATTAACATTAAATTTAATCAATAAATTAACTTACAGCTGTGTATAATTCTATCCCACCACAAACATTAATGACACTAAATTTCATCAATTTGAGCAGTCATATTTCTCAAAAGCAAAATATTTCCTTTCAGACTGTTACCAGTTCTCCTTGCGAAAGTATAGTGTTTTTCAAGTCGTTATAGCCTACTTAAAACATAACAAATGTGCTTTGACTTTTAAGAAACGGGGAAGTTCTAAAATAAGATGAGGAAATTGAGAAAATAAATCCCGTCCACTTACTGTTGGTAGTCCAGCTTGCAGTATAATTTCCTATCGCGCAAGTAGCAGCTCGTGGTGAGCGGCTGTTGACACACGGTGCACTGCAAACACTCCTCGTGCCACGAGGATTCGTTCACTCGCATCAGAAATCTGTCGGATATGGGCCTCTGGCATCCCTCGCACACAGACTGATGGTGGCACTCTGTCCCTGGCCAAAGAAAATCACAGCTTTTAGAAGGGCAACATTTCGTTAATCCCGTTTTAAATTTAATCAACGCGAGTACGACATTTACATTCACTCATTGTTTCTTTTGAAACGCAATGCACAGGAAAACGACTTAACGCAAGAAATTACATCTTAGTGCAACTAAAATGCATATTAATATATGACGTATTTTAGTATAATAGTGTCTAATTGAAATGACATTAAATTAGCAGTGTAACGTCTGCATACTATCCATCGTTATTATTGTTATTATCTGGGTAACCTTTAAGTGTTATTTATTAAGATAATGGAACATGAAAGGGACATAACCGGTGTAGCATGGAGATAACAAACGAACCAAAAGGAGAATTAAAACTTTAAAAACGATAGGGGCAAGGTAGGGGCAACGCAACTTAAGAAGGAACTTACAATGTTCTGGAGACCCACAGAATAAACACGAGTAACATTATGCGTGACTGATTAATACCGAATAATACAATAATTAGATTATAAAACATGGTCCAAAATAAATCCAGCTCACATGCGTGTGCACCGATAGCAAAAACGATATAAAAGGGTTACGGTAATGTTGGATCTACTATACTAATATAGTATATACAGTGTAACTAGCACTAATATACAGTGTAACTAGCACGATGATTTACGGCACGTAAACACTCTTAAACTAAGCATTGAAAACTTCATTTAAAACAGTGCAGTAAACATAAGGGTTCCATATATGAACGCCCAGACAACCTACCGAGCATAACCCCCAAAGCAGCCGGGCCAGATCTTAGGTGATCTTCGATCTTGATACCGTCCAGCATCTTTGAGCAGTCAGGCTGATTCCTCACAGAAAGGCACCGCTCCAGCAACACGGGACCTGTTGCGATATCCAAAACAATGTGATGTCAACGTGTTTTTTTTTTCTCTAAAATTCCTCTTTTCGCACACAACACTATTTGACGACAGTACAGTTTGCATACAATACTGGGGATTAACCGCTTTATGTTTTATGATTAGGCTACTACCTTTAAATCAGTCGCAGCACCGAGTAGGTAGCCAGTGACAACGGATCGCGATCTGCAGTCGTTCCTTCACAAGCAGGTCTCGAGAAAACACACCATGCTGATACGGAAAAGGAGAAATATTTGCGAAAAGCAATCTTCAGATGTCAAACTTTACTAACTCGAACGCTTGTAACGCTTCTTTGCATCGAAGCAGCCGGCGCGCGTTTTTAAACGTTCAGGCGAGATTCTCTCTCCGTCTCGGAAAAAAAATGATGAAGAAAACATAAAAAAGTGTTAAGGAAACTGGGTTTAATCCATGAAAAGGCGAGCTGAGAGGTTCCAGAGTGAGCTCTGGGGTAAATGTGCCGTACAGACCCCCGCTGCTGAAAAAGTCCGAAGCTGAGGTTGAGGGGAATGGAAGCGCCCTCCCACTCGTTGACCGCGTCACTTTTTTCTTGGACTATTTACTGACATTTGGATGCTATTGGTGCGCAGTTTTCATGGTGGCAGCGCCGCTTAACTAAGCGTTCCGCCTCCAAAACCGACAACTACAACGCCGTGTGTCTGTCCTGCGGACGGGGATGACTGTTACCCGAGCGCGTCAAGACACGGCAGGCACAGCGTAAACAATACGGGGTTGGGAAAGTTGGAAAAATGTAATAGCATTGATGTCTACTAACTTAATAATTACACGCCTGACACGGGCTGCGATAACATTTAAAAGGTCTGCAAACGCATTTTTTTTTTTAAATAATGTACTTATCATTTGTCAGCATATGCTGTGCTATTGCCTATGTGCGCGATGTTCTGTTCTTTTGCAGAAATTTCTACCGCTTATTCTGCTTACAGAGTGAACAGCATTGAAACCCCCATGCAGCCGGCGTTTGGGACACCGCTTGAAATGCAGAGATTTTATCAGCTATATGACTTACATTCACATGCAATTATATGTCTAATAAAAACACGATTACAGCACATTAATTGTTTTAAATATTTCGTTTTTTACTTAGCAGTCGAATAAACAGACTCAAAGCAGCAGGAAAACGATAGTCGCTAATTAAAGTAGTGACGGCAGCTGTGGAAATAATAGTATATGAAGTAGATATAAAATGCGCCGCAGGTCGCCGTGGAAAATATTTATTGCTATCGGTAGGCCTAATCATATCAGGATCTTCTCAACAGTTTTCATTTTTCTTTACTGGCACGCATTAAAATGCGTGTTCAAAATTAGTGTTTGCTCATATAAACACTGGCAGTGTTTAAAAGCTTTCAAATCACGGGCTGCACCGTCAAGCTGCAGACGTGCGCAAGCTTTGCGCCATTGTGTTCCTTACAAAAGAGCGCGCCTTGTGACCCCTTTGGCCGAAGCACCTGGCGATTGGTAACGCTACCCGGCACAGCGGCCTCGACCGGCGCAGCTGATGACGGAATGCAAAGAGCGCACCCACATGACTGATCCGCCGATAAAACCTTAGATAGCACAGAACTGAAAATGTATTAATTTATTATTCTTTTCATTCATCTCGGAACTATGATTTTTCTGTCATTCCAAAAAGATATTTTAAATTGCTATGCAGGGTACATCCTCTTTTGTCATTTCATGATCCCAATGGATTCGGCTGATAGAAATCTATATTTTATCAAGGGCTGGGGATGATCGTATATATATTTTTTTATTACTTTGTCTGTTACACATCTTCCTTATTATGAATCCACGGCAGATTGAATATATAATTTATACCAGAATAATGAACAAAACGCCTAACGTCCGAGTTATTACAATGAAACATTATATTACAATGCGCAGTGTATTATTGTAACAACTAGTAAATAAAAGCTTTTGCATATAACAAAATAAATAAATAAATTCAAATAAATGAAATTACTGCAAAAGCATACAGTCCTAACTGGAAATTACGATGCGAAATCACAGATAAATAGTATTTTATCATTCCTGGTTAGTATGTGAACTGGAGGCATGACCTGAAAACATTTTCAAGGGGCATGTAAATATCCCAGGTACAGGTGCTTCTTTACCGGTACATGGAAATTAAACTCCTCATCTAAGGCGAATCGATGGAGGAACATCTTAATATTTTATTAATACCTCGCATTTTAGCCAATTAATTTATACTAAATAATGTCTTTGTCCAGTGTCAACGGCCGTAATGACCGCTGGTGTCCCTTTCATCTCTGGAGAGTTTATTAACTGCACGTGGCCCCGGTTGTTGCGCGAGATGCTGTACGAGCTCAATTGTTTTTCTTTTTCAACTTGACGGCACAGAAGAAAACAGACCACTTTCAACTCGGTATTTATCATCGTAACTTTTTTGTTCGTTTGCTCTCCTTCCCAATTAAACTGAGTGGACTTTATCCCCCCCCCGCAACATCCCTACGGAAATACAAGTAAATTGGTTTTAGGTATATAAACGATACTCTGGATTTGGAAGTACCGAAATTAATATAGCCTGCAGAAATAGTGAAATTCACCGGGTAGAATGTATCGCCGGCCCTTAAAATGATAACTTTAAAAATATACCATTGTCAAGACAGGAGTCATAACGGTAATCGTATGATCATAATTACATCTGATCTCTTAAGGATACGGCAATGTGGGCTATACGATTTAACTTTATACAGCCGATATAAATTTAGGAATGTATTTTAAACTGGGTTTGTTTTACAATCACTTGATTCTAACCATACGGCAATTATTTCACAATGTCGACCTTACGATGTAAATGTTTATATTCAGAGCGATAGCAGAAAGACCATCTTCCATCGTCGTGGTAGATCGCGGACTGCTCAGGCAGACCACTGCGATGTGGAGAAAAGCAAACGATTTTGTTTGTCTTTCATGCAACCCCACCAACGGCTTCTGAACTCATATTGTAATTACAGGGCGTAATATATACGCAGCCCTAACCCTAGATAATCCCCCCTGCAGGTACTATGTGTACCAAAGCCGTATCACAGGATTTATGCGGTCATCAGGTGAGACACAGATCATTACCTATTTTCTTAATCTATGTAAAGCAATAGTTTTAATACGCAACCCATTTCCCCGTAGTAAATACCCCCCCCCCCCATTTTCTCATTCAAATCAGGCATAAAATAGGAAATTTATGAAAGACGTAAGAATCATCTGCATGGAAACATAACAGTTGAACGGGCCTATCCAAAATCCATGTATGCTATATACTATTTTGTACTTAAGCAACATAGTTCAATTACTTGTTTTGTGAATATACACATTTTATACACCAGATTAATTAAAAAACAATATTTACAGTTATTAAATAAAACATTTGCGCAGTCAAGTTTCAGGAAGAGACATTTGTAATTAAACCATCATTCACTTTAAAGAAACGGATGCGTTTAACAACTAAACCAAACAAGTTAAATCAATGCGTTTTAATTTTTTAATGATTTAACGATTTTTTTTTTTACAATGGCCTAAAATGAATTTCGAATTAGCAACATCGATGATATTACCAAATTTTCTCAGTAAATAGCCTACGTAAGTATTCGCATTATGCAAATAACACGAGTCTATTTGGAGAACATGTTGTAATGTGTAATTTTAATAATTGTACTACACGGTAGATGACGCAAAATATTTAGGTCAAATTGTGGAATAAGGGATAGTGTTCAGTTTATTAAATGAGTAAACGAGGTAGGTTTTCCAAAACCTAAATAAACAGCTATGATACCTGAATTTGATGATTTATCCTTTGTTTAAATGTTAAGTAGGCTAAATTAAAACCACATCGATAATGACAACACAAATAAAAACATGCTACGCACTGAGGGTCTAAAATTGTTTATACGTTATATATGCGTTTAACTGCACAATAATCAAAGAAGTAATAAAATCCAGTAGCGACAATAAAAGATAAGTACCCTGTTTAAAATCACACGCCGAATTTAAGATTATTAAACAAGCATAAAACCGAACATGCTGAAGATGAACACCGCGAAAATGTGCAAAAGAGACACTAATACTCCCGAATTAACTTCCGCAGATACAAAATTGCATTTGGTGATAAAAGTCAAAAGTTTCACAAAACCACATAAGACAATTAGAGGGCATGTTTATTAAAGGATCTCAGTCACCAAAGACAGTAAAAACGGTATCACGCTAAGAGGAGACGAGCGATTACGTTACCTCCGCATAGACTTGCGCTGGTCTGATTGTCTTTGTATTTCAGCAGAAGCTGTTTGCTGCACTGTATCAAATTCTGGGGCATACAATTACCCTTTGTCGTGTCTTTCATGCCCTCTGGTGTTGGTATAGAGAACTACATCGTAGATATTTTTTTATTATTTATTATTATTATTTACTTCTTCGAGCTTATTTGCTGATGTCTCTCAATGATGCACCGACATAATCATATTATATATGTATACATTTATAAATATACAGGCCGCAGGATGCATTGTAAAAGTATGGCGCGCACGTGAAACGAAACTGTCTTTGAAATGACCTCATTGCACGAATTAATTGGGTGAAACCGCTCATTATCTGCACATATTTTCAGTCCGCACCTTAACTACAACAAGTTTGGCAATATCGTAGTTAGCTTTTATCCACCTGCCTCGTGTTTTTTTCAGCATTTAATAATGCTTTGAAATGTGTTTATGTACATCCATGACTTATCTACTGCGAACTTTGCTTCGTGGATTAGACTGGCCCTTATACATTATTCGTAAAACTGGACGAAATATGAGCCGAGAACTCATTGGCTGTATAAGTGTTTCATAAACACTGGGCTCTTATTATGCCCACAGAATCCATTACAGCGTAATTAAATGTATCACATGTTAATGGTTAGAGGACTAAGGTCGAGATGCATTTCCTGCAAACCCATAGAAAACCATGAAAAACTCCTGCCGTGGTACATAATTGGCTCCAAGGCTTCAAGATTCCCTTGTAGTTCCCATGAAATTCGTTCCCTCCCCTGCAAACACCAAACTTCGCTGAAATTTTCAATCACAGACAGAATATAAAGAAACAAAAATTTCCGTAAAACAATCCGATTCGATCACAATAAAATAGTCAATATGTTTGTACATTTACATGTTCGCTTAATGTGTAAAATTAATTTGTATCCGACGATACCACCCTAATACGCCTGGTAGCGTATCCCAGCAACAGGTGTGTGGCACGTGCAGCCTCGCGACAGGAATGAAGGTCATTACACATCTGCTTTCACCCCATCATATCGACTGGCGTCTTGAAATGTAGTTGGGGCGGGGGGTTTAAAAAGCGGGTATGCACATATTAAAATGGAGTAACTTCTACCTGAATCGAATTGCAGACGGTTACCTTGGTTGAAGGAACAGGACCTTGTTGGTAAGAAATTTTTCTGGTTTCCTCGCATAGTCACAAAATATACAGGCCCGTGTGAGTTTTCGTTTTGCCAAACAACCATGCTTTAGAAGACATAATAAGACTTCAAAAACCTAAGCAACGAACACATATCTAAATTCGCCTCGGACCACAACCTCATAATTATTTCCAACCTCATTTAATTATTCCTTGTGTTTAATTTAGCCTTCGAGGTACAAACATACTTTAGACTTGGCGCTTAACATTGTTTTCGCTTAAATAATAGTTTTCAAAGAAATCTCTTTGAAAATGGATTTTTAAAAATTGACTGAGAGAAAAAGTCTGGTTTTAAATTCGATCCATATTAGGAAACATTTACTAAATATATATTACCTATATAACTAGTTTGGCATAGTAAGGTCCCAAATCCATGTCTTCCTGTGACGCGGCTAACAAATGGTTTCAATTGTATTTTTACATAGTGTTGCATAATTTCCGATTTCTATACAGAATTTATATTTCAACAACACCACTGGGGGATAAGCAGATACATATTTTACCTATTTACTTTAAATTCGTTATTTATTTATAAGGACATATATCCGCTAACTTATGTATAGTTATGTATAGTTCCATTAAGCCATAAATAAACATAGGTTCTATGACGTTCACGTGGTTAAAATTCGAAGGGTATATCAGTGAAACTGATACCAGTGAAAGCAACTGACATGGGTCAGCTGAAAATACGAACGGTGTGTATCGAATGGGACGAGATGAACAATCACAAGTTCTGCGGTTCCGCGTTCTCTGATGTTGTTTTCCTTCGAATTTCAGAAATTCGTAAAGAAGAGCGCTACCGGTTCAGCCTGGAGGCCGCCGCTTTGCATCGATCGGATGTCTCTCGTCTTAAATGCGACACCTAAATATTTAACTGAAATAAAAAAAACATCAGAAAAATGTGTTCTTAGTAAATAGTTGTACACGTCAATAAGGATAGCATAACTGGACTGCTGTTTAACGGTTTTAGGGATTTATTTTCTACCTCAGGTAAAATGCAGTAGTTGATTAATTTGGGGAAAACACCAGAGAAATGTGTGAGATTGTTAAATGTATGAAACGGTAATGATTATACCTTATTGAGACTTCATTAATGAAATTCATAACGTATAATAGAAAAATAACAATGTAGATAAAATCCAATCTTTTTATTATGTAATGACTTTAGCAGCTTTTAAAGCACATACTGCACTTACATTTAAAGTTCAAGTGATAAATATTGCTTTCAGTCTCTGTAACAATTGTTTTATTTAATGAACAGCAATAATGAACATGGAAATTAATGTGAAAGCTCTGCTATATTGTTGAGAAACCGAAAAACTGTTAAATTGTTATACGAACTGATTTTCGCAATACTTACGTCTAACAGCTTTTCGTTGAATATTAATTGGAAAGAAAAGGTTATAGGTATAATTGAACAAGTCTGAATATTCATATACTTAATTTAGTTACGTCAGAGTGCCTGAATACTAAATCTGCAGATGTATTAAGTATTAATTTAATAATACTGCTTCGTAAGACATCCCTATTTAACTTTTTATATACGTACAATTGCATGCATTTCTCAAGAGGTTTAAATCTTTTGTGTTGGTATGTGGTATTGTAGCGTGCCGAATCAGATTAAATGTAATTTTAATGTAATAAATTGTATTTATGCTTTTTAAAGGTTTCTTTAATACGCAGATGCATTGACTTAGCTGTTCACTCTTGTCTGAATTTTAGAGCCGGCATCACAGTACTTTCATTTCTGAAGATAATCTTAAATACGTCACATTTAACCCTAAATATCCACACTGTTTATTCATGAAAAGCGTACGATTTTCAAACTTCGTTGATTTGAAATATTATTCGTTGTTAATGAATTAACTGAGCATGCTAAATAAATCAAAATTTGCATGAATTTAAGCTTCGCTTACAGCATATATCGCCGCTGTAAAGTGACATTTTGAAAATTCAGCGTTGGAATGCGTATATAAGGCCAAGTGCACGTGTACAGTTGGAAATAAATTGTGAGTTGGAATCACTGAGTGATGAACGGGCAATTAAATGGCGCATTTGGTGTTTTGGAAGGTATAATTAAGAAGCGTTTGACGATAAGTATACCGATTAAAATTCCCTCGCTCGTTGTCGGATAAAAGATGATTAATACTTGTGATATATGGCATATGAAGCCCTTTGGCAAACACACGGAAGTCCGTCGATGGAAAAAGTACGACTGTCACTGATGACAAGCAAGCCACGACAGACCACCTTAAATTCAAGTTCAAGTAAGCCTAGATTACTTCAGTGAATGCAATATATATTATGTCTGGGGGGGCATAAAGCCATGTCCACTTGTCTGTTTGATTTGAAAAACTAAGATACGAACTTTTGTTTTTTTAAAAAACAATAATTCAGGTTTTAATTAATAAAGTAAAATCGGTTTGCACTAAATTATGTATTAGGTTTTTTGTGATTGCCCATCGCTGCATTTTTAATAATGCCCCCAAAGATACCCGGGCATGCCCCCCCCCTTAGTTTCGCGGTCCCTGTACATACACAGATTCGTTCCTCTTAGTTGTGCTTTTCAAGTTCATCTTAAAATTAGCACGTGGCGGATTGCCAGTGTGAATAAGGTGGAGTTTTATTGTTTGTCTCCTGGGAGCGGTAAACCAAGAAAGCAAAAAAAAAAAAAAACAATTTAGCGGAGAACATCTTGGTTTATGGAAAGTTGACTCCAGGTATTACAGTAGGGGTTGTTAAAAACTTAATTCTGATTTTCTTTCTATCCGTGCAAACTAAGATATTTATTTGATTGTACTTAAAAAACCCCCCTAAATTATGTTAAGACAACCGGCCGAACGAATGCAAGAAAAAAACACACCAGGGCAGTTCATGTCGTATATTTATAAATCGCCCAAGAAGCTTTCATTCGTCTTGATCTTTAATGAGCTCTTTACCACTATTCCATCCATACCACATCTTTAAAACAGAAGGCAATGAGTATGCAATTAAATCATCAAACTCTTTTTAGAACTTGGAAAAAATAATTAGCAAAAGAGCAAAGAAAAAAAATAAATCATTCCGTACTTATGTCCGCCGTAGCTCAAGTCATCTGGTATTTGGATGGTTTCCTTCTAAGAGAATTACCATGACGCTAGGAACGTTAAATCTACGTAATTCTCTAGAAGGAACCCATGTCAATGCAAGATGACTTGCGCCACGGCGGACGCAGGCCTAACTACGGACTTGTTTAGGCGAAGGATCAGTGCGAGAACCCACGACCTGCGGGCTTTCAAACGGTCACAGAAGAAGGATGTGCTTTTCAGATTGTTTATGATATTCCCGGGGTTTATGATGAACCATGGGAAACCTACCCACGAGTCTAAACAAGTGTTGCTTTACTATGGATCACTGATCAGAACTAATTTTTCAAGAGTTGGCCATATATAGGCCTACGCTACCGTAAATATTTTACTACCGGTCGATAAATGGTCGGTCATCAAAGCTACAGAGTCGTGTTACACAGTCGTGTAACAGGCGTTCAACTATTTGCATATTTATACTGCAAGAAATGACGAGCATGAACGTATTTATGAGAAACTTCCAACATATATGCGTGGGGATAAAAAAAAAAAAACTCCGTTTCATTCGGATGTCTCAGTCCAAACCTTTACGGGCTTTAACTGAGGGTGAAAGATCCCTGGATCTGCAGCAGCCCCCTCTTCTGGGGAATAAGGAAATTACACCACTGAGTACTGAGCAGACATAACTGAATACTAAGCAGACCCCAGTGAGTACTGCACACTAAAAGCAAGTTACGGGTCGTTTGAAGAAACTTCACACCCAGGGTGATTTGATGTTACTCCACACCCCTGAAGCAGATACGATAGTGCGGTGTGTATTTACGTTATAACTAGCTACAGTACGAGTGCAGATATATTAAATAGGCAATATTAAGTTGTTAGTGTTGAATTCTGCTTGATGTTTAACACAAGCAAGCTGCGTCCTTGCTTAGTTCCTTTCTTGAAGCAGGGGTTTTATGCGAGAATACCCCCCACCACGACATAAGCAGTGTTTTTACCACCGGTTTAACTGCCTGACTAAACAGACAGAGCCCAACCAAAACTTATGCATGGCCATAGTAAAAGATTTATTCACTCACGTTTCTGCTTTTCAAAGGCAATTTATAGTATTTTCCGTGATGTGTATACAAATGTAATATATTCCACAAGCCCTCTTTAACATATGTGGAGAATAAACAAACCACAGTCTTACATGTTTTCGGTGACTTAAACAGATTACACTCTAGTCTAGTAAAGGGACCGTATTTCAGCAAAGCCTTTGCATCTTCAGGTGAAAATTGGGCCTATTAAATACACGGTGCCGCTGGTTCATAAGGGTTGCCATTGCAAATAACCGTTAAGTAGCCTGCTGACGCAAATGGTGAGGGCCATTGATGATGAACTGGGGCCAAACTGGAAGTCGGACGCTGGAAAGGCTTAGAAGATGAGGATGGACAGTCAAGGAGAAGGAAGTATGTTCAAGCAGCGGCATAATCCCTGTTTAATTCTGGGTCGTTTGTTGTCAGTGTAAGCATTTATCTTGACGGATAATTAACGATTTTGCCCCAATGATTGTTTTTCTGTCTGATAACAATTACAGCTGATGCTGCGGACAACTATCGTCCGTGTTAGTTTACATTAATTCGTCAGTCATCGTTCGAAACAGTGAGATTAGGCTGAAATCATAACTTCATTTGCTTTTTTTTATCCTTTTCTGAATTAGCTCTGTTTAAAAACCATGTAAGGCAAGTTATTAATTTCTATTCTTCCCAAGCGATACTGGGAAAAAACCAGCCCCGTCTCCCGCTCTTCTCTGTGACAAGTGGGTAAGAGTCAGGAAACCGAATTAGGAATAACATGTCCGAAACAGAGTGCGAGAGAACACGTGGGGACAAGCTAAAAGCAGGGTTTAACCACCTCCATCAGCTCCATTGGATTATTTTTAGGAATGGCGGTCATTTTCGGGGAAAATCGACTGCTAGCGTGTGGTTCAGTGGGTCCGGAAACCGAGCCTTGGTTACGTCACCAGCCCCAGTTGCTTCAGGGACTAGATGAAAGTATTTTCTCAAACACGTGTGCGGCTTTTAATAAAAAGCATCTACTAAATAAATAAAATGAAATAATCAGTTTCTCAGCTTCACGCACTAGCCTTTTTGTTTTTATGTACCATGCTAGAGCACTGATTCGTTAAATCATAAAGCCCTGCACTGGAGTGTGGAGTTCCCTTGGTCTTACTGTCGTGTAGGATTCCTCCAGGTACTGCAGCTTCCCCTGTAGTCTAGAAACACGCAGTTAGGTTTAATAGCGTCTCTGGAATAAATAATTGGCCACCATGTGTGTGATGGATAGATGTCCTATGTGATGTATTCATCTAGCTTGTCCTCTACTGCCAGGAACAGACTCCAAGCCCCATGTGACCATGTACCTCGCATGGAATCAGCACTTGGAAGATGGATGGATGGATATTTTTGGAAAAAAATAAAATAATATATATATATATATATATATACAGTACAGGCCAAAAGTTTGGACACACCTTCACATTCAATGTGTTTTCTTTATTTCCATGACTATT
>JAODKC010000117.1:7375477-7394854 GCA_026777985.1 Mormyrops attenuatus | reverse complement strand
GGGGGTCAGTCATCGACGACGGTCAAGCAGGCAGCTCCGCCAAGCCATTCCTGTCACCGGAATTAATTCCTGAATAAGATGTGAGCGTTCACCTCCATGTTATAAGCAGGATCAGTTGGTAGGGGGGGTTCCACATATTACTACGCAAATGAAAGCTATAAGCTACCAAGTGTAATGTGAGCATCTCTCCCTTCCCTGTCTTCTCTAAAGGCTACAGAGGACTCCAGAGGGTCCAAGGACTACAGACACCCAAGGACAATGAGGAGAGCAAAGGGGTGGTGAACATCGGTGGTGTGGTAGAGACCAGAAACTCAAAAGATGCACCAAGACTCACACTAATGGAGAAGCTCTCATAATGATATTTACTGTCTGTATCTTCTGTATTTACAAATGGAAAACAGCGTGGCACAGACTGGTTGTGTTTACGGCAGTTAACCTAACTGTGTATTTTTAATGCTGGGGCGGCGGGTGGATGAAAATGCGAGCAACTGGCTGTCTAAGCAAAAGTCTGCAAGTCTTACCAGTGTGTAATATTTGAGGGCCGATTAAAAGGCCTCACTGCCTTAGAACGAATGCAAAGACAAAATGTATATAAACAAATAACTGCTGTAGACACATGTACATAGAGAATATCAGTCTAAGTCACCCTTCTGCCTACCCTTTTCCCTTCGTTCTCCTGCAGGCATGTTATAAACACCCCCATATTCGCAGTGTGGCGCCATATGAATTGCGTGGGCCATTTCCTATACCAGTGAGGGGGACCTCTTTGTCACAGTCACCAACCCGCTGTGGTCTGAATCATTCATGACCCCTTTTAAGCTGTGTGCTGCTCGCACGCTGGATGCCCTCATTAATTATGTTAATCCATGCTGAGTGAGTCTCCCAGCAACCGCCAGAACCAAGTGCTTCCGGGGCGCTCCCCGCCAGAGCTCCAGAATTTTCTGTCCTGTAAGCAAACTAAGTGATGCGTCAGGGATGGGCTAGTATTAAGGTTGCTATCCTTAAAGAGGGAAGTCGCCCTTTGTTATGGAAGCCACTGTCTCTGTAAGTGACCCATTTCTGCCATTAGCAGCAGGCCAAATCACACCATATCCCAATAAGAGCTGCACTAGGGCAGTTAGCTAAAAATGTATTAATTAAAAAGGGTGAAGAATAGAGCAGCATGCGGCCCTAGACAGATCAGGAGCTCCCTAAGCATGTTTTATCATAAAGCTCGGCTGAAATCGTCAACTACGGTGCCTCCGATGGGAACAAAGGAGCGGCATAGAGCACAGTGGGCTCTCTCAAGCCCTCTTTGATCGACAGCCACAGAAAACAAGCCAATCAGGAGAGCCGGAACAAAGGATATCCAGGAACTGTGTGGCTGAGATTGAGAAAAGCTGACTCAGATGCAGGAATGTTCAGGTCGCCAGAGCATGGAGGGACCAGCGGACTCTGGGGAAAGGAGCCTTCACCTCGATGTCATTCAAGGTGCACGAAGCACTAGCCAAGCAAAAACGGTAAGGTAAGGGTGGGGGGGAGGGATAAAGGCAAGTCACATCATCAGCGAGTACCATCTGGAACAATTAAGTGATTTCCACAAAACAAACGTCACACCAGCCTGTCACAGATCCCAAAATACACCAGTGATCAATCCTCAGAAATGGGCCATTCACCAAAACATTGTATTCAGGCGACGCAAAACCCCAACTTCAGCAAGTCACCTCTCACTCCATAACTAAAGCTTCTAGCGGTGGCAATGACATGGGAGAACTCCCTTACCCAGAATGCCTAGGGGTAGTAATCACATGGGACAACAGCACTACCAAGAATGCCTAGGGCTACATGGAATTCCAGGTTGCAAAGAACAGCAGACACGTGAAACACCCACAGCCCTGAACTGCAGGTGTCATACACAAGCCGGCACATATACTCATACTGGTCATTATTTCTCAGTATTTTGCATTCTACCATTTCAGTTCTCCTCATGCAAGCAGAACTTCATCGTTCGCAAATCTTTAGTGATTAGAATCGCAAGTTCCCCTGTTAATGTCAGTTAATCATGTGTAAGTAATCACTCCCAGGGTGACTGACAGCTCACTCAGAAACCTAAACCCCTCTGAGCAAGACGGTCACACCGATGGGTCCTGATACATCATCTTCTGGTACCGGTGGGTTCTGCAAAGGTGGAGTGGGTCGCGAACCCATGTTTATGAGTGTGGGCCCAAGCTGGGAGCTGCCTGGAAGGCGTTGTTGTGAGATTGCTTTGTTTTCTGATGAAGCCACTTCTGCGAAGGCAGCCTCCCACCAAAAGGAGCTCACTCTCAGAGGCCTTTCAGTGTGCCGCGATCCCCGTGACAGATCAGATAAATGCTGGTGGAAGAAGCCGGTCACCCGCGCATTTATACCATGAGGGGCCACCTAACCACCTCCAGTCAGGAGAACAGAAGAATCCGGAACCAGGAGAGGATTAATAATCCGTAACACAGCATAAAGATTCTGCCCCGCCCCCAGAAGCAGTGTGGGGCTGTGGGGGTGGCGTTGTGCCCTCAGCTCACCTGAGATGGCATACAGGTTGGAGTTCTGGTGTTCATGGTCTGGCCGGGTGGTGCTCTTCCTGCTGAAGTTGGCCGGGAGTGTCATAGAGATGTGCCTGAGGGCGGGAGGGGGAACACAGAGACACGAGTCACCGAGGAAACCCCCCCAGGCACAGCCGCATGAGAAAACTGTAGATGATGAGCTGCTCGTACCAGCGTGCAAAGCCAAACCCAGGCATGTCTGTGGGGGTGAGTCACTGTAGGTAATGTGTGCAAACACACCCACACATACCCACCTACACACCCACACACAGACAGTGTCACGCGCCCTGGTCCTGGTTCATGTAGCGGAAGCCCCAGGGCAGACTTGAACGGACAACTGTACAGTGCTGTGGACAGGGCGTGTGTCATTCACCAACAGGGCTATTTAAAGCCCTCCACCTCACTCCCCTCAGCCTGCTGGGTACAACTTGGCGCTGATGCTGGGGGGGCGGGGGGTGGGGTGGCAGGCCCAGGAAACGCTGCAGGCCTGCTCTGGATCTGGTGTGTTTACTCAGCAGAAGTAGGAGAAGGTGATGTAGTTATAACAACCTGCTAAGTACAGCAATCACATAAAACGAAGTGCGGGGGCGCTCACAGGACAATACGGTACCGGAGGGATACTGGGAAATTCAGCACTGCGACTAAATCAAGCGTGTCTGCTTTATATATGCAAATTCAGCACTGTGACAAAATCACAAGTGTGTGTGTTTTATATATATGCAAATTCAGCAAGAGCTCATGTTCAGGTATCACAGCCTGAATCTCTCTCTCGGTCTCTCTCTTGATTTCACTTCCTAACCAGCAGGAGAAAACACCCCCACCCCGGCAGTGACTGCCTGTAGAAGGACCCGACAGCGACGGGCAGGAAGACCCCGGAACTCCGGCAATAGCCAAACCGCCGCCTTCCAGGCGAACGGGCAGAGCCGGCCACGCTGCCATATGGCCAATCAATTAGCGGCTCCCATTCCCCAAACGGGGGAAATAAAAACGGAGGTGGCCACCTGACGCATGCTGCGCCACACGGCCTCTTCACGGATGCCATTAATCATCATTCTCTGGGATGCCTCAGCACGCTGGCAGCGTGTCTCACATCCGGATATTTTATTACGGTGCTGTTCCCCGTTACGGTTATGTAAAGCTGCAGCCAGTGTCTGCGATTCAAACAATTAGGGCTTTTGGTCACTCATATAGGGCACACTCAGGCCCCAACACAAGCGTGACAAAACATCAGATGGCTGGACAGAGAGATGAAACAATTTTCCAGGGCACCTGCTTCCACCAGACTCCACCCCCTCATTCCAGCCCAAACCATCAGATACTCTGGCTAAACTTTGTACCGGCTGCCAAAACCGACAGGAACGTGGGAGAGCAGCGGACAGGGGGAGGGAGCATCCTGAAGGGACGGGCTGTAGAAACAGACCAAATCAGAGGCCCCACATCCCAAGAGGGCCGCAGAAGTGGACTGTGGCCAGAGCAAACGAGTCCTGACCAGGACAGACCAAGTGGAGACCCACACAACATGGGAGGCCCCCACTAACAGGGGGTGCCCGTTGTCAAGGGAGGGGGCATGCCAAGCGAGACGGGGAGCCAAGGCGACTTGCAGCGCAAAAACAGAAAGAGGGGAATAGACAGAAACAGCACAAACAAAACAGCGAAACAAAAATAAATGATCTGTATCAGATTAAAAGGCACATCTGGGCTCTTAATTATCTCCTCGTCAAAACGAGGCTAGACAAGAACAGGCAAGAAACTAAAATTAGAAAACCGACTAGTTCCGAGTCAAACTTTAAATAACGATAGACTTCACGCAGTTCCCGTTCTTAAACCACCCCCTCAATAAGAGGCTTAAAAAAAAAGCTTCCTCTTTAAACTAGGGAGTTCTACATAACTCCCCCGCACCAAAGCTTCAGACGACTCTACAGCGCCACCTAGGCCCTGACATGAGGCAGCACCTCCCTCATCCCAGCGGTTAACCTGACACAGGCTGCCAGCTCACCTGCACCAGGCGGTAACGGGTCTGAAACAGAAGCCCTGTGTGCATCTGTGCTTAAAACAGCTTAACAAAGGAAACAAAGAAAAGAGGAAGCAGGCGGACAGTGGGCAGGGGGGGCACTGGAGCCGCTTAGAGCCCGATTCTGATGCACAGACGGCCCATATTAGAGGACTAACAGTCCCCATCTGGTGCTCCTCTGATGCGGAGGGGGCAGATTAAGCCATGCTGCCTGCGAAGGCCAGGAGGGGGCGCACCAAGCTGGGCACCGAGAGCCCACCGCCCCCACTCCCTCCGCTTTTAACCGATAGGCGAGAACCCCCCACCTATGTGCTATGCTAGTGGGCAGTTCCTGCTACGCGGCGGCAGGCCATGACTAAAAGGTCACAGAGGGATCGCTGGGCAACCTACACAGCACCCAGACCCCCAGCTCCTGAGTCACAGGCGTCATTTAAGCAGACCAGTGAGAACACCACATCCAGTAAAGAGCCATTCGACTTGGACAGAAGCCAGTCACATCGGGAAATGTCCGGAATTTGCACGCATGCACGCGCACAAGCACACACATACACACACTACAAGCCTGAGCACCCGTGTCATTCAGCAGTCTAGCAGAGCAGAGACGGTCCCAGTCCATCACCTGAGTACCGCTTTTACCAACTCTGCTCCCAGCGAAAGCACCTTGACAAAAACATTAACAACGATCCGCCGTGATAAATAGTTCGGTCAGACTAATTTAAAAACCATTACAGAGATCAATGAGCTGACATCTGCACATGAACAGTGCGTATCACGACCAGCAGAAATGAACCCAGACACTGCACTGCGGTCCCAAAGCTTGTCGGGATGCGGCACTGGCCATACCGAATGGGGATGGGCGCGGGGGCCGGCGAGGGCGTGGAGGCGGAAGTGACCGGCTGGGTGGCGGGCGACTGGTTCTGGGTGGGCTCCTCTGCCCGGGGCACCTTCCCCATGCGGTACCAGATACCCATGCTGTTCAGCTCCCTGAAACAAAACCAGAACCCAGAAACAAATTGGGGGGGGGATCCCAATCAGTAAGAGCGTCAATCAGGGCTCACAGCATCCCTGTCGGAAACGCCCCTCACTCGAGAATGATGGACAACTAAAAGCCCCGCCCCCAACTCACCCGATGAAGGTATACTGCGGGGGGGCCTGTTTGGACCTCCCCAGGATGCGGATGTCGCAGATAGCCGCCTCGGTGGAGTCGCGCGGGATAAACTTGATGCAGAGCCTCCTCTTTCTGAAGGCCTGCTCCTCTGCATGGTGCGGGGGGGGAAACAACATAGCATTTATACATAGCAATCCTTCAATTTCCAAATGTCTCATTTCTACTTGAAAGTCCAAGGTACCAATAGCAATATCCTCCACTTAACATAACGCCCTGTACAGAATAACGCCGCTCCTTCACAGACACATAGGCCGACTGCACCCATCAGGCCCGAGCCAGTGGTACCACACCCCACAAACGGATGTGTTACAACGTCCCGCTGAGCTCCGAGAAGTCAGAAGAGAGGAAGAAAGAGGAAGATCAACAAACAAAGAGAAGGCTGTGTTTGCTCACGTGTGTCCACCGTTTCTTGGATGGGGATGAAGCCCACTGGCAGGGTGTCCTTCATGTCAATCAACTTCATGTCCACCAGCACGTTTCCCAGATGGCTCTGGAGAGGAGGGCAGGAGACCACAGAGAAAGATCAGAGCTCTCAGTGAAGCGCACACAACATTACAGGCTCGGCCACTCTAAGGACTTTAACGGCAGTGGAGGCCTCATCAAAACACCTTTAAACAGCCTTAGGAGATTAAGCATCATTAAAGACAAACTCGCTCCTATTCCTGGAAAGATTAAGACTCACTGTCAGTCAATTCATATACATCCCTTCATTCAGATCAGTCCAGCTTTGCTTTTAATAGACAAATCATCATGGTAAACTGAATGCTGAGCAGCTCTAATTATCCGAGTTAATGAACATTTAACAACTGGAACAGTGACAACAAAATGACTAAATGTTTAACATTTTTAGTGTGGTTACCTGAAGTGAAAACTGATTAATAACAAATACATAGTCATTACTCATTGATAGCCCACAAGCAAGTGAATCAACACGCCAACAAACAGCCGGTTAGTATTTCTAAGTTTCACTAAGGATCTAACAAAGGAATGTATTGCATGAATACAAATGTGTGAAGCCCTCAACAACACATTCAGTTGCATGACAAACAAAATGCCTCCTTCATTTAATCTCTCCCAATTAACCTAATTAATTGAACGTGACCACAGCATAGTTTATTTTCAACTTCACCTATCAAGACCTCTGGCCCGTGACGAATCACACACGGGCGTTGCGTGATCCAGTCTGCTAATTAAACGCCGTCGTCCTTCGCTGCTGGCGATTACGGCGGGAGCAGGATGAACCCGCAGGCTGGGACACTGTTGTTGATGGCGCTGTCACATTACATTCCAGTCAAAACTGTTCTCTTGCCTCCTATTTTAACCCGCGCAGACGCTCTCAACAAAGCTAACAGCGGCTCCTTGCGTACCTCCTTTACAAGGCTGCAGGGGGTGCATGTTTCTGTTCAGGGAGGCGTTCCTAAAATCCAAACTGGAACAATGGTATGACACTCATAAATACTGCATATTATACTTACTATATTCTGCATTTTAGTGTGCCTTCAGGAAATCCTCACATTCTTATGGAGATTTTCCCATGAAACAGAGCTAGATATGAGCATGAATGAGCAGCCCATCGATCAGGGTCCAACAAAAAAGACTCACTTTGGGACTAGAACCTGCAACCTTTCAATCACAGGTTACCTTCCATTAACTATTAGGCTATCTACAAATGTGATGCCATTATAAAGCAGTATTTCAATACCAAAACGCATACCAGTATATCAATTTACCAAAAGTGATTGCTCCAGTAAGGATTTCTACCATCTCCTGTAACTTTTATTATACCATTCAGAAGCTAAAACCAAAAAACAGAAACCCTCACCCTCATAAAATAAAAGGGTCGTGCACTCTTTCAGTATGCCCCGTCCCCCCCATTCGTCACCCTGCTAGAATGCAGATGTAGCACAGGATATCTGGGCGTGTCTCTGTTGCAGCCTTTTGATGCAACTGGCTCACGTCTACCACATGTTCTGCATTTACTCTCGCGCCTTCTGCATTTACTCTCGCGCCTTCTGCATTTACTCTCGCGCCTTCTGCATTTACTCTCGCACGTTCCACTCACTGCCGGAAGAAGGCAACATCACACAAGGCTAGAAGTCTCTCTAGAGAAGTAAGGGCCAATAAAAGAACCACGCTACAGAACCTCTTCACTCCGTTCAGCCTAAAGCTAGATTTCACTCCTGCAAATGACATACGGATTAGTAACCAAATCGGAACAGTGATGTAATCAGGGTATGCCAACCTGCTGCCAACTTTCAAAGTATGATCAATCCGCAGGTCCCCTGACGACCATAAAGACCAAACCAAACTAGGAATGTTTGAACCGTCATTTGCCATTAATGTACATTTTTCACAAAGACAATTATATTATTTTCTATGCCTTCCTCAGCTTTGAAGAGCAATTGCACAGTGCCTAGACATTCAGCTGGGACTTTGTTAATCAAAACAAAAACAAACACACACAAACAAAACTGCACACTCTCGCTCCAGATTATCATAGCAAAGGCATATATCCCCCGGGGCCGAAAAAGAGTCCGCTTCATTTCAAAGAATTTATTTTCTGCATCTGGAACACAAGTCAAAAAAACTGCAGCAACAACCAGAAACTAAAATATTTATTAAATAACTCTGACATGCATCAAAAGCCTAGTTTGGGGTCTGCAGTCAACCACAATCTCTCGTTAGCATCGCAAAAAAGTTCACTCACGTTTTCCTTGGAGAACACTCGGGTGAAACAGAGATAGCGCGTGACCTTGGACTTGAACAAGCCATCCTTCCACAAGTCTGCATCAAAGCCATCTGTCGTTTGAGAAATCTGTGGGAGGTAAAGGTGTAAATAATTGAGGTGTGGAGAACATCAATACAGACTCGACAGAGCTCTGGTCTGTATGTGAATTCATATTCATATGGCTGTGTTACCACACAACATTGGTCATAGAGTAACTGTCACTGTATCCATCCATCCATCCATCCGTTTTATATACCCGCCTGTCCTATGCAGGGTCACGGGGGTCCAGAGCCAGTCCCAAAAGCTATTGGCACAAGGCAGGGAATAATCCAGGATGGGGCACCAACCCATCACAGGGCACACTCACCATTCACACACACAGTTACACCTATGCACAATTCCACAATTCCTATTCACTTTAGCATGTTTTTGGACTTGCCACACTATTATTAATAAGTTGTATATTTACCATTTCTGTATACTTCCAATATTTGCATTATTTCGGCACTGATACTTGGTATACAAAACTTGGAAGTTTTTCACCTCATCTACACCCAACAAACTGCCGAGTGATGCGACAAAGTGATCTGATTTTGATCTGAATCTGACCGATAATTCAGGTCCTGCATTGTTCAACAGACATGCTTAACTGAGATCTTTTACCAACATCATACACACTTATGATGGATATTTGCTCCAGCATGGAGATTCACCATGCTTTACTGAGCTCTGAACACAATCCAGCAGTACCGACTGGGGAGAAAGTACATTTTTACATGCATTATCATTCTTTATAAATTGCTCTAAACCGAGTGGCAGGTTTCCCAAACTGGTTTTCGGGGACCATGTTTTTGCTCCCTCCCAGCTCCCTGCTATACAGTCCACATTTTTGCTCCTTCCCAGCACACTACCAGGAGCTAGTAGGGAGGACCGGTTTGAGAAACACCGCTCTACTGTACTACAGGCACGGCTGGCGTTCCGCGGCCTCACAATAACATCCATTCTGCACCCTTCAAAGGGGACGAGGAGAGGGAAGAAGGGAAGTCAATAGGCTCCAGAGATCTGAAGGCGTGGAAAGGTTGTGACAAAGGGGGGCATTCAGGAGATGGTAACCCCCATCCGCGGGGACTGGCCAATAAGCTGGCAGAGAAACTATGCTGGTGATGTGGGAGGATAATCCACTGATGGCACCAGAGCCATGCTGTGGAACAATACAGGACTATTTATGCTGGATGGGGGGGGGTTGCAGACTTTTAGACCAATTTTCACAGTCCCTGCCTTCCCCTCCCTACACAAGAGGGGGCCGCCTTATAAGGAAGGGGACTTTAAAAAGAAGGGAATTCCATCACGTCCAAACAGGACAAAATGTAGCAATGAGATGTTCTCACGGCAAGATATGACCTCAAATCAGAGGCTGGGTACCACCGCCAATCAAATGGCACCTATACTCTGAAGCCACACACAAAATACAACAGCGAGCTGCGCTACACCGAAGACAAGCTGGCCAAAGTGACAGAAGGGCCACCAGAGCCACTCTTGTTCCAAACCACCTCCAATATGGCATTGTCGAAGCTTAAACCCATATCCACCTGAAATGTGTGCACAGGAGCCACAACATCACCATGACGACTCATACGCCTTCAAAAAGCTTCAGGTCCAGGCCCATAAGGCAGCACCTGTCACTTGAGCTTAACAACTAGCAACTCCAAAGAGCTAAAGGGTAAAACCATGAACTAATAAAGAGAGCAGGATTTAACCTGTCATCAAAAACTACAGAAGACAGTTACTATTATAAGCAAAGGTGAGTGGTTTTCCGTACAGATCTAATGTTGCGATGACTTGCAAAGGGTGTGACTTAAAGATACCGGTAAATTCACTAGAATCATATCACAGGGCTATACTTCAATTCCCACACCAAGGACTGCTGATAAACCTTTCTGCCTCACATCGGATCAGACGTAAAGAAACCCCCAGATTCTGGAATCCTGGGATCAAAGCTATAACATCGCACAGGTGTGACTCGATGACAGCGACGTGCCGGAGGATTACAGGATCACAACACCAGCGGACAGATAAGACAAGTCTAGGCATCGACCTCCACTTCACATCAGGTCAGGGGTCAAGAATGTGTTTACTTAAGGAAAGAAGAATCTCCCTCCACCACCAAAACACACAGGGTTCTCATGAGCGTTTTCAATGCAGAGGACCCACATTCAGAGTGCAAATAAACATATTCCAGCGAGTGCATGAGTCATTTTCATTTAAAATGGATGTTGCTCTCTTTATAACTGCCAATCCCGGTTTAATACTAAGAGGCCAACAATTTAAGTGACAGTTACATGCTAACAAAACACACACTCCACAGAAAACATTACACGGTCATGACATTCCCTATCGACATAAATACACAAATATACATAATGATTACTATTTCAAGAGGGCACAGAGTGTTGCAAAGCATGCCAGTAACTGCATAATTAGTTCTGCTGACCAACCCCACAGCATCACATTTATGTCAGCCAATCGTGGACAGTGGCTGGAATCAGAACAAACGGAAAAGTTTGCCTCAGGGACCCTGCAGAGGTGCTACACCGAGACAGCGATCACCGCTCATATGACGTTGTACTGCTGAAAAGACACAAATTCTATCAGTTATCAAGTACACAGCCACCTTAAAGCATAGATAGGTGTATGAGTGACAGTAGACAAGGACACCAGGACACAGACCCCCCCCACCCTAATAAACATTCCAAAGAGGAAATGAAATGCTGAGGACCACAGGACAGAACATGGAGCCATTCTTCTTACCACATCGTAGCCGGAAGGTGCCTTGTTCCGTGAGGCCACCACGCCAACCCCAGTGATGGGGTCCATGGGCAGCTCCGGCAGGGCATCAGACAGGTCCCGTACCTCGGGCATCATGGCAGAGCTCTGCAATGAGTCAGGTGGGGATCAGCGGAGGAGCAGGAGCACCAACGAGGAGCAGCAGTGCCATCAACAGGAAGGGAGGGCTACTGAAAAGTGCTAAGCTTGATGCAGGGTTAGGCAGAAGCAGCCGAAAAACTCAGACAGGATGAAGCAGGAGTACTGGCCCATCCTAATTAAAAGCATCATGCTTTCACCATTATCTCATTTATTTTTGGCATTTTGCGCTCTATTGTTAAACCTTACACGGTGAAAGCTACGCCTTGGCACAATAATTTCCCTCAGGATAAATGAAGCTATATCTTATAATTAAAATGTATCATTTTTGCTCATCACAATACAAATTTCAGCTAAGTGAATAAAACTGCCATTAAACAGTTGAAAATGCCTTATTTTTACAGTTCTATTAACAATATTTGGTTAATAATTATTAATAATAATTAGAAGAGACTCTAAAAGCATTAACTAGTGTCATAAGGAGGAGGGGCTCACTGTATAAATCGTCCAAAACCACGCTGATACAAATGGGGGCACTCAAAGTGAACGGAGCCCCATCCCCACGGGCGCAGGACACGTAGGCCCAGCCCTGTCCCCAGATCCTCAAAAAGCCGGACTCCCTGTTTCATCATAGGCGAGCGGCAGCCCCGACTGAGGAGGAGCGTCCACCAGGACAGGTCTGTGTGGCAGGGAGCTCAGCAGCATGTCCAGGGGGAGGCACCGAGGGGGCATGGGATGAGACCAGGAGGCCCATTAGTCTGGGTCCCAGTACCGCTCTCAAAATAGGGCCACAGTGTTGCATGCAATGCAAGCAGGCAGCTTTTGGCTTAACATGCGTCTCCACTTGGTGCTTCACCAAACAGAGGTTAAAAATATAAGCTTTATCACAGATGCTGTATACACTCCTAATTTGTACCACTGTATATATGTACATTTATCTGTTTTATCATCTATTTATTATCTATTTATCATCACACTTTTATATGTCATACAGCTGTTTCTAGCACTTTTGCACTTTCGGATTTGATCCCAAACTGCATTTCCTTGTCCGAGTCCTTGTACTTTAAGCTATGACAAAGTTGAATCTAATTTACTGCTCTTACCAAAGTACAGTCTTCACAACTGCCAATGATAGGCAAAATGAGAGCCAATCACAGTACAGAAAATCATCACAAAGTTGTTTCCCATTGGTTGCTATAACGGGTTTCACTGGGCAATGACTGATAGCAGGTCGCAGACTCCACTTGCCAAACACGTAGCTTAGATTTGTCACTGTGATATATTCAGCTGAAGTATCCAAGGTAGCATGGGTTTAAAGATAATCTAAGTATATCATTCATATATCAAACGAGGATCCGATGTCCAACCAGTCACAATCTCAAACCTGGTTTCATGGCTACTTTTAAGTTTTTCCCATTACTGCATTACTACAGAAGTGTGAAGATATACATAACATACCACTGGGAAGTTCCTGCCCAGGCACACCCAGGGAACACAACACTAACCCGAGACAGTACCTTAGAGACAACATCTCCAAATGAAGGCACCAGATATAATCCTTCACTCGAATATAATTTCACCAAACTCGTTTTCCTCCAATGCAGTCTGAGACCAAACAAAACATTTCATTCAAGTTAAATAAAAATAAAAACACACTTCAAAGGGAATTTTCAGAGCTAAAACTCCCAGGAGAGGATTTTGGGCCCCCCTCCCTGTGAATAAGCTTCCTTGGCCAGGACAGTCAGCAAAGCTGGAATGTTCTACAGACCCCTGAGGGGACGAGACTGAAGAGCTGAAATAGAGAGGACTTTCAAAGTACTGGGCTTTCGTGCAGCTTTGCCAAGCGTTTCCTAGGCTCTGCACACCCTCTCCCACCAAAATGGGGAGCACCAACAGACCACATTCTGGTTAAACACTAAACACAAAAACAAGGTGTGTATAAAGGCATGTGTGAGACCAAATGTTAAACCTGCAACCATGCCCATGTAGTTTTATGGGGATCAGAATACCTTGGAAACTCAAACCCCTCATTTTCCCTTGTTTTTACGTAAAGCATCACTGGAAATGTAAGGCTAAGTAGACGGCAAAAGACACGGGCCACTGTGTGGAAGCAGACTGGCATCAAGTAGAAGAAGGTGCCATCTCACTAGTTATGACACAACCGGCACCACTACAAACACTCGATGTGGAAATGGGTGCCAGGCCACAGGAAACCTCTCATTTACATGTGTGGCTGTAGAACAAGCTCTTCATTAGGGCCCAGAATCAATGGCTGCCAGCCAAGGGGAACCCTTTTACTGCTGGGGATTCCCCAAAGTGAGATGGTAAAGATACTGCTCTCTAGAGGAAACACCAGAGATCTCTGATTTATTATATTTCATCTCAGGTTGGTCTGTAGCCAGCGGCTAGCAGAGAACACTGTGCAAAAATGCATATAAGATATAATCAGGGCCTTAGTAGATCTAGCAGATAAGAGCATTATAAAGGAAACCTGGCTGAAGCTCGAGGTCGGATTTGTAAATTAGCTTAGTTACCAGATTTTCGAGCATTAACTTAATGGTTTAACTGGGGTAGTAACACAAGGGCCATTAACATCAACAATGATGAACCGGAGCCAGTTAGCACACAGTATGTGCCAACCTAGTGGTATGAACAAGAAGCGAAACGTATAAATCAACAAGTGAAAGGCGCTGAAATGGAAAATGATGCAGAGACACGTGAAACAAAGACTTTAACGGTTAGGACTATAGTAATATGACCTTCAAACCACAAAAGAACAATCAATTCTTCAGGCTGCACTAAATGGAGGTTTTTTTTTTTTTTTTACACAAGAGACGGAAATGTCACAGCTGATGCAGAAGCCCTTATCCATCACACATTTTACACATTAAAAACAGGCTCTGCTTTGGTCCCTCACCATTCCCAGCATCGTCATAAAATCCAGGGACATCTCTCTAAATACTGCAAACCAGTAGCGAAATACTGATACTTCAGCCCTCTCCTGTAAATAGGACATGTAATTTCAGTCAGAACGAAACATTCATGGACTTAATTTAAACAGACTCACAATGGCTTCTCATTGCACCCATTTAGCGACTGGGGGTCTCAGCACACACAAGCTGCCTGAACGAAGACAAGGAGATGAAGTCTGGCGTGTGGGGAAAAGCCAGGCTGGTGTCAATACACTTCTGCTCACTGTGTCCTATGGAGTCACTACTCCATTTTTACGAAGGGGTGGGCAGCGTTCCAACATTTGCCTCTGAAACTCCATAGTTCCGGTTCCGGTGTATTTCAATTCAGCATAAACATTTACTTCATTTTTCAATCGTACGAATCGGGATAACTTTTCATTATGAAATAATTGTAAAACAACACAATCATGGAGAAAGTGACTTTCTCGTGTGGTCGAGCAGCAATCTGTGCAACTTTTCGGAAACTGTGAAGATGCCAGAATGGGGTGTGAAATAGTGATGAAAAGTCCCTTTCAGATAGCCCTTGTTAAAATTCAGGCAGCATTACCCTGGGACTGGCGCGACTGCACACATGCCAACTCCAGATAAAAAACATGCCCAGAACCAGCTGCCCAAACAAATCCTTTCCACTTCCACATAACGTGACCAAACAAAACCAAGACATCTACCAAATTGAAAACATCTAACCTCGAAATGAAAGGCCACGCTTTAGGCATACTCCAAAGAAGGCACCTAGCCCTGATTGGCATCTTTCTCTTTTGATAGCAGACCCTTCACAAAGTCGTATTTCTAAGATCATCTCCTGTAAAAAACGCCCAGAAAGCTGCACTGTTGCATGCATACTGGGAAATACTCCTACCCAGTACTGTTTGAAGTTGTGGAAAGACATCCATTCATATCCGAAAGTGCATTAACTAGAGATACTGGTCACACTGAACTTGGAGTTATTTAGAGAGAGAACAAGAGACAATACATAACACCACATTGTTACACTGGGAAACACAAACTATGGTGATATCCCTCTGGTGCACGGGATGAGGTGATCGTGCCGCAGGATTTTGGGAGCATGCCCAGGCGATCGGATAGACTTACAGCTGCAGATGCAAATTTAATACCGACTATACAAGTGTTAAATGGTGTTACATTTGCCTACCAGCGTGACATTATAAGAGATGGACCGTGTCATGTTCCAAGTCACCACACGTAAGGCTTCTGTCTGAAAGGTGGAGCAGCGCTGACATACCGTCATGGGATCAGCAATCCAAAAAAAAAACAGTGCGGCATATTTCAATTAAACACATTTTTAAGACTTGGGTCATATGGGCCATAATACCGGCCCGCGCGGGACGTGACTTTCGGCGTATTGAGCTCGTGCAATGCGTCTTTATCCCTGTATTATTAAAAAAGGAAATTAGTTTAAGCGTTAAGCCACACAAAACTGTTAAGAAATCTCCTCATCGAGGCCATGCGTAAATTTAGCCAGCGGTTTTAAAACCCTGTTTGTAAAAAACAGCGATATCATTTTAGTGTAAAATAACAGCGGCTTAACATAGCCTCTTCACACGTTTTAAAATGCAAAATGTTATTTATCATGCGCGTCGCTGCTCACACCGTTTGCTGACTTAACTGTTATTCTGGGGACCTGGTTCCTCCTTCTCAGACAAAAGCAGCTTTTCATGAGGCCTCGGACTCGCGTAAAGGCCGAGGCGGACAGAAGCGACAGGGAGGGCGGCCGTGAGGGGCAGGGAAGTGACGGCGACGGCAGAGGGGAGAGCAGTAGCAGCTAGGCGGCTAACTCATCGTCGGTTTTCTTACCCAGTGAAGACAACAATTTTTAAACTGCACAAGGGAGTGAAAAATAATCTCTGCCTATTTACTGATCCGTCTCTTTTCGTCTTCTCCCCGCTCTCCCCGTCACGGCTGCAGATCCCGCATGTCTCGGTTTGTCTTTAGCAAACATTTAGCCGCCTCGTTATCATGCTAGCGCTGGACGCGGCTCCTAGTGGCTGCGCGAGATTAACGGAAGGTACCGGGAGAGAGAGGGAGACCCCTGCGTCACAGGAGCGGGAATGCCACTTTCCGTGTGTGTGTGTGTGTGTGTGTGTGTGTGTGTGTGTGTGTGTGTGTGTGTGTGTTTACCACATTGTGAGGACCAGACGTGCACAAAATGTGGCAAACCTACATAAGAAATTTACAAACGACAGGAGGCCTATTACTTTTTAGCGTACGGGGACAAGTTTTGATACTCACGATAATCTGTGATAGGAATCAAAAGACTAAAAATGAAAAAAGCCATATACTGAGGTTACTTGTGGAAAGGGCTGGATAGGGGTCCAGGGTGTCGTAGTTCGGATTAGGGTTTTTCCCATAGAAATGAATGGACAGTCCCCACAAATATATGAGTACAGCTCTCTCTCTCTCTATGTGTCAGAGTAACAAGCGAGTACATGTCTTGAACCGTGTGCAGGGCGCTCTTGATAAGGACACGTGATTAAATGATGGATGTATGAATAATGTTTGTATTTGAACACTTTTTCCTAACTCTGTAGTAACGTTTTTGTAAGAAATGTTACCACAAGAACTGTAAGCCCTGAAAAATAGGCGGTCTGAGAAGAAACACAGCCTTTTAACATTAGCCAGTATTCAAAAATAGATATATGCTAATAATGCAACATTTTATGTTTTTTTTATAACTCTTTTCCAGTGCTGCTGGAGCAGTTTGACTTCTTGTATTGCACTGAGGTCAGTTGTTGTGAAATCTTTATAAACAACAGGTAAATAATAATAATCCTGTCGTCAGCTGTTCACACAGATGTGACTTGCAAAGGTTTCCGTGTCTATGTATCAAAGAGGAACAAATACTACAAAGTCTCGAGAAGAACGTTTAAAAACAAAGATAGCAGATAGTCCATTTAAAAGATTAGTACTCTGCTACTCACACATCAACATTTATTACATTTTAAATACAACTGTAATTGTTTTTCTTTTGTAAAAAGGGGGAAAGTGACTGGGGATTTATTTGTGTCTTGGTTTATTTTAGCGCTTGTGAAGTTTTCTCTACACTTGCATGTTCTTTCTACCTGTTTTATTTAATTACTTTTATTTTAAAATCACATGATTTTAGTTGTACCCAGTTGGTTTTTTTTTGGTCTGACTGCATATAATATAAAATATTTTTGTTTTGCAGATTATTTGTAGCTGCAACTTAATTTAATGATGCATGAATGCTCACGCACACTTACTAAATGACACTGAGAACGCTATATAGGGTGCTGAGATCTTTCAATCTTCCATTTACCTCAGAGGTCAGAACTCGGAACTGGGAATGGCATCACACACGAGTTAACAGAGTTCCAGTATAGCAGTTGGAAAGCCATTTAACAATACAAGACACCCGTTTCAAAAAGAAAGATTTTTTGCTTACTCAAATAACTTTTCAGATTTAATTTACCCAAGTTTAAATTGCCTTTATTTTCGTTAATTTACATTTAGTCCAGACTACCTTAAATCCGACAAATTGTCCACTTAAGCATGACATCCTGCTTACTGAAACTGGATCCAGTTCTAGTCTGGTTTTTTGTTAGCCATTGTTAGCAATATCAGTGGATAACAACAGATTACGTGGTATTTTGCGTATAAAAACACTTTAGCAACATGGCCACAGATAGCAGTTGGACAACACTACGTGTACGACCGATTTAATGAACCACAAATAAGACGTAAGTGCTAATAAACTGCATAAAACCACAGCTTTAATTTCTGCTGATAAAGGGCACAGCCGTCGTGTATTCTGAGGTTGGGGTTCGGGAGATTCCTCTGACTTTCCGAGTGAGAATTCTGACTTCAGGGGGCGTTCCCAGTTTGAATTTCCGACTAGGAACTCGGAATTTCCCAGTTATGAGCTTGAATGGATTGCAGCACAACACCACCCAGCCACAGTGTCATCGTGCAGCCATCAGTGGGCCTAGGGCCGGTGTGGTGAGTGTGGGCCCCGCTCACCGAGGGCCCACCCATCGAATCCCGTGTTTGTGGGATTTAGCTTGTCTACTTGGCTTGCTAATCCCTCTCACTCTTGTTAGTGAAGGAGCTGAGGAGCAGCAAACTTAATCGCTACCCCGAGGGTAACTGTTCTGCATCAGAGGTCGTGGCGTGAAGCATACAGCGGGAGCAGCAACAGGAGGTGGTACATCATAATTCCCTCATACAATGTTATATATTTTTGCACAGCAGACAGGCTAGAGACTGACAGGTCAAGAATGTGGCAGCAATGTGAAAAAGGAGCGTTACTTGCATCACCTTTGCATGGGTGCAGGGTGTTTATGTTGCGGTTTGGAGACAGTAAGCAGAACATTCAGCGGATGCCTTGGCTGCTACTATGAACACATGAGTGACAGGCCCAGAAACCACTAGACCTGTTTTTGTGGTTTAAATTCTTTGCATCACACTCAGTTAATGTGTTTGCTTTACACCTGGTTAATGAGTCAGTTTCCATTTGCATGTTCAGGCTGCGGTCAGAGGTCCAACAGTCATGTAAATATGGCAAGAAATTAAAAAAATAACAACATTCAATCACCCATTTCGGCAGCTGCTTACCCAGTCAGGTTCCTGGTGATTTATAATCTGTGTCACAAAGAACAGGTCGTAAAAACCAGCTACACCTTCGACTGAGAAAATTCAAGGCTTTTAATTGGCATCGAAATAAAGAACTGAGGCTGGATTTGAATCCACAGTACTGGAGCTGGGCAGGCAGGCTGCATTAATTTAAAAAAATCTATGTTCTTTCTTGCTACCAGCACTGTAGTAAAAAGAGCTTTGTGAATGAGTTGTCTATTCTAGAACAATGCCTTCTCTGCCACACTAAAAAAAAGATTTAATCACTGAAAGAGCAAGTGGAATCTTGACCCCAGTATGACTGAGAAAGTCACTAGAGCATTATGAGGATTGCATATGGGTGGTCTGGGGGGTGGGGGGGGGGGGGGGGGGGGGGTTGGAAAAAGGTATAAAAAAATAAAACCTTT
>JAODKC010000117.1:7357929-7373527 GCA_026777985.1 Mormyrops attenuatus | reverse complement strand
AAGTGCTGGGGGGTGGTGTATATGAGCAGCATCTCCTCTGGTGCCCACACATTCAGCATATCTCCTAATGCAGGATGCCCTGAGTTTTTCTGTGGGACTGGGATAGTGTCGGCCCAACAGGAGAAATGGGGGGGGGCTACCCATGGAAGCCAGGGATCTGCATCCTGACAAAACGGATTAACAAGTAATCCACTTGGAGCCACACAAAGGCTTAGCCACAATGGTTAATACACTTTCACTGTTAAATGGGAGGAACAAAAAGGATTGTGGAACACAAAAGAGGAAGAAAATGTGATCTATTGTGCCAGGAGCTGCATATCCGCTTATTATTTAGTCGCTGTAAAAATATAAATGACTGCTTATTTATCATTTTCAAATGAGGTGGGTTTTGGCGTTTATGAATAGCCAGGAGAGGTACCTTTGCTGCACAAAGATGCTCCAGCAAGAGCCTGTGAATGAGACGCGGGACTCGCTAGAAGCCCCTTTGCTGATTGTCTGCGTGAAGAAGATGGTAGCATTTGCCCATTGGGTGCCCATTGTAATTTAAACTACAATGCAAATTTCAGTAATAAGGTTTACCATTTTGACATTATATTTATCTTCAAACAACCCAGGTTTAAAAACATTTTTAAAAATGTGATAAATAAAACAGGGGAAATTAAGAGAATGTGCCTTATCCGTAATTATAATCTCTCAGTCTGTTTTGTTGCAGCTTTGGTGTTTAAGGAAGACAGATGATACAAGACGCTGCCTTCCCTTTAAGGCACTTTTCGTAGGTGCGCCCCCGGTGTGGAATTACACTCCCTCCTTACACTATTTCTCCTGAGTTCTTTACCACCTTGGTGGACACGGCCGCTTGGCCTGCCAGTAAATTGTCTGATATCTCAGATTAGAGAGACAGAAAGCATTAACCTCTGTCTCCATATGAGCTTCAGCTGTGTTGGTGTTATAGAAATGACAGTGGGAAAGAAAACACACGTGTATTATAATCCTGTCATGTAGGAACAGTCCTGAAGACACCTGAGGCCAAAAGTTTACATACACCCAGGCTAAAGACATCCTAACGCAATGTTTCACACCTCCACACAGCTCATATTTTCATACATTTCTTGTGTAAATTCAGTCGGTATCTCCTTTAATGTCAGGTTAATAGCTAAGAGGCAGCTTTTATTTACTGTGTCAGATTTTCAGTCTGAAGTTTACATACAGTATTTTGCAAAGGTCTTAGGCAGTCAAAGAAAATGCTTAAAGCTATTTATCTGAGGAGCATTGATATATTTTCTCAGGAAAAATTAACTTTAGAATATAAGCAAATCAACAGTAACACATTAAAAAAATAATAAAACTTTCTTCTGTTCTCCAGAAAGTTACAGATATCTTGTTGGATGGCTAGATGAACACTGCCAAACCTCTCCTTAGGGGCACCTTGGCCATAGCATATATTCATGAATTTCACCACCAGATCATTTAATTTATTAAATTCATTCGTTTTAACATGTCAATGAGGTGTTGATTAGCCATACGAGGTGAGGTAGTGGTCAAAAAATACATGAGTACATTGTATTGGCTGGTTGCTGCAAATACTGGGGGGGGCTTCAGGAGAAGTTTTTAAATTGCTAAGCTGACACACTTTGACAGCCATAATATCACGGTTTTACACCAACATGAAGATCATTTCCACATCATTTTCTTCGACTGCCTAAGACGGTATCATACATTGTTAGTATTTGGTGGTATTGCCGTTTAATCGCATAACTTGGATCAGACACTTAGGGTAACCTCCCAGAAGCTACTCACGCTTTGTCAGGTCAGGTCAGGGCTTTGTGATGGACACTCCGGTACTTCCGCTTCACTCTTTTTATGTCATCCTGTTACAGATTTGGGGGTAGGCTTAGCGTCACTGTCCTGTTGGAAGATGAATCTGCAACTGAGTTCCAACTTTCTGACTGATGACTTAAAGGTGTTGCTTCAGAATTTATAGATAATCCCCTTTTCTCATAGTGCCACCTATTTTCTGCAGTGCACTAGTCCCCATAACCAACAAAACAGCACCCCAGCATGATGCTGCCCGCGTACCTCACAGTTGGGATGGTGTTCGTTGGCTTAGAGGCCTCATCCTGCTTCCTCCATACATGGCGCTGATCATAACAGTCAAACAGTTAAGTTTTGTTTCTTCTGACCAGAGAACGCTCCTCCAGATGGCCTTTGTCTTGATCACCTGCAAACTTCAGTCTGGATTTTTAATGGAGAGTCGGGGATTGTTCCTCATATGACAGCTTTTCAGACAGTGATGGTGGACTCTCTTAATGGTCGATGTAGATACATCGGTACTTGATGCCTGTATCTTCAAAGCCAGTTTCTTTGTTGTTCTCTTAATGTTCAGTCAAAGAGAACAAAGTTTGTTCGTCTCTGGGAGTTAATTTGTGGCTCCTTCCTGAATGATGCAGTGTCTTTGTGTCCCTTAGATATTTGAGTTTGTGTAAAATTGTTTCTACAGATGCACTTGGTACCATCATTCATTTGGAATTTGCTCCTTGACATTATGTCTTGCCCTAAGGGTTAGAATTAGTGTTACATGTGCTTTAAGGTTTAGCACTAGGCTTAGGCCTGTCCTTCGGTTAGACCGAAGATGAGGATTAGGTTTAGAATTAGCGTTTGCCGTGTTTCATGGTGGTTTACAACGTACTGCTGACACTGGTGACTCTGCTCCTAGTTTAACTATGTTTCTTTTTTCTTTTGCAGAAAGGACACCTCCATGTGGATATAAGTAAGAAACATTTCTTCTTTATTCCATCCATCCATTTTGGGTACCAGCCTGTCCTATTCAGAGTCGTGGCCATTCTGGAGCCTAAATATTTCTAAATTTAAAAGTTTATTTGGATCTCCATTTTGGTATCCTGAGTAAGGCCCCTTATCACCTTTCACCTGGAGTATAGCTGAAGTTGTATCGAAATTAACTCTGTGGCTATTGTTAAACATGTTAAACATTAACATGTGCTTACTGGCACATCTTCTTTAGGCAAATTACCGAAACGTGAACTTCATTCATTTGAAGGCTTGAAATAACAAATTGAGAGCATGAAAAAAGTAAATCAAGTAAAAGTATGTATATATATATATATACACACACACACACACACTATATTGCCAAAGGTATTAGAACACCTGCCTTTACACAGACATGAACTTTAATGACATCCCATTCTTAATACATAGGCTTTAATATGGAGTTGGGCCACCCTTTGCAGCTATAACAGCTTCAACTGTTCTCGGAAGGCTGTCCACAAGGTTTAGGAGTTTGTTTATGGGAATGTTTGACCATTCTTCTAGGAGAGCATTTGTAAGGTCAGGCACTGATGTTGGACGAGAAGCCCTGGCTCGCAGTCTCCGCTCTAATTCATCCCAAAGGTGTTCTGTCTGATTAAGGTCAGGGGTCTGTGCAGGCCAGTCAAGTTCCTCCATGCGAGACTGGCTCATCCATGTCCTTATGGACCTTGCTTTGTGCATTGGTGCTCCGTCATGTTGGAACAGGAAGGGGCCATCCCCAAACTGTTCCCACAAGGTTGGGAGCATGAAATTGTCCTTTCACTGGAACTAAGAAGCCAAGCCCAACGCCTGAAAAACAACCATACACCAAAATCCCCCTTCCACCAAACATTACACTTGGCACAATGCAGTGAGGCAAGTACCATTCTCCTGGCAACCCAGACTCCAACCCAAACCCAGACTTGTCCATCGGATTGGCAGACAGAGAAGCTTGATTCGACACTCCTGAGAACATGTCTCCACTGCTCCAGAGTCCAGTGGTGGCGTGCTTTACACCACTGCATCCGACGCTTTGCATTACACTTGGTGATGTAAGGCTTGGATGCAGCTGCTCGGCCATGGAAACCCATTCCATGAAGTTCTCTACGCACTGTTCTTGAGCGAACCTGAAGGCCACACAAAGTTTGGAGACTCTGGCCACACAAAGTGTGCCTCAGCACGCGTTGTCCCCACTCCCCCCCCCTATTTTACGTGGCTTACCACCAGTGTGCGAAATACCCATCAATATTCAGGGGGTCCCCATCTCCCTATTGTTGCGCAATACCGATCTTGAGACCCCCTTAAAATTTGGCTTTTGAGGCTTTCGGGGGTCTCATGGGTTAATCGGGGGTGTCGGACACCCCCTGTATTTCGCACACTGCTTACCACTTTGTGGCTGAGTTGCTATTGTTCCCAATTGCTTCCACTTTATCATAATACCACTAACAGTTAACCATGGAATATTTAGTAGCAAGGAAATTTCACAAATGAACTTATTGCACAGGTGGCTTCCTATCACGGTAGCACGGTTGCACTCACTGAGCTCCTGAGAGTAACCCATTTTTTCGCAAATGTTTGTAGAAGCAGTCTGCATGCCTAGGTGCTTGATTTTATACACCTGTGGCTATGGAAGTGATTGGAATACCTGAATTCAATGATTTTGAGGGGTGTCCCAATACTTTTGGCAATATAGCGTGTGTGTGTGTGTGTGTGTGTGTGTGTGTGTGTATCTGTATATATATATATTTGTAGTGTATTTAGGAATATTATCTCTTCGCTTCTACACCATCACTATTGAGATATATTCATAATTATTTTATGAATATTTACATAATGACGCTGCACTAGATAAGTGTTGTGGCAGATGCATGAATATGAATATTTACTGCCCCACACTCTTGTTAGTGCAGATATTTTCCAGAAGTTTTCATCTAATTTCATCTAATTACTTCACACACAGCTAACAACTCCCCATTCTAAACTGGGTCTGTCGGTTCTGATAGCAAAGTGAAGGTAAATCATAGTATTTTCTACCATCAAATACATAAACATTTCAGGGTGTCCATGCATTTTCCAATTGCCTATTTTTTGGTACAGAGAGGTGGTGAGCCAAGATCTATAAAGGCATTTTATAGTAAAAAATAATTTTGTTTTGTTTGATTATTAGCAGAAACTCAATAGGTGAGAATTAAACTTTATTTTTAAAACATATCTACTGCCCTGGTGTCATTCTGATTAGCACTGCTGTCCCCGCGCCACCCCAGCCCCCACCCCCCACCTCCCACCTCTGAGACCTGTGTTTGAGTCTCTGCCCCGGCTCAACATGTGTGGGCTTTAGATGTTCTCCCCATGGGGGGTTCTCCAGTTCTACCCCACAGTCCAAAAACATGCTACGGTGGACTGGAGTCCCCACATTGTCTCTCAGTGTGTGTTCCCCGCCCTGGGTTTTTCCCTGCCTTGTGCCTGTAGCTTCTGGGATAGGCTCCTGACCCCCGTGATCCTGTACAGGACAAGCGGCTACACGAGATGGATGGATCTACTTCCCTGTAATCTGAAAACTGTAATCTTTTCATTCTAATCCGGGGATCACAGTGGGTTTTATACATAAACTTTATCCACTTTGGCACACTGGACCTGCATTTTCAGACTGTGTTAAGTCATCCACCCTCATACAAATCAGCTAGAAATTTCTACTCCGACAATGAAGCTCATTAGATTCTGTAGATACACATTGCACCCGGCTCTTTTTGAAGTGCTGACAGGATGACCAATGCCTGTTTTGTCTCCCTCACGATATGTTACACGAGAAACAGTGGATGCCAATGTTGTGAAGCATGTACATGTAAACATACTGAATTTGACTATGAGATTGCTTAAAAATACAGATTTTTTTGCATTGTTGTGTATTTTGAGTTAATTGGATGGTGAATTGAGAAATGCGTAATCGAGATAAGCAAGGGAATGGTCGATTATGGTATTTGCAGCACAAAACAAAACAGATCAGGTTAGATTTAAAATAAAAGAAACATGAGGCAGAGGACAAATTAACGAGAGCTGATGCTGTTATACAGATTGTTGTACTTTTACTCATAGCTAGTACTCGTACGGTACTGCATTACTGAATCAGAGTACTATGTGCTGGAGATTCGGGTGATTCATTCCAGCCAGTACTCTGAAGTAGGGTGTTGGCTATTCATAACTATAAATTGTGTGAATGACCTGGGGTTTCCTTCACAGCAGTTGCTTATTCCGTCAGATGTAAGAAATTCTTGCTTTTAGACAGGAGCATAAGATAGGAGCCGCAATGTCTCCATCGAGGGCTGTCAGCAGAGGAGCTGATTAAGACAGATCCGGTTCTATAGGATCAGATCCAGATTATATGTCCTGCAGTTACAGTTCAGACACTGTCCTTGGTCCTGAAAGATTCCCTGGCTGTTCTGTTCCTGTCCACCTTCCTGTTTTGGCTCCCGGTGAGAGATGGGTGTGAGGAGGAGGGCAGGAGGACAGACATTACTGCTCAATCTGAGGACCCGTGTCCCAGTGTGGAAAGAAAATTTGACATTGGTAGGCCTGGGAGGGGTGATGAATAAAAGTGGTTTTCTCAGTGAGTAGAAGGCACTGATTATAAGGAATGGACAGTACATCTAGCAAAACCATTACTTCCTGCTCTCCTAGGTTTTTGTTATTAATTTTACGCCTCATCCAAATTAATTCATCTATCTCATTCATAACCACAATTAAAACGCTAATATTATTTTTTATTAGTTCAGCAATTAAACTACTATATTGTCTCCTCTCATATATAAACCTTAACATGAACATTTAGTTGTCCCAAAAACATTGGCACCAGCAGGATCTGTATCTGACTTCCCCCTTGACCTCTTTTGTGGGGGACCCTAACCCTACCCGAACCCCAACCCCTAACCCTACTCAAGGACTACAAAAAATTGAATGCGATGAAGAGAAAACATCCAGTAAACATGGTAAAATTCATAGACAGTTTTGATTACGATATTCGTTCAGGAGGTGATAATTAATTGTTTCAACCTGTGTCTTTTTTGTGTTATTGAGCAGCTGACCATTAGTTTTCAGCAAAACCTTTTAATTAAAACTTCGTCTGCCCAAATATCTCACATGCAGAAGACAACTATTGCTGATTCTTCACGAGCTGTACTTTTATAACAACTATTACCGAGCCATGATCAAGCCACAACGTAAAAGAAAATCTATAAAAACCAAAAACAAAATCATGTTGCATTGCCAGTAAAACAGATTAATAATAATCGATGATAAGCATTCCTGTGTTTGTAGGCATGACAAGCAAGCTAGCTTCATATGTAATAGATAATCATTGAAACATTCCATAATTATAAAAAACTTTTCTTCTGCAGTTCATAGACAAGCAATCAACCCATTGAGACTTTTGAAGAGTGAATGTTCTTGTGTGCAAACTAGTCTGGGATGTTTTCACTGAGCAGTGAGGCCACAATCCTACATTCACAGCTCAACAGGGTCTGGAGGGACCCCCGTGCCAGTATCTCCATCCATCACCCTCAGCTATGGGCCACAAGAGGCCTCCTTCCATTGTCATTAATATATGCCTAAGACATTTAACACCACAACGGTGCATCTGGCTGAAGCACCAATGACAGCTCCTCATAGATCGCTCTCCCGGCTTCCCCTGGCGCGTGTCTGGGTGGCCGCACATTTCACACGTGGGCAACTTGTGCATTTCCTGGTAATAAGCTGCTGCTCCTCAGTTAAAACAGATTGCATGTGGAGTCAGTCAATGTCAGAACTAATAAGGTATCAGGGACATGAGCGGAAAAGCCTTATATCATGTGCTAACCAGCAGTAGACAAAGACGGAGTTAGAGAGGCAGGAGAAGCACTTCATGCGTAACAGCGAACTATTTGATGGCCATTTCATGTGAAACAAGCTAATAAAATTGCTCATCCGAGATTCCAAAGCAGCTATTTTCCAGGTTCCAGATATAATGGGCACGTGAATAACCCAGGAGTGAACACCTGTAGGGCATCCACTGCACCAACTTCAGGATGACAACAACAAATGTGCTACAGGTATCTGCAATGAAAGAGGAAGGGAACTTCAGTGCAGGAAAGTGATGATTTAAAAATGTAATGTATGATATTTAAATTATATTGGTGTCTGTGGCTGGGGTTGGGCTTCCGTAACTGGGGTATCAGCCTTCAGCCTTCAGTTATACCACAGCAGTGACTCCAGTAACATGCTTACTGTGGGAGGCAACAGTTCTCACCTCCAAGCATATGGGTTTGAGTCCTGAACCAGTTTCATGTGAGTTTGCAGATTGTATCGTCTTCAAGGATTGTATCGTCTAAGGTTACGGTGCACCTGCAAAAAACCGCCACAAGCACAGCACTTCAGAACATGCATAAGTCATGGAAATGTGACCTGCACAGACATCCAGGAAGGTCATGCAGATCACGCACACAGGAATATGGGGGCAGGCATGCGATTGCGTTCTGGGGACAATTCCTGTCATCAGGGATCGTCAACATGTCCGTATGCGGACAAATGTGTCCGTGGCAACTCTCTGTGTCTGTGGCAATTCTCTGTAGGATACCTTTTAAACACCGTGTCTGTGGTAAAATCGCATGTTGCTCACAAAGTCTGTCAGAATTTCCCATGGTGGTGACCCCTGCCTGTCATTTTCATACATATTCTCTCCAAAATCATGCATAGAAAAGATACAGGTCAACAGACTTACTATGAAAATGGACCGCAAAAAAGTGCAAAAAGCAGCGTGTTACTTAATAAAACTTCACTGGTGAATGTAAATCCGCTGTTACATTGATTGTATCTTTGCCTCAAGCTACTTAAAGTCAATGGAGCAAAAATAGACTCGTGCGGAGATGAAAATGAATTAAATGAAACTTTATCTGCTATTTGTACACTTAGGAGGACAAGTACTCAAGAATTCTTCAGTTTGCACATTTTCCAACCTGCTCTCCTCAGGTGAGAGTGAAACTTGGGGTCTGAGTAGAGGGTCAGGCCTTTTATCGTGCACCCTTGGAGAATTTTTTGGGAATAAGGGCCTTGCTTAAGGGCCCACCAGCGATGCGACTATGCCGACCAGGGGATTCGAAGCAGCAATCTTCTGGTCAGCGATGCAGACGCCCAAGCCGCTGAGTCACACATCGCCCCCTGCTGACCAGTAGGGGGGGAAGCTGGGAGGTGTCAATCCTACAGATGCCTGGCTAGCAACTAGGGTTCATTTGTGCTGGGAGAATCCTGGGCAGGACTGTCGGTTGTTATTAATAGGCAGCTTCTGCTGCGGTGACAGGACATCAGGTGACATCGAAAAGGCTGCAGAATCTGCCTTATTGTATTTATAACAATGAGCTGGGGTCGTTTTGTATATCTAGCAAAGCAAACTGTGATAATGTTACAGCATGATTCAAAGATGCGTTGTCATTCTTTAATGTTATCCTAGAACCTTACAGCTCTGCGGATATAAGTGGTTTATATTAAGCTAACAACCCCAGGCTTCCAGACAATAAAAACAGCACAGACGGACATGACATGAAGTGCTATGAACTTCATAAATAATACTTGTTGTGTGATGTCATCCCTGGAGTTACGGCATTCCCTTCCAAAACTGTGTATCAAACTGTATACAGTAAAAAAATGTTATATGTTGGCTATAAATGGTTAGGGTGGCCTATTCATGTTTATAAGGGCCCTTTTAATTTATTGCATGTTTATGTAGGTTTTGTTTGAGCTTTCAGTTTTTATTTTGAAATCACTTACCTGTTTAAGATACACTACCATTCTATAAAAATATATTCCTGAATTTATTAGGGTTGTGAGCAAAAATACCTTTAGCGAAATAATAGGAATTCCTTGGGAAGCAAACCCAGAGGAAAAGTGCAAGAGGTTTTAACTTAAACTTCACAAAGCCAACTCTTTTACTTAAATGCTGAGCAAAGTTAAATGATCATCGTTCTTCTTTCAATTGATCCACCCCTGCACTACAATGACGTCACCTCCTAGGATTCCGGAAGGATTCCCCAGTGCCACTGCCTCACTGGCTCCATCTGCTGTTCATCTGTGCAATAACAAGACAATGAAGTCTGAGAAACTTGCTGCCTATGAAGAGGTATCATGCTGGGGAGCTGACTGAAAAGATTTCAGGATGTTTTATTTCCCATGTGTAACTATCAGTGACGTATTATCAAACCCATAACCAGAACTGGGTAAAAAAAAAAATAATTCTACTTAAAAGGAGGAAAGCAGGGAAAATGGGGTTAATTCCAGGAACTGACAAAATGCAGTTAATATTGCACCATTAAGACCCTCCAGGAGAAATAGGAGTCATGTGCTCTTCAGCAAATGGTCCCCGTCCATGTTTTCGCATCCTATGAGCTGTTAATGCAACCGCGTGGAAAAATAAAGATTGGAAGCAGCAATATGAGTTAGAGCAGCGAGAGACGGTGCCCTTTTTATGTCATATGGTGAAAAACGGCTGAAAATGGATCATTAGAGGCAAAAAAAATCCCAGCAGATATAAGCCAAAGGGGAAGTGCTGTTTCCAAGGCATGCTAGCCCCTTAGCTTAGCGTGCACCTGAAGCCGCAGTAATTGATTCCTTTCGGCAGACACCAGTGGTTTCAGACTAAAGCTTGACAATTCTTTTTCAGACGCTAACATCGTAGAGAAGATGTTGTTAACACCTTTTAGCGGCTTACAGAAGACTTACATATTTTAAGGCCCAGCCATGAAACAATAAAGGTTGGTGTAACACTAATAGCGCCAAAGTTTGGGTTTTCCCCAGAAATTTAAAACATTCACAGAGTAAGGGCTTAACAAACACATGACTATCCTGCTGGGTGGGGTTTGAACCTGCAACCTTCTGACTGCAAACAGAGAACGAGCCACACACCATCCCCCATGGCTGCCCCTCCCCTACCCTGGGACCTAAATCACACGCCATTCCGGTCAGTCGCCAGTCATGCCTACACCCCCTTAACCCCCGAATTCACAAAAAAGGCAAAAATTCTCCAGAACATTACAGATCACTAATGTCCTTCAACGATTAAAGAGCCTGCACCACTGAGACGGAGCCACCCCAGGCCACAAACGCCTCAGGGTCACCCGCCCCGCACGCGTGTGGCGAAGTAGAACAGTCCGGCACATGCTAAACAGACCTAGCACCCCTGGGGTGGCTGAACCACCCGGGCGTCAGGAGGGCCGGCCCCTCCCTGGCTCCGCTTTGCGAGGCCCCTTAAATCCCAAGGCGTCCATCACACGCCTGCCTATAAGCACGTCATAAAACAGAGCTTGTGCATACAGTAGACCTGTTTCATTACTGCGATTTATTTTAAATTCTTCATATTTTCCAGAAACGCTGGCACAGGCCAAGTTTCCTCTCAGATGAAAACCACACAAAATGCAACACACGCGGAACGTGGCGTCCGGCACGCCGTTACACGCGGGCGGGGGAGGGGAAAATGTCAAGGGTTAGTGACTGCGATCTACTCAAGACTGTTTCACGAACGGGCAAAAATATCCATAGCAAGATAAAGTCCATAAATGAAGCACAGACTGTTCCTAATCTAGTTTCCTCTACGACGACTCGCACATATCACCAAAGTTGTTTTTTTTTAATTAAGTCAATATATGTACATTTATGGATGTCGTACACTTGACACCATTACAGTACCTAGTACACACTGCATACCATATGATAAACCACGGTAAAGTACTGTACTGCATGACAGCACGACCATCCCAGCCTTACATGCATCTCCCAGTCTCACTCTCACACCTAAAGGACGGTGGGATTATCCTATTCTGACATATGCCCATTCCGACATATGACCTGTATTCTGGAATGGAACCCAATCCTACTGTAAGTCAGGGACAGTCTGTAATGGTTATGTACAGTGCCTCAGGCAGCAAGGCAGAGCCGCTCTGGGCAGCAAATGACAGATATCAGAGACAAACAGACGCGCATCATGGTTTTAAATAAGCAGCCAGCTGTGGCTTCACAGCCCAGCAGATGATTTATCTAGTTACCAGGACCTGTAGCGGGCGCCCGGGCAGCCACCTCCTTCTGGAACATTCTGGACTGCGTTGCTTTTGCCACAAGTTCCACATTTATCTGCTGCGGCCTCCTCCGTAACGCGCTCACGCACCGCATGGTCTCCCCGGGGATGATCGCATGGTAAAAACACAATCTGTCTTCAAACCAGCTCCTCAGGGACGAGACGGGCTTTTTTAACCAGGTACAGCGCAGAAAAATGCTGAGCACTAAACCCAGTGAAGTCCGGGGACAATGTTCCACAACCGCAACTCCCAGTGGGACTTGGCAGGAGCTCAGAAGGTTAGTCATTATGCTGGTGTTGCACATGTAGGGTTTGAGATCCCGATTTCTTCTCATTGACTCCCTTTGAACCCTATGCATGAACTGGGATGAGTGCGGCTGGCATTGGCGTGTAAAATAATCATACGGAGACACATTCCCATGGGTGGCAGGTCTCAGATACTGCAGGCAATAAATATGGCGGTCAGTGTGAGTCATTTCAGGGGGAATCCTGTCAATCACAAAAGCAGCCCTGGTTTGTGAGGAGGAGGCCTGGTGAAAGGGTCTTAAAGGTGACTGGATGGTGAGACGGGGTGGGCAGTGTGTCTGAGCTTTGATTGACAGGCTCTGAACCAGTAGGGGGGGAAGCTGGGAGGTGTCAATCCTACAGATGCCTGGCTAGCACCTAGGGTTCATTTGTGCTGGGAGAATCCTGGGCTGGACTGTCGGTTGTTATTAATAGGCAGCTTCTGCTGCGGTGACAGGACATCAGGTGACATCGAAAAGGCTGCAGAATCTGCCTTATTGTATTTATAACAATGAGCTGGGGTCGTTTTGTATATCTAGCAAAGCAAATTGTGATAATGGTTACAGCATGATTCAAAGATGCGTTGTCATTCTTTAATGTTATCCTAGAACCTTACAGCTCTGTGAATATAAGTGGTTTATATTAAGCTAACAATCCCAGGCTTCCAGACATCTCTGCCGTTCAGGTGACGATAACAGAGGCTCACTCGCGTTCCTCACCCCAGACAGGCTGCAGCGTACGGCCAGCTTACCGCTGGCGAGCTTCAGAGCTGGGCAGCCAGTGTCTTTGTCAGATGCGTGGGCTCTGCTGTGTGAGTCTCTAATTATTTTTGCTTTCACCAACTTTACGTTTCAGCTTCTGGCATCGGACCAGCGGAAAGCAATAAAAAAGTTCCTTTCTGGCATTTTTGCCTGCAGGATGTAGGGTGACAAGGTGTAAATGCACACCGATGCATAGTTAGCGAACGATATTTTAACCTGCATTGTTAGTGTTTTTAAAACAGCAAAAAAGTAGCTTGCTGTTAAAAACAGAATAGCAAAACATCAAATGTGAGAATAATTCATAGCCTCCCTTATGGAAAACAAAAAGCTATTCTCTCCCTTGTTTTCTCTCTCCTTCTCATTTTCTTCCCCTCTCCCTCCCGAAACACTGAAATCACAAGGGGGAAGCAATGAAATGGTTTCTGGAATGTTGGTGAGACATTGAGCACAGCTCCCTCACGTAATTGGGGTCCCAGGACCTTTTTGCAGAGGCATAAATTGGCTTTATGGATAAATGATTGAGGAAAAAAAAGGTCCCGTGTAAGTGAACGCAATACCGAACTTGGAATATGCTAATAGGTCCCTCAGGAAAGCCGTGAACACTTCAACACATGACTACGGGCCTCCTGTTGCTTCTTGGTAGAGCAGATTCATTCAGCTTTGAAGGTGGATGGCAGGTCGGCAGATGCATAGCAACAGTGCAGGTCTGACTGTACTGTAGGTGAGTTCTGTTGTTACCATGGTAATTGGTCGCCAGACGTCAGATAATGAATCTCAGATCGGAAAAATAGCAAAATTAGGGTTAACGAGGGTTCAGCTGAATGAGAATAAGAAGGTGTTTATGGTTTTACCCTAGTAGGATGCTAAAGGGATATTTATCCATCCATCCATCCATTTTCTAATCTATTACAAGTCAGAAGGGTTAGCCTTGAGCCTGTCACATATGACACAGGGCACAAGGCAAGGGAACAGTCTAGGCAAAATGCCGGCCCAAGATGCGACACCCACATTCACACATTCAGTAACCACCAGACTTTGGTAAACATTTTTCTTTATTTTTCATGTTCGAAGCGACAACATTGGACTGTGTGGAAAACATAAAAACCCGATCCTGCACAAATGTGGAGCACATGTAGGTCCACGCTGCCGATGTTTCATTAACTCAAAAGGTAAAATATGTACACACCTAGTAATCATTGTAGGAGCCTCTGTCATGTATCTAGAATTGGATACATGGAGTTGAGAGAGTCTTTGCACATATACATCACATTGCTGTAAACACTTCTCATGTTCCTCTGACAGAAGAACGGATCTAATTAATCTTTACAAATTACAGCACCTTTCACTGCACTGTAGAAGTTAGTGTAGCATCTAGACTTATATTGATTTGCTTTAAGTACCTTGTTAGATTTTTAGTCTGTTAGTTGTCAGAATTTTTCACAACTATGTATTATATTTGATGGCAGCACGGCGACTCAGTCTGCACTGCACCTTTGGTTTCGATTCCCAAACAGAGTGTGGAGTTTGCATATCTTGCAGTGAACCGACATCACATCCAGGATGCTCCCATGCCTGCTTACTGCGATGCTGTATTGGGTAAGTGGCTAGAATATGGATGGATGACTTAACATCCCCAAAGCCTGAACGTTTTAACACTAAAGTGTGGCATCATACTACAGAACTAAAAGCTATGAACTAGCCCTCTATAAAATGAAGAGGACAATCATTTTATGCTTCGCAAACCATAGGAACCTGATTAAGAAAGTCAAAGTAATTTAAAGTAATTAAGTAATTTAAAACCTACTTATGACCTTTAACTCCTAGCTGATGCTATCAGATAACAATGTGTCCAGCCCTGCTCGTCCCGCCCCCTCGTCGACCACGCCTGCTCGTTACCCTCGTGTGGATTCCCCGTGTTTACCAGCTGTTTCCTGTTACTGTCATTAGTTCCTTGTATTTAAGTCCGCGTTACGTTCGTTTCCCCAGTCCGGTCATTAACGTCTACCGTCAGTGTGTTGCCTTGCCTGGCGTTTTCCTTATTAAAGACCTTCGTTTCCCCGACAATTGCTTCTGTCCTGCTTCCCCGCTCCGTGCTCGAGCGCTGTGGTGCGACACAATGTCAAACTTCAATAATTAATTACCATTTTTTTCAGTCAGCAGTGGCCTTGACTGCACTAAAACTTCTTGTTGGCCATTTTTAAATTGTGATTTTGAATAGATCAAATTAATCACTTTAATTGACAGACAATGCAGTGGCACATGTGTTTGAGTTTAACAAACAAACAGACTTTTTTAATACTCAGCGTGTAGATATAGCAAATGATTAAAGTAATCAAAATATGACTGTTTTAGAAATGGGGAAGTGATTACGAGAGGATGGGGGTGGGGTGTGTATGTGTGTGCATGTGGTTATATGATTGTGTGTATGTGTGTTGTGGGGGGGGTCTTGCTATTATTATGATATGTTGCTTCATATTGGATAGAAGGGGTTTGATTGCCATGGTGTGAGAAAGAAATCTCCAAGACCTCCAGGGGTTGGGGGGGTTATGGTATGGGCTGGTTTGGCAGTAGGGTGTGTGTGGGGTGGGGGCAGCATAGTCTGCTTCTGAGGGTCCTCTCTGCATTGACAGGCTGCTGACGGGTGCTGTTGTTTGTGGGG
>JAODKC010000117.1:7339006-7357621 GCA_026777985.1 Mormyrops attenuatus | reverse complement strand
CCCCACCCCCTGCAGAAACATGCAGTAGGACTGCGTGAAGCTGTCGTCACTGAAATGAGGTGGCTGGTTGGGGGGGGGGGGGGGTGTAGACACTGGAGACTGGGGGCTTAAGATGGGGGCTTTGCATGTGTGTTGTCACAAGGAATTTGCTGACCTTTTCTGGGAATGTTTGGTAGAAAACAGCAAATGTGACAGGTCAGACCGGTCATGTGCAGTTCTGCCCAGTATGCATGCGTCATCCAGACTGCAGCTTTATATGGTTCATTTTGGAGTATGTCCTGTCTGTCTGTACAATCCTGTCTAAATAGCTATAGATTGACATACACGGAATGGAAATAATCTGCGAGCAGCTGGGAGAGGGAAGACAGCCCCCTGCTGGACGTTAATAGAAATTGCATGTTACAAGCAAGGCTCTATTTTCACCTGCCTTTCTCCAGTTTGCTTTGGAGAGAAACTTTTCTGGGACCTCATTAAAAGGAAGGAGGCTTTCAAGAAAAAATAAGTGACCATACCTGGCCATTCCTTCACTTTTACAACGTTAAATGGAACCAAAGTTACTTTTTAATAAAAAAAAAAAAACGGTTTTATTGCTACAGCTGCCATGAATCGTAGCTATTGGGTGGTGAATTGTTTTTAATTGATTGATTAATTGTTTTTCTTTTCTAATGGCACATTAAATTAATTCTAATTTAACAGGCTACCGTCACTGCAGAAATGTTTATCCAGAGTCGCATACAGATATTCAGACTGTCAGATATTCAGATATGTTATTCCAAAAAAAAAAATATTTTGGAATAATATTTGGATATTAAGTATGCATACATGAAAATATAATCTACATGTATGCATACACGTAAATGTCATTTTAAATTTATTTAACGACTTAAATATTTGACACCTAGAATAACTGTCATAAATAACAGCATAACAGGTGCTGTGATCACACGTCGTGTAATATAAAAGCGTATTAAACACGAAGCGCAGTACGACCGTAGACTCACCCTCAGAGCACGTCAGCGGCGCCGTGGTTTCGGACAGCTTATCCAGCACCCCACGTATTTACTTACATGTTCCGGCACCGTCTGATTTTATGACACAGATATTTGCCGTCTGCCGAAAGAGGATAACGAGCCGGGCAGTCATGCGCTCAGGACGAACACAAAGCGGGTTACGGCGCCGTGACATTTTACCGCGGAGCGGCGGAGGACTGTCCGCGGAGATGATGATTGATGAGGCCGCCAGGCTGCCCCACGCACCACTAACCCCAACGCTGCTTCCTGACGGCTCCGAGACGCACCTGCTAGTTTATAAATCGACAGTTCGGGCTTTGGGATACGCTGCCCCCCGAAATAGAGGCGTTTATAACATTTAACAGAGCCCTTTCTCACTAGGCAAATTTTTTGAAAGACCCATGTTTTAAACATGAGGTCTGGCCGATCGTCTACGCCATGACAATAAATTGTAGTATCTCTGAAATAAAGACTAAACAAATAAATGATTTTTACACCTAATCCTATGTCAGAACAATTAGGAAGACATACCTGCTTTAGAGTAAATTAAGTCTTTCTCACTTGGTTACCTGGGGCTGAAATCTAAACTTTATTTATGTTCTTACTGACATTCACACATTCAGGCGCTCAAGGTCGCATTCATCTCTAGGAACGGTTTGCAGGAAACGAAATGTTTTCAACGTTTGTCATTATCTATTTTACCATGCAGTCACCTTTTTTCCAAAATCCAGTGTAACTTACAATGTTTACATTTTTGCTTTTAGCACAGAAGTTAAACACGTTACTCAAGGGTCCAACAGTAATTACCTCAAGCCATAAACCACTGTGATCTCAAGCTCCATAACTACACTATATTAGTTTAACCCATTGACCCTTCAATAAAAAAAAAAACTGAAAAGGCAAAAATGGTAACACTGATGCATTCCGCAGAGGCATAAGGCATTCCAGGTGTGTCTTTTATTTGAGAAACTGAGCCAGGATTGCAATTAAACATACAAACACTTCCTTTTTGCACCTATCAAGACTGAACCTTCATTTCAGCACCCCCCCAATAATTAGGCCTACCTATAAGAATATAAAGGCTTTTTATAGACTTTTGTTTCTGAAAGGCTATAAAACAATATCTATTCTCTTTGCAGCATCAATCTCTTCAACAGTGATTTTTATTCTTCTGTTCCCTGTCTGTCTACCATCAGCCGTTCATTATAATACGGCATTATTTGATTTTATATTTACCCTTTGTCTCGGAAGAACGATTAAAAAAAAAAACAGGACAAAAAATCTTATTTGCATCACCTTATCTAAATGTCAGCCGGCAATATTTTGTTAGATATTAGTGAAGCTGCCAGCCAGTGCTGTGGGGTAATTGCAGGCAGCCTGGCAGTGAGATTTACATAATTCTAGCCGGGGTAATTAAAGGATCCGGGGGTTTCTCCTCTGTTTTTTTCCGAATCCCCCCTTTCCTTCTCGCTGTCGCCGTGCAGAAGGAGCATTCGTTTACATTAGGTGTCGCTCTTCTTGCAGTTCGTTTGCATAAAATTAGAGGTTTTCATGATCTCAAACAGCAGGGCGACATTTAAAATTCCATGTTAAAGTGCCCACCTTTGGATAGTTATATGTTAATGGCCCCGCCCTGCTGCTAAAAGCTCTTTGTTGTCTCCTTTACACAAGCCTGCCACCCAGCATCCAGTACTGTTTCAACTTAACCCCCCCCCCATCACCCCCCCCCCCCAAGTGGACATGGTGATGGTGTCACCCAAGTTAAATTAATACAGTATGTGGATCAACTTACACAACCGCCCTACACAGGTTACCTGGGTTACCTACTGTCGCCACCCTGGCCGTTACTCCGGATTTTTTCCCTGGGGGGCACCAAAGATCCTTTCTGTTCATAATCAGTTACAGTAGTACCTCCTATGTTACAGTATTGTGTAAAAACATGCTTCATACTTCGGGTCTTTTCCAGTGTGTACGCTACTGTCACCATCTGTATTCTTAATTCCCGTCTTCATTATATACTCCCACGTGCCTCTTTAAATGGGGGACGGGGAACATGTTGGATTCACAGCTGCCCATTCTTCCTCTTAATACCCTTGTAATTTGCACACAGCTTGACATCATTGCAACATGAACTGGGGACTCGCACACGCGCGCGCACAAACACACACACACACACAAATAAATGACGACCCTCCCCCCACGCCTCGTCCAGGTGGTACAGTCCATTCCATATCAAATAATGGGTTTCATATTACTAATGTCATATCTATGAAGGTAGCTGAGCCTCAGTGACCCCTGATATCAGTTCTAGGTACAGCATAACAATCGACCCGCCGACTTTTACAGTAGGCTGAGGGACTGCAGGAGTTGAATTTTTAGCCGTGCCTTAGAGATGGTCATATTTAATGGATGCTTTATAAGGTGTCCTGCTCGTGCCCCAGGTCACAGGCTGTTCATAGGAGCCCCCAGGAGAGATGCTGCAGTAGAGTTTATGACAGCCCCGGGAGAAATTAGCCCGTCTTAAAACGGGAGTTTAAGGAGCCTCAGGTGAATCTGCAGCTAAATGTGGTGTGTCCTCCACATAACTCAAAGCCACCGGCCCCTTTTCTCGGTTTTCGAAAATGCAAGGCAAGCTGACCCTTAAACCACCTAGCTGGAGACTTTGACAGGAGACAGTCAAGTCTCCAGTACAGCCAGGCACAACAGTTTCTGTTCCTTAAAAAACCCATCGCTCTCTATAATATATTTCTAGAACTTTCTCTGCCTTAAAACAGGATTTTATTACACAAAGAGACAATTACAGCCCAGTATTATCATGCACTGATTGTTTTCTTTAGAACATGTGACCAAGAACCAATCAGATTTAAGCACAAAACAAAGTCTATTAGTTCCCCAGTGATATTTCCAGTTATAAATGAAATCAATTTTAAAAATATATAATGTATATATATAAAATAAATTATAAATATGCTAGATATTGATTGCAAATCCATAATGCTGTCTCTGTGAACACTTCCTTTTGAGCATGTTATCGATCTCAGAAACACGGGAACAGAAGATTTCTTAGCTGATAAGTAAATCTCACGGCCACGCAGTTGACGTCATTCTGCAGAATCGACGGCCGTCTTGATAAGTGGTCGCTCATCGCGTCTGGCGCATCTTGGGCACGCAGAAGCGGTGCCAGTGGTGTCTTTAACGATCTCCAAATGGGCACAGTTTTTTCGCCATTAATCAAACGCTAATTACAATGCAAAACAACGTCTTACAAGACTGGCTAGTAGATGGAGCCTCTATCCTGCCAGTGTAATCAGTGTAGGACTTGTGTTCTTCTATTAATCTTATCTGATTTTTTTCCTTTCATTATTCTTTAGGACAGAGGTATATGTTCTGAGCCCAGTTAGACAGCGTTAAACTACTGATGGAGAATGCCTGCACTTCAGCATCACCTTATGAAGAATGAAAATGTTCTCAGTCATACATTTATTTCTTTACTACATGCTAAATCAGACCAGGGCAAAAACTGGCCTGCAAAGCAATTTCTAGTGGGCTGTGTAATCATTTAAAAAAAAAAAACTGGTGAAGTTCAAGTCCCATGAGTAATCGCATGTTAAACATGAAAAATGTGCTGGTTCTATTGATTTCTGCATATATTTTTAAAAGGGGAAAGTAAAATCAAACAGGAATTCCATTGTAATTTTCACAGAACATGAAAATGATGTTTAATAATGGCTCCTGCTGACATGGTAAAGCTTGGATTAGGCCCAGGCTAGTACTACATGTTCATTTTTGAATGAATTGTCACACTGTCAGACATACCTAATGAATAAATATGCAGGGGAGGAAATGACGGTAAACACCGTTTACTCAGCACAACTGCCAGAGAGGTCCAAGCGGCGGTATGGACAGGGGAAGTGATCAGTACAAACATCGAACACCATTGGGGGGTGAATCACAAACGCACCGCATTAGGGAAACACGGAACTTCACAAGGACGCAACACACATACATTGACTGACAGAACTATATATCGCAAACATTACAAGAATTTACATTATGTACAGTCCGGCACAATGCATGCCCATCTGCAAGTGTTTTAGCCTCGTGGCATCACATTGCCCCTCCACATCAAAAGGATCAACCCCGGTGACCCTCAAGTCCGCCACAAAATCCGACAAATGCTGCAGGGTGCTGGTGCTGCTAGAGCCCCCGGCATGCCTCCACCCTCTGCCGCATCCTCGTCCTCAGCCGCGACAGGCGGGTCAGTTCTAGCCAGGGGGCGATATGGTGCCAGGAGCTCCCTGTGCAGGACCACAACCGGACATCGCTTAGCCAGTCACAGGTGTTAAACCGCATCCGAGAGGCTCTCAGGGATCTCCCCAGTTTCCCTCCAATGACTGTCCATCTTGGGTGACCACGCCTTCTTACAAATAGGACAGTATACCCTAAATGGATCCCCGATGTTGAAATCCTGCCTGCAGCTGGCAGCATCATATACCTCCCTCAGTACCTCTGGCTTACGGGGCGGCCCGAAGTTCACCGGGCTGACTGCAGTGATCTTCCCTGGGTCTGCCGCCATGCCCTCACCACTATCTAAGTGACCCGGGAACTTTTTCAGCGCAGGAGGGAGCACTTCTGGGGGTGGAGGTACAGGTCAGCACCAGATTGCGATGAAGACAGTGCGCAAGTTGCTAAGTGTATCATCGAAATCAGTAGGGTGGGTGAGTAGGCCATCAAGGTAGATTACGCACTTACTGTGGGGGACATGGGCCAGCATTCACTCCAGTAACCTCTCGAAGGTGGCTGGCGCATTGCAGAGCCTGGATGGCATCAACCAGAAGTGCCATAGACCATGACCGATAGTGAACGCAGTCTTAGATCAGGGATCTGGGACCAGTTTGACTAGCTAGTAGCCATTTTGGAGGTCAAAGGAGCTAACCCACGTCGACCCGGCAATGTCATCCCATGTATCATTGATCCGGGGCAACGGGTATGAGTCCTTCCGGGTCACAGCATTCAGACTCCATGAGTCCACGCAAAAGCGCCATGACCCATCCTTCTGGACCAGGACTTGCGGCACAGTCAAGATTTCTCTGTCCCGCCTCTGCAAACCTGCCAGCTCCCCCTCGTTGCTTCCTCTGATGGCTGCTGACTGAAGCCCTGCTCTAGTGTCGCCACCAGGGCAGCGTAGTTCCACTGCTCGTTGGGGATCAGACTGAGGGGGGCTTGGAGCACCTCCCCCTCCAGCGCCAGGTGCACTGCGGCCTCCTCGTCGCTCCAGGCGTTGTGCCGGGCTGCCAGGCACACATGGGAGAGCTACGGCTCCAGGGGCATGCAGAAGCTTCAAGGTGGTCTTCACCCTGGCCCTCTCTGTCACCGGTACGCGCTGCTGCGGAGCCACGACTTGATCTTCCGGGTAGCAATATTATTGTATAACAGGCATTTAATGAAAGTTGTCTTATCCAGGGAACTGCTGGAAGGGTAATGCAGTCTCCATCTTTCTGGTTCTATCTCTTTCACAAAACTGATGGTACAGACCTCCTCTTTAGCCTCTTACTCTTCTGTAAGTCACCCTTGGCCTCTACATTACCGCTGGGGATCACATTTGCTGCAGTGTGAGACCTGGGGCCATTGCAGAAGGCGATGCCTCTGAGTGGCTTTCTTTGGCAAAATATGGCTTTTCCAAGATACGGTCTAGGGAAGCTTAATTGAATTGACTTAATTGAAAGGGTAGTTCAATTTCCTCTGGGCCGCATCTTAGGAACGTAAGCATTGTGATTTATGAAAGCGCTCAGGTGTTCACAACGCCCAGCTGCCCAGGGTGTCTCATGTTATTAAACACTCAGAACGGTCCCCTTTTTTTAATTCACTGTAAAAGAGGAAATTAGCATTCAATGGAGAACGAAAAAGAAGAATATACTGGACAGAATGTGGAGGAGAAGCGAGAGAATGAACTGTAACCTCGTGAGCCATGGTCTGGAATAAAAAGACCCACTTTTTTCAGAATCACTTTTAATGTGATATAATATTACAAACAGAACAGCATTAAAGCAAAATATCTGAATTAAAAAAACAACAACAATTAAAATCCATCCAACCACTTTCTAACCATGTATCCTGGTCAGGCTCACACGAGGGGGTGGGACCAGTGCCTACGCCAGGAAGGCAGAGGGCACCCTGGCAGGGAACAACCCAGGATGGGGTGCCAACCCATCGCAGGGCATATTCACACACCAGTCACACACTCTCACCTACAGGCAATTTGGTAACTGCAAGCAAACTCAGCATGTTTGTGGACTGTGGGGGGAACCAGAGCACCTGAAGGAAACCCCACGACGACACAGGGAGAACATGCAAACTCCACACACATACAGTCATATCAAAGAGTCAAACCTAGGTCCTAGAGGTGGGAGGCAACAGTGCTAACTGCTGCACCCCCATGCCGCCCCTAACTCTTGTTTTCTTGTACCTTATTCTGCAGAAGTGACAGTTCTTCAAAATGCTCAGTCGAGCTGTGCCCTGCCTCTGGAGCCCTGACTGCCTGGTCCATCTCTGTTCTCTTTGTTTTCACTGTGTCCAGGAGACAAAGAAAAATGCAAGATCATGGAACAGAAAAGACAGAGAAATGCATGCTGTCCGTTTATTAAGTGCCGTATGACGTGACGGGTTCAGGTGGCTGATCGGCTGAAGCATCCTATGAAAACTAACCAGGGATGACAAGCTGATTTTTGACTTCACTGGCCCCTGTTGTACACCCATCCATCCAGACCCACTCGTCCTGCTCAGCATCACAGAGGCTGAAAGCCCCTCCCAGAACCTAGAACTGAATGCCTTTACTGTCACTGGAACAAGTTACGATGAATCTCAATGCATGTGATTCCCCAACAATGCTTTAGTTACAAGGTCGGGAATAAAAGAAGTTTAAACTGTAGTTTTATACAGTTTATTAGCACTTACGTCTTATTCGTAGCTTATTAAATCGGTTGTACACACAGTATAGCCCAACCACTATCAGTGGACTACAGTGTTTTTATGCTCAAAATACAGCTTTATTAAGAACTGATATTGGTAACAATGACTAACAATTAGAACCAGGTTAGAACTCGGGCCTGTTTCAGAAAGTGGGATTTCTAACTTAGCTGGATAACTAGTCAGATTTAAGGTAGTCTGGGCTGAATGTAAATGAGATAAAGGCCATTTAACCAGGCATACCTTAGGCTGTGTTCCATTTGAACTTGGAAGTCAGAAATTTTGAGTTCCTAGTCAGAAATTTCAACTGGAACGTCCCCAAAGTCAGAATTCCGACTTGGAAAGTCAGGGGAACCTCCTCAACCCTGACTCAGAATCCAAGATGGCTACTCCCTTCATCAGCTGAAGTGGAAGCTGTAGTTATACACTGTTTATTAACGCTTCTGTCTTGTGTTTCACTAAATCAGTCGTACACACAGTACTGTTCAACCGCAGAAAGCAATTTATCTTTTTTTTTTTTTTTTATTGAACTGGATACCTTATTATCTGGTTTTTCAGCTGTCACTGAACACTGAAGCAAATGAAAGCAACTAAATGTAAATTGCTGATCGATTGATTTTATCCCTGGATGTGCAGCTTTCATTTAAGTGAAGGCATTATTGCAGTTGTTTCTCTCTGCTTTCCTCTCTTGATGTCCGTGATGCTGAGCTGACAGACTGCTGTGTCTCCGGTTCGCTGCTGGTGCCCAGTTAGTGTTGTCTCTGTCATACAAAGTGGCTGGTTTGCCTCACTTGAATGGATAAGAATGGCCTTTAGGATGTTTCCAGATCGAATTTAGATATTGGATTTAGATATTTTGCGAGTCCTGTAATGATAATTTTCGTCGTTTATTAATCTGTCGATTTTTAATGACATTTAAATAATTACAATTTCTCAGAGCACTGGTATCCTGCATTTTGTGTTAAATTGTATTGGGCTGGTTACTGGAACTGACTGAATATGGCACAAACAGCCCCACCTATAATATTTTTTATCAGCCATGACCGCCACCATTGCAGAAATATGCTTTATTTTTTTGAGAAATGTTTGCTCACTCGGGTCACTGTACACCCCCAATTAACTTCAGTCTGCCTACAAATGAAATCAGTGGCTTGGCGAAACAACAGAATCACACTTTTCGTGTCAGATGCCCCCATGCCTACTGTTATAATCATTCCATGCTAGAACCTAACTGAACAGAAGGATGGACAAGGTCCAGAAGGGTTTTGCTGTTGTACCCTTGAGCCAGGGAAGTTCCTAGTAATTGAAAAGATCAGGGGCTATTCAGGTTTAACGATGCCTTGCCTTTTTTTTTTGAAGGAAGACTGGGCTAAAATATTTGAGGCTATAGTCCCAAGTGATCGGACATAACACCAGTGCCTTGAGCTATAAGAACTTATCCTGCACTTGAGGCTTGTGTCAATGTATGTGTTTTAATGCAATTATTATTTGTATTGACCTGTAAGTTAGTTCAGCTTAAACAACAATTGCTTCAAAAAATGTTGAGCAGTGTGTAAGTGGGTAATGCTGGAAGCCAGTAAGTAAATTCTCAGTATAAACCAATATGTGAAAAGTAATAAGTGGTTGGAAGTTGACTGGAGACAGTCAGTATACCTGAGGTTGGGGGTCGTTCTGATGCCAAGGGAACAGTCACGGATAAAGCTGCAAAATTATTATTATTATTATTATTTAAAAACAGATTAGATTGACAAGTACCGAGCGATAGAGAGAACCTGTTAATAGCATGAAAATTCGAAGAGGCTCATGCAAAGAACAGAGATTAATTTCGCCGGAGTCCGTCTCCCGGAGATTGCGGAGTTGTGAATATGTTCTCAGATAATGAGCATTGCTGCTCATCAGCCCACTTGTCATATTCTGTAATTAATGCGAAGGAGGGCTCCTGCTTGATGGATCGTATTACTCATGGACCCGGAAAGTTTCTTTCGCCAAACCATTTACATTTGTTATTGCCTCACTGTTTGTGAGGTTTATTTAGATGTGGTTTGGGATTTTACTGCAGCTCCGTCTTTCCTTCTTTGATTGGTCTATCGCCAGAACTAGACACAATAATCATTTTATAAAAAGAGAAAAGTGTGCACCGGTTTTAGATTCAAGTCTGTCTAATACGAGGAATGATAGTGCTGTTTTATATATAAAAATCTTCGGTAGCCTATGTGAAGTCCAGCTAAACTATAATGAAAACTTAGATTTAGCGTCACAATGATTATTCATCCAATTATTAAAATATTAAAAATTTCATATAATATTTTCTCCACAATAACTGCCAGAGTGTATATTTTTTTATTCTCAGCACAATATTATTTGATTTTTATGGCTTGACTACATAGGCCTACGATTTATTCGTTTTTTTCAATGCAAACATTAACTTGACTCTCATTTATTAAGAGAATTAAATGAAGTATGTTGTGCCTGTTTTACATTCACCATCGAGGCGTGACCATAACTCAAACGATAGCCACTAGAGACGCGCGTATCTAAATCTGCGCCGCGCTGGTAAATCTATTAGGGCAGTACTCGAATTTATTATTCATCAGTGTGTAAATAATACATGCTCGCATTCTTTATAAATTAACCCTTTGTCTGCCCGGCGCAATGAGAATTATTTCATCGAAAGGCAATTATGTCATTTAATTAATGCTGCAATTAATACGGTAATTAGCTTAAACACTCGGCAACTGGGTGCCACCACTGAGCCATCTTAATTAAAGATATCGACTCCTCTTCAGTCTGATTTGGCTCAGCTTCTTTGGCACGGAAGAACCCAAGAAATTGGGGCTCATGGGAAACAAGATCTGTGATATATAGATATTCTCATAATGTTATTGATACCAAATTAAGTCTGTCTTACAGTGTTACCGTAATTGACCAAATACAGTTTCAGTATGTTTTTAATTACCTGACGTCCTTTAGTGCCGCACATCCATTTTATGTTACCCGCTAAGCCAAACAGACATAAATCTCTCAGTTTTACCGAACTCGGTATCACCGTGACGAGGCAAGAAATGCTGGGGAGAAAGCTCAAACGGGCACCCCACCCTCAAACCGCTGGTGTCTTTCAGGGCCCCGTCTATGTCCGAGTTAAGGCTGCGCGACATACGTCGCATGTGCAATAATCACCAGGGTTTCAGATGGTTGACATAACCAGTATAAATTCAGCGTATTGGTTACCGGAGCACGCCACATACTACTGGTTTGATTTATCAGGGAGGCGATGAGTACTGGAGTAGCAGTGAAGAAAAGAACAGTTCATAGCTACAACATCTTTTAAAAGAGGATAAATAAGGTAAGAAGACGTCACAATACGGCTCCCCTTGATATTTTAGGCGTACTACTAATCCGTCTACCAAATTTTGGGCATAAGTACACATCCGCATAGTACCGAAAAGCCTGCGACTGGACAAATGTTTGCGCTCTGGTGATTATTGCGCATGCGCCATATGACCGCAATGTGATACCGTGAATTATTTCACTCCGTTTCCGGCACCCCTGATTTATGTTTTTTTATTTCCCCAAACTTCCATTCTAATCAATGTGCTATTGTTTGGCTGGGAAGCAGCAACCTTTTTGGTCAGATGATCAGTCCCTGGTCACTGGTGCACAACACATTATATTAATTGCAAACATATGTGATACCCCCCAGGAAATCCTGACCAGGATAATTGGTTAAAAGATGGATGGATAGGTGAGTGGATACTATGCCACCGGAAATGTTTCTGCTGGTGCTGGAGAGTGGTTGGATTTTAGTTTTGAAAATAAGGGCCATCAGGTCCCGAAAAGGCCAATGCATTTCCCTATGACGGCCAATGCGGGGCGCTGTACCAGCAGAGGTCTAGGTCTTTGCCGAGACGTAGGGAGATTGTGTGAGCGACTGACACGGCGCTGATCCCCGGCGGGTGGCAGTTTATAACAGTGCTTTATATTTCGTTCCCTGTGATTTTATCAATGTCGTTAGAACATTCATTGGACTAAGTGTGAAATCCATCAAGAGGTGACAGGAAGCCGCAGACTAATGGCTGTTCAGTGATAATTTTTAATATGATTTTTATTTCACTTAATCTCTTCCTGACAGAGGTCCCATGTCACCAGAGAGCCATTTAGAGCCGGGAATTTGTTTGTGAACGAAAAGAAGTGTATCATTGGTACTGCATTTTGAGGTCTAGCAGATGACTGAGTAGTGCTCATCTCCTTGGCAACTTTAGACTCATTCAGGATGAAATATTCTCAAAGAAAACTGCGAGCTAAGAATCCAATGCTGTCCAACGCAAGCAAAATTAAATCAAGGAGAATGGAAAATATCTGTGTAATAAGATTGGTTCAGCCGGTGAAGTTCCTGTCAAAGACTGCACCTCTGTATTGTATGAAAATATCACGCAGCACTGAAGGTAAGTGGATTAGCCCACTGATGCTATACATCTACTGTGAACATTTATTAAATACGTTGAACTGTGAAAGTCGAAGCAATTGGGCAGTGAGTGCATCTTTGTGGATTTCACAAGTGGATTTCTAACATTCAGTCTATTGATTCATCGGGTTGAGTACAGCTGGGTCTATGAGAACCATGCAGTCATGGATCTAGGACATGGACCAGGCCCACAGTTGGTGTAATTTTCCTTACAGGGGTATTAAAAGGACACCTTATCAAGCTCAGCATCTTAATCATCGCAGCATCTGCTCTAATGTCATAGCCTGAATGGGATTTCCTGAAATATTCCCAAACCTTTCGTTCTTTCCACTATGGGAGCGAGCTTTGCATTTAGCTCCCCGTACCCTGACTGTCCCTATACTAGACTAGTACAACAGACTAACCGGTGAAATTTCCAGCCACCAACACAACGAATAAGCTGTTTGCCAAAGTCCATCTATAGCATAATTATACTCAAGAATAATATTCTAATTATAAGAATATTAAATTATAGTTTGGTGTACCGTTATTCTTATCGTCTGCTTTGTTTTTCGTAGAATATTTTTTCTTTTTTTTTTTTTACATCTTTTTATAAAAGAACCACAACTTTTCATTAAATACTGTATAACTATTCCTCCCCAAAAACAGCTGCTCCCTTTGTTGATAAAGCATGTAATTTGTTATTTATAGCATTTTAGATATGCCCACAAGAGTAGTTCATTTAACCCTATGCAGAAACCTTTTGTTTAAAACAATGGGCAGCTCAACATTCTACTGTGCTGAAAATTCGACCAAGCCATTGTTGTGGAACAATGGAGACCTGAGAGTTCTTTTGTGTTTGAAATTCTAATTCTGAACATGGTCTGCACTATCCTACTCAAGTCCTCTGTATCAGCTGAAGCAGCAGACAGTATGCAGACCAAAACTATGGCACAAATTCATTTCTTCATTCTTTGCTGTATCTGCACTATATCTAAAACAAATGGGTACCACCTAAAATGAATGAGGATAAAGAAAATTAAATTTCTTAGCAAAATTTTACAGAAACATAATTTGTCTCTTGTGTTTTAATAAAAAGGCTGCAATTATGAGGCAAGTCACTATTAAGTAAAAATCCTTTGGGAAGCACTTTCCTAAATATTTCTTGTATTGTTTACTTGGGACTCCTGAGACATTACTGTGATCTTTGATGTACAGCGGCCGTGAATTTTCTGATTTGACCTAGACACATTCAGTGAACTTACCTGTTCAAATGTTTCCTCCATGTACCTCTGTTACATTAACACAAAACTCATTTAACTGTCGCCTGACAGTGCATGTGACAAAAGTATAACAGCCAAGCCACAAACCGGAGTGTACCAAAGATCTCATTGTTTACTAATAAAATTAAAAATGTCATTAGACAAAATCTAATGAAGGAGACAGGATTTTATATGAACGTGGCACTCAAATGTATTTCCAGGATAGTTGAGTTCCACACTAATTATTTCATATTATCTAGCCAGTAGTTTATCAACAACCAATTATGTCTATACATGCGGTTTCAATGAAGGTCAACAGAAAATTTCAGAAACTTTTCAGAAACCATCCATCCATCCATCCATCCATCATTCCATTTTCTATACCCACTTGTCCTATGCATGGTTGTGGGGGCAAAACCTTAATCATGATTACAATATTCTGTTCCTTACTAATGTAATATAATATAATTCCATAACAGCAGTAGAAGTAATATAGGTTAATATACTGTCTAAATACCCCGCATTTCCCACAATGCCTTTGGGGTCTTGCAGAGCCTGCTCCTTGTCTCCTTATCTTTCAAAGTGGCTTCCATCTGCTTGTGACTCCACCATCCCAGTTTTGGCAAAAATCTCGCTGTGCATTTAAACCGTACTGCTGCAGAATTTAGACTTGCTTCACCAGCATGCTCTTAAAGGGAAGGAACAGCTATATAACACACTCCTGGAATGCCTGTCAGAATTTTACATTCCTCTGACAACTTTGACTAGTGCTTTTAGGGTTGTGTATGATCAAGACTGGGGGTGTGCTGACATACGTCACCAAAAGGTGGCATCGTGTACAAGCATTGTTCCCCAAGGGGGGGAAGAGACTCCATGAGCTGCAGGAAGTGAGGTCATGATGAAGGCACCACAGGAAATGACTCCATGACTTTGTTGCACCAACATGAACTCCTCCTTTGACTGTAACACCAGATCTGACCATAATAACTGTAATAGTGCATTCATCCCAATCTTTTTCCCATTGAATAAAGGAGTTGTCACTGTCATATATATATATATATATATATACGTGTGTGTGTGTGTGTGTGTATAAATAAATAAATAAATGATAGCCCAAGAGACTGTGCATTGAGGTGCTCTGATCTAAAAATCTAATTTTTGTCCTTTGGAAAGAAGACAAATTCATTCTGAAATGAGAAAAAACATCATGTTTAGTAAAAAGTCCATTAATATGACACATGAATTGTTGGGAAACGATGGTCAAACATGGAGAGAATCCACAAAAGAGACAGTTCCCCCCCCTCACCCCCCCATTATGTTTCCCTTTTGTTTGCAATATATTGTCATCTCTTTGTAATAAATGATGGCCATCAGGGTTTGTTTTGGTCAGGTCACCCCCATCATCACCCGAACCCCTGAATATGATTGGTCCACTCTTAGATGTATTTGTCTTTGTGGACAGAATTCTCTTAGCCTTTTAAGCCACGCCCCCTGCTCTTCCACTCCTCATCTGGCTGTGACGGGATGCTTTCACCTTCCTTATGAATTGGGCCTCCATTCCATTTTGGAGATTTGCAGCTGACTGGTTGTATATTAAGTAGGTTTTAGCAAAAACAGAAATTAAAAGGACCACAACATGTCAGACTAAATAGGTATAAATAGTGAAATATTGATTAAATGACTTTGCATTAAATATTTGCATAAACATATATATTGTGCTTCTTACACCTGTCAGTATATAACATTAAATCCAACTCCCCAGCTACTCTTTAAAGACATGCCTAATATTGCTGGGGGTGGGGAGGGAGAGAATGACTTACTGTACCTGTGGGGCGTCCTGCAAATATCTCAATCCCAGTACAGGCTTCATCAACACAGGCCATAAACAGAATTGACCCCACTGTCACTCGGTAAAACTGGGCACCATTTGATGGGAGATTCATAGCTGTGATTTACATGAGACGTGTGGTTCACAGAGTATGTCAACAACACAGGTATGATAATCTCTTCTACAAGGCAAAATGTAACGTTGGTCTTAGATGCTTAGCAGCCACTATCAAAATTTTTTACCCATTTACACGCCTGCTTATTTTACTGGAGTAATGCGTGTAAAATATGTCATTCCAACAGAAGAACAAAAAATCCATCTTTCGGTTTTGCAACAACTTGAATCAAATTCAGTTTAAATAATAATTTTTGATTGATTCTCCTGTCATGGTAGAAATGTTTTGGGTCTATAAAATTGGCATTGAAATTCAATAATAATTGTGCATGAATATAATCAAGTTAGTCGATTACATGCAAGAACCTTGACAATTGTGACTTCTGTTGAGAATTAATATTCATTACATATCAAAGTACGGAATCAATATGCATATTTTTACCCAGGCTTGAATAGTTACATTGAAACGTTTCTCTGCACAGCGACTTTCCTTGCGCAGAGTCTCAGCAGGGGGTCATCATCAAACATGCATGGAAAGAGGAATTGATGGAGAGGCAGAGAAAACAGCTAATGCAGTGTTTGTGAGGTAAGCAACTTAATTATGTACTCAGAATTGTGCCAGCATTTTGAAGCTTCTATCTCAAAAGTTCCATTTTGAAAATCATGTCTAAATATTAAAGAAATGCTTATTCATTTATAAGCCTACTGTAGTGTCAAAGTATTTACTGGAATCTTTCGCTGAAATGATGACAGGCGTCATTGCAAAATTTTGGTTCAGAATCTTTCTAATTGTAGCATTTTGAAAATTCTTAAAAGCTTTCGCATATATTACCGTTTTATGCAAATCAGTGTTTCTCTCTGGACATTCTACATAAGTCATTCCTGTTCAAGGGCCCTAGACCTCACCCAGATCTTGAAGCACACTTTAAGCACACACATGGCCTCGATGGCACACGAGACTACATTGCTGTAGCTCCACAGCTAAAATAATGCCGCAGATGGCGCAGCGGCTAAGCGGAAACAGGCCATTGCTCTCGTAATGACTTGGATCCCAATCATGAGGCTGAAATAATTGATTGACTTCAGATGTTTAGCCCAAAAAGTGATCATTAAATTTAGGTGTGTAAACGACCAATTTCATACTCAGCCACACCACTGCCGCCCTGATTATTCCATTAAATATCCAGTCTATCACTTTATGGATCAAATTTCCTGTCTTTCATTATCCATATACATACTAATTATAATATTTCCTAATAATATTTTCAGCCTCAAACCTGCTGTAAGATCAATGATAACTTCAGCGATAACTGGTACGGCATTTGTTTGAGCACATTGGCAGTATCCGCAGTAATGGGTGTCAGATGATGCCTTACACACCTGAAATCTTAAAAAAAAAAAAAAAAGGTGAATGTAGCATGACAAAGCAGAGAGTGGGGAGAGGGACAATAGTGAGATGACGGGGAACGAAAAGACAAATGTTTGTGCCCTGTATTGGTTCTGGTTTTACTGCATCAGCGACAGTAATTGAAAAACACATCGCAGCTGTGGAGCTTTTCAGGATAATTGTGAGTTCCATCAGTTCCTCTCCACGGCCTTTTACTGTTTTGAGGTTATTGGGCCCATCGGAGCTTCACAAAGATCTACTTAACACCCTCGCTTGCTGTGGCTGAGGAACCAAGTCAAACGATCTATCACCTAAATCAGTGATCGCCAGCACTGGGGAGCCCTCCAGAGTTATCACCGTAGTTTACCCACAGGAGGAAACCCGTGGCACATGAATATGTATTCGCAATATGACAAGCAGGACCACACGTAAAGTTATAAAAGAATTTATGAAATATATGCATGCCCATCAAAATAATTTAAGTTGTGGTCTTATTGTGCTCTGTGGCTCATATTTTGCCTTTCGTGCATTCTAATTTTTTATTTGATCTTTCTCAAAGCATGAGCGATGTGCAGTCTGTGTACGATAACCTGCCGCTATCTTCATTTGCAAATTGATGACACAGATCTGCACTCTCCTTTGAATTTCCCACCTGACCTGTGAGACACGCCTGATTGGTCAATAGGTTGTACAATGTTCAGCCTGTCCAACAGCTTGACGGTAGCCAGGGGGCTGATGGGGACCGGCTTGGCAAGGTCTAATCTTTAAAAGAAACCAGCAGGGCTGGGGTCTTCACCTGGAAAAGACTGCTACCACTCCACCCCCCGAGAGGCAAATCAAAACCCTTGATTGGCCGTGTCGCTTCCTGTACACCCTCCATATCCAGCAGCAAAAATAAATAAGGAAAATTTCCATAGAGACTCACCCCATCATACGCAGGTTACACTTGTATCCATAGGTGGAACAACCTGAACACGAACTCTCCAGCTGAATGATCATTTAAGATTCAACCAAATCAACTGTTGCCAATCAACAAGTGATTTTAATAACATAGGTAAACATTCCCAAACATACAGTCTAATTACACTTCCTTTTCCGGATGCCTTTCAATTCACTCTGGGCCTGGCAGACAGAAACACAAGGTCAAAGGTCATTAGCTATCCAAAAGGCACATTAGCTATATTCTATTTCTGACAAAATCTCCATCTTCCTTGGACAACATGTGAATCTCATTGGCTGCATTTGCAGACCCAGTGACATGAATGACTATTGACCATCACATTGTAATTACAGGATCAGAAATGTGGAGGTAAACACATATTCATGCTTTTTTTTTTGTTAAAGAATGGGTCGATGGATCCACTGTTGTTCCGGGCCAAGCCGGACTCCAATTCAGCAGACGTCACCTGAATGAGGCGGACCGTGCCGTAATTAATTTCCAAGAGCGCTTTCTGCCGGGGCGTTTGTGTTATGTAAATAGCACACCTGTTTGCTTGATGGCACCCTCAGCTTATGGGGGGGGGGGGGGAAATCACCCGTTAATATGAGGCATCGGCAACCACATTTCACACCAAATGTGCTTGTATTTGTTCAGTTGAGAAAAAATA
>JAODKC010000117.1:7293462-7306403 GCA_026777985.1 Mormyrops attenuatus | reverse complement strand
TGACTTTAATCCAACTACAATTTTCAGTACATGACTAAGACTAAAACTAAAGTAAAAACTCTTGCCAAAATTAACACTGCAGCCATGCATGATCGCTAAGTAGGTATGCACACATGCAGCTACTCAGCAATGTATAAACATATGCAATGCATGCAAGTATACAAGTATTTGCAAAGCATGCATGCATGCACATATATGTGTACGTGTCAACTGTGCACATGTATGCACAAAACATGCACATATATACATATATGCACAAACATGCATTTAATGCATGTATGTATGCACATAACATGCATATATACATATATGCAGGTATGCACACACATGCATTTAATACATGCATATATGCACAGACACATTCACATACATACATATATGCATGTATGCACAGATGTATGCATCGAATGCATGCAAATATGCACAAAACACACATGCATGCACATACAGTGCTCACAGAAAGACTTGAGATACTTGTTTAATTCAGTAAAAACATTACAGATTTATTGGTTTTATAACAAAAATCATTACTTTATTCATTTGTTTACAAAACCAGTAGTTTTAAGCAAAACATTAATTTCAAATAGCAATAAATTGAAACTCAAATGATAGTTCTAAAAAGCTAAAAAAAAGTTAAAAGAGTTAAAAAGTTAATTGACAAGCAGTCTCACTAAGTGCTTTTTAGGCAGTGACTCCTTTGCAATAACATAAAACACCAAACACTTGTGTTTATTATCCCTTTGGGAGCCAGTGACCACAATTGCAATTAACAGCAAAATGGCAAGAACTGAACTGGATGAGTCAATCAAAAAAAATTATGACACTTAATAAAAAGAAAATGTCAGTGTGGAAGATATGTGCAGATATGTTAAACATGGCTTGTCAATGGACTTTTGTTACGAAACCAATGAATTTGCAACATTTTTACAGAATTAAGCAAACGCACCAAGACTTTCTGTGAGCATATTGTATGTATGAATGAACCTTGTGCATGAATGCACAAAACATGCACACATACACATATATGCATGTATGAAAAAACATATACACATGTTGATGCATTCATATACACTGGCCAGCACATTTTCTCACAAATGTACACACATGCATTTGTGTAAAGATGTAAACATGATGCACGGGATGCAAAAACACATACAATCATACACTGGTTTTCCTCCCTGTCGGGTCCATTCTTGTGGCGTCGCGCTAACAGGACTGACGTGAGTGCACGCGTCACACTCCCTGCGCTCATCTCACAGCATCTGTGGTAACTTAGAAAGATTTCGTCGCTGTGAATTTGCCTCCCTGGAGTTGGCTCACGTCTGTATTCATTCTGGTCTGGATCATACAGGGGCCCGAGGCAGTCTAACTGCTCCAAACTAGCACTGAGTGGGCACTTGTGACACGACTAGTCACATGACCTTATTGGCACACAGGAGACTAATGTGTTGTGAAGTGGTAGGCTACCACGCTGGATGTACTGCTTGAAAGCTGGGAGTTAAACCTGCCCGGGAGAGAAGCTGACAGGGAGATGAAAACAAAAAACGTTATTGTCATGTGCTGGCTGATGATGTCAGAGGTATAAGCTTAGAGCCAGCGGGAGCAGTACGTGTTTGTGTGTCGTACAGAGGCATTTGCTCGACTCAGCCAACAACCTGGGGATAAGGATCCGCCTCAGATTTGATGTCCTGCTCCATACAGCGGCACCCACACCCGAAAGGCTTAGGAAGACCCATGACTTGGACCGCAGAATGCATCTGAATATGGGAGAGCCATGGGGGGCATCAAGTCACGCTCACTTGTCTGGTTGCTTTTGAAAAACTCTGATATAACATTTTATTTTGTTGTTTCTTTTAATGGATAGAATTCAGGCTTTTATTGCAGTTATTGGTTATCACTGTTGCCTCCCACCTCTGGGACCAGTTTTCAAGTCTCTGCCAGGGTTCCATGTGTGTGGAGTTTGCATGTTCTCCCCATGTCACCATGGGGTTTCCTCCAGTTTCTCCAGTTTTCTCCTCACAGTCCAAAACCATGCTAAGGTGACCTGGAGTTGCCAAATTGTCTGTATGTATAAAGGTTGTGCCCTGTGATGGGTTGGCGCCCCGCCCTGGGTTATTCCCTGCCTTGCACCTGTAGCCTCCAGGACAGGCTCCAGACTCCTGCATAGAACAAGCAGGTACAGAAAATGGATGGATGGACAGTTTGCATTAAATTATTTTTAGGTAATGTTTTCCTAATTGTTCATTGCTGCATTTTGAAGGTGGGTGTCCCCCCCCACCCAGTTTTATGGTCCGTGGTCCATGGCACTTCAAAGAAATCGCTCTACCCTTTATTGTGGAAGGAGCATGATGTCAACTGATGACATCTCTAACTGGTCCTGACAAAGAATTTGAGAAGATGTATCTCTCCTTGCAATGGCCATGTAACAGTATATTTGTTTACAGCTTGACTGATTGTGCTGAGGCACAGAGGGACCTATTCTCCCCCAAAACTGAACCCTTCCCCTAAACTGAAATTGGCTCCCAGCGATACATTAAAACACACAGCCAGTGACATTTGTCTTTAATGGTATATTAGCTCAGCCTTAATAAACGACGTCCCCCCAGTGTTTAATTGGCTCGGACCAAGCGAGCCCCTAATAAACGTCATTATTTCCATATTTAATGATGCATGCTCTTGGTGAAAAATGATCTTTGATGAACCCAAGAGTGGAACCTAATGGACAATGTTTTTTATTGAATGTAAACTATTACGGTCTAAAGGTCTCCTTGGTCATTTTTGCTGATTTATTCATTTTTAAAGCCATTGTTCCCAAATAACAATAAATTGAGGTGGGTCTAAATGGAGTCTAATCCCTTTCTGATGTGTAATACCTCAGCATGATGTCCTCTGGGCCCTCACACCACAGGCCCCCTTCTGTCTTTTGTCTTTGACTGGTTCTTTCGGCCATGATTACGACTGATCTAAGCTGGCCTGTAGGGTTAGCTGACCATCTTGCAGCATATTTCACAGAAATCAGCACCATTTCTGTATTTCCAAAGCAGATGTGTTTAGGGTTCAGTGCAAGTCCCAACAACATAAAGAGTGGCACAGAAATATATAGGCCTTGCTTTTAGTACCACACTCAAGGGTACAACAGGAAATCCCTCTTTTTGGCAAACCTTTTGGAAGGAATCCCAGTACTTAACTACTATACTCTGTTAAGTTGTAAAGTATGTCATTGCTAGGTACCCTGCATTCCCAAAAAGATCCCTTACACAGCACGAATGATGGCATGACAGATTTGTTTATTAATATGTTTCTCTGGGACCCTCACCGCAGTTGCCATGGCGCCCCACACTCTAAAGACCCATAAAGGGCTGCATCACATACGGATCTGTCCTTGTGATGGAATCCTGCCCACGTGAAATGACCTGCAGTTTGGGACCACAGTGAGTGAGGGCGCAGCGCAATGTGGTGGCAGGAATGCCAGAAGAGTAACTCACCGCACTCATGCCCCACGTTTTATAAGCATAGCATTAAATATGTAAATAAAATATATCAATAAGCCTTTTTGTTGCTCATCATCAGTGTGTCTGGTTTATTTCCCTGGTAAAGTTTGAATTTCTTGGATTTTCTTGTCTTGCCTATCCCTTGGGTTTACTTCTGTTATTATTTCACTGAGCGATTTATTTTTTAGACCAGTGTTTCCCAACCTAGTCCTTGGGGACTCACAGACTGTCCACATTTTTGCTCCCTCCCAGCTCCTTGCCAGACAGTCCACATTTTTACCTGGAGCTGTGAGGAAGCAAAAATGTGGACTGCCTTCAGGTCCCCGAGGACCGGAGTGGGAAACACTGCTTTAGACCAATCAACAGCATCGACAGAGAGCATGCCCCATTTACTCTTCTGCTGATAGGTTGCTACTATGATCCACCAGCACGGAGCTCCTGTTTTTTCATTTCAAATAAATCACCCCTCTCTTGCCAGCTGGAACAGCCCTTCTTTCCGGGTTGGGTAAAATCTTCAGGATGCTCAGTTTGGGGGTGGCAACACTGAGATGACTCAGAGCGGCCGTTGTCATCGTCCCCTGACACTGGTCACACTGGTTAGACCAACCGTTGCTATTGTCTTCTGACACCAGTCACGGTTTCTGTCACGCTGTTCCACAGATTTCCATCAGAATCAACGCATCAGAATGCTTCTCAAACAAGGGCTGTGTCCCAGCAGTAGCTGTTAACAGGAGCTTTGTGAATTGGGATGCTTCGGATTTAGATCATTGGCTGACCAAGAACAAGAAAAAAGATTGCAATAATTTCCTAACTAGATGCTTTGGCTAACTGCTCAAGGACTATAAATAAAGTATTACATAATAAAATTATTTATTGACAATAAGTATCACTACATTTAGTGATTTTTTTCCCCCAAGTGCTTAGAGATACTAATGGACGGGCGCTATATAAAAATCAACTGAAGTCAGTGGCATTGTGAATATTTTCATTTAGCTCTCTCTCAATTACAGCACAGCCATAAGAAATATGTCAAACCAGGATTCATAAATGTCAAGTCAGATAATGTCCGGAATGGAATCGACAGCCATCGGGTCTAATTTCATTAGAAAGTTCAGCCGTAACAGAAGCCAGAGTGGGTGGTGATGGCCGACCCACTGCACCCTACCAGCTGCGATCTCACCGTACTGAAGGCTTGTGATGGTCTGCATCCCAGTTCACACAGTCCAACTAAGAATGACTTATCCAACATGACAGCATGCATGTCCTGCTGCTTCTAACCGAATTCTGGGTCAACATCATGAGGGCACATAAGAACCAAAACACTGGCTTAGTAATTCAGTCGTCTTCTGCCTGCTTATAAGAACAAAAAATCTATAGGTTGTTAGACACTTTGCATGAAAGTCTCCACCAATGAAATCTACCGTATCATCACGTTCAGCTGTGAAAACCGTGCATACGCCGTAACACATATACACAGAAACACACACTGCCCCTATTAACTTCAGAAAATGTACTAAAGATTCCCAGTATTTTATGGCTTAATAGAAATTTACCACATTTATGTCATGAAAGCAAAAAAAAGGTTTATTCATGTTTAAAACTACACAAAACTACTGTACCACAAATAAGACTTTTCAGTCCAGGGTGTAGTCTGGTTAGAAATGAGCACAGAACATTTCTGATACATTAGAATCACTTGCCACAAATCATGACCTAATTGGTTTTCAATTTGCATACAATACAAAATAAAAATTAAAGAAGGTATGGACCCTGTCAGACAGGGCTCAGAGTACACTGTTCAGAATACTGAAAACTCTATGCTTTCTCCCCATTATAATTTTTTTGTGTGGATTAGTAACAAGATGAGCAACATTCAAAATGTTTTCTTTTTTTGCAGTATTTACAACAGTTTCACTGTTCGCTGTTAACAGGCATCCGCGTTAATCCACCGCACACGCACGCGCACTCCTGGTATGTTCCCGCCATCGTTACTGCACGCGAGTCTGATGTCCTACGCAGAAAAATGGAATCGCGTTTCCTTATATGATTAAAATATACATCAGATTACGTGACATGAAAAGTTTACGACAAGATGAAAAACGATGCAGGTAAGAAACAAAATAAAATACCGAAAAATCGTGGAAGTGATACTGTTTAGAGGTAGTAAGTGGACACTCTAAGCTATATAATGTGTTGAATTTCTATTGGTTTCTATGAGTTTGGATGAGGTAATAAACTATGTTTTAATGGTGGGAGATACAAGCTACATATGCTAACATAAATGGAACTTGCGTGACTGGTGTTTGTGACCAAAATGAAGCACAACACAAGCTCACTATAAGCCATTTCACCTTTAACATCTGAAATATGGTAACGTTTCAGGGTATGAAAATTATAATGACGATTTTGATAAGAGCCTGGATTTAATTACAAATGTAAGGGAATATGTCACAACTTTCTAACGATGATTTTTCTGAGCTTTTCCCTAGAATGCAAAGCGTTGTTGACGGTCAGGATTTTGAGATTATTGAGAAATCGATGATCACAAGGCAAAATAATATGAAAAAATGTAAAACAACAAAAATATTCACGCAGGCTGCCAGTGAGTGTAACGTTTTAGCCGCGTTAAGTGCTTCAGCACGGAATTACCAGGTATAGTCGCTGGCAGCCAACATTCCGTAGAGTCATTAGCACGTGTCTTAAAAGACAAATAATTCAAATCCACCATTAGGGGAAAAACGCTGGCAAACCGTCGATTGCTGGCGCATGCGCAAGTTCCCTAACAAGGTCATGACGCAAGACGCAACTGCAGTCGCGGTGCACGGATGGTCCACATGCGGCACTGCCAGCAGCTTCACCAACAGGTTACCAGCACAGTCAAATCCCAGTAGTGGTAACTGGGTGTGTAAGAGGAAGCGAACAGGCAGATGCAGGGTCAATTCATGAGGATCTGGACATATGAGTCAAACTTCCTGTCCATGAGTCACTACAGCTGTGTGGAACAGATCCAGTCTTATCAATCTGGCAGTATAATATATAGATGAAAATATTTGTATAAAAAGCCTCTGGAGAAAAAAATATTCATATTCAGCTGTGAGAACATGGAGGATCCGAGCATTGTGGGAGTACTTTGGAGACGGGGCAGATCAGTCATAAGGAGCAGCAGGGTGGGTTTGGAAACCGGTTGGGCCTCTGCGATGGGTCATTCTGCTGCGTATATGCGTGGCAGATAGGGTGTCAGTTCGAGGTATCAGAGTGTACGCTTCCAGGTCCTTCTACAGGGGAGGTTACGGAACATGGAGGGGCCTCGTCTTGCCATCCACCATTAGCCTGCCAGGAAGACAAACCAGGACAGACTGATTAACCACAGAAGTCATAGCACACAATGTGTGTATTTACCAGCCATAGAATCATCGGTTCATTAACTGTAGAATTCCTAAAATATGAATTAACCATGGAATCACTGAGCCATTCACTGTAGAATTCTAAGTCAAGGATGCGATTATTAATTAACTATAGAATCACTATTTCATTAATCATCAAACTGATAGTATAGGAGGTGTATAACCAAAGAATAATTCATAGTGCAGCTAAGGGAGAGAGAGTCCTACCCATTGAAATTCCACAAAGTGGCAAGAATAAACAAGGAATTTTAAATATATTTTTCAGAGATGATTATAATAAATATATCTTTTTTATGTGTACTTGTTTCACTCAAAACTTTTTTTTAAATCTATTTTTTGAAGGAACTTCAGAGCCAGACCATCAATATATATTAGAAATAATCCATTCATATGTAATAAGACTGGGGCACACTCCCTCAGTGTCAGTTCTTTACAGCACCAGTGTAAAAAACATGTTAGCCGTGTAGCATCCAGCTAGCCAGTGAGATGTGTTTGCTTTACATCGGCAGAGGGGGGCCAAAGGATGCCAAGACTGATGCACTGCACCTGATTGGAATTCTGCCATGGCCGGCAGGCTGTCGCTACGAGTTTGAGAGCTGTGAGGGGACAGGGGGCGCTGGGGCGTCGCCAAGGGACGCTAAATGGAAGTGATGGGGGGTGGGCACTCCAAGCCAGCTTCACTGCTGCGTCTTGCTAGCGGCAGTGAAAAGCTGCAGCTCCCCCACCCACTGCTGCCCCCCCCCCCCACTATCACATGTGCAAATTAATCTCTAATGCAGATCACAGGCAGGAGGGTTCACAGAATTTCTCCGACACAGGCTTTGTTTTAACTACTATAGAAAAACACAAACAATGCATTACTCGATAGTATTGTAGTCCACTTATATTGTAGTTGAAATCTTTATTTCATTTTGCATTATGCTGACATCTTAATGTTTGTTATTTTTAAGCATGGTGAGAGCTATGGTTTGTCACAACAATTCCCCTTGGGATAAATAGTTCTACCTTTTTGCTGATATATAGAACTTGTTCATCTTTCATTTTAAAATACAAGTTTATTTTTTTAACACAAATGAAAGGGTTTTGTTCTAGATTTTGTTTTCATCCTTTGAGTGCATTATTCTCAAGGTTTCTTCCGCAGTTACAAACCACAGTTCCATCTGAATAATGAAGTGGGCGGTTTGAGTGCCCTGCGAAGCTAGTGACAGGATTCTCTCCTTCTGAGTATGTGACAGTGGCTGGACAAACAAGAGGTGCGCTTGCCCTTTGCCGGTTCCTCAGCTGAGGTGCCATTGGGCTCGGCTTCTATTAAGCGGCTGACAACTGTAGACCAGACCCCCGCAGAGTTCAAACGTTTCTCTCAGTTAGTGATTGATTTATACCCAAAACTGGTAAAATGACGTATTGGGCAAATGATGAATTCACTCATATCAACGAGTGAAGAGAGGAGCTCTAATCGCCTTGCCTTGCTCAAGGGAGCAATCTCCCGGACAGACATCTCTCTGAGGATACTGGTCCCACTCCAATGAGCCGAGCCCAGGGGCCAGTCATCATCACCAGTTTAACGCATAATTTATTCCAGGCTTACCGGATTGGACCATTTCTGTCTGTTGCTGTCATTTGAATAGGAGGCCCCGCCCAGATGGAACTATTTCCATCTTTTAAGGATGCTAGGTGAGAGGATTTTAAAGAGGTCCCTCTTTCCCGTGTCTGTCACACAAACCTGCTAACAAACCACTCAAACTGGAGCAGACAGTATGAGCAGATAGTCTGTAGACATCGGTGGAAAGTCAAATAAACAAACCTATAAATAAACAAACAAATAAAGCGACACTTGGGAGTAAAAAAATATTTAATGGCTTCTACTTGTTGAGGTTTGTTTGGCAAAGCGGGGAATGCATGTAAAGGTGTCTGCTGATAGATCCCAGCTTCACAGCCTGATAACAAACAACAAAAGTCAATATTTCACTCTGATGCCACTGAAGAAATGATTGTCAGGCATCTCCCTTTTTGCTCTCGCTCTCTCTCTCTCTATCTCTTGCACTGTCTCGCTCTCCTGTTATCACTTTCTCCCCCCCTCCCCAAATAAATGAATCTTTACTCCGGTGCATTCCGGTGGCATCCTGTGTTATAGTGTGTCTTATCAGCCCTCATCAGGAAAGATGGGCTTCTTTTCCCGCAAAGAGGCCGCGTGCCATCACAGCATCATATTTCACCGCGCTGAAACCGTTTACGCCAAACCAGCGCAAGCATTCCAATGTGGTTAAATGAAAATGCGGGGAGCGCAACTAAAAGCCTTTTCATGCCGTTTTGCTACAGGTTATAAACACTCACAAAGTGGGAAAGGAGAGCTTCATTTTTGTTTAAAGGGAATTCTCTCCTGGTGGGTGTTGACAAGAAAGGACGCTTTGTACTCCTGCAGAGAGGAAGGGTGCCGCCTGGCCTTTTGTTGTCTTTTGCCCCTGTTTTTCCCTGTGCCTGTCTCCTATTGCCCCAATCTTCTACTGCCCCTTCTTCTAATCTATTCTGAGCAAATGATTCAATAACTCCTGCCTACAGACTGCTTGCTTGGCAGGTTGGGTAGAATATGGTCTGTACTCCAAAGTGCAGTGTATAGAAGAGTTAGAAAATTCAATAAATTTATTAAAACCAAAAAGATAAATTGAACAAGTGGCTACAGTTATATTAACAACAGCAGTCTCAACAAACTTACATTCAGGCCATGAGGACTGTAGAGAGAGCGCCCCCGCAGGCCGTCACTGTATCCTGCTGTCTGACTGATAGCATGGCGTAGGGTATCCACCTGGGGGTAAGAAAGAGGACCGTCAAAACCGGCTTGTCATTGAATGGCTGGACCGCCACTCATGCATGTGGGACTCTGTCCTACTGGCTAATGCTGTGCCCTCACATGACAACACCGACAAATGGGGTGTCAGTGATCAGTCCAAGTGGCTAATGCTGTGCCCTCACGTGACAACCCCGACGAATGGAATGTCAATGATCAGTCCGAATGGCTAATACTGTGCCCTCACGTGACAACACCGACGAATGGGATGTCAGTGATCAGTCCGAATGGCTAATGGAATTTCTCTCTCTTGATTGTGTTTCCGATCCCCATTTCCAATGGCTTCTCTTCCACTGGTCACACTCTGCTGCCAGAAACTAGTACAACTTAAATCTCCCAACTGCATAATTTCATGCTTAAAATCTTGTTTACCCAGAATATGAAATTATGGCATTAAATACTAACAGTCTTGGTGAGCTTCCAAACTCACAAATTTGTCCCTGCAATGTGCACTTCTTAAACTTGTCAACAAAGCTGTTCTTGTCAAAATGAGTCAGACTGTAGCTTTTGTTGTGACTCAGTTTTCCCAGCCGAAAGCGTTTCTGCAGTGGCTGTGTGGTTTGGTCGGTACTCTGCTAAACTCTAAAGTAAACATATAAAGGGTGGGACTGGGAACGGGAACAGGAGAGGAGAGAAGAGCCAACGTAGTGAATCCCTATCCGCGATCCAAGCAGATTCAAAAATAATAAAGTGTTAAATTATGAATCATAAAAATACAAATGTCACGAGCTGTTATTTATTGGCAGTGTGTTTGCCACTGAAGGTATCTGGCTTCATTTTATTCTGTTTGTTTCTTTTCTCGTCACCGCAAAATGGTGCCCGATGGAATTATGCATAACGACTTGTAACCTGAAGCTTCCCAGGTTAGGTCGTGTGACAAGATTCTTGTTATGGTGCCTAAAGTACCAGTAGAATGTCTGTCCCCATAACAAGGTGAAGACTGTAAGTCGCTTTGAATAAAAGCACCAGCTAATTAATAATTAATAAAAATAAAAAAAAGTCTATCAATAAAAACTTAGAGAGTGGGCCCCTGCTGAGGGGCCATGGGGTTGTGCGGGGCTCCTACCTGTGACTGCACCCCCGCCGCCACCTGAACGCCCGGGTACGAGTCCCCGTTCAGGGTCGGCATGCTCATGAACATGTCCCCAGAGTTTGGGAGGTTAAAGGAACCAGAGGAACCTGGAAGGGAAAGATGTAAGTGACTAAATAAAAGGAGGAGAGAAGGAAGGAGGGAGAGACAGACAGACAGAAACGCTGAAGGTGGGGGGGTTCCCATGAAGAGGCAGCGGGGAGAGGAACGAGAGGGTTCACAGGGAGCATGAAAGAGTCGGCAGATACTTTTACTCAAAGCGACTTTAAATTGCATACAGACCCACTCTGATCACTAAACATCGCCTGATGTCAGAGGCAATTCTTAGAGAAGGGCCAATCTTTTCATTAGCCAATGATAAGCTTTGAATCGGTGAGTGACGGGGCAGGGGCACTCCACAAATCAATCAGCTTTCAGCCGTGGTCAGTGGCCCCGCCCCTATATACACCCCTGCCTGAACTACTGAATGGACAGATCAGGAAAGTGACGGAAGGCGACATCTTGAAGCTTAGACCTGGAACAAGTCCAGATCCTTAACTGCCTTGTTATCTGATGCCCAGCACACTATTTAACAGGGAAAATGAACTGAAATGAACCTTATCAGAGACATTTTATGCTTTGAGAAGACAAAAACCTCAAAGTTATTTTTTTCTTTCAGATGAGCTATCTCTTATATAAGGTTACATGCTTCAGAGGTTCTTTGTAGGGACTGGACCCAGATAGGTTCTGCAGGAACACGTAAAACGTCCAGTACCAGTAAACATGCTGGTTAGAAGGGTTCCTTTGCTCTCAGCTGAATCCAGCTGGAAATCCTCGTCTTTCATCTGGAAGCCTGCAGCAGGAGACAGTGTGGAGAAGGAGACCAGGTCAGGGATCTTTAGCACGGCTGCGTATCAGTGGTGACACATCCAAGGGCACCTCACAGTCATCTGTTTACCCTGCTCCACTTCACATTCCCGGTGTTTCTCTTGGCTTACACTTTGGGTTTTGCTTTTATTTATGAGTTTTTTATTTTTTGTTTATGGTTTTGCTGTTTTTTTATGCCAGTGTGTAGCTCGAAAATTCTCCCAACGATCGATTCCGTTCTGTTATGGATCAAACACACAGGGCTGTAATGGGATCACACTATAAATAATTACAGAAAAGTTCCAAAGCAGCAGGCCGCAAGATCATGTCAGCTCTGATCTTTGGTTTGTTCTTAAACAAAAATAGATTTAGCTTGCGGTTTGTTCCTGGGGGGCCACACAGAACAGCAGGTTTTGCTGTTCCTGTCTCAACTGTGAGAGATTATATTAGTGCTGGGGATTATTAGTTCTATGAAGCATTTAGGTGCTCAAAAACAAAGATCAGCACAAAAATAGATCCCCAAGAATAAAGACCTGGGTGGGAGATCTGTGGTGCTTCACTGGGATGGGGGTAGAAGTAGGGGTGGTGGTGAAAGGGAAGCCTTCCTTGCTCTGCCTCTGTGGAGCATGGGATCTATATTCTGGGGTTGCAATTATGTATGGCTGACATTAAAGGGATGGAGGCAATGATGCATGTGGCCACGCCTACCAGGGTTGGGTGTGCTGGGGGAGTTGGCCTGGCTGTTCTGCACAGCGGCAGCCACAGCGGTCTTGGCAGCGTACAGATTGGCCTCCTCCTGGAACTTGCCGATGTTCTTTTTGTACCGGATCCGCTTGTTGCCAAACCAGTTGGACACCTGGGAATCAAAAGGGAAATGTGGGTGTTATGGCCTCAGGTATCAAGCAGCCCTGCCAATGACATGCCTTTGATTTTTTGGCCCCCATAGAAAGCTGATCCCCCAGCGCCCGGACCGATTTCAATGTAACATCACGGCACACGGCATCATGCTGACGCATGTGACGTCATGTCAGAACCCCAGCTTAGCGCTAATCACGCCGTCCAGCATACGGCTGATGATAAATCACCCTCCGTTTAATAACAAATTCTAAAACAAGTCACCAAAAAGCATCAGGAACGTGATGAAAGCGTCCAGCCGTTCCCAAGACCGGATGGCGCGGCCCTTGGGACCCCTTACTTTCTATTATGATTTAGAGATGTTCTATCGCATCTGAATGACTAAACATCAAGATATCATTGCAAACTTT
>JAODKC010000117.1:7227294-7252877 GCA_026777985.1 Mormyrops attenuatus | reverse complement strand
TGCTGTTACGCCATGCCTATTTATAGAGCGTGACTATTAATAATCCCGACTACGTATCTGCGCTGGATATCACCGGCGGAGCCTGCATGTCCGTTATAGCCAAACAAAACTACAGCTAAAAGCAGCCCTGGGGACCAAATTGTTTGTCCGTTATAAGCAAAATTCCGTTATATGTGAGTCCGCTATATCCGATGCTTTTTCTGCATATTCGTAAAGCCGCACGGCCGCAACCAGCGGACCTCGTCCGTTACAGACAATATTCTGTTGTAAGCGAGTCCACTAGAACGGGATTTTACTGTAGCACAACAGCAAGGCCCGTCCACAAATAGGCAATGTTTTAGTCACACCTATTGGGTCCTCAGCCACAGGGCCACCAAATGTGACAAAAAGTTTGTTACATCTTAGGATCACATAATGCCCAATATCCCTCAGCCAGCCACTTATCAGGCTCAATCACAGCCATATTCTCAGTTTATAATATAATTACTCTTCCCATGAAGCCTTTTAATTGCATACTTTTATTTCCCGATTTTACCGCTCATTTTAAAAACTAATGCTCTGTTTTACTGTGCATCGTGTTTACAAATTACTCTTCCAACAAACTGCTTCTCGTTGGTTGTTTTCAAGAACAGAACGCAGAGAAGTGACTGGACAGGAAATGCACTGGGGTACATGCACCATCGCAAGAACGTGAGGTGTTTAGCATGCATCAGAGCGATGCTGGATCCAACAGCCCCCCCAGGCAGAAAGACTCATCTCTGATACTGGGAGCCAAATGAAATGAGTCTATAAATAGCAGTATCGTTACCGTGCTTTCTGTCTCTCTCTTTCTCTCTGCGATCCCGCCATCTGACCCTCTTCGTAGTAACACACGTGGAGGCCACCTTTAACTCCGCAGTGCCACTGTCGTCACAGGATGCCGATCCGGCTGGCTTTCCAGATGTTTCTAAGGGGTGCTCTTCTTGTTTCGAAAGCAGTTCAATGTTTGTTTCAGTACTAAAGATGACTGATGATTACCAGCAAAGCTTGAGCCAGTGTTCTCTACCACGTAACTAAAACTAGGACAATGGGTGGGTTAGCAGAAAAGTGATTAGACCTACACCCAAAAGGTTGACTAGTTTAAGCCCGCCAGAAGGGATATTGCTGTTGTACCTTTGAAGAAGAGTGCCACGTGCTTTTTTATATCACTTATTTACCTAGTTAACAGACTTATACATTTTGCATGAAGTAAATAGCATAATTATTATGTTAAGATTAATATTAATACAATCCCGGCCGAGTCATGTGAACAGGCAAAGCAAAACAGCTTTTTGGTTCATTCAAGAGTTAACTTTGGAAATCATATTTCAAATAGTGTTTGAGTTTTATAGCCCCCTGTTCACAACACATTCAGAGAAATGAGATCAAAATGTTGATGCTTCTATGTAAACTTTCGGGTAAATGACTCCCATTCACTAAATACTATGTGTATATTGTGTATAAGTCCATCCATCCATCCATCCATTTTCCACCACTGATCCAGAGCCAGGTTGTGGGGGCAGCAGTCTAAGCAGGGATGCCCAGACCTCCCGCTCCCCAGCCACCTCCTCCAGCTCCTCCAAGGGAGGAATACCAAGGCCTTCCCAGGCCAGCTGAGAGATAGAACATCTCCATCGTGTCCTGGGTCTCCCTTGGGGTCTTCTCCCGGTTGTACATGTCCAAAACATCTCCCCAGAGAGCCATCCAGGAGGCACCTAGATAGATGCATGAACCACCTCAGCTGGCTCCTGTCAATGCAGAGGAGCAGCGGCTCTACTTTGAGCTCCTCCTGAAAGTCTGAGCTCCTCACCCTCTAAGACTGAGCACAGCCACCCTGCGCAGGAAACTTATTTATGCCGCTTGAGTCCATGATCTCATTCTTTAGGTCATTACCCAAACCTCATGACCACAGGTGAGGGCGGGAACATAGATCGACTGGTCAACCGAGAGCTTCGCCTTCCGGCTCAGCTCCCTCTTCACCTCGACTGAACGGAACAGCATCCTCATTACTGCCAACGCTCCATCTATCCAACTGTCGATCACGCACCTCTCTTCTTCCCTCACTCGTGAACAAGACCCTGGGATAGTACAAGTCCTCCAATTGAGGCAGCAACTCATTCCCGTACCAGGAGGCATGCGACCCTTTTCCGGTTGAGAAACATGACCTAAGACTTGGAGGTGCTGATCCTCACCCTGGCTGCTTCACACTCAGCCGCAACCCGCCCCAGTGCATGCTGCAGGTCGCAGCTCAATGATACCAATAGCACCACAACATCTGCAAGAAACAAAGACGCAATCTTGAGGCCCCCGAACTGGACCCCCTCCAGCCTGGCGGAGTCCCACACCCACCGGGAACGAGTCTGACTTACTGCTGGCAATGCGAACCAAGTTCTCGCTCCGTTTGCACAGGGATCTGATGGCCCACAACAGCGGACCCCGTTCCCCTTACTCCCGAGGCACCCCCGACCGGACCCCCCCAAAGGACACGATCAGCCCTTTCCAAGTCCACAAAACACATGAAGACCAGTTGAACAAACTCCAGTGAACCCTCCAGTATCCTTATGAGGGTACATTTCATGACCAGGACGGAATCTGCATTGTTCCTCCTGAATCCAAGGTTAGACTGAGTGCAGTTCAAATACACCCCCAAGAAGAATACCATAACGGACCATGTGACCCCACCCAGATTGGAGAGGCTGGGGCCACGCCCTGGAGCCAGGCCTGGGTCGGGGGGGCTCATAAGCGAGCATCTGGTGGCTGGGCCTCCACCCATGGGGCCCGCCCTCCTGTGGGCTCACCACCTGCAGGGGGGGCCATGTAGGTCAGGTGACAGTCAAAGGCACGGGCCTCGGAGGACTAATTATCAGCTACCAAATCTGGCTATAACCAGCTACTAGTTAAACAGCTCACCAGGCATTTGTGTCGTTCGATGCTGCTTGCGTAAGTCAAAACTATAAATAAACTATAGTTTCTTAAACACCTTTTCCTCACCTCTGTTCTTGGTACATGTTGGACCATTCTGGTGACATCGACGTCCTAAAACCACACACACACTAAAATCACGATACAAATAAGTAAGATGTTAAAGAAACACGGCCAATTTTTACGGCGGACAGGAAGTGGAGGAAGAAACACATGTGGAAACTTGAATGGCGGGGATCTTCCGGAATAAAAGGCCGGCTCTAATCCGTCTCTATTTGCCGAGGGTGGGAGGGATTAAAGAATGGCCACGGGCATATGTTTTGGCAGGGTGGGATGTAACAGTGTTGGAATAATTCCATTATCCATCACAACAGGTGAGAATGTGTCTGAGGGCACATCGGAGATGCTGGGAAAGTTCAATTGCCTTGCTAATGTCATCTTTTGCTCCATAAAATATGTGTCATAAATATGGCGGTGGGCGGGGGTGCGTGAAGCTTTTATGCCCCGTGACAATGTTATTGATGACAATGGTTCATAAGTGGCACTTATTTCATATACACGTGTCAGGGGAAAAAATGCTAACTATTAAAATGGCCGCAGGGTGGGCGGAACGTTTACTTTTTAAAATGAAAATTTAATGTTTCAGTGCCGAGCAGAATCCAGTTAAACGCGGGGAGGTGGCGACTAACGAGTCAGAGAGGGAGACGGCCCACGCGGGGTCACAGTAGCCCGGGGGGGGGTGGCTTGACACCGTGGCGACTAATGCCGTGGTGACTGACGCCGTGGCGACCAACACCATAGAGATCAGCAAATATGCTATTACTATCTGAGGTGGGGGCTTGGAACAGCAGGTGGTCGGGCAGGGTGATATCTCCCTGACCTTTGACCTCGCGAACCTGAGCCCAAGCCCAATTTATGAGAGAAACAATTTTAAAAAAAATATCAAGCAGAATCTGGATCAAATCTGATATGAATTCTCAGGAGAGCCCTGATTCTGGCCTTCCACCCCATTCAGTCGCGTCAATGGCAGCTAATTAACATCACAAAAGATGCTGTAGCGCCGCAGACATCAGCGACGCTGAAACTGGAGAACAAATCTTTATCAGTGTTTTGGAGGGAAACAGTGGTGCTCATCGCTACGGAGATGAGTGTGATAAAACCTTTCTGTTTGTTTGGATTTCATTCAGTTACCAGGCGGGGCTGGACTTGATGGTGGGGTGGGGGGGGGTTATAGTTATCCCATTAAAACGATGAGGGAGACAGTAACTGACAGTAAGTGATTGCGGGACACAGGGAGGGGGGACTTTACTATAGGGACACTGTCCTGGCTGGCTAGGCCCGGCTCCTCTATTATTATTACTATTACTATTATTATCCATCCATCCACCCATTTTCTCTACCACCTATGCAAGCTTGCAGGGGTCCACCAGAGCCTGTCCCAGGAGCTACAAGCTCAGGGCAGGGCGCCAACCCACTGCCGGACATGCACAGTCACACATACACACACACAAACACATGCACACACACACACACACAGGTTTGTAATTATATCTTTGTGGGGACTCTCCATTCATTTCTAGGGGAAAAACTCTAATCCCAACATGACGACCATAACCCCTACCCAGCCCTAACCTTAACCATAAATAACCAAACAAAATATAAGACTTTTGGCTTTTTTACTTTTTTGATTGCATACACAGATCTTTGTGGGGACTCGGAAAATAGTCCCCACGACATAAAAAAAACTGGTTTTTATTACATTGTGGGGAATATTTGGTCCACACAAAGTAATATAAACCTAATACACACACACACCATTCATGCACTCATTCAGTCATGTTCATGACTGATGCTTTAATGAAATGTGACACCCAGCTTTATTTTGGGGGATCGACTGTGGTCACATTTTGCCCTCAAGGGTCCAACAGCATTCCCTCCTGGTAGCCTAGATCTGGAGCCTCTCGACTGGAGCCCAGCACCCTGACAGCAGTCTGCCACGTCAGCCCGTCGTCTGCGGGCCCAGCTACCTGTTCCGACGTGTCCTTCACCCATCAAGGCCTCACGCCGCCTCACGGTCTGGACCGTTAAAGTACAAATGACGAGATAATAAACCAAAGTTCTACAGGCGGAATGAAGTCCCCCCAGCTGCGAGCTGACGGTCTGCTGTGAGCAGGAACATCCCGGAGCAAACGGGTCCAGCCGAGGGGGGCAGCAATTAAATGAAATATGAGCTCATAGGCAAGTAAGAGCTGAGCAGGAATGTGGGGAAGGGGGGTGGGGGGGGTTACATTTGCCAAATGAGATTAGCAAATAAAAGACAATGTCACCGGCTCCTTCAAAGTCGATCTCGTTTGTGGAATCTCTTCTGCAAGGGCCTCTTCCATTATTAATATTACCTCCATCGCCTTGATGGTTCCCTCCGCTTAAGTAATACTTTCCCCCCAAACTAATTGCAGCCCGACCCACATGTACCCTGATCCTCAGGTTCTGTATAAATCTGGAACGCAGGTTAACCAGCCTTCCGCACCACACAGCTGCAAGGTCCATCCTGAGCCTGGGGGCCCAAAATCCACATCGCAGGGGGCAGCTCTTAGGCTTTTGCCTGGGAGCTCAGATGAAGACCCCCCCACCCCTCCCTTGGCACACTATCTGGTCGGCAGTAAGCACTATCAGGCCACGGCCCCTCCCACTCAGGCTGGCCCGAAGATAACGTGTCGGCTGTCCGATGGTCCCGGTTCTGATCCGATGTGATCGCAGGCCCGATCTTTTATTGCCAGGAGACCTGTGCTCAGTGCCAGTCACTGATGAACAGGAAACTCGTTTGGCAGGAATCCAGACACACACACACATGCGCATCCCCCACCAGACAGAGCAACCACAATCGATCGTCCCTGCATCTTATGTCCTCGTTCCTGCTGGTCGTTTACAGCCCTACCCCCCCAACCCCACCCCACCCCAAACAAAACATTCTGCAGAAATTTCTCCATCTCCATCCCCTGGAGTCCCACATGTTTGCTTTTATTATCTGTGATGAATTTTGAACGTTTTGAACGTTTTGAATGTTTTGGTCCCTCTGTCAGAAGAATATGTGACTCCATTCATTCATTTCCTGCACTTAGATAAACAAAAATGCAAAAATTATGCCAAACAATCATTTTTTTTGTATTTATCCTAAACATAGACATTGCATTTTATGAGTTAAGCAACTCCTTAATTTGTGCTATCAAGAGCTGTCACTTCTAAACGCACATACATTAGAATATATCAGTTGTATGTTGCTTTAGATAAAAGCACCTGCTAAATAAATGTAACATCAAAACAAATGTTATTATTAATAACACAGTTATTACAATTCTGGTGCTAAAGGTCATTAGTGTCACTGGCATATTGCTGATTGGCTGACTATGTCAAATGAATACCCAGACACACTGAGCTGGCGTGCCAGTTCTTCATGATGCGTCCCACAAAGGGCCTTAATCATCTCCGGCCTGGCTGCGTGCTAATTCGTGGTAACTGCCTACCAGCGGGAGTTTCGTCAGCTGGACAAACCGTGAGCGAATTCCAGCGTGGCAGGAGAGGGCGCGGCGCAGATGGTGTGTGTGTGTGTGTGGGGGGGGGTGTTAGTGGCAATCCTTTAAACACATCGAGTAGCACGTGGTCTAGGGTTCCCTGTCGATCAATAGTGAGGCAAAGAGGGGAGGCAGGAGTTGAGGTGACAGGGCAGATTCCAAGGCCTCCCGGAGCATGCTGGGAAGTGAAATGCTGGGTCCAGCTGACCAAGCCGTGGCAGAAACTGACAGGTGGGTCTGTGCCATTCATCCACTTACCCCTTCCAGCTACAGCTGACGGGATCGAGAAGGAGCGAGGGGCCATGGTACTTGGGCCCACCAATCAGAACGTGAGTGCTGGTCAGCTTCAAGTCAGGGTTTGCTTTAAACAATGGGATGCCACGGGCCGACGATGGATTTACCGCGTGTTTATCACGGCCGTACAGCCGACGACAAGGAGGGGGAAAAGTCTGCGTGATATATAACACACTCTTCTCCACCCGCTAGTGCTGCCCCCAATTTTTGGTGAGACGGCGGCTTTAAGGTTTGGATAGGCCGAGTTTGGAAAAGAGTGACTTATTTGACATGTCAAAAAAAAAAGTTGAAAAATCTAGGTGAAATTCTAGAAGCTTCCCCGTCCGACCTCAGGATCGGTTTGCGTAAACACAAAGCGAGACAAGGGAGAACAAGGAGCGTCTTCCGAAACAAAAAAAAACACTCAAATTACAGACAACGGAATGACTGCATGCTGCTACTTAATCTGATTTCTTGCATAATGGCCCCTCATTAGCATATCAAAGTGAATTAATGCTTCAGAGGCATTAGTGGTGGGACAGGGGGAACAAAAGCAGTCCAACAGCTCGCACCTAAACCGCAGTTAGGAGATCTCCAGGGCATCCGCGCAAACGGGGCGCATTTTAAACAGCTTCCGTGGCCCGTGCACTTTACTTAGCGGTACAGGGGTGTGTGTGTGTGTGTGTGTGTGTGTGTGTGTGAGGCTACAGCCTCACCTTAAAGACACAGCCCTTGAGAACTGAAGTTTGTCCATTCCAGCTGCTTCCAGTCAATGTCCATCATAACGGTCATGTATTATGACTATTAACATTATTATAAGTATTATTATCTTATACTTTTATCCAACGCAACATACAGTAGAAAGGCTACAATTTCTATGTATTCCCTGGACACACACATTTTAAGTACCTCACTGTCTCGCTGAACTTTTGCTGGTAGATGAACAGAAGTACATTCTTTACTCTGGTATTTGACCTTTCACCTTTGGTCCTTTGGTCCTCGTGCAGTCTGTGGTGACGGCTAAGCGGTGTATCTGCGGAATGGAGAATGTGCTCCGGTCCAGGGCTGGACGTATTCAACTGCGATGTAGTTTAATGGGAAAAGAGACGAGTTTGGAGTGGGTGGGGTGGGGGGAGATGGGGGCGTGACCTGCCCCCTTGATAATGCCACAGGGACTCTTGAGTGGAGAGCTGTGTGCTGCATGGACAGAGGCAGCCAGCGACAGTGGCACTGGCACTCTTTCCCGGGGGCTGCTAAGTTTTTCCTCTCTGTTCCCTCATTCTGAGCCCCCCCCCCCCAGACCTTTTTAATTAGCCAGCACTATGACCCAGCAGTTACTGGATGTTGTTAATAGCTCCCCCGCAACCCAACCTGTAATAACACTCCTTATTTATTTGCCCCTTTTATTTTCTGCCACCATCTTTTTTCCCTCCGTCACACACCCCCACAACAGAAACATGTGCACGCGCACACTCGTACAGTCCGCCGCATACAAGCAGGCCGTCGCGTGCGTATGGACGCGCGAGCCCCAATACGAATGGCTAGGATTCAAATGAAATGTTCAATTTTAAGATATTTGTACCGAACATACAATAACAGACATTTATCCCTAAGGGCTGGCCGTTCCATATCATACTAACATCAATAAAAATGAAATCAAAATTCACTGCTGGGTATATTTTTATTAACTCCCTGTACATTTTACTCGTTTATATTTTACAGTTTATTAATCGCTTTTGTTTTCGCACAAGTCAGATGGAAATGATCAAAATACTAAGGTCTGGAACGATAAAACCGCGCAGAAAGCCATTCCAGAAGAAGCAGATAACATCTTTTTCTCTCTTTCCTCAGGAGATTAATGTTAGATTAGGTGTTACAGTTTATCCTCTCTATCTGCTCAGTTCATATAACTCTGATATATACAGCCAGCAAACGAGTCGCCTAAGTTAAATATGCTCGCGTCTGCACAAAAATGTACGAGTATTCACATTTAGAAGTACCAACTCTGTTAATCTGCAGGATTTACTTTAAAAGTAAGAGACTATAAAAATAGAAAAGGCTAAGTCGTGCTCCTTTGTAAATGTTAAGCATGTTGATAAACGTGCGCACACGCGTGCACACACACACACACACACACACACACATACACGCGCGCGCGCGCGGCGCGCACAAAGAGCTCTGCTATATAAGCCGGGTGTTTTATCAACAGAAACCAGGCTTATCACCATCCATACGGGACATAACCCTGTCCTTTCGGAGGACTGCTGTACAAACAGTGTTCCCACAGAGACACAATTTGCTAAACAAACCCAGAGAATGTGTGCTATTTACCAAGAATACCTCTTTAAAAATAAAATAAACACACACTTCACACTAGACATTGCTGATGGCAACATGGTTTTAAAAAAAAATCTATAAAAGGCACACTTATATAAACTTTTTGACCACTGTTTTTGTACCATTTCAAAATTATAGTGTTTAAACTTTAAAAAAAAGAAATACCCTTCAAAAATTAGGATTACAGGAGATTAAAACAATATACCGAGCAAACAAGTCATTAAGATAATATGTATACTTAGAGACTATGCTCTTTATGAACATTCAAATAATGCATTAATAAAAATGAAGCAATATCTTTTAATTACGGACAAAACTATACGTGTAAAGGTAATCACCACAGGTGGTCTTGTGATTCAGAATAGCAATCTACAGTTAAAAATCTCAGCGTGAGCACTTTTAAACACTTATTAAGCACTTTGCTAACACTCTCCACTCACAGTACTTCTCTATATATGGAAGTGTTTTTTTCCAGATAAATGTGCTTCCACGTGCTTTTAAAAACTGCTTCAATAAAATAACCGAATGCGTACAGTGTAGTCAGGGAAAATGTAACTGAGATTTATATCTGTTAATTTAAGGAGACTCGTGATTCATTTTTCCAGAAAATTTGGTTCTCCATGAAAATGTATGTAAGTATATTATATATCGCACTTATACATTTAACTGTATATATAGGCGTATCATTTTCATCCAGATGTTAAAATACACAGTACTTATCAGAGGAATTGTCCATAAACAAAAAATCATAAATAAAAATTGTATTAAGACAAAACTAGCGCAATTTGTTGCATATATACAGTTATTACATATATGCTACCAGCGACACTTGAACTGATATTGTGATATACATATAAACATCGCCCAAATCAAGACCGTACAGTGTCTATATACTGTCTGCCTGTAGAGATAAGGAAGGCAATGTGAAACTCATCATCAAGATAAGGTAAAATTCTATTACTTGTCAGGAAAACGATTCACACTGTGGACAACAATGTACGACTCCACCAGCACAGCGACCACCACTAAAGCGAGATCTTCTCTCTCTATCTGCTCATTCTCTTCGCCCCCCATCTCCCCCCAGCCTTCGGCCTAGCGTCTGGCGGCTTATAGTCGTTGCTACGGGCTGTCGCCCCGCGGCTAAAGCGTTTAGACACCATTTTCCCACCTCCTCTCCCAAGCCTCCCCCCCCCCCACCGTTCCTAGCAGACATAAAAAACACCACGCACCACCGGACCTCCAGCAACCTAGAAGTTCATTACGTTTTTATAATCTTCTCCGAGTCTATATCTAGTGTCACGCAGCTTGTAAACCTGCAATACTACCATGGACGCCGCTGCAGAGAGAAAACACGCAAACGTAGTGCCGTGTAGCTGCTGTTACTTTGTTTTCATCCGCAGCAACAGACCATTGTATCCGTTTACACAGCCGTGTAATTGCTCGCGTCCACTCAGGTGAAGCGGCTAACTCGGGTCCCTTCTGGGACTTGAACTAGCAACCTTCCAAGTCCATGGCTTTAAACGTCCATGACCCGATGTGCTCGGAATAACATACACTTCCAAAAAGAAAACATGAAAACGCGGACCAGACCATAAATGAGCCGCACTAGCCGTGTTACAACATTGACAGCCTGTTAACTTCCTGTACCTTATTCCTTTAAAATTATAGAAGATATAAAAATGAGTGATAAAAGTAATAATAATACTTAATTGAGAACTAAAACGACGAGTTTAAATTGGAGTTTAGTTTCTAAAACCTAGTTCATATATATGATATTTAATAAGTGTAGGATATATATATATATATATATATTAATTACGCTACCAATATATTATTTACGATGCAGCCGATAGATAAACGATATTCATATGAACATTCCCAAAAATAATTAGGATCAAGCAAGCTTGGGGTTTATAAGTCTGCTGACAGCAGAGTTTACACCGCCTGTGTAAAATCCGTTAAATCGTTTATTGCTAAATCCTGACTAGCGCACAATTTAAAAAGAAATTACTAAGACAGTAAAAAAAAAAACATCCAGTATGGGTTACTGAGAACAATCCTAGTAAAACTGTAATAACCATAAAACGGTGGAAGCGTGTTTTTCAGCTTAAAACGAGGTTTGTTACCTGTTAACTTCGGGTTTATTGGAATGATATGCTTTTGCGGTTATGACCTGAACGGACTCACATCCCCAATATGTGGTCTTGCAAATGGAAATAAGATTAATATTTTAATGTGATATCAGACCGTGTGTAGAAGAAATGCGTTTGTTTATTTAAATTACAATCTACATTTTAGTAATTCCGGACATCTCGGATAATTTCATTTCCACCAAGAAATAAAAGAAAGTTTCAAACAGCAGTCCAAGAACCCAAAGCCGCGAACCTTTTCTCGCTTGTTGCCCGTGACTCAGGTTACTGGCCAGTCGGTGACTTTCGGCGATGTCGACTACGCCACTTTTGCAAGCCCGGGTTAAACTAATATCCCCGAAATCCAGAGAAACATCCATGCAACTTATACAGAAATTACTCCCTGCTCCGTTGCTGCAATGTTGCAATGATTAGACTGCAGCAATTATAGATTTTTGACATTTAAAACTCACATAGCCTATTTGCACAACGCTTAACCGAAAAAGGCCAGTTTGCTTCGTCTCCTTTTATAAAGTAATGGTTGCTTCCTTCTCTGTACTTACGGTCTATTCATTCCCCCGTAGCAAAGAGGCGTTCATAAATCACACCGTAAACTTTGTGTCTGAGATGTAAAAGGTTCGGACTGCACTTCGGCTCTCATGGCTCTGAGTTAAATCTAAAACGCCGCGGTGCTTTTTAATCGCTTTAATAATGCAAAGTCTTCATACACGTCGATGGCGTAATTTCTGTTGGTATTTTCATGCTCACCTTTCATGTCTGATGTTGAATAGGTCTATCAAACAGAAGTATGTTTAATCTAAACTTTAGTATAGGCCTACTCTAAACATATTAACAAGCATACTACGCAATGTTTAAAACTTAGAAAAATACTGAGGTTAAATAAATATTTTCTGGGTTGACGTGGATCCGACGATTACGAAAGGTGCAGTTCTAACAGGCAATATTTCAAATTGTGAACAGCAGCAGTTTGGCCTGAATTACATTTTCCCCCATTCAGATATCAACCAATATCCCTTTATGTGTGGTAATAGAAATTCTCGCATTACAAGACAGTGACTAGTTAAATGTAAAAGTAAACCGAACGGCACTAGAAGTCTTAGGCAACGTTTCAGTCCCCCTTTTTTGGATCAGGAAAACTGACGCTTTGCTCACGGTATACCGGTTAATATCACGCTAAATGGCGTCGTCTTAACGCATTTCGGAAATAACGCAGATAAGAAAATGCGTGTCACCCCCGTTTCCTTCTCGTGTCACCGGCTGTTTATGAAATTAGCTGTCAGGGTGGAGGGAATCTGGATTTCAGCACCCCCCCCCCCTTCTCTTCACAGACATCACGGTCTAGATGGCTTGACGACGCTGACCACCACATCTACCTCCACGGAACCAGAGGTCATCACCATGGCGAATTCTGACGGACGTTTTAATCAAAAACGCATTTTTTTAAACCAAAGACAGAGTATTAAAAATGTAGCCTACGTATTTTTTTTTTCTCAGTTAAAACATCTTGCCACGGACATAGACGAGTCCTGTCACGGGCACGTTTGTCCGTGTACGGACAGGATGACGATCCCCGGTTTGAACAGATCAAAGACTGAGGATTGAATTTTAAGGAAAAACGCCGGGAAAAATTTGTAAGGACAACAAATAAAATAAAACAAAGATGCCGTTGTGCATTTGCTTTTTTACCGGACAGAATGAAGACTTCCTCTAATACCAACTATCCATCTCCCCAATTTTTTTTTCGTAAAAAAAGAAAAAACTCAAAACTCTTACCTGTTTTCTCTTTTATCTCACAGAGCACACTGAAGAGCGCCGGTTTCATTCTGTGGCAGTTCAGTCCATGTTTCCTGTTTCAGTTTAAAACAAAACCAATAATATACAGATAAAGATATACAGCTACAAATGAGTTTTAATACAATGGATTCTTAATTTAACCGCTGTGGGTGTGCGTAGACTGCGATCGATTCAATTTCTAAACAATTCAAAAGACAATTGTCGACTAGATGTGAAATTAAATGTTTTTAGGTAACTTTAATTGCAGTATAACAAATATGAACCTGCAGACTTTAGTTGAAATGAGCAACTCTACATGTTCTCTCGTTCAGCAGAAAGTACGATTTTTCAAAGTGGCCTTTTGAACTTACTGATTGAGAAATAACCAAAATTTACTAATTTCCCAACTGATTAGCAATCGGTATGGGCTACTCCAATAAGATAAATATGAGACATGAAACTGATTTATTAAGTGAATCACTGAATAATCGGTCTGGGACAGCAGTAGTGATTCTACAACATTGATGACATCACGGTAAAAAAATTTCGACATTTCAAAACTACACCAGTTGAACTTTTGGTCAAACCCAAGTCAAAAGGGCACGTAAAGGCTGAGTCGACATTACGTGGTCACGATTATATATGCGACAGCTTGTGTTATGAACTCATTTGCTTTATACTTTTTTACTTTTGGGAAAAAAATCAAACGATCACCGGTGTGCATTCATTCCTAGGCGTCTTTTTCTGTGAGCTACAATAAAACGCCAATATATCAGTGTAGCAAACAAAAATCAACACAATAACCTACTGCTTTACGCAATAACCAATGCTTATTGAAATAATGCATAAAAAGCACCAACTTTGCTTGCGCCTCGTCCAGACTTTGGTCAGTTATGGTCATGATTTGATGCAGAATGTCCCCGATGTCTTGCTTTCTGCCGTCTCCGTCCATGCCATCGTGTCCGAGCGGAGGTGGCAGCTGCATGCCGCCCTGCACCGCGTGTCCCCCCAGGCTGACACCGCCGAGAGCCTGCATCATCCGCGTCTGATCGTCCATAGTCTGCCGCAACGCAATCAATGCGTTCTCCTCGAGCCACGAAAAAGAAGACTTTGTATATATTCAATCACATGCAAACGTAATTCCTTTATGAAGGCAAGAAAAACGAATGGGGAATATTTAGATCATGTAAAAAAATAAGAAAAATACCGATGCATTTATTTACCGTAACTAACGGCAAAGAAAAAAACGCGTGTGGAAGCAATTACTTTTTCTTGGGAAAAAATGTCCTCGTTAAACATATAAATGCACACCTTACATTTGTGGCCGTAAGTGTCCTGTATATATAGCCTATATTCTGCTATAAATGCATAATTTCAGTATTAAAATGATAGCTTCTGCTCTTTTGATCCCGTTAGAATCGTCTTATTTGGTGTCTTGTATTAGTTCTTTACCTCCTCGCAATTTTAATATCTGTATTTTATTAATTCCGTCCTCTTGACTAAATTGTCTTGCGAACTTGTACAAATCATCTCCATTTATATAATTCGGATCCAGCACTTATGAAGACAACTGGCGTAAAAAAAAATCAAAGCCTTAATGGTAAATTTAAAAATAAAAATTAAATTAAAACATACAACAATCGTGACCAACAGTGGTGATTTCGATCGAATTCAAAATATTGAAATTCACAAAAAAATGCAAAAAATAGAATGCATGTGAATGATTGACAATCATAGGCAATGCTGGAAGAATAAAAATACAGAAATGTTTTGAAAAAGTTCTTCGGGTTAAAAAACTGCAAAAATCCGTCTGCCAAAATCGATTAAAGGCTGTAAAAATGCGCAAAAGGCGTACAGCCGTTGACATTTATGAGGCGAATCATCAACCCGCGTGTGCTTTAAGTTATGTGACGGCAGTGGTACTGAGCAATTGACAATCTGCCAATAACACTCACGGCGCAGACGTCTCAGAACAGGGTAAGGGGAAAAGGACTAACCCACAAAATCGAAATCAAGGGTCCGCCCAACTGAGGGGACGTTGAGTCCTTTTCCAGGAACAGAACCAACTCTAATACAGATTAAATTGTTCTTAATAACAAACTGCACGATCAGTATCTTAACAAACACCTGTCCCTCCTCTTTTACTTCGCTTGAGATTAGTGCAAAAATACCTTCACATTAAACTCCTTGAAAACGTCTCCAGTTCTGCAAAGGAAGTCAAAACCGAGTCCGCAGACTTGAAACCCCGACTATTGTTACGCTTTTCGTTTGGGAAAACGAATCGCCCGAGCTGCCCGCTTCAAAAGCCAGTGGTAATGTCCTCCACCGAGCCTTACCCACAAGGTAGACCCGAAGAAGCCATATTACAGCGTCGGGAGATGAGCGCTGCTGCGCCAATCCACGCTTTGTGGCGCTGAACTGACGGGCAAGCTTTCCTATCGTCGCGATACGTTCGGATCTTAAACCCACCCTGAGGACCCGCTACCCTCAACGTGGTTGTGCGAATCGTCAGGGAACTTCCCATTGGCTGTTGCCAGGGGTGACATCGACCACACATGCAGGCGGCGCTGCTGTTTTCTCTTTGTCAGTTGCTATGGTAGCAGCGAGGGGCCTCGGAGCACCTTGCGGATGCAATGATACAGTGTTTACTCTGCTGGCTTCACTCAGCCTTGGGAAATAAAAACAAACTTTTTGTTGTGGGTATTTAAACGCGTTTTATTACTTTTCGTAATAATGCGGGTGTTTTTTTCCTAGCTGCCTTCCAGGGAGCCGTCAGCGTGATGTCTTCGTGCTTTATGTCTTTTGTATTTCCAAAGCCAACAATGCTTCGCTGCCAATACAATGAGAGCCGTATCATCAGTGGCGGAAAACCTGAAAACTGTTCTCATAGCGCTCCGAAACTTTTGAGTTGGATAGTTTAAATAGTTTGTTACGCTAATCCCTGTACCCATTCCATGCCTCGAATTCTTAATGCATGCGCTACAATGTTATTCTACAATACAGCCAGCGTTTTCATCAATACGTGAAGCGAAATACTATGTTTATTGTTGTGTTGTAAACATTCTTGATTATCTATTTATACTGTTTGTTGCCGTCTGTTTTCAGATACACTTAACATATTTGATATTCTGCAAAAGCTTGTTATTTCTAAACAACTGAATACTTATACAATACCGCTTTTTCATGCAAATGATAATAAGCCGTTTATTTTTGGATAAACTAGTTACAGTTTGTGCTGTGTATAAAACACGTTTTGTTGGATGCAATAAAAATGATTGAATGAAATAAGAACACTGTATATGGCCGTCAGATTTCCTACAGGTACAAAGACTGGTCAAATCATTTGTCAAATGAAAAACGCGCATATCCGGTATTAATTATTCAGCGTTAAAATGATATTGGCAGTTAATTTACAATAATTTATAATAAAAATAAAGGGGCTTAAATAGAATATTTGAATATATTTATTGTTCTTGTATGAGAGATATACAAGGAACATGAAGTTTAAATACATTTTACGTCTTTTGCAAATTTTGCATTTTGTGTGTTACAACACAATAGCCTCTAGTAAGCTGGTTCCACGACATTTCTTTTTAAACCGTGTACTTCTCAAAAATACTCGCGCACACTGAGAGACGGTGATCGCTTGGAGCAGTGAACCTGCGGTGCTTCGCTCATTTATTTATACGGGCTGTCAGAAGAAGGACTGGGGTGAAATGAATGAATACGTAAGTAAATCCATCCCTCTATCCATCTGGCTGAAAAAAAATCCCTTTCCACGACATGTCCTGACTCTGTAAGGAATTCTGTAAATATGGCATTAACTGTAAAAGCAATATAAAACCAGAGAGAAAGCATTTAGCAGGAAGATGCGGATGCACGATATCAAATGTTAATTTTAGGTAATGATATATTTTAATTAATTGCTTTTTATTTTTAATGAAAGTCAGCTGGCATATATTGCACTTGAAATTTTGACCCATTAATACAGTATATGCACCTTTTTTTTTAAAATATCCTGTTGTTTGTCACAGCTGCCAAATGCAACAGAGAATCAGTCTCTATAATCTCCTCGAGAAAAGAGGTAGACCTAGTAAAACAGTCTTGGATAAACAAACATATCTAGTGCACAATCACTTTTGTAGACGTCGTATAGGATTTAATATAATTTTTTTAGAGAGTGAGTTTTTATTTAACTGTGTGGTCATAAACAAACACACGGCAGCTGAATTGGTCTGCAGAATGCCTTCCAATCAACATGCTAAGATTTATCGCGGCCAGTGTGTTTAAACTAATAGGAATTTATATTGATTCAGCTGCTTAGGCGATTGATTAAATGGTGCAGCAGGATGTTTGGATTGTGTATTAGTCAGTTTTTATGTTTGCATTTTTTTTTTTGCAATGACACCAGTGGTAACAATGTAGTCATCCTCCCCATCGTAAGCTGCGTCATGGAAAGACAGAACAGAGGAACCCAAGGAAGTTACACTGACCTATGAAAACCAGGCCATTCATTTACGGATCTCTAAAATCATATCATTTTAATAACGACAATTTTGTTTGATTTATTGAAATAATTGTTTGATTTTATTCATATATAATTGTGTTCAGAGGCAATACAGTCAAAGAACACTGATTAGTGATAGAAACCATGTAAGCGTACCACATGTAAGGCTTTTAGTGCACTGTCAATAAAAAAATCAAATACAATGAATTATAAGTAGTCAGACAGACATAATGCACAATACATTACTCTCACTCTATATGCAGTAGCTCTATACATAGTTCATATTTTAGGGGTTTGTAATGTGTACAAAAGATTCATACTATTTACCTATGTCTATAGTACTGTATAAACTGTATAAAAATGAATCACAATTATATATATATATATATATTTGTCTCTTGTATTTGCCTGTAGAGTTGTCACTCAGGAAAATAGAATATATATAATTTTTTGTACTTCTAATCTGGAGTTGCTGAGTTCGTTTTTTTTCCCCACACTTGACCTTGAGATACCAGCTCAGCGCGCGCTCCAAGGCTGAATGAACAGGGGTCTCGCGGCAGCTCCGCATGTGTCACTGGAATACAGAGCTGTCAGGCCACACAGGATACCTGTCAAGGGGAGAGCACACTGGCCGCCATGGCTCCACTTCGCTGTGGTTCTGCGGGGTCCTTCGGAGCGTTTCATTTTGCTGCGCTGTCTGATGAAAAAAAGAGAAAACATCAGGAAAGCTCACGTTTTATTGCAAAATTGTATTGTGGTGGCTCAGCCACAAGCGATGAAGTAGCATGGTAAAATAGACACATGTGGAACTTGGACAATAACGTATGAATAATTCTAAACAACGGAATGAGTCAATACATACTTTTACATATATCCTTATCCTGGTCTGGTTTGAAGGGCGGGGGGTCTGTAGTCTGTAGTGGTATGGGTCTTAAAGATAAGGTACAAATTGAACAGCATTGTGGAGCAGTTAACACATGAGAACCAATTCGAGGCTCCCATGATGATATTGCCAACCTCTAACAGGCAAATTTAATTTATCTGTACATTTAGAATTAAAATAGCACCTTATATCAGATTTCTTACAGTAGGCCTATGTTTTAAACCAGTAATTAGCCTGTATAGCCGTTGTTTTGTCTTTGATTTTAATTGAAATTCTATAAGCCAGGTTTAAAAGTTTTACTTGTATTTATTCATGAATATTTACGGTATAACGTAGAAATGTGACGATTAATTTTTATATATACATGTGGCTGAAATTCGTAACCTGTTTTAAAGTAATTCTTCATATAGTTAATCACAATATCATATGAATTATAAATTTATTTAAAACAAGCCGAGGGTACGCAAGGCAACGTATACCAAATACAAACGGATTATACACCCCTCAGCACACAACATAAAAAAAACAATAATTACATTGTATTATTCGTCCACTTTAACATAGTGGCGGTTCGCTGAAATCCCACCTTTGACCGTCGTAGTCGGCAGTCCGATTGGTTAAAGTTGGCATCCGTCCAAAAATACTCAAATTTTACTGGCTCAACGAGATGTCAATCAAATATATTCGCGTCTCCGATTCGGTGTTCTCCATAACTAACAATGCACTTCCTGTATCAAGTTAGACCAGCGGTAACGGCAGCAGGAAGGCAACAGAGGAAATGCGCTTTCATGGATCTGGCCGTTATTCTGTAACCACTAGGCTGCCGTCTCGCAGATATTACTGAGATGTGAGATGAGCTGCCCTGGTCGTGGATGCGCACGCCTGACACAGTCGCCCGTGGACCCCTTCCTCCTTCGGACGTAAGGCATGCGTGGCGGTACGTGGGAGCTGTCGGCTGGCGCTGGCCGGCTTGCCGAGGTTAGCCGGAGCGCCTTTGGCCGCGCGAGGCCCGGCGAAGTGCTTCGCCCGGTTACACCATTTGCCTAGTTAGTCGCATTCAGCGGTGAATATGAGTCTAGTCCCGTCGGAAATAATTTATACCGGAAGGTAATGTTTTTGGGGGAAACAAACACTCATTCGCCAGCCCGCCCGGTGCTACCTAGGCCGCCTGGGTCGCGGTCGCGCCCGCTCGCTTGTCACCGGACAGACAGCCGCTCTCCTGGCCCGATGCCGCCGTGGTGGGCAATTAACAAGTCTCTTAATCATAAGACGAAACATTTAATTACATGGTTTTCTTCGATTTAAAATGAAATATGTCCACCCTGCCCTGGGCTAGTCAACCAGCCTTGCATGTCTGTGTGTTTGACATGTAAACAGTGCCTGTCACGGTTCAGACGTCAGTACTACCGTTAAGGTAGTAGTTTAAATATATAATAATATCATATAATGCAATGGTAGATCTACTCATTGCGTCGCTGCTATATTTACGGTATAGTTACCCTGTTTTATGCAAATATTTGAGACTTGCATAACGCTTGTTTTCAAGCCATGAACATAGAAATGCAACCGAAAGCTGGCTACATGAATGCACTCAATTTTCACATCAGGCGGATCCATTTATAGTAAACATGCACGAAGAAAACGTCCAGAATGAAATTGCTTGGATGTCCTTTACTAATGAACAGGATTTTGCATGCATTAAACGAAATTTGCGTGACCATCGCGCTCATTTTATCACTCTTGGGCTGTTATTACAGTGCTATGTCTAAATAGTCTCTCGGCATGTTTACTGTTTATTGATTATTTTATATGATTGTCTTAGTATAGCACGACATGGATCCACGGCATAAAAAAAGAGTGGGAATTTCATGGAACAAATAGGCCTATTGGTCAACAGCTTGGTAAACAACTGAATGACCATTAGTATGCAGTATTTACTGCATTTTCAACTTTGATCACATTAAGTCAGTAAGTCAATGATTAGTGGTCTCATGGAATTGAGGATCTCTTGAGCAGTGCTGGTGTTTCACTTTGAATAATGCGCTGTTTAAACACATCGTTTGAGAACATCTTACAGAACATTGGCAGAGAGTGCTCTGTCGTACATATTTTGATCAGTTGAGAGCTGCGATTTGCATACTTTCGGTAAGCTGTGTTTACTTAAACATTCATTGGGCTGGCAGTTTAAAAAAATTTTCCTCCTGTTTTTAATGATTATTCAGATTTACTGCACTCTTTGATAAACTGTTTGTTCTGTGTATATATGATCAGGGGTTTCATTGATCTGCTTTTATGGGGTTCATTAATCCACTTATACCTTTGGAAATTAGTGCAATCTAAATTTGGATTACCAAAAACAACAGACAATCATGGTTGTGCAAATATAGTTCGGGCCAGACAACTTTAACTGCAACCTTTGACCACTGTCTCTGATCATAATTTCAGAAATTAACTCTGAACTTCAGGAAGCTGCTTGGGTTTGGAAGGAATTACTTGACCATCTGTTAACACCCATACTGCTTCAGTTTAACAAAAAAGTCTCTTATTGTTGGCAGAGGGAGATGGATCCCAAAAGCCCGTCACTGGTTGTCATGGTTATTTATGTTTGTCGCTGGCGTATCTTTTAGCTGAGCTTCAGCAAGGCCAGTATGGCTCTTGCCTTTTCCTGTTGCGTTTGATAAAATCAGGAACTGGAACTCTTAAACTGTAAATATTTTCTTCTTATTTATTGGCCGGTGTTAATTTAGATTGTTGAAGAAAATAGAATTATCATATCGTGCCCGGAGGTGTTTTTGGCGGAATTCATATTCTGAGTCCCACTGTTTTGGTTAAGGAGTATGAGATCCAGATTTTTTTTCAGACATTTTACCAAGACATTAAGACTCCGCACAGCTCTCAGCTATTGGTCAATTTATAGCTGCGTGGAAAGATTTGGAAGAGATTTTCTTAAATGCTGCCATGTCTTTTGTATAATCACTCAGTATTGTTGCATTCAACTGTGTTTCTTTTGAAGTATCTGAATTTCAGTATATGTTTAGAGATCTGGCTTTTGGAGCCAGTCCTGTTAGACATGGCTGCCAGAGCGCATTTCAGTGTGTCAGCGTCTAACTGCGATAAGCAGCTATTGTACTGCGGCTTAACCTGACTCCAGAGGGCTCCTGACCCTGTGCCTTTACTGTAAGTGATGACACATTGCATTTACTTGCTTAGTCAACACTATTGTCAGAACCACTTTACCCAGGTCTGCGGCCGGAGCGATACAGGTTAAGTACCTGGTCAGAGGTGGCTTGAGCAGGCCTTCTTTTGGGATTTGAGGCGGTGACTTTGACTGTACCTTCTGTAATATTGCTTAGAAGGCTGATGAGGCTTCGTCCTCGGGGATACCTTAAGTGTTTAACAGTCTGTGACTCGGACACAGGAGCTTTCAGGTGCTGATTTAAAGATTAAGGTCACCTGACCACAGAATGGTAGTTATCCTGAGCTGCTGTTATGTCCAGATTTAGTAAGCGGCTCCTGGTAGGGAGGTTATATAGTGTGATATGGTAGCTCAACAGATTCTGCTGTATTCTCATATGTCAAGGGCCTCAGCTCAGGCTGAGAGAAGTTCTGTTAGTTGTGTGTGTCCGTCCGTCCGTCCATCCATCCATCCATCCGTCCATCTGTCCGTAAGTCCTGCAGTGGACATTACATATGGGGTGCGTGTTTTTCTAGAACAGACTTCTTTGCGACCTATACTGGGTAAGCCGGAAATGCCTGTCAAGTGATTGAGATTGGACAGTGTATTTGCATAGGCCTCTTCTGAAATGAAGTCATAACCATGCAGGTGCTGTTGTAAACAGTGGTGATCATTTGCTGAAGTCATGCCTGTAGCAACTATCCTAATATGGATGATGTGTGAGTGCCCAGCTCGATGCGGTCTTTATCAACCCAGTCCACCAGACAGTCCACATTTTTGCTCCCTCCCAGATAATCAAGGGCTTCTGAAAACCTGGTACAGGTGTTTTAGGAACAGGAAGGGAGCAAAAATGTATGTGTTCTCAGGGGGTGGTCGTGTGGGTTGAGGGACACTGTCTCGGCGGGATTGGCTTTTATTTGATTTTGGAGTCGGGTTCTTCCTGCGCTGTGGTAGCTGAGGCCAGGCCTCTGCAGGCTCCCTGATTTCCATCCTCTCCTTGTCTACAGCGTGTTTGTGTTTTTCCTCTCTGCTCCCAAAAAACCTGGAACCGTAACTAGAACACGGAACGTGTCTCCGGTCAAGTCCAGCTATAAAAAAACGGGTCCTCAGGAACCTTCCCTGGGGTTCGGGCCCCCTTTCCCAAGGTAAAGAGGCACCTGATGTGAAACGAAATCCCTCTCCGGCAGCAGAAACGGAGAGTCTGCTCCAGCAGTTCCCCTCCCCACGTCGGTGCTAATAAAATGAAGTCTTTGAAGGCAGAGCGCGCTGTCAGGCGCGCTGGTGCGTCGCGCCAATGCGAAGCGACAGTGCTTTGTCATCTGCTTAAATTGATGTTGTATTGCCACGGCGACAGCTGAAAAAACCCGAGAGCGCCATGAAATGCGGCGACCTCGTTGTCATATTTCATTTACGCATCCCCCTGCAAAGCGGTAATTACCTAATTAGTCTGTTAATTAGCAGATTAGCATTTCCCTACATTTATGTAATGGCTCGCGCTGGAGTGCGATGGGAGCGGTTTATGGTTTAAGTAAAGAAAATAGGGGTGAGTTCTCTCTTTATAGCCTGGCTGTGCAAATGCCTATCAGTGTGTTTTTTTGTAATTAACATAAATATATATGCATATGGGTTTTCGAATCTGTGAAGGGATTTCTTAAGTAAATAGTGAGCTACTTTTTAAGGACGGTTTGTTTTACAGTCGCACCCATTAGTGTGAAGACAAAGCCATTCAGTGTTGGGGTTTAAGTCATGCGGCTGTGTCTAAATCAAGCACCTCTGATCTTGCCTGATTTTTTGACTTAAAGAATAAATCACCCCAGACTGTCCCCCTTTTTCCGCTCTTAGGTGAAAACCATAGCTCACCTGTGTGCTAACCATGTTAAATACCTGTAAGGTGACATTTCTACAGCCATTGTGATGGGTGATTGTCAGTTCTGATTGGGAGTTTATTGACTTTTTGTAGCATTGGTGTTTTTGGGGAAGGACTTTTCCCAAGACACGCTGGTTCTTCTGGTGATTTGGTTGTATTTGTGTCATTATTCAAAGAGAAGGTATTTGGTATGTTTCTCGGTAAAGACTCTGCTCCGACTTGGAACTCATTTGTTTGTTATGTGTATCTCATCCCTCTTTTGAGCACCATGTGATGTACGGTAGATGTGTTCATCAGGAACACACTACCCCATTATAAGGCTCACAGCTGAGTGAGAGCGTTGCAGTTAAGACGTTGCGTCGGCAGCACTGCAATTTGAGGTCTTCTGTTGCTGAAGCATGAGAAATTGTGAGTGATGGAACACAGCCTGGTCAGCGGGCATGAAAACGCTCTTCATTCCTTTCTTCCTGACAGGTTGGCACACATGGTACAACTTGGAAAGGAGAAAATAATCTCGCACAGAAGAAAGAGACGACGCCGTCGCAGAGGAAATTCTGATTTTTCACACTAGATTGTTGCCTCTGTATTGAGACAGAGAGTGTGAGAGAGAGGATGGCTTTTCTGGACAATCCCGCCATCATCCTGGCACACATCAGGCAGTCTCACGTGACCAGCGACGACACCGGAATGTGTGAGATGGTCCTAATTGACCATGATGTGGACCTGGAGAGGTGCCTGTCGTTGGTCGCGCCAGGTGGAGGTGGGCAGTCGGATCCCGGGCCACAGAGTGACTCGGGCTCAGAGACCGGCTCCTGCGACCTCTCCCAGTCCGTCGACATAACCTCCAGCTGGGACTTCGGCATCCGCCGGCGGTCCAACACAGGTGTGTACCGTTACGCGGGATTCTAGACGCCCTGTATTGTGGGTCTGTGCTGAGCTACATTAAACAGAGCAGTAAAGTCATTTACTGAATTCGATTTATGGAGATCTTACTACCTGGTGTGTTTCACAGTGTCCAGATGGGTTTAAGGTTTACAATTTAAACCAAGTCCTGTATCAATGCATAGTGACATTGTACATTCTGTACACACTTAGGAAATTGTACATGTCAGAGTTAAGTACAGAGTAGGGCCTTTGGTTTAGTTTAAATTGTTGTGTTTGCATCTTTTTGAATCGTGCTGCTTAAGTTTGCATGCCTGACGTAGTGTCGCAGCCTCTGTCATAACATGCTGTCCGTTGTGCTTGTATGAATCATGAATTAATCACCTACATACATACTACTGCTGCAGATAATTTCCCTTCAAAGCTCAGTGTACAGCAAGACTAATTTGATTGTAGAATTATTATTATTATTATTACTATTTAATCGTCTTCTCTTTGTTTTGGTTTGGTGTACTTTGAAGGCTTGGTAATAAATTGGAATAAAACTGTGGTGGTGTTATTTGTGAAAGGAGATGAAGGGCGAGTGATTTTTGGGGGTCCGTCGTGCTTCCTCTCACCTCGTGATTCTCCTTGTGGAATTGATTGCAGTGTTGCCACGGGTAGATGGATGTGATTAAGATCAGGGTGGGGGGAACTCTTTGATTGGAAATGAAGCTAGGAGATGGCAATGGAGTGATCGATCCGTGATTGATCCTGCACAGCTGTCGTGGCCCCCGTGTGCGATCCGTGTCAAACCCGTGTCCGCTCACTCTCGACCTCCTTGCTCACGAAGGTGGCCCAGGCCTAGGGTCCGGAGAATTTGATGGTTCAGCAGTTTAAAATAATTTCTTAAATGATTGTCTTCATTGCAAAGGAGAGGAATGAAGTAAATGCAGTGATTTTTGGGGGGGGGGTGTGCTTGGCCTACCAGGAAATGCGTCAACCAACTTGCCCCAGTGAGGTTTGTTTTGGGGAATCACCAGAGTCCTGGGTGAATTTAAACCCTTCTGGTGGGTCAAGACCAGGTACAGTACCGGGTTTGCATGAGCCACAAGGGAGTCCCGTGCATGTCCCGCCTCTTGCTCTGGGGGGGCCCGCCCCCCCCCCCCCCCGCCCCCCCCGGGCACGCGGGGGGGGGGGGGGGGGGGGGGGGTGGGGGGGGGGGTGAGGGGGGGGGGGAGGGACTCG
>JAODKC010000117.1:7197232-7214646 GCA_026777985.1 Mormyrops attenuatus | reverse complement strand
CTCCTGCGTTGTAGTCTTTGTATTGATCTCCATCGCTCTTTTGAACAATTTTTTAAAAGCCTAACATTGTTGTCTAGCCCGTCTCACCGCCCCCACTCTGATTGTAATGCGTTTTGCGTCAGAAAGCATCCTCGCCGTGTCAGCGCTGTCTGCAGGGGTGGGATGCTGGGCCTGTGTACGTGTGTGAGGTGTTATCAGGCAGAATCTCCTCTCCTCTCCAAATCATGTTATTCCTTTTTTTTCCTCTGTATTGATCGATTGGTTATTGCTGTCCCTCACCTTTGCCCCCCCCACCCCCAAATTGGTTTAGCTTCCCTTTGGCCCCAGTAAAATGACCCCCTTGTGACCTGTGTACTGGTGCCTTCACTTTGGGCACCACTGGCTGGAGCCCAATGCTTGGGGTGTTTGGGCTCAAACTCCGCCGGTGCTGCTGCCCATTTCCGGCCTATCGCTGGGTCTTAGGTCCGTTAGAGTTTTCTAGCAGATGCCCAGGAACAGCATGTGGATCTCAAGTATGTTATGGATGAAGAAAGAGCACCGGCGACCCCCCCCCCCCGTTATAGTGTCCAGCTGTGCTGTGAGGGCTGAGATGAAGCCATTACCTGCCTCTCCGCTGGGACCGCCAAGAGTCTTTGCGCATCTGTCTCTCATTTTATTTTTGGCACAATTAGCAGGCCATGCTAAGCGGCCATGACCATTATTTGGCAAAAGCCCCCAAGGACTTGGACAGGCATGCTGAGGAAGGGGGGGGGATCACAGATAGCCAGAGCTATCCAGTACAATTTGGTTCCGCTGGCCCAGGATCTTCGGTGAGTTTCGTTATTTAAGGGTGATTGGCAGCAGCTGAGGCTGATGGAACCACAGAGCATGTTATGGGGCCTGTAGACCTCAGATGAGGTCCCTGTTCTTCAGGACGAATCTGAGAGGCTGTGATCCTGGGGGTTTCTTGGACCACTCTACCAAGAGAGACGACTGACAGCAGGAATTCTTTGAAGAGAAAACACCAGTGTGAGGTTTGTGTGTGATCTAGGCTGCCTTTTATGCCTGTCTGCTAGGACCCCAAAACAAGAACCAGAAAGAGACCCCACCTCACACTGTGTTTAGGCTTAAGTCCGTTATTCAGCATATTAATAACCCGATTCATCTGCTTGCTCTGGCAGCCAAGAGGTGCAGCCGTTGTGCCGGTCGGCCGTGGCATATTACCTGGGCAGAGAGAGCAGGAGTTTGGCGTGAGGATGAAGTCCCCAAGTGGGGAGAGGCTGTCCCACCGGCCCCGGATCGTCGCTCACAGGACGCAGGGCCATAAATCGATAACACCGTGAGCTTGCTGAGCGCTGCATGTCTGTCTGCGCAGACAGGCGTAACGTGTTGCCAAGAGGAAAAGTGCAGAGACTCTTGAGGTTCAGCCCGGCTCTTTTGGATCTGTGTGCATCCTATGGCTGTAGGCGTGGTGTGTTTGTCCGGTTAGCGAGCAAGAACTCTCAGGAACGAGGCCATGGCTTCCGGAACTTTCTCCATCATTTTACATAAAGTTTCTTCTTGTTTTTTAGCGTCTTGTACAGGTGGCGCTGCAGCTGAAGCTAAGCAGCCTTTACTTATGTTTGTCATGTAGATCTGATGATGGGGCACAGCACAGAAAGCAGTGGAGTCGAAAAGATAACGTGCCGAAGGAATGTGTCATCTGACTAGGGTGGGGGGAAGCGGGGGTAATCCCAGCTGGAATACGACACACTTTGGGTGCCAGTCCATCACAGGGTACTGCATATACCTCTAGCTGGATGTTAGAGTACTTGATGGAAACCTATGCAACATGGAAAGTGTGTCCTCACACACTGTGGGGTTTGGACCCAAAAACCTGGCGGTGTGTAGCGACAGATACCACGCACTGCACTATACGATTAAGGATGTTAGTGATTTTTAAAAAATTTTTTTTATTGATGACGGATACGAGCAACTATAACGGTCTGTAATAATGAGACCCCCCTACACACATGTGGGGGATTATAATGTCACGGTGACAAAAGCCCCCGCCCCCCCCCAGCCTGGCAGGTTGTCTGGCATCGTGCCCTTCTGCCACAGCGCCCTGAGCCCGCCATAGCGGAGGAGAAACAGCTGGCATAGTCCCGGCTGTCACAGCAACCCCGATGGGGGGGGCGGGGCTGGGGGCAGTGGCAGGGTATGTGAATAAACATGCGACTTATGGATATTCGATGAGACTGGGGGGTGATTCCAGTATCAAATATCACAACGCAGCCAGCTTGGTCAAGGCTCTCCCTGTATCCGCATTCCCCCATCCTGTTTTTAAGGTTTATTTAATTTAACGATTAAAATGTGTCATAGCACATGTAGAGGAATGTGCCTGCACATTACGTTAAACATTTAAGAAATACATTCATTCATTGCCTTTTTTTATTGTAGTAAAAAAATAAAGGTATGGTTTTGGTGGCAGTGCCATGATGAGGTTTTGGCGTGAATCCCTTCCTGGAGATAGAGCCGTCTTGGTTTGCTGTCATTGACATTTAGTGCAGCTGCCGGGGAATGAATGTTTTATGAACGAGCGTGGTTTTTATGCATGGCCTTTGACTTGTACGGTAAAGCGCTAATGATCTGGTATAGTGTTGCACGGGATACAGGTATTGAAAAGGTACTGTGGTACAACATTTTTGAAAGTTGGTATTACATTTCTTTAGCACTGGTACTAATTATACTATTACAGACCTCATGAATGCTGTATTCCCAAACAAATCCAAGTTAGTTAAACAGTTAAATCACCGATTGAAACTAGCTATTTATGTAAGGAATTTATGCTGCCAGAGTTTTTAGAAAGTATCTTTGGCCCTACATTTGCACCAACGCGTGATCCCCTGTTATTCCTGCATTATATACCCACAATGCCCCTGGTTTACACCCTCATCCTTCCCGTCTGTGTCCCTGTGCGCCAGAGCTCTGATCAGGATTGGGGTGTATGGCTCTGTGATTGAGGAAAAAGGATTCAAGGCCAGAAGGATCTGGGTACAAATCTGGGGAGCTAAGCTGCTCTTACTGCTGTGAGTAACACCTTTAGGCTTTAAGTACCTGCATATAAAGTGTGGGTTTAAGGGACATGGTTCGAGGTACCAGTGATGTATCCACTCATATCCCACATCTGCTGCTTACGTGCTGCTATTTTAGTAGATGTCTTATTTCTCAATCACGTGTTGCGGGCAAGACAAAACGAGGATTGATCGTGCGTACGATCTGCTGGGTTCATCCTGACCTACGAGCTGCACACGTCCTTTAAGAAACGTGGCTTTTCCTGTCTGAAAAATCTCCAAAGGCACCCCGATGAAGCGTGCCGTGGGAGAGGCCGTAAATACAGCTGACGCCGCCGTTCCCTGCCGTGCCGGCTTCCGGACGAATGCCGTGAAAGGCTTTTGTGATAACTAATCGTGTCCGGTCGGCCCTTGAATCAAGCCGGACAGCTCTGTAATTATATTTTCCTTTATTGAGCAGGGCTGGCTTTGTCGTGGGGCCTGCACATCTTCCCAGACAATAACAACAAATCCGCCTCATGGCTTCTCTCTTTGTTTGTTGCCCCCCCCCCCCTTCCCTTCCCCACCATGCCACAGAAACGCCGCCCATGGATTCTCCCTCATCCCTGTGGACAGCATGAAGGTGACCATGAAAGAGATCCTGCAGAAAGCACTCAAGAAGAGGAAGGGCTCGCAGAAAGGCTCAGGTAGATGTCAGCACGCTCGTGCCGTTGTGGCCGCCACTCGGAAGATGCTGGGATAGGTTGGACAGACCCGCCAAACGTCCATTTATGGGCATCATTGCCAGCGATAATCTTAAATGCAGATGAAACACTGGGCACTATCCTTTTTTTAGTTTACTGTTGATTTGATTTATTTTTAGGGTTTATCGTTTATATATTTGTTTAAATATTTGCATTGTTGGATGGTTTCATTTTAACAAAACTCAAAGCCTTTTTTGAGGAATCTCAAGGTAGCCATTCCTAAAAGCAAAGTCTCGTCCGGGCATATAAAATCTGCATGACATTGGTGCAAGGCTCTGCTTGTGCCTCTGGCAAAGAATGTTTTCTGTAAGAAGAAACGCAAAGAAATCCTCGTTAGTTTCCTCTCCTACAGTCTCCCCAGTAACACGAGGAGAAGAGGCTGCATGCCCTGAGAGCGTTCGCATGTCTTGTTAGGTCATGTTGGACCTCGTCTCTGGCCTTCTATTAGTGGTGAAGCTTGTCACAGCCCCAGGCCGGGCTTAACCCTTTATATCAGCGCTTCCCAGTCTGGTCCTTGAAGACCCACAGACAGTACATGTTTTGTGGACTGTCTGGCAGGGAGCCTGGAGGGAGCAAAAACGTGGACCGACTGTGGGTCCCTGAGGACCAGGTTGGGAAACACCACTTTATAGTGCAGACAGAAGTCATTATCAAGCATGGAAGAGTATTCTGGTAGATCTGCTTCTCCATGTTGCTTCTTGAGGTACCTTTTCTAGCTGTTTGCACACCAGGAAGTCTTTCAGAACTGATCAGTTACCTGAGTGTGTTTGTTCTCCGATGTCTAGACAATGGTTTGTGAAGCACGATCGCATATGCAAATTGTTTCAAACGCATGATGAAGCTGGTATCTGCGCCGTCGTAGCCTGTCCCCGGTCATGCTCTTTCTGCTATCCATCCACCCCGTCACACCGCTGCCACCATTGTCCTATGGATGCCCATTTGGAGGGTCCTGGCTCGGAACGCATGTAGCATAATGCTTGCGTGCTTCTGCCCGTAGTTCCTGACCTCTTAGCACCATGTGTACATGTATTCTTCCTTCCTCGGACTGTGACCTATCCCAAGGATTTCCCAGCTGAGCTGACCTTTGTGTGTTGAAGGTGAGCGTAATTAGTAAGGGTAAGAAATTCGAGACTAGAGGTCTGAATATGGGATTAACACAGCAGGACATATTCCCAACTTCTCTGACAGTCTATCTGTGTCTGTCTGGGATGGAGGGATGGATGGAGGGAGGGAGAGAGAATATTCTCTTATAGGAAAGATGACTCATACTGAGAGTATAACCTAACACAGATGTAGAAACATCAGGAGCCCTTCATGCTGTCAGCACTTTAGCTTTCTTTTGATATTTTTTCTTTTTTCCACATTTATCTTTTTCAAACTTTTAATCTGGTCAAGTTGCATGAATTTAAGACAGAAAAACAGTCTCCCTTGGAAACTAGCAGGATACTGACCAGCACAGTCATGTCTCACTAAGAATCTCACACCGGGTGTCCAGAACAAAGGATTCCTTAATGCTTCAGACGGTCTCCTGGGCCAGGGACGCCTCTCCCAGCACCACCAGTGTTTGCTATTATCAGATTTGCTGTAATGCTCCCAAATTGCACGTTTGTGTGAAGATCTGTTATCATCCCCAAAGACCGAATTCCGGCACGATTTTGTGTTGAGAACTTTCAGAAGATCTGTAGGAGAGCTGCCGAGCCATGGACAGCTGGGAGACCCCCCCGTGTCTGGAGCCGAGGTCATGTTCCCTAAACTGGCTTCAGATTCTTTTTAAGCTGCTGGGCGCAATTCGTTCACAGGGCTTGTCACGTTCGTCACAGAAGGGGAGGCTGGCAGCTAGGAGAAGGTGTAGCTCCTGTTCATGGGGGGCCAAGCAGATGGCCGCAGATCGGGGCGAAGCCCGGAGGTAACTATGGCCGCAGATCGGGACGGCGAACCCCGACGGTAACGATGGCCGCTGATCGGGACGGCGAACCCCGGTGGTAACGATGGCCGCAGATCGGGACGGCAAACCCCGACGGTAATGATGGCCATAGATTGGGACGGTGAACTGATTTTTTTCACTGAACCATAAAGAGATTTTTTTCTCAAGTCATAGTTTTCATCATCCGGAATTAAATCCGGAGTACCTGACGTTACGGCCGCGACAGCTACGTGCCGTTTGCAGTTTGGGGGCTGATAGCCTTATTTTTTCTTTTTAATTGGGGAAATTATACCCCCCTGCCCCCTGGTCGTGGTCCAATCTCCCGCTCTGTATTCCCAGCTGTCGTTTACCACGCTAATGCCGTTTTATAAATACACATCTCGGAAAGAGCAACAGCATCGATCTGTTTAGGTACCGACGTGGTGGTAAAAGGTCTGTGAAATTGTGTCCATTAAACTTTTATGGGTATTTTTGTAGATGTATTTATAGCGGTATATGTAACCCCGGGCCTGACGTCTCAGCAGTGCTATCCAGGCAGATGTTTCCCGTGGAGGTCTGCGTCTGCATCACTCCTCTATTTCATTCGCCGCTGTCGTTTTGGATTGTCCTGGAAGCCGTTCTGTACTTTTATGCCGTCGACCTCATTCCCTGCGTGTCTGGAGGGGGGAGAGTTTTAAATGAGGCTGCTGGGGTCCGAGTCTCGTGTTCCCGCCACCGCTGAGTGAAGTGACACCCTCGAGAGGCCAGCATTCGCACGAGGGCTACTTCCTCATTTACATTTAGATGGCTATCGATTATTTATTTACACACTAGGGACGGATCCCTCTCCAGGTTTGTTCCCATTTTTTGACCAGGGAACGATGCATGGAAAGATGTGGTTCTTGACACTAAGAGAAGAGGATTCTGGGTAAATTTTGAAGGGTGTCCCTTCTATACTATGACAGGGGTTTTAACTGGAGGTAAATTTGAATTTAAATGTATGGCACCCCCCCCACCCCCAAGAGACTAATGTTTTTTTCTAAGTTATTATTGTCTGTTTTATGGAGGGGGGGGCTTCAGGTAATAGTTTTTGTAATGTGGAGTGAGGATGTTTCTGCAATCAGAGCAAAATGTTAGGGCTGATTTGTATGTGAGCTGTGTCCGCCTGAAGGTCTGGACATGCCCCCATCTCTTCGATGGGGGGGCGGGGCGGGTCCCAGACTGTCAGCTTTGTTCCTCTTCAGAGGCAGGTGACGTCTCTGCCAGGTAAACGCTCACCCTTGCAGGCAGGCCCGCCTCCTCGTGCCCCTCGGGGTCCCCCGTGGCGTGGCCCCGCCCCGCCTGTCCCTGCCCTGCCCACTGTTCCGTTTGCCCGCCCGCTTTCAATCTGTCCACCAAGCTGTAAAAAAAGATCAAATAAAACGGCTGACTTAAACTTTCTCGAGTCGCAGGGAACTGAAACATTAGGTGAGAAAGTGAGAATTACAAGTGATATGGATGGTGTCGTTTGAGTTGCAATTCCGATCTGTTTTTTTCAAAGCACTGTTTGATCAGGGAATGTGTCAAATTCTCAGTGTTTGAGTGGTCAGAAATAGCGTAGCGTGATAGCTGGTGTACCAGGCCGCCCTGCTTGACCGTCCGCTCCCTCTTTCTCTGGTTACCGAGTGAACTAACCTTGTTACAGCTCAAGGTCCCTCAAATAGTCCTAATTAGCCAGCCTCTGCTCCTAGCTGCATTCATAGCTATGGCCAAGGTCTTCTTAAGCAGAGAGTGCATTCTGGGTTAGAAATTCTCGCTCCCCATGCCCCCACTTCGACAGCTGCTGCGGGGGCTGTCACAGGCTCTCCCCGTGAAATCGTTTACAAGTTTACAGGCTGTTACATGTGTGTTTGTGGCTAGTAACCTCCGATGGGTTCGCGTCTCTTTAATTTTACTCATTTTGGCCAGCTCTCTCGCTCTTCAGCCTGCTTATTAAGCTGAATAAACACGTCCAGTAATTGCTTTTTATTGTGTAAGCATTATGTAACATTTTTACCATTAAAAAATATTAACACCTCTTTCATAAATTTTGTCTGTCAGACCACACACATACATTCTCACACACACAGGTCAGGTATGTATCTTTGTGGGGACTCTGCATTCGTTTCTATGGGCAAAACTCTAATCCCAACAATGACGACCTTAACCCCTACCAAGCCCTAACCTTAACCACAAGGAACCAAACAAAATACAAGACTTGGCATTTTTACTTTTTTGATTGCAGTCACAGATTTTTATAAAATTGAGGTTATCCTTATGGGGACCGAAAAAATGTCCATACAAGATAAAAAGTAACAGGTTTTTATCATATTGTGGGGAAATCTAGTCCCCAAAATGTAATAAGTGCAAAAATAAACACATGCGGTGACACATGCACAGGCATACCAGCCATGCTGCACTTTTCATATCTCTAAACACAGAGGGACAGCCCGCAGATCGGGAAGGTCACGCTGTGTCCTTTCTCTGCGCCAGCTCACCACGGAGCTCAGCGCAGCGGCTGGGGACAAGAAAGGTCACGTTGGGTGCCTGTGAATTAGTTACGCCGCGTGCTTCTCAGCTGACTGAAGACTAGGAACCCGCGACGATAGCGGGACTGTGTTTTTTTCTTTTTTTCCCCACTCCCTGTAGCTTCTCACGCAAAAATGAAGAGACCTGTCCCATCTGGCCGTGTGCTGTGGGGGGGAGACGCCCCCCGCACCATTTTAATCCATGCCAGGGACTGCTGGGCTCTTCCAGTCACCCAGCCGCAGCCACGGAACTTTCCTTTATCCTACCTTTTGGCCACCTATTTTGGTTTTTAATATTTTCTTTTGTGCAGTAGGACCCCCCACAGACAGTTGTGACGTTTGGGAAACTGCCCAACTCACAAAAGGGTCACTGTTGCCTATGGTCTGGCCCCGTGGTGTTTTACCATGTGTATGTTTGTAGACTCTACTACAGACGCTGACCTGATGACCTGGAAGTAATCTTTAACCTCTTTCAATTCAGTTAACATTCAGCTGGTTTAATTAGTATGATGTAAGTATTTATACGGCCTAATTGTATTACATTTTACATTCAAGTACGAAGCCAATTTATGTTAATTCAAGTTATTAATTTGCATAATTTGTGAGCAGGTGTATGTATGTAGTGATTCATGTGAATTTGGAATTGCAAATACAGGAGAAACTTACTTTTCTTCAAGCACACTACCCCTGTCTTTAAGGGGGTTTCCTCAAGGTTCTTTCTTAGACTCGGTTCTGATTGAAGTTTTTTAATCCTTTATATGTTTAGCCATCACTCTCTCCAGTTTGCTGGAGTGTTGAATGCATGCCGGCTCCTTTCAGAATTCAAGTCTCTGTCTGGGAAGGAAGAAACACGGATTTGTAACCCACTATGGGTGGGAATATGCAACCCTGTCAGTCACTGCCTGGTGTAACCCAATAACCACTGGCAAGTAGGTGCAACTGACTAGCAGTGCACAATAATCGCACCACCCTGTGGATTTCAAAGGCTAATATCTAACTTGTGTATTTACTCATGCTAAATTGTATCTGTTGTCTTGTACTTATTACATGCGAATGTGTTTTTGTGTCTCTCTCACCGGCACTTTGTTAGCTCATTACTATAAATGAGATGCCCCCCTTCTCAATTACCATAGCCGTTAAAGGTTGGCTACCGGCTCCTTCCTAACCCTGCGGCCCTCCGCCTCCTGGGAGGGGCCAGGCCCCCAATGAGCCCCACCCCCTCGAGCGCCTCGGCCAAACTCCGCTTCCTTGCCGCCCATTAAAATCCCATTAGCACTAATTGCGTTATCTGCATTGGAGAGGGAAACAAAATATCAATTAACATGATTAGTAGTTGGGGATGCGTAACTGTTAATCAATTCTAAAATTGTTCATTATCCTCTCTCTGTCATTTGTGTATTTTTTTTATTTTTATTGTTTGAAGCACTTATGCATCTGATGAGGATCAGTGCTTCTAGGAAGCATTTTCTGCTTTGAGGATAAATTCTCTCAGTTGACCCCCCTCACAGTGTCTACTTTTAGGTTCCATAATAATGTAACTATAATTAGATAGGAAAACAAGTTCAGTGGAAACTTAATAAAAATTAAGGTTATGTAGACCAGTATGTGTATGTGTTTTTTTTACCCTGCACATTACTGTACAGTACAAGCAATGGCTATCATTGAAGCTGCTATTATATAAATAAACCAGCAAAAATCATGGCTGAGAACTGGGATTTATTTATTACACAGATTGAAATAATGATTGCTCTGAACTCTGATGACCCATCAGCCATCCATTAGTTAAATATGTTAATGAGACTGATGGTTTCTCTTCATGAAAAACTGCTTACGCTACTGAAAACGCAGTGATGATGCTGAGTGCCAGTGGTATCAATTATCTGAGCAGGGAGAGCACAGTGTCAATCCTACAGATCAAAAATAGGCAAAATGGGCTGTTTATTGAGAAGGTTTTTAAATATGTAATTACATACTATGCTACTTAATATAATATACAGCCATTGGATTGTATATCTCAAATATTTTCCATGGCAAATCTATTTGGTTGACAAAATGAATCTCTGAATGTTACTTTTTGTATCAGTATGACAACATCTTTCCATGGAACAGCGGGAGTTAATTTAGCCGGACTTAACATCACCCTAGTATCTGTGAACAGCATTTTAGGTTACAGAACAGTCAACAGACACGGGCCCTGTAAACGCCAGCTTGGGTATTGGGCTTTGTTAATGTGGATAATGATTTCAGGCAGAAGGTTAGAGCGGCATGCTGGACTATGTAAGCATGTGCGGTTTCTTGGTTCTGTCTCGCAGGTCCGATGTACCGTCTGGAGAAGCAGACGGAACCCAACGTGGCTGTGGATCTGGAATGCACCCTGGAAAGCCAAAGCACTTTAGAGTTCTGCCTGGTCAGAGAGAACAGTGAGTATATGGGTCTTCATCACTATTGCGTTAGATAAGTCTTTAAATCTATAGTTTCTTTAAATGTAATTGCTTTGTGGTGTCAGGATTGTTTGTTACATTAGAAATGACAAAAACGGGTCTTCTCTGTTTCTGCGAAGGTTCCAGGGGGGAGGAGAGCTCAGAGGAGGACCCCCCGATTGACATCACTACCGTGCAGGACATGCTGAGTAGCCACCACTACAAGTCATTCAAGATCAGCATGATCCATAAGCTTCGCTTCACCACGGACGTCCAGCTTGGTATCCACCACTTCCAGTCATGCTGATTCAGTCCCTGTCCTGCCGCAGTTGGCTGTCCGATATTGGCGAGATGAAAGATTATGGTGTGAGATCAGCAGAGGTGGAGATTTTAGAATCCAGAGAGAACAAATTCAAATCAAGATTTTGTTTCAACCAACTTGTTGAGCACTCTAACTCTTCATACTCAACTGGTTGGTTGAAACCAAATCTTGGTCTGGATTTGTACTCTCTGGAGCTGAAATCTCTACCTCTGGAGATGAGTGTGTATATATCTTAAGTGAGATGTCTTTCTGATGGCCCTGCTTGATTCTGTTTGGGGGAAATGTGAGGAGAGTGATCGTTTCCTACGGGTCATTGAACTCTTCTGGGTGTCCTGGTGTCACAAGGTCACCGCCGGCACCCTCCCGCGCTCAGCGATGTGTCACTTGAGATGTGCGGGGTGGGAGTGTTAATTCAGCGCCATCGACTTGTCACCATGTCGGGACACTGAGATGGTGGGGGTCGGGATTTGCGGCTGGGGCGAAATGTGGGGCTGGATCTCATCCGCATGACCTGCGGAGGGGGTTGTGTGACGGGGTGGGGGCTGCCGACCGGGGCCAGATCAAATGCAGGTGGTATAAGCAAAGGAGACAAACGGTGAATGACAGCACTACACCCCAATGGCAGCCCTGTGCCCCCCCCCCCCACCCTGCCGTGGGCACCCCTGGACCCGCGCCGCTGTTATTTTTGCTTCTTCGTGCTTCCTGCTCCTGGCAGGGTGTTGGATGTTACTGACACGTAGCTCTGGGTTGGGGCCGCCCCCCACCACCCAGCCTCTTCACCTTTTGGGGGGGCGCTGAACGATCCAGAAACATCCACCGGCCTCCTGGAGGCCGTCTCCATGCTGCTGGAAGAGATGGGAGGAGATCTGGCACCTGGGTGGGGATGGCGGTGTCCGTGTTTGGCGCATGGAGGGACAATGTGGCAGCCTGCTGTGATTACAGAACGTCTGTGACTCCGCCCAGCTGTCCGCGCGGTCTCTCCGATCAGTGTCTTCACTTCGCACCCCATCACTCGCGTCGTCCAGGCTGTCTTAATGGCTAAAACGGACAGCCGTTCTGACGTTACCCTCGGTGCAGCTCCTCACTCTATATGCAAATATGTCTGCTGTGCATCGAGGTCCCCGTCGGCATGAGAGCTGCCTCGGGCTGCGATGGAAGGTACCGGAACAAGGTGTGGAATTTGCGGAAGGGTTGCAGGAGACTCAGCCGGACAGCGACGAGGGGGTTGCCGGAGTTGGAGTGAGGATCTCGGATGTCGAGGGAGATGTTGATGTGGTCTAGTGGCGGGGGGGTGTTGGGGGGAGGGGTGAAACGGCAACTGCGATGTAGCCTCTGCGGAAAAGATTGATGCGGTGGGGAGTGACCTTGGCCAGCAGCGAGAGCGGTGATGTATGTACTGGCATCTCCCTGCTAAATGGACCCAGAGCTGCGGTGCTAATGTACACGCGGGCCAGGCGCTTGCCTCGGCGCGCCCATAAATCACCAGCCACTTTGGGTGTCATCCCCGCTTTATATTCCGCCGCTGCTCCTTCCCTTTAATTTGTGTCACTATCGGCTGTTCATCTGGAACGGCCTTATGTGATTTTCCAGCGGAGCTACCTGACTGACAAATGCTATCAAATTAGCGAGGCGCGTTAGCGGCACTCAGCGGCATCCCCCCAGCTCCGGGTGCCACGGCGCGCGTGCCGATTGGCCAGTTCATCTGTCCTCCTTCCTGCCATGCTCAGAAGCACTGCCCGACATGGCTGATCTAGAAGATAAGGGATTTTTAATGGGAAATATGAATGTTGGATTACTGTTGTGCTATGTATCACGATTAGAGTCAAGAAGGCCAAGTTGATGTTTTATATACCCACACTACCTGCTCCACTGTTACCTCTCCAGATTACTTTTATTATAGTGTTCTGAAATCATCTATGGTGTAAACCTGAACGTTTAATGTGCTTATTATGATTACATTGCCCTGTGATGGGCTGGTCATTCCCCTGCTTGGTTCCCACCACAAGCTCCCAGAAGATAGATGAATGGATTTCCATAAGGTTGTATAGTAACTTTATCCAAAGCCTGCTATTGTACCCATTTCCAAAGCAGGATGTTCTGCTCATAGGGGCAGCCTTTGATAAGTCCTCAGAGCTCTGGTGACATTTTGGGAAATACCCTGCAAACAGTTTAGCCTAAAGTTCTTGAGAAGCTTGTAGTCGTCTTACCTTGAGGTCTAGTGCAGTGTTTCCCTACCTGTTCCTTGGGGAACCACTAATGCTCCACGTTTTTGCTCCCTAACCAACAGTCTACATTTTTGCTGAGCTGGGAGGGAGCAAAAACGTGGACTTTCTGTGGGCCCCCAAGGACCGGATCAGTGGTCACCGATCTAGTGTATGAATTTTGGGCCAGCAGGTTTTACATTTGCTCCTCAGACCACAAACAGTTTTTTTTGAACAATTAAAGAAGATTGCCCTGGGCGATGGATGAAAGACAATTTTCTGCAGACCATGGCCTCTCATCCTGAGGCGAAAACAGACGAACGGGCTGCTAATTGGCCAAGAAGGACAGGACGAGTCGATATGCACCACTCAGAACCATAGATCATCTGTACAACATGAAGTGTGAAAGTTAACGCCAGAATTCCCACCTTCCTAAGTAAGCGTCGTCGCTGTCAGTGATGGGCCCCATACCGTTTTCAGAGAGGCTGTCGTTTCTGCCATCCGTGCAAAACCGATTTAGCCAAGTGATCTCAAAAGGCCAGTAGATACGACATCTTCCATGGAAAAGATCCCCCACACTTCATTGTTCCTGGGGGCACCTTGCTTTCTGCAGCTCTCCGCCGTGTGTAAAAATACTGCTCTCTCAACTACATCTGTCTGCACAGCTGTAGAGGGAGACCGCACATTTTCTTGATGCGCAGTTTTACAGCCTGTTGATCGTCACTTAGCCAGACAGTGTGTTCTCTAGCACATCTGGTGGAGTGAGAGATGATGTAATGCTTGTGATTGCTGATGTGTCAGCCAGTAGAATAAAGCTGAAAGGGGTTAGGTGGGGGTTATGGGGGTGTCCACACTCAGTGAAGGGGCTGGTACATAAGAGGCTGGTCTGCAGAGAGCTGACAGCGAAGTGGGTGTATGTACGTGCAGTCTGCTCTGAAGTTTGCGCACCTATATCCTGTGCAGACCATATGAGTCCCTGGGCTGTTACTGTAGGATCATCTGTCATCATCCATCCAGTCCTATTGCTGCCTCTTATCGTGAGCGCACCAGGGTGCAAGGTTAGCATAGTGGTCTGATACCTGCCTGGTTATTCGTTTTATTCAATTATATTGCAGCACTGGCGGAAACAGAGTCAAGTAAATGTAGAACCTGGTTTTTCTCCAGGGCAATATCCTCCCTGTAATCTGACAAAATGCATGAAGGAGTGTTACTTTGTCGGAAGAACGGACAAAATGCAGACCTTTCTGAAATTATTCAATAGTCTGTTGGTCTTTCCCCAGACAAGCCAACACTGTTAACTGAGCCTTGTCACAGCAGATGCTACAGAAAGATTCATCAGTGCTATAACGGCGAATAATCCCTCCCACTGAATTTTATCCATGTGACCTCTGTTTGGCCCAAGTTACTCAGTCTGCTTCCCAATATTGATTAATTTAGGACGACGTTTCCAATGTGATGATGCATTTAAAGATGATCTCGGAGATTCTCTGTGATGAGTTATCAGTGGTGCTGAGAGCTTGTAGCTCATGAAAACAAGCTAAGGAGATTGAATATATGCTATTTTATATGACTGTTAAAATTTGTGGGACAGAAATTAGTTTTTTTTTTTGGGTTTATATGTTTAGTACGCCATCTGCCTCGCTTTACTTCAATTATGGCAAAAGTGTCTTCTAAATGTATGTAAAGGGATTAAACATCCTGTTTATCACTAAAAGTATGCAAACTGTTGTGATGTTGCAGACTTTAACTGTTCTGGGTCTTTCTGGACCCATGCAGGTGTGTCTGGGGAGAAGGTGGAGATAGACCCAGTCACTAATCAGAAGACCAGCACCAAGTTCTGGATCCGGCAGAAGCCCATCTCCATCGATTCTGATCTTCTCTGCGCCTGCGATCTGGTGGAGGAGAAAAGTCCCAGTAAGAGACGTCCGCTTCTGTCTCCGCGAATGGTGTACCTGCATGCGCCAGAACCTCTTCTGTCCGTCATCTTGATTGTCCAGTCAGTCATCATTTAGCTTGTTGCATAGTCTGTGGATCCCCTTGCATTCTTGGCAAATATGGGGGTAAATAATGTTCTGTTTTATGAGAACTCTTGGTGACGCCAGGTGGTTGAGCGCTCTCTCTCCCAGGCTCCTGTAAACCTCCTGCAGCATGGGGGTGACTTAAGCATCCTGGAGGGAGGGGGTCAGTCTCAGGCCATGAATGAATGAATTGCTGTCACCGGCTGCTGGAAGTGCTCAGCTCCGACCGGAATATAGATTTCGGATGGGGATTAAGTGCCGGGCTCATGGAGAACCCAGGCAGGACCTCTCCCGGTAAATCGACATTTCGGGCCACTTGGTCACTAATTAACGTGCACAGAGAGTAATGGGGAGTGTGTGAATGGCTAGCGGGACCCCCCCACGTCAGCATTAAAGGCTGATGGGGTAATCATGTCCCCCACCCTCCCCCCACCACCATACCTCAGGGGCCATCAAACTCAGGCCCCCGTCTGACACTGGGAGTACTTGATAATGGGAGTTGCATGTGGATCTTGCTGGTCTGCCTCTGGGACAGGAGGATTTATTGTTGTTTTTTAACAATAAATGCAGTGAATAAGTAAATACTGCAGATTCACAATATATTGGTTAACATATTTTTATCAACAAGGTTCATAAAAATCAAGGTATCAGCTCCATGTGTCAAACTACTTAAATTTTATAAATATCAAAAGTTAGCATCACCAGAGCTAAAAGCATTACTGCTAAAATAGTGGAGATGATAGGATTAGATCAGCCGAAATGTCCATGTTGGTGCACGACTTGTAAACACAGTGGGCGCTGATATTTATGTATGACCATTGTAATGTTAATGATGTATGTATTTCTGTTGTGGGGTTTATTTTTTAAAGAGGGTGGGACAGAATTCCCCCACACCACAGTAACTGTGTCCTGGGTTGGGGTTTTGAGAGCGTTGCAGTGACGCCTCCATGCCCCACCCCACCCCACCCCTGCAGTCAACGGCGATGTCTCCGTCTTATTTCATTTTAAACCTGATCCCTTAAATAAAAACACAAAACAGCCATCCCCCAGCTCTCTGCAGTCTGCTGGAGTCCTATTTAAATCAGATGAAAATAAGTAACCACGGTTTACCACAGAACCGCTTCTGACAGCAGCCACCCCCCTCTGGCTAAGGCTGGTGCAAACGCCCTCGCCAGCGAACAGCCCATCCTGGGGAGGCGGCTGGCAGGGGGCGGTAGTGAGCTGTTCGGGCCACTTCACCAGCATGACGGTTTTCAAAGCTCTACGTCCTGCTCGCTGGGACACACGTCTGCTCACTTGGTTTCGTTCGGTATGACTGAGCATTTGGCATTGAAGTAAGACACCTGGTTCCTTGGGGTCACGGGGTATGAAGGTCCTGTCTAGAAGCAGGTTGCGGTTTCTTCCCCCTCACACACACACACACACACACACACACACACACACACACACACACACACACACACGCACATTTTCCTCATCAGGATCCCGTTCCTCTGCTGAGTAGAGACCATAACGACGCGTTAACCCCCTAGTGCCCACCGCGGTGTTACCGTGTTCCTCCGCTCCATCGAGCTGTTCTACATGACTGCTTAAAGGAGATGGCATGAAGATTAATGAAGGCCAGCTAATGGCGGGAGGGGGGATATACCCAGCTCTGCCTTAGGAACACCGGTCCTGTCTTCCAGCTTTCCTGTCACCCTACTTCATTCCTCACTCGTTCCCCTGCCGCGGAGTTACCCTCTGACCTTTGGCTCTGAAGCGGCGCTCGCCGTTTGATGCAGATGGAGATTCAGACAGCACTGAGGTTCTGGGTTTAGATGTCTCCTGTAAACACTTCGGCCAGATCACCTATAAGATATGAAAAAAGGTAAAAATGCCTGTGGTATATGGTGTGGCTGCTTTAATAATGGAAAACTGCCAGCAGGGGGCACGGAGTGGCCGTTGTGAAAAGATACTTCTCTGCCCTGGAGCCTAATCGATACCCCCCCCTTCCCGAGTGTTGTTTTTTCTGAGAACCAGGCCTGTACCGTGAGAATGGAAAGGTCTGCAGACGGGAACGTCACACTCCCAGCTTAAGTCATGTGGCAGTGCCAGGCTGCACTGGACGGCGGGGGGCGGGGGAGGGCAGATTAGTGACAGGTAAAAGGAGGCCTCTCTGATTTATGAGCACACCTCCAGCGCCCTCGATTCCCCCTCCTGGGGTGGGGGGGGGGGGTGCACATAAGCTGT
>JAODKC010000117.1:7184086-7197171 GCA_026777985.1 Mormyrops attenuatus | reverse complement strand
CCCCCCCCCCCCCCCCCCCCCCCCCCCCCCCCCCCCCCGTGGAATTATATTTATAGGGTTTGAGTCTGCTGATTTGGGTTATTGCATTAATCAGGGCAGAAGGGCTCTGCTTCTAAATTTCTGCATTTATTTCACTGCCCCCCGCATTCATTTGTCAAAAAAGTAATCAGAATGTAGTGATTTTTTTTTTTTTTTTTAAAGCTCAGACACGAGGTTTAGGCATGTGCTCTCAGACTGGGAATCTGTTTACTCCCAGCCCAGTAGAGTATAGCATGGCACAAATGATGTCTTTTCCAACCTTTTCTTCCGCTTCTCTCAGTTTAATCATGAATGAAATCCGTGACTCGTAACGGCTGACTACATCTATCACCTCATCCTTCTCATAAACGCATTCATAAGGCATTTAAAAGGCTGCTTCGTCCCTTCTGTAGAAACACTGGTAGGTTTCGTTTAATTGCTGCAGCCAATTAAAAAGAGGGTGGGGCTGCCCCTCAGATTGGCTCCCGCTTACGTCTGATTGGGTATGACACATACACGGCCCCGCCTTTCAAGGCATGATTGATGAGGGGCAGAGTGTGGGAACAAGGCAAACGCCACCCGGAAAAGGCATGTTGAACTGCGTGTCTCTCGCTCCAGGTGGCAGCTGGGAAGCGATGCTGTCACGTCGGGGGGGGGGGGGTCCGCTGTGAGATTTCCCAGTAGGACAGCTCATGCATGAGCAGTGCGCCCCCCACCCCCCACACCCACCTCATATGCTTTGACACCAGGTTTGATTAAGACGTTAAGACTGTGTTCAGGGGGAATGTGTCAGTGCACATAGGTACCTTTGGAGCATGGTGCAGTGTCTGGGTAGGGTGGTTCTCATTAAGAGGAGCTGCGGGTGGATGTCAAGCCAGTGATTAATAGGCACCAAGGTTTTTTGGGGGGGTGAATTTTTAAAACTAAATTACATGATGAATTTGCGTGTCTTCGTTATCGTTGTTCCTTCCCGCATTGTGAGAGTCCAGTGAAGTCCAGGGACAGCAGGATAGAGATTCCAAGAGGGACGTTAAACAGCGAGCTTTTATAAAATGGTGGCGGTCCCGTGGTTTGGGACGTCCCGTCGGGCAGCTCCCCGAGTCCGACTCGATTAAGGGCAGCGGCTGTCGGACAGAGCAGAGTCCAGAAGCCATTTAAAGTTTGAAAGGGGTCCCCTCGGCTCGCGTTAATAGCTGCAGGAGCCGGTGAAGAAAGCCGTTCCTAGCATTTCTTCCGACAAGACAGCGTAAGTCAGGAAATGCTAACGAGCAGCTGGCTCGTTTAGATAGACGATAATGTGCGGAGCAGGTTAGGGGGTATTAAGTCACCTGGGCGCGTTTGGTCGCTGTATCTGAGGAAGGGTGAGGAGGAAGTTGGCAGTCCTGCTGGGTGACCAACTGAGGGACAGGAATGTGTGCCTCTCTCTCTGCTGCTGCTGCTGCACGTACCTTAATCACTCTGCTTATACATATTTTAGTTACGGGTGAAATTTGCATTTGCGGTCTTTGGAATGTCGTCTAAGTTAGTCTGTACATCCCGCTGCTCTGTAAGGCTTCCGCGGGCGCAGGCTTTGTGCATACTGCCGTAACAGCGTCCGCTTCACTACTCTCCAGGCTGTGTGGGTATTTCTTCAGCAGTCGCCAGGTAACAGCAGGTCATTGGAAATGTTACTGGACCATATCAATAATAAACCAAATTATTGCGGCCAAAATAGGCCGACACTGTGGTTCTGTGGCTGGGCACAGTAAGGCCCTGGCTAGTTACAGGAGGAGCTGCCGAATACCGTCTTCACTGGTGGATGCCTGAGTCTGGGTCCCCTGGGTTGGGTGTTGATGCTGTCATTAGGACCGTTGGCCTCTGCTGCCTCAGATTTCTGTGCAGCTTTTTTCCATCTCATCATTCTCTATGAACATTTTGATGTCCAGCCTATGAACATCCCATAAGCTAAAGTCACTGAGGTTCCAAAGGGGCATGGGACTCTTTGAAGGGACCCTGTGAAGGTGCTGGATCAGGAGCAGGGGTGGGCAGTCCATCTCGCACCCTCTGTGTTCCTCCATACCCTACCCCAGATACCGCCGCATGATTCATTTTTATGGTCATCATTTCATTAATCATCGTAATTCATTAGGGCCGCGCCATCCTCAGTGGCAACCCAAGTCTCCCTGGAGACCGCCCCCCTCTTGTTTTGGGGGGGGGGGGGGGCTGGCAAATGCAGGCGATCCCATGGGGCTTCAGGCATTTTAGGTTGGAAGGCGTGCAAGATGGTGGGGCAGTTGACAAAGAGTAATGGATTTCCATTTAAGAAGGACTTTTTTATATATATATATATACTTTTGTGCAATGCCGCCAGTCACTTAAAATTACTATCAAGGCCTCAGTCGACTTCCAGACCGGCGGTGTCCTGCAGCATAGGGGTATAGGGCCAACCTGCTGCATTCTGTGGCCAGGGCATAGCAGTTCTTAAACCCCAGTGTTCCCTGTGATGATGGGGGGGGGGGTGACATTTTAGAAGGAAGCCCACCTAAATCTTCTAAGCAGCAACTCACAACACTGCTTCGTTAGGGATCTGGTGTGCGTAGGTCTTCCACGGTCTGGTCAGTCTCTAGGCCTGTCACGATGGTTGTAGTGGAAATTCTTCTAGGTTCTAATGTTGTGGTTCTGCTGTCACTTTGTGAGCTGTAAAGGTGTAACATTCGTACCTTCTGTGTTGTTCTGAGACATCTGCCCCACTGAACGTGGAGGGCTCTGCGGTTTCCGCGGGGACAGAACCAGACTCTCTCATCACGTCGAGCTGGTAGGCACACCGCAAATGTGACGAACCATTACGTTGATAATAATGAGCTCTTTATAATAGATTGATGGCGAAAAAGCCATTTTCTGCCAAAAAATTCCTTAATGGAAGCCCCCCCCCCCATCATTTTGACGTATTGTCTCTGTATGAATTTTTATTTCCCAAGATGCATGAGAGAAAAATAAATTAAATACCCACTTAAATGCCATAATGGATTATGCCATTCTGTAAAACAAGGAATGTGAAACTATCCATTTGGGATTGTCTTTTTTTTTAATTTACATTGTTAGCTTTTACCTGGTTACTGGGGGTCTTGCCATTCATTTGCATTACTATACATTAACATGAATTAATTCAGAGGTAAGACATTGCTGTTGTTTCCTGTGGCCTGATTCTGCCCCTGAGAGTGTCAAATGGGTTGGATTTCAGTGGAACCAGAGTGAGGGGCGTGGCTTTTGTTAACCTGTGTGTACGGCAAGCCGCAGGGGACAATTAACATCGGAGACCTCAGAAAGCAGCATGATTTTCACAAAGGCAGGGAAATATAAGGGCTTTATAAAAACACAAATAATGTTTGTGGATCGTCCAAGAGAACGTAAAAAAAACATCTCGAGCAGTAATTCTCAAATTAACTTGGAATTCTCGGTTACTAATCTGCAGCTACATAATGTGAATACATTTACATACTAATTAGTCTTCAATTAGGAATTTCGGAGTTCGCTTTCTTTAAATGAGACTTAAAATAGATTGAACATTAGCAGCACCAGAGGCTAATTTGTCATATTATTTTAAAGGTTTTTGAATAAAATTATTAGACAATTTCTGTGTAGGGAATTTCTGGTCATAATTAGTGTTTCATAGTGATATTTAATTATCATATTATGATAAAATGCTGGTGCTTTGTGTATTTTGACCGCAGATGTATCTAGGAGGCTGAACATCGACGGCTTAAGGTGCCCGTCTGCAGCCTTTGTTTACCGTTGCAAATTCCATAAAACGTATGAACGGTAATTAACTGGTTTTATTTTTTTTTTTCTTAAGGTAACGATGTTTCGAGTTAAGAGTAGCCTTCTCCTGATGTATCGTTTGCTTTCATTTTGCTCATTCTTAGTAGGCAGAAATAAATCTAATCTATCAGGAAAAGTACTCGAAGCAGATTTCTATATCCATAGTTGCGCTATTTTCGGTCTTCCGGAAATGCAGCCAGCCATCTTTGCGCGGAGCTGGAGATCACTCCTCCAGATCACTGACCTTGACGCTAGTATCTTGTCTCACAATCGAGACCTCGGCATTCAAACGCGCCGGAGTTAGTGTTTCCATTTCTGATTCTTTAATAGATGCTTTTATCCAAAGCAGTATAGAGCTGAGAAGGTTGGCTTAGGCAGTCACTGGAGCCTTTGGTGTTGAGGGCCCTGCTCAAGGACCCAAAGGTGAATTCATTCTGCGGATGCAATGGCCTTTGGCTCATGAGCACTGCTTCCTAACCCACCGAGCCCGACACGACCCCCAATGTGTGGGCTCTTGGTCAACACTAATAAATACTGCAATATCTTAGTAGGGCAGCTAATGCTGTTCTTTAGAGCTAATCCTTTTCTACACCAGAGTATTTTTTTTTTTTACCAGATATGTCCAAGTTAAGTAACATATTCAGAGGTAATACAGTGGGGTCTCTCCTGGCACCTTGAACCAGTTTAGGTCTAGTTAGGAGCCCTAACCACTGCACTATATCACTGCCATAAAGTTGATTCTGATTTTTATGCATTTTTTTTATTGCGCTCAAAGCATAGCTATCCTTCTGTTAGTCAGCTGTTGTCTTTCACAGTGAGCCAACGCTGCTGCCCACAGCGGTACTGCTCTGGGTCAGTTCACATGCGTGTGTGTGGCTTATCTATATATTACAAATGTCCCCACAATGTGATAAAAACATGTTATTTTAACATTGTTGGGACCATTTTTTCAGGGGAAACTTAATTTTATAAAAATCTGTAACTGCAATCAAAAATCTAAAAATGCTGAAAGTAGAGATGGGCCGATCCACTTTTTCATTTCCAGTGAAATTTTTCATTTCCAGTACACAACTGGCATAACATAACACATACATAACGTACTGTTCCACCTCATTTGTACATCTTGTTTTAAGTGTTTTTGAGGCATTTTGCAGTTTCATTTGAATGTCTTCCAAAAGAGTACATGCAAGCGGCGGATGCTTAAAACGTCCCACATTTCTTCTCCCGCTGGCAACAGCGTCACTTATACTTTGTTGCGATAGCAGCCCCTCGTGTATCACAAGCTGCAGCGATTGCGCAAAGCAGCCCAAGCTAGCGACTCTCAAATCATACATTGCTCTTTTTCATATCACATGCGTCGTCTCACACAATTGTGATCGCTTTGTTTAGCGGGATTTTCCACTAGCCGCTACTTCCACCTCTCAGAACTTTGTTTTTACAAAGATTGCAAATCGCTGTGCTACTAGTTGCTGTTGGACGTGTAAGATACTCCCAGATCACCCTGATCTTACGGCCCTCCTGCTGCAAAGGGTATGAGCATGACATCACAGCAGGCGGAAGGCTCTGCGCTCACACCCACTGAGTGGCAAATGGACTGAGTGGCAGCGTTAGATTTCAGCTTGAATGCCGCAAAAACACATCTAAAATGGGAAAGAGCTGTCATGCGACTGATTGTACATATAAATTTAACAAAAAATACCGTACATGGCTGATACCTGATCCATCTAATAGGTCTGGATCGGTGCCAGTACTGATCGGAATATCGGATTGGTGCATCCCTAGCATTTTGTTTGGTTATTTAAGGTTAGGGCTGGGTAGAGGTTAAGGTTATCATAGCTAGAATTAGGGTAATGCTCATAGAAATGAATGGACGTGTGTGAATACAAATGTGTGTGTGCGCCTGCACGTGTTTGTGTGTGTGAGTGTATGAGGAAAGGAGTTTGTTTACAGGAACCCGACGGGGTGCTGCTCCTGCAGCCTGGTGCTGAAGCGCCCTGGATGGTGCCTACAGGCTTGGCTAAATTCCTGAATGAGTCCTGCTGTTGTACCCTTCAGCACCTAATGTATGCTTCTCTAATCAAAAGATCTAGTTTGCTGGACTGTATGGTGTTTGGACAAAATTCCTTTGTGAACCTTAACAGAATAAAAGAGTATCATCGAGTGGTCCATGTGTGGCTCTCGGTCTCTGTCCCGGTCAGTCGTCCCCCGTCTCTCGGATCGGAGGTTTGGGTTGGGGACTGGTGCTTCCCGCCTCCATCTGCTTCCTCATCCCTCTCTTTTTCTGATCTTCTCTTTCAGTGCACTAACACCATCTCCCCTCTCGCCCTGTAGGTCACGCCATCTTTAAGCTTACATATCTCAGCAACCATGATTACAAGCCGCTCTATTTTGAATCGGACGCTGCCACGGTCAACGAGATCGTGCTGAAGGTGAGATATCGGGGTCTTGGTTAGTTGCTATTAAGGAGCCATGGGTTCAAGTTTCTAAATTCACTTGCGACCTTATATGGCGTGTATAGCTATCCTGTAATATTCAATCTCAGATACATAAATATGTTTGCTGTTTTTGTGTATGCATGTTTGCTTTTTAATTGAGGGGTGACCAGTATGTTCTGGTTAATGTGAAGGAGTCTGGGCAGTTCCCTGTCTGCTTAGAGCTGCGTGGGCGAGCAGCGCATGGCTTACTGCGGTACTGTCTGCCCATCTTCACCGGGCTGTTAGAGCGCTGATATTTTTGGCGGCAGAGCCAGCAGGCCCCCAACCTGCAGGTGACCGGCCGGCGTATGCCCCACTTATGATGACCGCGTTACACCCTCCGCTTGCACGTACACACACACACACACGGTCCCCAACACATCCGCTCGCGCTGGTGACACTGCCGCGGGGCAGTGTGCTTCTCCTGTGATGGACATGCCCCCTTCCCCACTGAACCGCGAGGCCGCGTAGCCACTGCGAGGGCTTTCTGAGAAGAATGATCTGTTGAGAGTTCTCCGTGAAAGTAGGCCATGATGGAAGCGTGTCCCTTTGACTGCGCTCCGATGGCACGCCAGCCCTGGGGAGCAATGGACAGCGCCAGGCTCTCGGGGCGTAGATGTGTTACTGTTGTAATGTACTGAGCAAATGTGAAGTCACACAAGTTGAGTTGAGTGACCTGTGTGCATGTGCGTGTATGCGTGTGCTTGTGTTTGCGCGCGCGCGCGTTGTGTGTGTGTGAGCGATTTGTCAGTGCGGTAAATACCGGTACAGAAATCATACCTGAAAAGAGCAGCAGGGTGATTAATGGCCCACGGGTCAGGAGGTCGTTTGTCACAGAGCTGACGTGCTTCTCCTCCTGCGGCCTGCTTATGTTGCACACGTTGCCTGCCCCCCGTGTCCTGGCCGCCCCCGCCCCACCCCTGCCTTATCTTAAAGCTGCAATAGAGACTGAGTGACTGATGCACTCATATGATGTGTCTCTCTCTCTCCCCCACCCCCGCCCCAGGTGAACTACATTCTGGAGTCGCGGGCCAGTACCTCCCGCGCCGAATACTTTGCCCAGAAGCAGCGTAAGCTCAGCCGCCGCACCAGCTTCAGCTTCCAGAAGGACAAGAAGGTGGGCCTGTAGGGCAGCAGCGACGGCGCCCCCTGCTGGCCCAGGCGGATGGGCCCACCCGGTGGAGGGTGGACAAGGCCGAACGGACATGAGGGTCTTCTCTGGGTGACGTTGCAGGGGTCACCACTCATTAACACCCCCTTTTTGGGATACCCCTCCGCACAACAAAAGATGGGCTCAACTCATCAGCCATATCAGACAGTAACTGGTTTTCTGTGTGTGTCTCCTGGCCAGTGTGTTCAGATGGGCAGCAGTGTAGTGCAGAGCTGCACAGGGTTGTGGAATGAAGCCAAGATGTTTTTTCTCTTATTCTAACCCTTTTTTAAATCTTGAATCTCCTGAACTGTGGTGAAAATAAAGAGGTTACTGTATCCTTGTACAGAAGCGGTCTTGACAGTTCATGTGTCCACTGCCTATGAAAGCAGCTGTACAGATGTTGTACGGTCCAGACAAGAGCAGAAAGGTCAGACCGAGAACAGCTCATGCCCCCCCCGACTCCTCTCCTCCTCCCCATTTCCACTGGGGTTCCTACGGTGACTCCCGACGCGATCGACTCGGCGCCTCGTATGTAGCAGTCACATCTAAGGGTTAAACATCGCACACAAACATGCTTTGGCCATAGAACTTCAGTGCCTCGAAACTTTATTATTATACGACGTTAACCGTGACCGTTTGACTAGTATTCTGGTCGCGATGATTTTTAAAGAGAGCGTCAAAAAAAGAGCTTAGGGGGAATATTCCACCTTAACTGTATATGCGGGAAACTCTTTTAACATCCTGTGGGGAAGGAACCTGTTGTAGCGAAGGAGGATTTTTACAGCTGATTATATAAATACCTGTACTTTTTACTAGTATCTGTAAATGTGGTGTTTTTTTTTTTGCGCGAGTTGTATCTGACTGGAAGATGGTGTCAGACGATTTAAATGTTTATTTGGACCGTCCTTCAGTGGCAGGGAATGTATGATATTTTTACAGGTTTTTTTTGTTGTTAAAGCTACGGACTTATATAAAATCTACTCATTTCAAAGTTGCGATTGTTTTATGTGGTTCATGTATTTTTCAAGGTTGGAATCATCAATAATGTGATTCCTGCGAAACAAAGTTACAATTTCAGGGGTTTGTTCTTCAGATTCATTTTTCAACTCAGGTGCTTGTCTGCAATTCATGCCGACTGGTTATATATGTGTATATATATTTTTAACGGTGAAGTGACATTGCTCCATACAGTGGTTTCCTGAAGCTGGTTGATGGTCATGCATGGGGGATCTACACCAGTTTGAGGATGAAGTGCTGATTAAAGACATTTCAAGTGATCCTGGTTGACTTTATGATTTGTGTCACGGTCTGACCGGAACTCCCATGTGCTCCTCCGACTGAGGGAGGCAGGGCTATCATCCCAACCCGGGACCGTCAGAGGAGGCTGGTCATGATGCATCACTGTTTGCCGTGTGCTTCCGCACATGGATACAGACCGTGCCCCCTTCTCTGTCTGGTCCCGCCCCCAGATCTGTGGAGATGACATCCCTACCTTGCCATGCCAACCACCAGACCACCACCCTACATAAGAGAGCAGCTGCATTTTTGATCACATCCCTTCCCTTCCCTTCCCTTCCTGGTTCAGGTTTCTGAGGTGGTGGGGGGGGGGTACAGTATTCCATTTTAAGGGTTTATGTGTTTGGAGGTATTGTGGGATTGGTGTGCAGAAGATTCAAGGCACAGTAAATAGTAAAAGATACAGTTGTCTTGTACCTTGAAGACCAGGGTTCAAGTCTGCCCTAGCTCTGTGTGTGGAGTTTGCATGTTCTTCCTATGTTGTCATGGGGTTTCCTCCAGGTATGCAGTGCGAGTGTGCCCTGCGATGGGTAAGCCTGTCTCCTGCCTTGTGCTCTGGATCCCTGTGATCTTGCTTAAATGGGTACAGAAAATGGTTGGACTGTTGAGACCCTGTTGTGACCATGTGCTTTTGGGACTCTTTAAGGGGAAGCTGGATCATCTGTGATGGGGATTAGTCAGTGTTGGTGCTACCCCCCCCCCCCCAAAAGCGTGTGCCTGGACGCCGCACGCAGCCGGATCTGCCATTCCTTCTGAAGCAACCGAGCTGAACAGGGGCCCGGGGGTGTGCGGAATCCCGTCCGAGTACCTGCCCCCCCCCGCTAGGGTAGACCTGAGGAGAAAATGAATTTTGCTGCTTTCCGGTGACAGGGAATGAGAGACACCTCCGACCGAGAGGCCTGATCTGATGTTTTTACGTTCCTGTCTCTGCGATTATCGTGTCACTAATGCCATTTACATGTTTGCATCCAGAGTTTTCTTTACTAGCCATTTTTAGATAAAAAATCTATTACAAATGGAAATATTTAGAGAGAACGATTTGATTTTCCTTCTGGATACTGAAAGAGGGGCCTTCATCCGCTAAAACAACAGCTTTCAGAAGATTCTAGAACATCTGCAGTGGATACCCCCAGGTGGGATGTTTGTACGCCTAGCAGTGGCCAGGGCATAGACACAGCCTCACACACACACACACACACACACACACACTACCACCTGATCATGCTCCTCGCCGGGCACCTGACTCGTGTGTCCCTGAGCACCATGACCAAGGTCGTGAGCCTCACCGTGGGCTGGTGGAGGCCAGCTGGCAGCTTGGCTGTGACGGAGAGCGATGTTTACAGAATCCACCCCCTGGGGCCTTCGGCGGCCGGGCCGAGCTGCCAGCCCTCGCTGTGGGAGTCGTCCGCATAAGCCTGTGATTCATCGCCCCGGGGACGCTCTCGCTACAGTGAACCCGTCCTCTCCATACACTAGCGCCACCTAACTTGTGGAGCTATGCTCCGCTTCCCCAGCCTTGGGCCTAGGGGGCGCTAGTGAGAGATCTAATCCTGTCCTTTGTGGCCCGTTGCTTGAGTCTGTAGATGCTGACTTGGAGTCCTTAGTGCCAGTGTCACATGTGAACAGAAAGCTCTGGAGGTTCTACCTCACAGAGGATGGAGTGAAGGCTAACTGTATGGCTGAAGGTCTCCTTCCAGTTTCTCCGTTGTGTGCCTGACCCCCCTGAGGTGACTCTGGGCGGTGGGAGTTCCCCGGCCTCCTCCCCTCGTACCCCCCATTCCTCTCCAAGCCAGTGACTCTCTCTTCACCGCTCCTGTGAAGATGCACCTATATTAGAATTAATGTGGTGCTGCGGAGCTCAATGAGTGGACGTAGCCTTGCTGTCAGGCTGAATAAGCGTGCTCCAGCCAGGGGATGAGTGTGGACAGCACACCCCAGCCTCAACTTCTGAGACCGCCCAACCAAAAAAAAAGGCTATTCATTTTGGTATCTTTTTTTATTCTCTTCCTCATTAAGTACCTAGTAGCTCACATACCATCATGCGGCCCCTTTACAGGTCAGATGTGCTATGCGCTCACTCTCACACAGAACTGCGCTCATCACTGCCCGCCTGCATGAATATGCATGAGCTTCAGTCCCATCTCCATGCGTTTTTGCATGCGCTTATCGGGCAGCAGGCCACTAATGCATAGTAGCACGGTGTCTGACGTCATTAACATCTCCTCTCTGGCTTCTGTGTGTGTTTTTCTTCCTGGGTAGTGGTGTTCGTGTGTGTTTGTGTGTGTGTGTTCGGCCTTTACGCAAGTGAACAGAAGGTTGCTGGTTCAATTCTCATGCTCAGCAGAGAAGCCACATTTCTACTGGGTTCTTGAACAATGTTCTTAACTCTCTGACAAATGCTCCAGGGGGGCAGAATAAATGACACACACCTCAGTATGTGTACATGTCCTAAAAAAACCGAGGGCAGGATGGGATTTGCAAACACATTCCAATTTATTTGTATAAATATCAAATGAAGCTTCTTTTTAGTAGGGAGAGTGACATTCATTTAATCATTTATGTTTTACATACATACAAGAAAGTATTCGACTGAAGTAGACCCCTGTGATAAGCCTCTGCACACGGTGACCCGTACCTGCCTGGTCTGTTATTACAGAGGTGCCATTTGTCAAATTCATTTTCACATGAGTTCAAAGTCTGTGAATGAGTTATTTAAACTGAAAAGCCCGTAGTGCTCACATAAAAATGAGGACTGACCCAAGTACTCTCGCCTTTTCAAGACTGCAGAGTAATTTGCACAGTCATCTTGAATGATAGAAGATACACACTTGATAAGATGTACTTCATTGATCTCAGAGGGAAATTCTTGGAGATTTTGCCCAGTTACCCTCCTGTTGTTGAGGGTGTGCAGTCTTAGGACAAATCACCCATAAGAATAGACAGCTGATCGCCGTTGTTTGCTGGTAAATACGTAGAGTCAATGGTCACCTGTCTCAGCCACAGCTTCCTCTCTTTGCTGCTATGTGTAAGTGCCCTGCAGGGGGCACTGTAGTTTCACCTGTGTGGTATGATCAAGCTCTGAGGTCCCTCTATGCACCCACATCCCCAGGTGAGCATGCAGCCCCTGAGCCAGGCAGTACACATGCTTCACTGGGCAAAGCACTGCTGATGGGCAGGGAGAGCCCCAGGGCATGATGGGAACTGGGGGAGTGCATGTGTGTCAGCCTTTGTGCAGCAGAGAGGCGGACAGCTTCCAGTAAAGGACGTGGAAGGTGCTCTTCTGCCCCAAAGAGTAGTGGGCCAGTGTAAATCAAATGATAATCAAACCAGACACTGGAGAGTTAGGATGGATGGCTCTGATTGTTTGAGGTACGTCGAGTCAGCTTCTGTCTCCGGTGCCCTGGAGAGATTTCTTTCACCAAAGCTCCATTTTGATTATGGTAATCATCCAATTTGAATGAGCCCTGATGAATGAATTATGAATATTTAAATGCGGGGTGATAATGAATAGATTCCAAAGGGCATTTATGAATCGGAGCTTAGCGGCGAGCGGAGCACATCCGTTTGTTTACGCTGCTCCTATTTCCTGCCTTCCTTCCCATCATCGGGGATTTGCTCCTAGCTCTCCCGTTTTCCAACTCCGTGAGACAGAGCGGTGAAACGCCCTGAGAGCGGAGAGGCCAGTCAAGGGCAACGCCTTTACGGCTGCTCACAGAGGTCAGCGCAAGTCGCCCTCATCCTGGCTCTCGGGGCCTTAAATCAGAGGATCAGCAAAGACCCAGTAGTTATCAGACCAGATATTGTTATTGTATTTCACTGTTAACATGCCTAATATGTGCTTCTGTGTGAAGCCTGCAATCTCATTTCCTGTCCAGTTAATACTGTTGCAACTGAGAGCCTAATAACTCACACTTAACGGTAATGCCGGGCTGACTGTCCGCTGGGGCTGTTTAAGGGCATGCTGACCCTCCTCCTGTACTCCAGGATGCTAGGGCTGCTGGGATACGCGTACTGGCAAGGTCCTCCAACTGTTTCCATGTTCGGCAGGCAAGTTAACAGAAGTGGAATATTTGTATAAATCAACACTCCTTCTTCATGATCACTCTTTCCCCCACCCCCACTCATTTTCTTTATTTTTCTTTCTTTCTTTTTCTCTCTCTCCTACAGAACCTCACCTCCCCCACCCAACCCTTCCCAGGGGAAAAGAGAGAAGATTACAGACCATCTTATAATTAGCCCAAAAAAAAAGTTCGGCACCACCGAAAATCCGGGGGGGGGGGATTTCCAGGTGGCGCGGGCGGCCCCCCCCCCCCCCCCCCGGGGGCCGACCACACACAATTCAGGGC
>JAODKC010000117.1:7139477-7152670 GCA_026777985.1 Mormyrops attenuatus | reverse complement strand
CCCCCCCCCCCCCCCCCCCCCCCCCCCCCCCCCCCCCCCCCCCCCCCCCCCCCCCCCCCCCCCGGATCCATTTTATTTCTTATGATACTTCAGATAAAAATCCAGATGCTTCATATTTCCTGCAATGAGATGGATGATCAAATTAACAGCCGACTTCATTAATATGCAGCATGTTGTCTGCACCCCCCACAGCACCCCCCAACGGCACCCCCTGCAGTATCTCTGTAAATTGTTGTAAATCCTGGTGGGGGGGTATTTTGAAACATTGTACAGTGCGCCCCCTGCAGTGATGAGCCTGAGGCTGTATGTCCCTCCAACTCCCCACCTCCTCTGCTCCTGGAGGAGTGGAAGTGATAAAAGTTGTCGACTGGGTGGGAGTGTCCATGGCAATTCTATTAAATCGCTAATGATCGGTTAAATTTGGTCTTGTCTCTGTTGGGTGGGCAGACGATCCCTGCCCCTCCCTCGTGTCAGTATTACCACAGAATCTACAGAGAGAGATGTAACCCTGAGTGTGGCAGCTAGAAACATCACTCTCTCAGTACAGGGCCTGTCAGGCACGGGAGAAGCCAAAGTTAAGTCTCTGCGTATATTCAGACGTCTCTATCAAAAACTCCGCCGTGTCTTACAGAGCGACATGGCACGTTGTCTTCCTCGGCGCCTTGAGTGTCATTTCTTTTGAAATATCAAGAATAGGTTTCTGTCGTTTTTGTTCCCCATTTCCCTCCTACGGCTCAGCTCCTAATCTCTCTCAGAAGGAATGACGGCAGCAGCCTGGATCTCCAGTGTTAGCGCTATTCACAGTCAGAGCTGGGGTGGCAAACTTCTGCCCCTTCGTGGTTTTGATCTCTGCATGAACAGTTGTACACTGTACAGGCAGTTAAAAGGCATGTGGTCCTGTGGGGTTAAGACTTAGTGCCTGTGGTCGGAAAGTTGTTGATTCAGATCCCATAGCTGGCAGAGTAATGTCACAGTTGGGCCCCTGAACGAGGCCCTTAACCCCCAATTGGTCCAGGGACTATCTGACTCTGCTTTCTCAGTTGTTTGTCACTTTTGATAAAACTGTCTGCTAAATACAAAATTATAATTATTATCATTTGAGAAGTGAATCTAGGGGTGTGGGGTTAGGTCCCGTCGGGAGCTGGGTTAGCTGCACGTCTTGAGCCAGCTGGCATATTTTCCCAACGAGGTCCAAGACTCTCCTGTCGCTTTCAACCTCCCGACAGTTCGAACGGGACGTGATGATCTGGAACAACAAAAGGTACATCTCCAAGCCCGTCCTGGTGAAGGAGGACTCAGCAATCCAGAGACACCGGCGCTGGTACAGCCAGTTCTACACGGAGAACAGCCCCCGCCTTCGTTACCAGTACGACACACTGGACTTCTGACCAGCTGTGCTGCTGGTTTGCACCTGCATTTGAGTGTGAAAGAATGACCGAGAGTGACGGCTTTAATGAGGAGATGTGTGGGATTGTTACACAGGCTGTGGGCTGGGGTGGAGGGAACTACTAGGGGGCGCTGGACAAAGGGAGATGCAGGACACAGAGAAGGGGCCACTTAGAGAAGCTGGCAGAGCTCTTGTGCTCTGTTTACCGTCCTGCTTCCATCCCTCTGTTGGAAAACAATCAAAGCCAGTAACCCTATGCATTTTTAAGCAATTGTTATGTCAAAGTATATTATGCCCATAAGAGTGTCATTCTTAAATGTTACTTGAAAAGGAGCACAACTTTAGTTCTCCTGCCCTATTGTGTCACTAGTTTCCTTGGCCTTCTTTTTATAATAGATTTTAAACTCAAAACAAGTCTATTTATTTTTCTTACACAACAAGCACGGCATATAGGATAATCTTGTCGTTATTAAAAAAAATCTTGTTATGGAAGATTTATTGAATTTAAAGTGCATTAAGTATCTGAAGACGGAGGGAGCACAGATTCCAAATGCGAAAGAGATGTGAGGAATCCCAGTGTACCGACTGTGAACACAAAGCTAAATCTCCATCCTTCCGGGGGGGTTATAAGGAAGTCAGCCAGGGTCCTGTTTCCTTCCTTCCCCTTTAAGTGCCTCGGTGCTCCCTATTCGGGTAGACTTAAAGGGATGGGCTGGTTTTAGAGTGATATTCTCTCTATGCAGTATTTTAGACCTACTTTACATTTTTCTTAGCAATTACAGCCATCCAGAAGGTGACAGGCCAGCTTTCCTTTTTTTTTCTTGCTATGTAATTAAGACACCAGTCGTTGATTACAGCAGCGTCTCCCGGTGCAGAATGATCCCTCTCCAGGTGGGTGAGCAGGTTCCGTTGTTCCTTTGTCTCTTTTCTATTTCCGATCCCTCATCATCTCCACGATGCAGGATTAAAAAAAAAAAACAAGATCTTAATGACTGTATATGTATTTGAGACGTTCACCTTGCACTAAGCACAGGGCTGCACTATACACCATCACCTGGAACACTCGTCAGCTCCACTTGCCTCACCTGCACTGCAACAAGGCTGCTGTAGAGTATGGATTGTAGCAGGAGGTTGTGGGGTAGAGTGGGGGGGCTGTATCCGCAGAACAGGTCAGACGAACTCTATATTCTCCAGCTAGGTAATTGAGTGGGTGGGCTGGAATGGAATACATGCTATTTAATTACTATATTAGCTTACAGTGGATCAGGGTACTCATTGCTCAGCGGTACTCATTTTTATTGGAACTCTTACTCTGGAATCAATACTAACAGCTTCCCCAAATATGTGGTTTGGATATTTCCTCAATTATGCTTGAGTTAATTTGAGTTAAACTGCAAATGGACAGTTATTAAAGCACATGTCCGCAGACCTTAGAGGTCTCATATTTCGACACCTCTTGCAAGTCATCTATTTTTATTCAGGCTTGCAAGGCCCGTTTTATCCAGGCTAACTGAAATGTATAAATAAAGACCAGGTTAAAAATGGCAATAAATTGTAGCTAATGGTCTAATTAACATTCTGGTTGTGTGAATAGTTTGTTGAGGAAGCACAGCAGCAAATGTGGATAGCTTGACAAAAATAGCTTATAGCTGGTTTCCATTCTGACGAAATGGATTTCTGTAATAGTGTAATAGGGTAATACATGTCGCAAGAGTGTAGCTTCTCACTCTAACAATGAGGTCACAGTGATAATCAAGCACCAGTCAGAGCACTGCATGCGGAGGCCATTTATTTAACTGTACTGTCAATTCAATATTGGTGCAGCACAGGTTATCCTAACTGGATAATGGCCACAGACGGATGCTGAAAATCATCCATTTTCTGATCCAGGGACTCATTAATACTGTGATAATTCTGCTTCGCAAAAACGGTACTCAAGCAGCCGAATATGTAGCGAAGGGTTAAAGCGAAACCCTTAAAATGTAAAGCACTGATTATCAGCTAATTATCAGTAATTCAAGGAACACGGTCGAGGTTAATTAGAACCTTAAGACTGGCAAAGTATGAATTGCTTGCTAGAAGATAACTTGGCTTTCTTGGAACATGGGAAGGTTTCAGTCTATCGAATACCATGTTACTGGACTGATAGAGACTTTAAAATGTTTATTAAGGCCTGCACACTCCATGGCAGACGTTGGGCAAGGAAGACAGAAAACCCTGTCTGTATATGTATAGAGAGAGAATCGGAAATCATACTTTATTTACCTACTGTGGAAAAACAATATCTCAGTCTTATTTTCCCTTTTATAGAAGATTTGAGAATTATTTTTGTAATTGCAATGCTTTAAAAATGTTATATCAGCATATTATTTTATCTCCACTTGCTTTTTATACCAGACCTCTGCTCGCTTTACACAGTGTATCAGATAAGGAAGTTTATGCTTTTATTCTTGTTGTTGCTGCAAAAATAAAACAACGACTTTGTCTTCTCTTTGGCTTTTTAGTCCACATTAACGTTCACTTTCGTATGACGGAAAACAATTGTAGACCTCTTTATACAGCCCTATAAGCAATTTGTACATTATTCACCCCTCTGAAACTGCTTGGCAACCTGCATCATACCTATTTCTGTGAATTATGTGAAACACTCAACAGACATCCCTGAAATGACAGGAATACGTATTACCTTAATTTAAAAAAAAAATATGACAGTATTTAACCGGGACACTGTTAAGTATGATTCTGGTACATGTTTAAAGTCATTTTTGTCCCACTCAGAAAGTATTCCCATGTGTGTTTAGATTGTACATTAGGGCAAATCTAGGTAGGGGAGGGAGCGGCCTTGTGGCTGAAGTGTGCTGCACCCGTTGCTGCATTTCATATTTATCTTGGGAAAGTGGGTGGAGCTTGACCTTGTATTCCGTCAAATAAACCGTGGCAGGAACAGAGGGCACCTTGTGTCACCACCTCTTTGAAATGTAGGACCGCTGAGGAGCTGGACGGTTTGCGTGTTGAACTGAGGACAGGTCAAGTGTCTTCAGGTAGGCAAGGGTTTATTTTAATATACGGTCAATGAGTGTTTGTGAAGACTATGCAGGAATGTTCTGGAATTGACTCTGAGGGGGGAGGGCAGGTTATGAGTATGGAGGGGGAGCCAAGAAGGAGCCAGAGCACAGAGTCAGCTGTGGGCACAAGGGGCGCAGACAGGAGGAACTCGGCTGGGGAACTTTTGGTGGATGAAGCACCAGATGCCGTACCAGTGAGGACGAAGGACACGGAGGAGCAGCTGGGAGCAGCGAGAGAGCAGATCCTGTCCAAGCTGCTGGAAGGGGGGGGAACTGCGGGGAAGGTGACTGAGCAGCAGGGAAGGGAGTCAGAGCAGGAAATGAAACTCCACACAGGCGGGGAGGCGCAGGTCGACACGGAGGAGGAGTGTCCGATTTGCACGGAGCCATACCAGACCCAGGGTCAGAGGGATCGTGCCCTGCTGAACTGCGACCATTCTGTGTGCCGGCAGTGCCTGGGGGGGATGCTCAGGCGGCGGGCTGATGGGACCAGGGTGTCCTGCCCCTTCTGCCGCCAGAGGACTCCGCTGCTGCACTGGGAAATCCGCCGGATGCAGGAGGAGGTGGTGCTTCTCATGGGCGACTCCCATCTGGGGCCTTGCCCCCCGGCTGCCCCACCCCCAGCCCAGGTTCCGCCTCCTTCTGAACCAGGGCGGTGGGCTGAACTGGAGAGGCGGCTGGAGTCCGGTATGGACACGGAGATGGTATGCTGTTGTGTTAGGTACCCCCCTGGGTTTGTGCGGCTTCTCCATCAGCTAAAGCACAGGTGCCGATGTTGCTACTTGGCCGCGCTCCTCCTGCTCCACCTGGCTGAGCTCAGCTGCCTGCTCCTGGTCTTCCTTCCTGTCATGGTGCTGGTGTTACTGTTCATCCTCACCACCAAATGAACACTCATCTTGTTCCCACATCATCCTTTCGACCTGTCATCTGACCAGTTATTCCTCTTGACCTTTAAATGTAAGGCTGCAGCATGATACCCGGGCAGATTCAGGGCGCCCAGCACTTCACAGGGGCCCAACATATGGAGAATTATTCATGGTGGTGAACCGGATGACATTTTGATGGAAGGCCCAAAATTTCTAGCTACGCCCCAGCGTAAACATATATTATCATGTCCTCGTAAACTGTCCTGCTTTTCAACCTGCAGAATGTGTCTAAAACCACAACCTCTCTAACCTAAAACAGTCAATACCAATCTAGTTAACTTTTAACTGAAATCTGACACCTTTCTGGTGATATCTGCCACTGGTTATAGACCTAACACTTGCTCTGCCTCTAAGCTATTTTTGATTTCACTTTCTCAAAAACTTAACTTTCTGCTTGAGAAAACACATAGAGATTTCACCGTCCAACCAGCTGACCAGAGATGTGACGCGTCATTGGAAATGTTTTTTGGATACTGTCTATTTTTACAAGGTTTCCAGCTATGAGTGTGAGCACACAGGAAAATAGGTCAAAGCCCAGGCTCTGGGCAAGCCGCAATGCAGACCATTTCACTTCACGAAAACTAGCGATTATTTAAAAAAAAAAAATACTGTTTGCGTTTATGTTAATATTTCATTTTAAGTTGACAATATTCTTTACCTGATTTTGCAACATTAAACATTCGGAATGATTTTTGGGGAAAAATCTAATTTTCAAGATTTCTATTAACAAATTAACACTATTCGTTCAGCTATCTATATGTTTAATTTGGTGTTCTTTTTCTACTTAGGTGATGCGGATATATAATCGGGTTCATTAAAATCCTTATTCACTATATATATGTATACGGTTTCGGTGGAAAAGAACAGGCGCACACACACAAGCACACATTTGTAATTATATCTTTGTGGGGACTCTCCATTCATTTCTATGGGGAAAACTCAAATCTCAAAATGATTACCTTAACCCCTACCCAGCCCTAACCTAACCATAAATAACCAAACATAATACGAGAATACTGAAAAAATGGTCCCCACAACGTTAAAAAACAGGTTTATTTATTACGTTGTGCGTGTCACACCCTGCATTCCTTTCCCCTCGTTCTCCTCTCGTTACAGCCCTCGTGTGGGTCACCCCAGGTGCCTCTCGTTACAGCCCTCGTGTGGGTCACCCCAGGTGCGTCTCGTCACAGCCCTCGTGTGGGTCACCCCAGGTGCGTCTCGTCACAGCCCTCGTGTGGGTCACCCCAGGTGCCTCTCGTTACAGCCCTCGTGTGGGTCACCCCAGGTGCCTCTCGTCTGCTCCCTCGTCAGTGATGTATACAGTGCCTCCTTATCTCAAGCCCCCAGCCCAGTCATTGATGTTGCTGTCTGCGTGTGCTCCCCAGTTTGCCCTGTATCCTGTGTTCTCTCCTGATCCCCCCACCCCGTTTTGACACCTTGTGCTCCATTTCCTTTTGCCCTGCTTCTTGTTTTGTTTAATAAAGCCCCTTTTGGTTCTCCCCAAGCCTGCCTTCTCCTCCATCTGTGCCCATGAAGTGATAGTGGGGGACATTTGGTCCCCACAATGTAATATAAACCTAATACACACACACACACACACACACACACACACAAACATCCGGGCACACAGGTTCATTTTAATTTAACTTGCTGATTCTCTGAGAAGAAAACAACGAGAGACATCAATATCTCGCTCCAGTGCCCATTATATTGGGGGTACGTAATTACAAACAGAGACCCTCGGGACAGGAGGATTCTGCAAAAAAGACGATGTTTTCTATCTTCAATAATGCGCACTTTTCACAAGAAATCAACGCATTACCCCGATAACCCTAAAAAGGGGGTGGATAATTGTCTACCAGAATTCAGCAGCAAACTGTCCGCACTACTGCGTCTGTTTGTAACGCGCAATATTTTTACGTCTGATAAAAGAAGTTATTAGTTTAATCTGTAAAGAAAACAATAGTTTATCACTTGTGTTAATGGCACAATAGCTGTGAGACTCCCAGCAGATGTTTTTCGTGTCTTTTATACCAAGGAACAAATGCTTCTTGATTTTATTCGCGCTTTCGACTCCGCTTATCTGAATTGTTGGCTTAATTTAGGTATCTGTCTCATTGGCCACGTCGTGCACTTAAGAATGGAAAATTCATTTATTACCTAATTGTCGTCTTTATGCATATCATTATCCAGCTTCCACTGAATCTATCATAATGCATTTTTTCCGCATCACACTGTGTCTCTAGCAGTCCTTTGGTGTCGGTGACCCAGTTTATGCATCTCTCCCTGGCTGAATTTATGAAACTCTGCGGTGTGGTTTTCGTGCCATGTCCCCTTGGCTGTCTGCCGGTTCTCAGTGTTGATTAATTCAGAGGACTGGTTTTCACTCTCCGTCCGTGCGTGTGTAGCTTTTGAGCGCCAGGACGCGAGGATGCCTGAGACAGCTCGACATGACCACATGTTCAAAGAAAATCCATTTATAATGTGCGTTAAATGGACAAAACTGTACGTAGTATACTAACTGCCAAAAGAATCGCGTTAGTTAGACTAGTATTGCCCGGCATATTCACTTGATGGTCTCCATGTTGTAATTCTGGCATGAAGAATAAAATATGCACTATTTGGATGTGCTGTGTCATTACTGGGATGTCGATGTGATTGTGTATGATGCTTTTTTTATCTAGGATACGATGCTGTTATATAACGGCTGCAATGCAGGCTGCTTGAACAGTTGGAGGGGGGGGTGGGACACGGGATTTCTCGTCTGCACTTTGCGTGGCTCCTGGAGCGCGGGATGCTGGACGCCTTCGGTGCTTCTGCTAAAGCGCAGAGAGGGGCGGTTGCCCTCCCCATAACCCGAATCGTCATCATTTCACTTTCTGTGGTGTTTGTTCTGTTTTGACTCCTCTGATGACAACGAAGACTTCTGTTTCTTTTACAGAGGGGTGTAAATATTCCAATTCACAAAAACACCCACATCTGGCATTATATACAACACAAAACTTCAAAAAGATAAGAGTCGTGTTATTTGCAGATGAATACTTATTCCGTAAATATATGGTCGCGTTTATTCGTTTCTATCCTGATTATGTAAATGTTTTATTGCACTTACATTTTATATCAATATACTGACTACCGTCTATATACGAATTCAGCAAGTAGAGTTAACATTTTATCTGTTATCTCACAAAGCGTTCCTGAACTGCTTAAAATCAACATACATATTTGTTTTGATTTATATATCCCGCGCGCCGCCACTATCCATAAGGTTAATACATAATTGATGATGCAGATCGATTGTGACCTAAATTAAAATGCATGTACAAGTTCATTACGGTTTCATTGGTGCCATTCAGTTATGATCATTTTTGACATGGTGGGGGCTTTGCAGGGGGTTAAATCATTTCCCGCTGTATAAAAATGAAACGTATTACGGGTATGTATTACGGGAAGTATGCTTTTTCGAACACCTAAACGCGGAATATCTAACAACAGAGTGAATGTGCACGTTTTAAAAGGCATAAATCCCACTTTCATGTTCATTTGAACATTGAAAACAAACGCTGAGGTGACTTTCCCAAAAACTAAGACTTCATTTCAGAGAGACTTGTTTCCTTGGTAACCGGTCTGGTTAAATTTTTCGCAGGTACTCAGATGTTACTTGGCCTGTATTATGTGCTATTTCCCGTTAGTGATCTCGTTCTCTGTGCAAAGGCGATTTAAATTAAGCATCTTAAACCATTTTCAATCAAAACGCGGCACGACAAAGACACATATTATTCCCCCGGCAGTGTATATAGGTCAGACTTAAGTGTATTTAATCCTAAAATCGCTGCTCTTAAGGTTGAAACCAGAAATGTGGTTTTCAAATGAAATACGCTAGTTTAGCTGTAAATGTGTATAAGTGGGAATTATTATTTAAAATTAGTATTAAGTAGCCTATAATCAAATTAAATAATGCTTGTTTGGGGTTGCTGGGAGGCTATGTGGAAAACACCGTTCCACAATTTATCAGTTTTGTGTTAAATTTAACCAATATTAGTCATTGGGGCCGTTTTATGTCTGTAATTTACCAGATAAGTTTCTTTGCTTTACATTTTACAATAAAGCTGCTATGAAATTGGTCAAACAAGAGCGATAGTCCAAATGTCATATTTTCTTTCGATAGTAGTCTTTGTTTATGAACGTGTATGTTTACGCATACAAAAACTTATTAGGCCACCCATCATGAACACAATATCGCATTTTGTAGGATATAAACGCCAGACAACATACTTAAACATTTTTATACTACAAATTCAAGATGTGTATACCCTCCGCCCACGCAATGATCTCCTTTTGTGTCCGATACTCTCTTTTTTATTATACGTTCATCTTTAGATGTAGATCTAAAAGCGATACGTGGAATACAAAGTCCACATATTCGGCACAATTAATAATTCGTACCATTGATGCCATCTGAATAAATATAGTTCGATATCTGGTGAAGACCAAAGAGCAGAGATAGAGAAGACGACGGGGAGCGCGCATCCGTGTGCGAGCGCCGCTGTCAGAACCAAGGACAGCCACAGACTGACTATCGCAGCGAAGCGGAGACGCCGCTCAGTGCAGCGTCCGGCTTCGCCGAGGTGGGATCCAGCGGACCAAGCAAAAGGAGAAGACTGTTTTGTTAAGAGAAGACAACGTACGTATATCTGTGACTGCATCCTGATGGGATGGTTAGACAATAGGAGTAGGATCTACATCTAATGAATAAAATCGGGAGGAAAGCCATGCGATGAACATCGGGATGTGAGAAGGAGAAACCTAAAGAGCGCTGGTATGCTCATATGTGGTCGACGGTCGTGTACATTCCTCCACTGCGCATACAGATCTAAAAGCAAGCCAAACGGGATCGGAAACAACAACGTGGATCGGGTAAACCGTGTCGCTCAGCAGACAAGCGCAGAAACAGCAGCAGTGAGCCCGGGACGCGGCTGGATCGAGATGCGTCTGATGCTGATGGCCGTTTTCCTCTCGTGCTCCATTGCACGGGTCGGTTGCGAACCAAAAATGGTGAATATCGGGGCTGTGCTCAGCCAGAAGAGGTACGAGCAAGTGTTCAAGGACGCGGTCACTCAAGCAAACCAACTATACGGGAGAGACAAATTCAAACTGAACGCCATTTCCGTCACTCACAAGCCCAATGCAATTCAGATGGCACTCTCGGTCTGCGAGGACCTCATCTCAAATCAGGTAAACCAATCCAGCACACAACGGGTCCTGTCTCAGCCCGATCGTGTATACCTATAACACCCTGTTTCTGAAAAGCACATTGATTTCCATGGTTCCCAAGCAGCTACCTTATGCTTTCATGCGTAATTCGGCAGATCCACTCGCACCGGCAGTTTTCACGCAAATGTTCCGCGTTTTCGGTGCTGAAGCTTTTTGTTCAGCGATGGTGCGGTCGTCTCTCTTTCTCGGTATAGCTTCAGTCATTGAGTACAGAACTCGGGGGAAGACGCCACAAAACGCATATTAACAGTCCACGGTTGAAAGATGCAATAATTTATTTCCAAAGGTTTGATAGTCTGTCTGCTGCATGGCTCCTTGTTGTATATCGCACTGTGTATACTCACTGGTGCCTAGGTATAGGACTAACGAATTTTTATTCAATCAAGCAAACATTTTCTTACTTTCTTTACATTTAAATGCATTTATAGGCAATAAAACCGTATATGTATGTCATCAGTTTGTGTTTTTCTCCAGATTTATAACGATAAGCGTATAACCAAGATGTATAACGGAATAAACGCAGGAAGAGTCATTGTTTTTATGTTAATTAGGTCTACATCGGGATGCCAACTATTTAGGCATATTTACTCAAAAAAGCACAATAATTCAATAATTTGTAAAATGTATCCTGGTATATAAAAGCACGTGATGCAAAAAACATGCGGCCGTTTTCAAGTAGCCTATAACATGAGTATTTGAATAGGACTATAGCATAGGATACTGGATTTGAATTAAAGCTTCATTCAAACGTGTACAGAACTGTAAAATTACAAAACTGCATATCATGAAGAACCTTTTTATCATTAAGGTAGTCGTGAAACGTTCAATAAATGCAGCGGACTGAATGACATCGGCCGACGGCCAAACACCGGCCCTTTCTGGAAGTGTCGCATTATAGTTTTCATGATACACCAGTGAACTGAAGACGCGCCCGCTGAGATTTCGCCGGAACAAAGTAATTAATACGGAAACGGAGTTTCCTCCGCGATAAGCCGCAGACATTTCAAAGCTGGGCAGATTGAAGACATTTAGATGGTGTTTTCAGAAGTGCTGGCAGAGGAAATTAATGCAGAGCCTATTAACTGAGCTAAAGGGATGATTTAATATCTGTAAAGTATCCACTATGAATCGATTACAGAATTTGCTGAATTAGGTGACGCATAGACAATTAGACATATCTGCCGCAGACTCTGTATTCACTTCCCGAGCCATCCGAGCGCTTTTCGCCAACTAGGCGTTTAATATGGCGCCTGGCCAGCGAGTATCACTTTTTGCCTATGGTGAAAAAAAGCAAAGGCCGTTAAAGGTTTTCGTAAAACGGCCTGTTTAATTACGCGTTATAAAACTGCGTTTTAACACACGCGAGCGAATCGCTCTGTATTTTACTTTTGACTGCACCTCCAAGCTTACAAGTCGCTGGAAAATATTGCAGTGAAGTATGGAAAAAATGTATTGCTGCAATTCTTAAATCATCTAGAATAAGTCTGACAAACAGTATTTAAAAATGCAGCTTTATGTAATGATAAGACAAGGCTGATGCATGTGACTGGACGTTTGAGAGCAGTAGGATGGTGTGGTGCAGTACTGCGTGGGAGATGCTGTGCTCCAGTTGGGTACCACATGACAAGGCTAAAACCGAGGGCTAAAATATCGTGACCCTAATTATCCTCAGCAATAGTATCTAGCTGTATAAATGTGTAAGCTCTGGGAAGGTCACCTTAATCTGGGTTATTTTAAAGAACCTAAATTCATTTTGCATTGTCCCACACAAGAATATGAAATAGTCACATGAACCAAATCTAGTATAAATAAATAAGTTCCAGATTTATCTACATGCTGCATGTCCCGTTTCCCCTTGACCATAGCAGACCTACATACACTAGGTTCTCCAAAGATCAGGTCTTCCTTAGAGTAGCAGTCTCCCAAATTTTTTAAGCATTGTTCTTTCTAGGACAATTTGAGTTGCCCTATTATATATATCCGCTGTATTAGGCAACACAGAAATCTTGAGGTAACGGGCAGTTAGAAACGACCTCTTTCTGTAGTAGAGGGTTATGTTTCTCTTTGAGTGGTTTAAATGGAGCGTTCATTAAGGACAGACCACCAAGTCCCTCAGCATCATTGCAGGTCCATGATTACCCAGCCTGTACTCGTGGTAAGGAGCCAATGGTACGACCTTCAGTCTCTCCTGTTTTCCTCCAACAGGTGTACGCCATCCTAGTCAGCCACCCTCCACAGTCCAACGACCACCTGACCCCCACCCCCGTCTCGTACACCGCAGGTTTCTACCGCATTCCTGTGATGGGGCTGACAACGCGGATGTCCATCTACTCCGACAAGGTGGGTCTGGACAAGGGCATAACTTTGGGTTGGGCATTGGGGTGTTGAGGTCTCCACCCATTTTAGGGGGTCCAGGGGGTTGTGTTGGTTGGTTTTGATTATGGGGGGGGGGGGGGTTACAACCCCGCACCCCCCCCCACACCCAAAATTTACGCCCATGGCTTTGGGTACCCGCATCCGAACGGGGTCGGAGGGCGTGTG
>JAODKC010000117.1:7088561-7121030 GCA_026777985.1 Mormyrops attenuatus | reverse complement strand
ACGGCTTCATGGAGGACCTGGATAAAACCTGGGTGAGGTACCAGGAGTGTGACTCCAGAAGCAATGCCCCAGCAACGCTTACCTTCGAGAACATGGCAGGTAGGCCTTGCCCCCCCCACCGCACCCCACCCCACCCCACCCCACTGCAGAGGAATGAGTCGTCATTAACAAAAAAATTGGCAGTAAAATCCTGCAGCTATTTCCACCCAGCAAAACTGATGTAGAGCTTGGCTGAAGAGAAACTCACAGGTCTTCATGCTGACAGCATAGCTAGACATCGAGGACGCGGCTCCTGCCAGCCCTGTTGGATGGGTGGCCATCGTTCTGATGACTGATCCTCCTCCCGTAGGCGTCTTCATGCTGGTGGCTGGGGGAATAGCAGCAGGCATCTTCCTCATCTTCATTGAGATTGCCTACAAGCGGCACAAGGACGCCCGCAGGAAGCAGATGCAGCTAGCCTTCGCGGCCGTCAACGTCTGGAGGAAGAACCTGCAGGTAGGGCCTCTCGTCTCCCTGCAGCCTGGGAGGGGAAGGGTGGATGGGGTAAAGTCGGTGGGGGGTGGGGGGGGGCAGCGAGAGACAGACTCTGCAGGGCCCTTCCCCTCCAGGCTGGGCCGCACCATTGCGATGAGATCATCTTGCCCATAACCACAGCGGTTATGAGCTAGGCGGTGGCCGGCGAGATATGCGCGGAGTGCGTATCAACCCGCAGTGCCACCGGCTGCCACAAGGGGTCACAAGGCTCTGCAGTTCATTGGCAAAGATTTGCTAGAAGATTTTACAGGGGATGCCTTTAACCGGCATTCTGGACCTCAGCCCCTGGCCCCCAGGGCACCATCTAGTGTCCGTCCCCCGCCAAGAATGGACGACCGGACCGCTGTCTTTTGTCTGTCCCAACAGGACAGTAAGGAGGCACCGGGAAGTCAAGTTGTGGGGCCGTCCGGGACTCCGTCATTAGTACGTAAACACAACAGCCCATCATGTCGCCATGGCATCATCGCTGTTTAGAAATGGAGTTACTTCCAAACAAAGCAATCACGAAATGAGAACATCGAAACCAGCGCCAATTTCCAGAGCAACCTAAAATGTATCTAATTTGTTTCTCTAGCCACCAGAGTTATCGGTAATACCTATAACACTTTAGATAAGCATGTGAATACTTATATAATACTGAGATAACAAAAGTGGCAATAATAAAATAAAGATCATAACGAACATTCTTATTTGACGTAAGCGGTAACCATTAAATAAAAAAAGCCACAAATACTGAATAAAATCTAGAAGCAGGGCCTGGCTCTGTAGCGAGGGGGCCTGACAGGACTGAGGCACCCAAAAACATTTGAAGATGCAGCCGGCCATCTTTGTGACGCCGTGTGGGTTTGCTAGATCCGTCAGCTTGTTTGCCAATATGCAGGTATTGTCGGTCCCACTCTAAATTAACTGATTTCCTGCAATATACTCCTGGCAACTGTCATTTGAATATGAGTGTATAATCACCATAAACTGCTACCAATGAAATATAAAAAAATACTCAACATTAAGAAGAGTTGACAGTGAGTGGTTTTGGTCATCATGGAATTGGTGACAGTGTAGGAATTTAATTATTGTTTAATAAGAGGGACGTGTTATCTACCTGTGACAGCTAATCAGGCCTGCAGCTTAACAGACCTGCAACTTAACAGGCCTGCAACAAATCGGGCCTGGTACTTCAAACAGCCCAGGTACCTGACTCTAGCACCTGTGTCCTAATTTAAAACAGACTCAAACAGGCAGAGAATGCCATAACACAGGGTGTACAGCACTGGACGCTCACTAACCTTAGCGAAGGCCACTTTATCCTGTGAATAATGTCTGCCGTCCTGTAGCAGGTCACGTCAACACCACCGCCCTCGTTCCCGCCCCTGCGTGTTTACTGCTGCCCCCCGAGGCAGGGAAAGCTATGGGGTGGGTGAGGGTCAGGGCAATGGGGAGGGGGGATGGGCGGGTGTTTGGGGGGGCACTGTGAGTCTGTGATGTTGCTGTGGAGGCCTGTGGCCTCACGCTGGGCCCTGCTCTCTCACAAAGGCGGCAGGCACTGAATAGGCAGCCATGCTGGATGCAGGTAAGGTCATAGTCTTCCATCTGTGTGGGAGCCGCGTGTCACCTTCAGTGCTGTCTGTCAGCGGCCACGATATGCTGTACCCGTCATGTGCGTGAGTGTACGGACACACCCTGGCAGTCAAAAGGCATGGGGACTGCTGCCGACAGTCAGAATTCACCGCAACACTTATTGCTCTATAATGAAGTGTTTCCAAATCCCGTCCTTGGGGACCCCACAGACAGTCCACGTTTTCGCTCCCTCCCATCTCCTGGTAGGGAGCAAAAATGTGGACTGTCTGGCAAGGAGCTGGGAGGGAGCAAAACATAGACCGGCAGTGGGTCCTGAGGACCGGATTGGGAGTCACTGCTATAACATATTAGCTTATAATAATTAGCCATCAGTGTCCGAGGCTTCAGGATCTCTTTCATTTTGGCCGTCAGATAAAATCAGCTTTATGTAAAATAAATTATAATCTACCCATCTGCACCAAATGTGCATTTTGGTTTTATATTATTTATTCATGGGCTGTAGGGGAGGGATGGGGACATGGAAGACAACTTTAAAACAGGATTAAAGTAATTGTTGATATACAACTATGGAGAAGAACAGACGGCAGGATTTGTGTCTGACTAACGTGTGGTTGCTGAGCGCAAACATCCCCATTTTCATTTAATTAATTGTAACATTTTTACCACAAACTAGGTTACCGCCAGAGGACTCCTCGTTTGATAGTCTAGCTACCAGTTGCAATTACAAGCAGTCCACACTAGGTGGCAGGAAACCAAGTTACCAGTCAGCCGCAGCAGGATAGTGATACACCCCATGACCATGCTATACTAGTTAACCATAACTTGTCCGCTACAGAGTAATGTCACCTGAGATGAAGTTGTAGCTAAAACTAAACTCTAACTAAGAATAAAATTACTATCTGCCGTTAAAATATATCCTTTTGTCCGGTTTAAATGCAATGCTTATTAAAAGCATGTAAGAGCAGGACGTTCCCCTTCTGCTGGGATTTTAGCATGGTTTCCAGATGTTTCCATCATTTTGACTGCTTGTGTGTTTGTGTGTATGTATGTATATTTATGTATATGTATGTGCATATGTAAATACCTTTACACATGCACATATCTACAACACAGGTAACTCCAGAAACAGTGCACTTATGAATGACCTGCGCCAACGGTCCTGCTCCTATCAGCACTCTTGTGCCTGACGGCAAGGCTCCACGACATGCTGTTGTCTCGGGGGTGTACAGGAAGTGCCATTCAGAGGTGCACTGTTTGAGTCGGGGGGGTGGGGTGGGCACGAAGACGGATTGAAAGGGGACGACCAGATGTGGAATGTTTAAAAAATAATCCCCGGGTGGGGTGGGGGGGTTGCGCTCTGGTTTTGGCAGCTCGCTCTCCACGCGTCCCTGCATTTATGTGAGTGTGACGCTCTTCTGGTCTAGCATGCTGTGCTGTGCAGAGCCTGGACTGTGCAAACGCAGCACTTCACCAACGGTCAGTGTCGATAGAATGAAAAAAGAGAATACTCACCCGAACCAACGGAACCCAAAACCGACCTGCTCGTCAACAGGGAAGGACTTCGTTGTCCATTCCCAGCCTTCACTTATTCCTATTTTTTTTCTTATTTTCCTTTGTCTTATTTTCTTGAATTCTGCTTTTGTTTTTTTGTGATCTTTAACATGAGACCATAAAGGTTCCGGAATCCCAGAGGCTACTTTGATGAACTCCGATTGATGCCCTCGAGTTCCGCTCCTAAAGAGAGGCCGCATTAAGTTCTAAACAGGAGTGCTCCTCCCCCAATCCATGAACCGAGCCTTCTGAATGGTTGTTCTCTTGCTCTTTTTTGCAAGCCTCTATTGACCCCCCACCCCCTGATCAGGTGGTCCGCCCTCTATCTTGAATATCGCTTTACCTGTTAATGTCTAAATGTGCTGTGGAAATGGGGGGTCAAGGTTCAAGTGGGGTCATGTGTCAAAAAGAGGCCCAGTCATGTGACCTGACGAAGGGGACGTCCTGCGGGACAGTGCTGGCCTGGGTCGATTGTCATGCCATTCATTCTGCTTCTCCTGTTCAGTTACCCATGCTGCATGCCCTCAGGAGAAATTCACACCACACTGCCCTCTCCCGGAATCCTCTGACTCCGCCTACCCCCTTGCACCTGTCTACAACCTGCCTCCCTGAGTGTGTGGGGTGAATTTCCGTTATACCCGTCCCCTGGTATAACGCAAAGGAGCAAAAGGATTTTCTTTGAGCACACTCCTGCGTATAGATTGCTTGTCTCCCCCTGACCTATGCATTTTTATGGTTCCCCACCTCCTTAAACATGTAAGTTTTAACTGCTTGGCTTCTGGTGTCCTTATTCTGTGAGCTTCTCCTTTGAGTTTGATGGTTTTTTTTTTCGTTTTGCCTTTGCTTTGGATTCTGAACTGAAATGAATTAGCAGAGGATGGATATTTATTTATTTTTCTTTTTTTCCCCCTATGCAGCCATCTTCCTCTCTAGAGACTCAGGATGTAAGGATTCCTAATTATAAGCTTTGTGTACAAACACACCCAGTCTTGTGCCATTTCCTGTCCTGAGAGTAGCCGTTGATGGACGGGGGGATGGAAGGGACAAAATGCACAAAATCTTCTGTATCTATGGGTTTGATCCGACTCGTTTCTTCCCCCCTTAATGGGGCTGACAATGGAGTGTGTAGGAATGCGTTTGATTCGTAGTTTTCGAGGTTTCTGAAAGGCCTGCCGACATTTTATCGAAGCACCCCAGGGGGCAGTGGCTGTAACAATGACAGTGCAAGCTTTTGACAGACCATGCAGCCTTTATGCAGGAGAGAGCAGAGGAAGGATAGGAGGATGTTGTAAGTGAACTAGAGAGGCAACATCAGGGATTACGGCTTGACGCGGGGCTAAGGCTGTAGCTCAGGATGATGCTTACATTCCCAGTTTGACCAGGCTGACCATTATTAATTCCTTCAGAGGAATTAAGGAGGTACAGAAGGGCCTGACATCAAGGCGAGGTTCTTTGATTTATTTTTCTTTTCACGGCCTTGAGGCCTCGGGGAGTAGAAGAGAGGCAGAGCGAGAGAAAGTTGAGCTCCAGCAGAAGTTCTGAAGAGAGACCTCCTGAAAGAGGCCAGGATGGGAGTCCTCTCTCTGTCTTATGAAACTGTGGAATCCAGGTGATCTCCACAGAGCCCCGCCCCCAACCCAGTCCAGCAATATGACCCAAGCACTCCGGCGCTGGAGACAGCTTGTGGTACGCTTGCTGCGCCCAGACTCCCTCCCCCTTCAAAAATGGAAACTAATCCCAAAGACCAAAGGCATCAGTAAACTTTGTTTTGGCTCTTGGGCCCTTGCAGGGGGAGGCAGTGGGTTGGGGGTGTGGATGTGGGGGGGGGGATGTTGGGGCGGGAGGTGGAGCAGAAACCACATAAAGCTCCACTAGAGAACATCAATAATTTTTCTACATATATTTATTTTAGGATAGAAAAAGTGGTAGAGCAGATCCCGACCCCAAAAAGAAAGCCTCTTTTAGGTCCATCAGTACCTCCCTGGCCTCCAGCATCAAGAGACGTAGGTCCTCCAAAGACACGGTAAGGAGATGAAGAAAGTCCACCCTCCTCGTTTCTCTCTCTATCTTTCCTTCCTTCCATCTATCCTGTTCTTTCTCCTTTTCTTTCTTTCCTTCTCACTCTTCTTCTTCGTCCTTCCTCTCTGTCTGTATCAGGCCATCTCATCCTTACCCGCGAGAGTGTCCCATTCCAAAGTTTCCGTCACCCGTCACGCCTGGAATTTCAGCCATGACCACGTCTGTCGGTCAGCCATCGACACGTCATGCACACATTTGTCCCGTCAGGGAGGCACAGAGCAGTGAGGATGCAGGGGACGGAGGGAACTGAAGGCTGTAGGCAGGATCCGCTTGGAGGTTTAGGTAGTGGGCGTGGTTCAGAGTGGTGTAGCTTGGCTAGTGGGCGTGGTCTAGAGTTGTTTGGCCTGGGTTGTAGGCGTGGTTTCAAGTGGTGTAGCTTGGTTAGTGGGCGTGGCTTAGGAAGAGGAGGACCAGGAAGCAGTCTGCTCTTTCTCCTGTTGCTAACCTGGATGTGATTTAAGTTTCCTTTTTTGTGTGTTTTTGGTTGTGTATGTGTGCCTTATCTGCCCCTATATTGCCTGATCCTCCCCCATTCTTTCCTTTGTTCTGTTTTATTTTCCTCTCCCCTTTTTATAGTTGATATCAAGGCATGATTCAAATGACCAGAGAGCATAAAGTCATTGAAATGGCCAAAGACAATCACCAAGCATGGGGGGAAACTAACCTCACTGTTTTTTTTTATTACAAATGTTCTGTTTCAGGACCTTCCTGTAATAATTGTGTGTGTGGTTCAATCTGCCACTAACCTGCAGGTGTCGCTGTTGTAATCATATACTGTTGCCAATGTGTGATGTTTTCGGTATATTGTTATTTTGCATGCTGTAATCTCAAGGTTCTTCCTTTATAGGGGGTCACAGTGTCTGGTGTCTCAGGCTGTTTGCTTTTCGCTTCCTGGGGATGCCTAACCTCATTCTTCACAGACTGAACGCACAGAATGATCATGTGGCCCCGCACAGCCAATTGATACGCTGCAGTCCCAGTTCAAAAAACATATTCCGATCATTGCTGTACACTCTCCACTGAATGGGCTGCAACCCTTAAGTCAGTGGAGAGACTGACTGTTTTTCTTGCCGATCTTAAGATGGTGGCTTTAGGTGCCGCCCTTCTCTTTAGGTGATCATGCGGCAGCCCCGGGACGACCTGGCGGAGGCATCAGTCTTGTTTTGGAAGAGAGAGTGTAGCAAAACATGGCTCACTGGGAGAGTTTTTAGGGGTAGCCTGGATCTTTCATAGGTACCTCCATGGGTGGTCAACTTATCTCCGCCCAGAGGCCCTGACCTGTCCATTAAAGGCGAAAGGGGTAGAACTTGAAGGGGAAGAGGGGTGTTTGGTTGGCCCATGTGGAAGATTAAGGCTCAGAAGACAGAGGTATTTGGTGACCTTGTGTGAGGGCAAATGGAACAACAATGTCCTCCTATTTGGACTGTGACCATCCCCAGTTGTAATCATCATTTTATTTTTATATCAGTGTTTTTTTTTTAATGGATATCAATGGATTTTGAGTGTTGGCGTCCCCCCCCTCCCCCCACCACATGATACACTGCTCTTTCTTCCTTCACCAGCATGACTGTTGCGTTGTCATAGAGTAGTAGACCTCTCTCTTGCTGTTAACCTGTCTCTCAGCAGGAGGCGCTGTGGGCTATGATTCGGAATGCTAACAAAGGTGGACCTCAGCGATGAGGTCCTGCAGGGTATTAAAAGCACTTGGATGCAGCTCCCAGCCTAATAAGTAGCCAAAAAAAAATCAATTAAACACATTTATCATCTGATGGTAGGATATATGACTTCTATATATTCTGTTCTCAGAATCTGTCTTTGGTAGCTGCATCATAGTTGCTTTTACAATAAATGAAATATAAGCATGGTATTAGGGACTCGCTGCAGCCGAAATGGAAAAACACACTTCTTTACAACAGAACAAAATTCTGAATCCCTGAATCTGAGAGTCACTTAAATGCACACTTTAGTATCCCAAGATAAAGTTATTTTTGGAATTTATTTTGCAGTAGACAATGATTTGGATTAATTGGAAACCATCAAGCTGCTTTGTGCTACTCAGTGTTAAAGCGGTTTACTGACGGCACTCAAACATTTACGGGGGGGTTCACAATCCAGCTCACAATTCAGGCTCAGTCTGCCTTAGACTGTTGGGGTAGAAAAAAGATTAGTCTTTTTTTTGCTCCAAGAAACATAATGTATAACTTATTATGTTTATAATATAGTATAAGATTACATCACACTTTTGAGTGTTTCCAGTGTGGATCAAGTACCTGCATTGAACTGGTCAAGCTGCTGTCGTTGTATAACTGCAACTGTCCCATAGAGGGAGCTGTTGCTTGATTTGTACGTAATACAGTCGGAGTACCTAATGTGATGTAATTATCCTTTGTCATCAGTGTACTCAGGATATGCATCCTGGAAACATCTCATTTGTGTATATTTTTACTAACTTTTTAGAACTGCATGAATTAGCACTATGTTGTTTCTCCAGTCATACGAATGAAACATCACAAAACATTGCTATTGCCAGTCTGGTGCTTTGAGATTTATAATGGTAAATGGATGAATGACATAAACCGCACAGTGGCTCTCAATATATATTACATAATTAGTGCATTGATTGCCCCTGGATTGTCATTACCATTGTAAAACATGGTAACTGCCATCATGAAATTATATTTGCAGGCAGAGGGTTACACTGGAGTAACCCATATTTCATCATGGCAGTTAGCATGCTGATCCTGCGCATCTGCATGGAGTGCAGGCCTACAGAGCAGAACGTAGGCGCGTTTTCTGGCAAAAGACGCGATGGAACTGAGAATCCCAGTGCAAAGTGCATTGTCCAAGTGAACATAAAGCTAAAAGAGACAAAACAAAAAAAAAAACAAGTTCTTCCAGATTGGCAGTGAAGAAATGCATTTCCGTTGCTGTAATTCCCCTAATCTGTTGTAGGGTTGTAAAAACTTCAGCATCACTTAAATTGGCTCTATAATACGGGTTCCATTTCCATCCCTGTGAGGTACTGAAAGCAGTCGATATTTAAACGGCCTTTACCTCAGGCTCCGTGAGCAGCCCTGTGCTGCTGTGATCATGTGACCTTGCTCAGCCAATGGAAAAGCTCAGCAGGGCTCCTGTCACAAGAGCTTTGCGTCGTCCAATCAGTCCCCACTGCCATTCCGAATCAGAGGAGAACTCACGCTGCCTATTGGTTGAGGGCAGAAGCGGGCAGGAGGCGGGGCTTGCAGTTCTTGCAGGGAGCACCAGCTCGGACAGTGAAATGCTGAACCGACGGGTGCCTCATTTCAAGACATTTTTTTGTTCTTAAGGGAAAACCGACACTCACCAGGACTGACGTCTCTCCCATCTTTGTTTGTGTGTGTGTGTATGTGTGTGTGTGTGTGTGTGTTCTGTGTGTGTGTGTGTGTGTGCTCTTGCCTTTCCTGCAGCAGTACCCGCCCACGGATATCACGGGCCAGTTGAACCTATCGGACCCGTCTGTCAGCACCGTGGTCTGAGAGTAAAAGAGAGAGCAAGACGGACAGATAGAGCCTGGACTCAAGAGAGAGGGTGATGGCGCCTGCGGATGGAATCCTGATTCTGAGCCAACGCCACCATCCCATGGCCCCGGACCACCTGAAGCCAACATCAGCTCCCCCGCCCCCATCTTGGACAGTAATCTCACCAGACAATAGGTGGCGCCAGAGGCAAGCCCCCCCATCCCTGGACACCGCACTGAAACTTTGTGCATCCTGTCTCACTGCACCTGCCTGTCCATCTGTGTCCCCAAACTGACTCCCGGAGCTGGGGGAAAACACCCCCCCCACTTCTCCTCCCACCATTACAAAAAAGTACGATTCATTAGAAGACCAAGCATCCCTGAGAATATACAGTTCAAATTGTTCATTTGCTCGTTCTGCAGAACTGTTGTTTACATATTAGTATATTTTATCGAGTACTTTTTAGGTAAGGTATAACATATTACTATGTCCTTTTTAACTATACATATTTAAACATTTTATATATGCATTTGCTAAACTGAGTAAGCTTTAGTATTAATATCAGTATGTATCCTATCAAACCGTGACAGTGAATGTAGTAGCAGGAAAAATCACCTGGACGGTCACACAATCATATACCGCAGACAGGCTATGGCATGGTCCTCACCTACAGTAGCAGAGCTGTGACTGATAAGGCTTCCTGCATCTGTTGCTTTGTGAACTCTGCAGAGTAATACACTGTTTATATTTTGGCATTGTTTTCCTTCTCGCTTCTTGGCTACGAGCCAATATATACATATATTTTTTTTTTAAATACTGTACTCCTGACGCACACAAGTCAGTGCAGGTTTCTTTTTCTACTTATTTTTGACACGGCCTCTTTCTTTGTGGGGCATCATGCACAGACAAGTCACGCCCCCCCCCCTTACTACTTAAGCAGGATGGGGGACTGTTCTTTGACCTTTAGTCTCCAGTTTTTGTTAAGATAATGTGGTAACTGTGGTTTGGAAATGGGGAGCCATACAGGAAAGCCGCTCTGGCCCTTGTGTGAGATCCTCTCTCTCTCTCTCTCTCTCTCTCTCTCGCTCTCTGTTAACTTCAGCTTCATTCTTTCTCAGCTTCGGAGCTATTGGTGCATCAGATGGTCGTGTTTTGTCTCCAACTGGCACTTGGTCTTTCGTGCAAAACTCCTTGGTTTTTGATAAACACCCCCCCCCCATCCACACCCCCCTTTGCTAACACCCACGGTCGGACTTTTGCACGTCTGACAGCAGGTGGAATTTGATACTGGGTTTAAAATGCAGCCCTTTTGGCCCGCAGACCCGGTTAGATGCAAAACAGGCCATTTCCTAAACTCTGGAGTTGAGAAACTGTATTACTGCTGTGTGTGGAATGGGAGGTTGACACTCTCTGCTGTAAATGACCCCCCCCCCCCAGACTATGACTCATGGCACAGCACTTTAATGTGGGGGTATTAACTACATACCGTGACTCCTATTTCAATAAAGGACTATGTATACATATGTAGAGACATTGTGAAATTAGACTTTAGACCTCGTTTTATACACATTGCTAGTGGTCAGTTTTGGTTTACTGTGAAGAGAAGACAGTACTGTGTATCTTAAGGGGGGGCTGGAAAATGTTTGTTTTTTTTGTTTTGTTTTTTTTTTGGTCAGGAGGCCAGAAGCTAAATATATTTGTGGTTTTACTTTATTAATTAATTAGTTCTAAATGAATGATAATTATGTAAAGACAGACCTTAAGGAAAACATTTCCTTTGACCAAGATCTCTTATGTATATGCATGATTGTTTATTTATCATTATTGATTAATGCTTTATGTATGTCGACTGATGTTGCACTGTACAGATTTATTTGCACATCTGTATTTCTCCCTCATGTGTGTGTGTGTGTGTGTGTGAGTGTGTGTGTGTTTATAATGCAGACTTACTTCGGTGCGTTGGAAAGACAGCACTGCATACGGCATCTTCCACTGAGAGGGACGTTAGCTTCTCCGCTATCGCGCTCTTACCTTCCTCTTCCCCGCGGACGCTAAGCTATGCATCCCGGCTAGGCTCCTGATGTCCAAGATAGGGGAAAACATGTATTTATTTATGCATTTATTTATTTCAGGGTCACCAATATCAGTCTGTTATTTCGGTATGCTACTGGAATATGCCATGTATTTAAAACCTTTGTACATAAATGTGAATGTAAATAAGGTGTATTTATATGTGCCAATTAAAAGGTAGCTGATACACTAATTGACTCTGATGAGTGGATGTGAAGATCCGAGTGATGAGTGGGAGGAGTGAGTCAGTGGGAGGTGCAGTTAGCCACACCCCCAGGGCTTGGCTGGTCAGCTGCTGCCCCCAACTCTGCAAGCGTGGAGTCTGCGTGTTCCCTGTGTTTGTCCAGTTTCACTTGGGGTTCTCTGGTTTCCTCCCACAGCCCAATGATGTGCAAGTGTATGACCAGTGATGGATCCTCCCATGCCAGGTACATCCTGGGGTATCCTCCAGGGTAACCATGACTCTGTATCGATTCAGATTCAGAATACTTTTATTATCCCGAAGGAAATTGCTTGTGACTGAAGACTGCACAGCACACAACTACAGGAAAAGCAAAAATAGACCACACAATACCACATACCACAATTTCTATATAAAAATAACACTGTCCAACCACAGCAGGAGAGTAGCATGTCCATAATCGACTGAGGTCTGGACAGCATCCTCTTCTCTGCCACAGGGTCGTAAGTGTCCAGCTCCCTTACCAGAACCAGCCCAACCTTCCCGATTAACTTGTCGAGTGTGCTGGCATCAGCCACCTTTCCACTGCTACCCCAGTACACAACAGTGTAGAAGAAGCCAATTGTTGGCAAAGACTCAGACTACAATCTCTGAGGAAGCTGAGCCTGCACAGGAAATATTTTCTGTTCTGGCCCTTCCAGTAGAGGGCAGTGCAGTTCTTAGACATGCCCAGCTTGCTGTCTAGGTGGACGCCCAGATACTTATAATCCTGTCCAAGCTGAAGGGACGGACATACAACTGGAGACCGTGATCTTCTCAGGTCCTCTACTAGTTCCTTCCTGTCACCAATGATATGTTGATGATGATTCCGTCCACACCAGTTGACAAAGTTGCCCAGCACCCTCCTGTACTTCATCATGATTACATCCCTGATACAACCAACTACTGCAGAGTCATCTGAGAATTTCTGCAGATGGCAAGACTCCATGTGGTGTACAGGATGAAGAGAAAGGGAGATGAGACTGTGCCTTATGGAGCTCCTGTGAGGCTCAGCACCTTCTCAGGCACAGCATCCTGAAGATGGAGGTACTGTGGATGTCTGATCATGTACAGTAGTCCATGATTCATGCCACCAGGGGAGCTTCCACCTTCTTGGCTGACAGTACACTCCCAAGCAGGACTGACTGGATAGTACTGAAGGCACTTGAGAAATCATAAAACATGATCCTCGCAGATCCTGGCTTGTCTATGTGGGAGTAGGCATGGTGCACCATGGCAATCTGGGCCTAGAGTATCTTCGTTAAACTCATCGGCTCTCTCTGCATTGCTCTTTGTCTCCTGGTTACAGGTCTTATAGTCAGTGATGGTCTTCATGGCCCTCCACACCACTCTGGTATTGTTCTACTGGAACTTCTGCTCCACTTTCCTCCCGTGTGCCTTTCCCCTCACTACAGCTCTCTCTACACCCTCTTCGCCCCTTCCTTGTCACCCGACCTGAACACGTCCTCATTTTTATTCAGGAGGGCCTTGATGTCTTTGGTACCTTATCGTTAGGGAAGAAGCGTACATAACTGTACAGGGATGAGTGGATGAGTATTGGATGAGTGGACATGGAAAATGGATGGATGGAGTTGATCAGAGCAATATTGTGTGGTTTGGTGGGTTAGGATGCTGTGATTGGGAGATCGCTGGTTCAAACGGTTCAAAGTTCAAAACTTAAACTGCCACAGGAAATGTTCTTAAACAACTTTCTTAAAAAATATAAATTGCTTTAGATAAAACTGTATGCTAAATAGATGTCTGCATTTTAAATGATGCAGTACTTCTGGGAAGACACATTCAATTAAATTTGATTTTGTATAGCACCTTTTGCAACAGAGTTGCCACAAGGCACTTGACAAGAGTGTGTAGCAACCCGTTATTATACCATTTATATGAAATGCTGCATGAAACAGAGCAGACAGAAAGAATGAATGGCAGAAGACAACAGTGGAGAGAAACCAAAAACTTCCAGGTAGGTGTCACGACATAAGGCACAGGGAGAATTAAAGGGGCTATATCAAATAAAACAAACTGGGACTACAAGGAGTCAAAATGGGAAAACTAGCACTGAGAATGGCACAAGCAACAGGAGGATAGTGTCAGGGTCAGCGTCCATCTGATCCCGCCCTTTGTGTCCCTTCCCCATCTTAGCCAGCAGGTTGCGCTGGCCATCCCGCCTTTTCACCCCCTTTCTGAATACCCCTGTGTTGCTGCATAGCTCAGTGGGTTGAGTGTGCAGCGCAGTAGCCGTAACCCTACAGCCATGGGTTTGAGGCTAGCCTTACCTGGTTTGTTTGTTTGTTTATTGGTTTTCTGATTTTCCTAGTGTTTATTAGTTCTTTGCTGTCCTGTTTCAGTTTATACTACTTGAGTCTAGTTTAATTCTCTTCTGCTTGTGTTTGTGTTCCTAGTCCTTCCTAGTGTTAGTCCTCAGTGTTTGGCAATGTTCCCTAGTTCCTGTGTTTGTAATTTATTCCACCTGTTGTCCGGTATCTTAATTGATTAATTGATTTGGTAGTTGTTGCACGTGCCACACCTCTTTGTATTTAAGTGCCTGTGTCTGCTGTGTTCTTGAATTTGTCATTGTGCTATGTTCCTGCCTGTTGACTGTTCTGTTCCCTTGCTGTTCCTGTTCCTGCTCCTGGTGTTGCCTTGCTCCCTGATCTTGTTTCCTTGTGGTTTCCTGTAGTTAGTCCTAGTTACTTCTGTTTCCCAGGGTGTGTTATCATTAATGTCTTGGGTTGCTCTGTAATTTTGTCTTAGTTTGTTTTGACCCCTTACGGTCCTTTTTTCTTGTAGTTTTCCCCAGAGTTTTCAGTCTCTTTAATAACCCACTTTGTGTCTTGAAGCCGCCAGTGGATCGTCACCATTTCCCCACCTGGACCATGCCCGGTGTCCGTGACAGATACATTTTAATGACTGCGACTGACGAGACGAACAGGCACATTTATACAAAGACTTTTGAATGTACAATAAGCAACAGGTGTCGCTCATTAAGTTGTGAAGGAGGGTCAGGTGGACATGACAGGTAGGACAGTAGGGAGAAAAAAAGCATCTAGGGGTCTAAGGTCAACTGGCAGTCGAGCCCCCCCAGGGCATGGTAACATCATAGGACACAAAAAAAATAGCAAACTATGAGCAGAGGCATTGGGACAGGACAGGCAAGGCAGTCAAACGCCTGGGGCCCTGAGCTGGGCTGATTACACAATACCTTGCAACAACAGACTCATCTGCTTCATTTGTGTATCATGTTTTTTATAGTAAAGGAAAAACAAAGGAATTGTGTTCATTAAATTCTTTGGTATTTCTAATTTATACTTCACGCTAAAATAATGGTCGTAATTTTTACCATCTCAGGCGGGGTTGTCATGCCCTGCCCATCTGATCCTCCTGTCTGCCACACCCCCTCGTTACCGCGTGTGGAATCCCCGTGTTACCAGCTGTTTCTCGTTGTTGTTGATTAGTCCACTGCATTTAAGTCCGCGTTCCAGTATGTTTCCCCAGTCCGGTCATTAACCTTGCGTTGTTATTGTATGGTCCTGCTTGTTTCTGCTCCAATTAAAATCCCGAGTTCACCTGATTTTTGGAGTCCTGTTCCTGTTTCCCTGGTCCGAGCCCCGCAATCCATAACAGAATGACCAGACTCCACATTAAGACGCCTCCCCTTAGCGAGGAGGAATACCTTGACTTAACAGACGAGGTAATATACTGGCTTCGGCAGCCCAAGGTCCGAGAGCCCTTGCTATTCGGGCGAGGGATATTCTGGAGAAGATCTCCCCGCCTGAGGACTTGCACCTTGTGGTGGAGGCGCGAGAAAGCTTACGGCGACTGAGGAGCGGAGTGGCAGAACATATGATAAGACAGGTGCACCTGGACTGCGGTTTGCCTTATGGTACGATGGCGGAATTGCCAGAGGTACCCCAGGCTCCACCGAAGGTTGCAGGGAAGAAGAAAAGGCGAAGAGACTGAAGATAGGAGGACACTCCGGGTATCTTCCTGGGTCCATCTTGGTCTCCGCTGCCTCCCCTGCAGCGTATTGGAAGGAGCCTACCCTCCTAGTTCCTGTTCCCGAGGAGGTCCCTGACCATCGGACCATCGCTCCTCCCCCTTTGATGGATATGGGGGCGGAGCTTGAATGGGATCCCTCGGGAATCACCTTGACTGCCTGTCTGTTACCAGCTGTTTCTCATTGTTGTTGACTAGTCCAGTGTATTTAAGTCCGCTTTCGAGTATGTTTCCCCAGTCCGGTCATTAACGTTGCGTTGTTATTGTATGGTCCTGCTTGTTTCCACTCCAATTAAAATCCTGAGTTCACTTGATTTTTGGAGTCCTGTTCCCCTGGTCCGAGCCCCGCAATCCATAACAGGGGTGCGTTGGTGGGCCCCATGGAGTTATTTGCCTTGGGCCCCCAGTATCCCCAGAATCATTTCTGCCAGGTGAACAGGTGGGGATTTTCCTCCCCGAATAGCGGTTTGGAAGATGAAGTCCAGAGGGACCATGATTTTTTTTGTGAGAAGTCCCCTCTGCGGAGCACCAGCACCCAGTAGAGGTGGGGGGATGCATGTTATGGTGACAGAATGTCGATGGCAGCCTTCAGATGATGGTATGAGTTTCCCTCCCCCAGTCTCCTGGAGGACAAAAACAAGTTTGCTCTTACTCATCAGTCCGACTCATCAGGTTGTTAAATATGGAGCTTTAAGGGATACGCTGTAGCCCCCTCAGAGCACGAGGCGCCCGCCTGCTCCTCCCGTGCACCTTTCCAGCGATGCGTCTAGAATACAGCCCTGTGATAACGTCATCATAGATACATTGCCAAAGAACCAGAGCGTATGTGAGCTACTGTAGCGAAAGTGTCCGATTACCAAAAGCCATAGGTTACTCTCCCCTCCTAAAAAAGCAGGTTTGTCACGTATGGTGTGAAAGACATGCACGGTGTTCAAACACGTGAGTAGGACAACAACGTATCATATCGAAACACCCGAACTCTGGACTCTGCCCTGTGCATTAAAAGCCTAGATGCCAAATTATTCTAGAAATGTCCTTCATTCTGTGCTAAAAGACTCCAAATCTTTGTCTAATATAATTAAGCAGTTGCCAGAGTTAGAAGTACTTCTTTTTCATTTCTCAAAAAAATGTATTTGATAATTAAGGTGTTCTTCAATTAAACCGTTTTTTTCTAAAAACAATGAACACAGTGGCGACAGTTACGAAGATATCTTTTGCCTGTTTATAAAAAACAATAAATATTGAAAGAAACGCCAGAAAATTTGTAGTTTCCGTGATCTAGTAAACAGTCAGTTAATAGAGGGTTAATGAGTTTATACTAACCCTGCCAGAAATGTCATATTTAGATTGAACTTTCCCCCAGTGAGTAGAATACTGTTTACGGTGGAAGTGGCAGAGTTGGATTTCACGACTGACGGTGCTTCTAAATTTGGCAGTGTCTCACCTTGCAGTGTTATGTGTTGTCAAACGTACCTTCATTTCAAATATGATCAATTTCACTTTTAGACGCTCTTTCAGAAATATCCAACAGAATCATTTATATTCTTTCCAACCATGGAATATACTTATAGAAAACTATTAACCCTAAATATCCGTACCAGATATCGGGAATGGATAAAACGCATGTTACGAGGGGAATTGATCAATAACAGTGAAATGAACCATTTTCCCTTAAACTTTACTCATACCTAAATATAGCATCGAAAGAAAACAACCAAAGAGCTGAACGTGTCATCGTGCACGTCCTTCACTAATTGCCCCTTTAATGACAGTATTAATCAGACAGATCTTCCGCTTCCTGCACCAGACCTGACAGGAAAAAGTGCGAGTACTTCGTTAATTTACTTTGAAAGTTAAGCAGGCGCCGAGCCGTTTCTGCTGCGCTGGTAAATCTGAGCTCCGGGCGTTGAGGTGCGCTGGGCTGCCAACTGCACGCACCGGTAAGCTTAGCTGGCAACCGGCCGGGAAAATATCTGAAGGAGAAATGTGACGGATACGCTTGTCATTCTGCAACGTTTTACTATTTTAGACCGGACTTTATAAATATTACGAGCATGATCCGAACGGGACTCCCTGCCGGACCCTGATCGATCCAAGATCCAAGTAACTTACCAGGTGCGTCTCCTTGCAAAGTCTGCGTCCTGTTGCATGCAGGTTTGTGAAAGGTTCAGTTAACTAAGTAACAGTGTATCATTACGAAAAGGTGAGTATACAATGGTACACTCTTTTGCAGTCGTACCGCTTGGATGAGCTTTTTTTTTATAAACGATTGTTATCCGATTGTTTTTGTTAAGTCATCCATATATCACGATGTGTCGACTTCAGGATTTGTAGTCTGATGATTAAAATAACCTACAGTTTTATCTGCTAAAACTTTTTTTTTTGGTTCTAAAGACTCCTTTATCTGAGCCCTCGAATATACATACATACACACACCCACACGCACCCACACACATATGTATGTATAATGTTTGTTGTAAATTATACGTGAAATGACGTAAGGACAAAGGCTAGCTCTCGACATATTCCAGCATTAAAACCAAAACAATAATAAGCAAAATGAATAAATACTGCAGTATCAATTTTTATTATAAGTATTTCCTACGGAGATATGTATTTCTGTGGATGTATATTTATATGCATGTTATTTTGCATATTTTTTGCTTCGTTGTTGATTCCTGATGCAGTTTGTTAAGCAAAAGCAGAATTCCCTGCCAACGGCTCCCCTGAGATGAATGAACATGAGCAGTGCTTGGATGTCGAACTCTCGTGGGATCCTTCTCTGCCTCTGTCGCCAGGCTCCTGGCTGAAGCGATGCTTGCTGTATTTCCGCACCTCCAGAGCCCAGGAGGGCCACCAGTGGAGCAGGGGGTGTGGCCAGCGCCTCTTACTGATCATCATTGTCCTGCTGTTTGTGTGTGTTGGTGTGCTGTTGCTGCTCTGGAACTATCAGTGCATCTTCGTCTGGGGCCTCTGTCGGGAGGATCAGCCTGCCGTCCCCCGGTTTGGAGGGCTGGAGGGCTTTGACAGAGAGGAGTTCAACTGAGGAGAAGAATACTGTCAAGGAGCGGGGGGCTTGGGGTGGGGGGGGTGTGATGTATCCATCTCACAGGTTGTCCACAGGGTGGACAGTCAGGAACAGCACGTCTGCACAGGTGCAGAGCAGATTGTGAGAGCTTGCAGAGCACGAGTCCAGAGCGTCCTGCAGTCTTGAGCCCAGCATGGAGGGCTTCCTACAAGCCACTACATTCTCAGTGCAAAACTGTTGGGGAAACAAAATGTACTGATCTGGCCTTTGATTGTATCCCGATTCAATATCGGTAACAAGTGCTCCTTTCTGCTCAGTATTTCAACATCGGTAGGGACCAAATTACCCCCCAAACTCCCTGCCCCCCCAAACACACAGGGTACTCTCACGATATTGGCAGGGACACGCCTTTTCTGTCCATACCCAAATCCGTGCCCTTGGCTTGATGCAGTACACGACTTTGACTTTTGTAGGACTTACTGAGATCCAGTGAACCTTGTAATGCCGTCTCATAGCTCAGAAATCATAACTGCGAATTATAAGAACTGACATCTAATTCCTCTTCATGTTATTTGTGTGTTTCTTCAAAGATTCAGGGTGTATTTTAACGGGCATTTTTCTGTAATTGACGGTGATTGGCCGTAGTAGAATCATCTGTAATTATTCTGTTGATCTCAGAATGAATTTAGGCACAACATCTATTCATTTTATAAGAAAGTTAATATATAACTCAGTGTTTATGCTTATTGTAGTTGAATACTGTATGTTATTGTGTAGTCTTTAAAGTAATAATTGTAAAATGAGATTATTTCTTAAGGTTGTATGCGTGTGTGTATGAACCATGCCTTATTTACTGCTGTGGTGAAAAAGGTTAACCAGAAAAAATCCAAATAAAGTCAGTTCATAGCATTGAGCTGAAGATGACTCCCATTTCCCCATTTTCTCTGACCGTATTACACTGAAACAATAGACCCATGTAAGCAAAAACAAATGAAAGACACCAAACTTAGTGAAGTCGGCGCTGCACATTCCAGTACCTGCACTGAAACAACTAAAAACTTTATAACATCCTTAGTTGAAGCAGGTGTAGCATAAAACGGCCGCTAAGGAGATTATTTCTGTCGTCTCTGCCTAGGGCTGCTCTACTGAGCTTCCAGTCATGGTGTCGGAGTTCAGAACGGCAAGTTATGAAAACACTGAAGTAGCTGCCAAGATCCATCCGCTGAGTTACCTGCCACTTTAATCCTGCATCCCCCAGAAATATGCAATTCTGCAGCTACTTGAGGTTTGAGATTTTTGGAAAGTTCATGAAAGTTCCTAAAAAAAAGATACTACGGAATGTACACGAAAAAGGAGCTAAGTCACCTTCCTAATGTACTTCTTCCGCAGTGTCATTTCGTCCATGGGTATAATGAATCTCTGAGTGTGTGCTAATCAGTTATGGCTCACTGAAGCACATGCTCTGCTCTTGGTCCCAAGGAGACTGACAACACCAAGCTCCTTCAGCTTATAGGACATCCTTTGCTACCTATTCTAATGGTCTGTCTTTGTGTCATTTACTGGAATAGTGCCACAACCCGCCAATCTTTATTTAAAAGGTTTTACAGCCTAAAGAGGCTCCTGGCCATGTGAGGAGATCCAGGTTCCTTTGACATGTAACCTGTAAGAAAGGGCTCTTGTAATATCTGGTTTAGGGATAAGGTCTTTCCAGGTGTTCTCTGGCCAGCTTCTTCTCCTCTCTAACCAAAGCACAGTGCTGGAAGTGCCTGACCAACACAGAGATTTAGACTGTAACTTCAAGGATTCAAATGTTTTATTTGTCACATGCAAGGCAATAAACCCATAAATAGTAACAATATAATAAATATAGAAGCAAGAGCGCCTCCAAATGGTGACCATGGGTGGCCACGGCCGCCCATTTCAGAAGCGGAACCATGGAAAGCTGCGGTGCACCGCCGGACCCACCGTGTAGGACCGGTCCTCAGTGCGCAGCGCAGTCCTGCTGAAGGAACGGATTTATGAAACGTGCTATTGATTGATTTTGAATGTGGTTTATCCTAGTTGTTCTTATTGCATTTTAAATTAATTACTCATATTTAATATTTGTTAATGTTCCACTTAAAACAAACTGGAACATTACATTGCTAGTTAAATAAAAGCTGCATTTGAATCCTCTCCCAAAATTTCATTTGTATGGAAGTATTACGAGGGCTATGAACAGGACATTACGATTGAAATACGTAATGCGTGCAAGGGAAAAGTTAATCGCGGAGGAACCACAGCGAAGACGTTCGGCACCACAAATCTCATCCGGAAGCTGAAACGCTTCTTTGTAAAGAAGAACTTACATACATACATTTAAAGAAAAGCTATACATCGAGTAATGACCCGTGCCAGCTAAAGGCAATATAGTCCTGTGTAGGAGTGTAATTTCATTTTATCTTAAAATTACTCAGCGGATGGATCTTGGCATTTATTTAGGTGTTTTTATAAAGCTGTTCTAGTAACAGCCCTACCATCGAAATTCAAGCTCACATCGTACCATTTCACAACACGGTCTCTCTGTCAGCCACTTGCCGTTCTGATCTCCATGACTGGAAGCTCTGTGGAGCAGCCCTAGGCAGAGATTTCCGTTTTCTTACAGCTTTCACACATAAGCAAACGAGAAGAGGGGAAGAGAGCAAGGAAAAAAACGGAGGCAAATTCTTTGTATGTGAAAACATTCTTGCCCAATAAAGCTGATTCTGACTATTTCTTTTTTTAAAATTCATCCCTCCATACAAGTCCACTGATTTTATTACTCTCTTTAAAGTTACAATAATCATACTTTGTATACAGACTCAACAGACTCTTCAGGAAATGCCTTTTCTAGTTTGAACCATGCTGCACATCTTTGGTCATTTTTCCAGAATAACTTTCTGATCCTTACAGCACCAGCACCAGACATTTTAAGTAGTGCAGTGACACAAACCCAAGACATGATGTCCAGTGAAGACTGACAACCCTTACATTAACAACGTCCGTCGCGTTGCAGAAACAAACACACCAAACTATTGTGGATGTTTAAACAGGCGAAAGTTGTTTGAATACTTTTTGAGCTGCACACTGGATTTCCTCAGCAAGTTTAGAGGTTTTATGTTGAAGATTGACAGTTTGAAAAATTTGATGGAAAAAGGGACAAAAAGGGGGTATGCAGGTGGAATATGAAAAAGAGAAATTGAAGCGTACTTCTTAATGGGTGCAACATTTGAGTGGTGGAACAGTTTGTAGTTGAAAAACTAGGAGGAGACGGCTTGAAAATCATGGGATAAACCTTAAGAAGAACAATATGTGATTGGTCGCTAAATCACGTAATAAAATACAAATAAAGTGTGTGGTGCATGAGTAAGGAGGGAGTGGTAAGCTATGCTGATTCAGTATTCTGATGGCTTGAGGGTAGAAGCTCAGCATCTCAGTTCTCACTGAGGAACTGTGCAGAAGCGCTTGTCAGACCTCAGAAAGTGCTGGAAGTGCCAGCTGAGAGTAGTGAAGAGATGGTTGTTCGGGTGGGATGTGTCCCGCTGGTTTCGGAAGCTTTTGTTTTGGATCATCTGAGGTCAATGTCCTGCAGGGAGGGCAGATCAGCCAAAAACATCTCCTGGATTTTAATAAACACCTACTGCCATCTAAGGTCTTGAAAAGTGATTCCCAGCAGCTTGATCTTATTTTATTATACTCTAAAAATCCACAGAAAAGTACTTCAGTAACTTTTGGGCCTGAAGAGCCTCAGACAGCTGGGTCCTGATTGAAGAGTGTTGCAAAAGTGTTGCCACAAGAGGGAGACAAAAACTGCGATTTTCCACAAACTCCAATGTTTCAGACAGTGGGCTCCTGTCAAGCTGAGCAGTCCAGGTTTTAGACTGGGAGAATGTTGGGTTGCTTGGAACCATTTTGCAGTGCAAATGGAGTGTGTGTATTACTGTAGTTTGTCAATTGTAGTTTAATAGCCAGTGGTTCATTGTAAAGTAGAGCACCAGTCATTAAACTTATCATTCACTCAGGATCCCAATGGCTTCTAAGTTATTTTTATTTTCTTCTATCTGCCGTTCCCTCCAAGTCACCATAGTTACCTAAATAACTCACTTGACAGCTCTTATTGTATGGATAAAATTCACCCAAGATCCCTATTCTGCTATAGACATGCAGTATAACAAAGTGTAACATCAACAAGAAAGCACCAGGTTATGCAATACATCAGGCGGATTAGGAGACGTTTGGGAGATGAAAGCATTAACTAAGCTGGGTGTTGCAAATAAGGTCACCTTCTGAGACAAGCGTGACTAAATGTAGTTGTGTGTGAGTGTGTGTGTAATAGAGCTTTTACATTCTGTTTTACCACATAACTGCAGAAGGATGTGTGAGCAGAGGTGTGTTTTCCGACATTGACCTTTTAAATGTCAATTCAGGTGGATCTCTTGCAAGAAGTGTCAAGGCGTTTGTGCATGAGCTTCCAGTGTGCAAGCTGAAGAATGGCCTATGCAAACATTAAACCCACCATCACCCCCCCGCCCCGCCCCTAGAGTTTGTAGTTTCATTGTCTGAACATTACAAAGCATTCAAATGTTCACCACCCTTTTGCATAAATGACACAAAACCATCAGTGAGGGCACTGAATGCAAAATAAACTGATACGCAAAAAAAAAGTGACAGAATTACCGTCTCATTTTTCCATTTTCATTTCCGAGGCAGGTTCAACATGCAAGTTCAAGAACATTTTGCCAAATGAATTTTTACCTGGAGGAAAAGAAATCGACTTGCCATTCTAGCACGACTCAGGTAATATTTCCTGCGAGTGGGTGTGCCTCTATGCGTCCCACGGCATTTAATGTCGACATTCCGGCATATTCCTGCCCTGCAAACATGACCAACATGTGCTGATACAGGCCTTGCAATATTTCCTTTGCCTAAAAGCCCCTTGGGGATGCAGCTGAATTCCACTGATTTTTCTTTTTTATTTAGATGACGGATGTTTTTTCTGAGCTTGTAGTGGCACTGCTGCCAGGAATCAGAGCTGTGCCAGGGGCAAAGGGTAGTGCTGGGCATCACCGCATGGCAACCAAGATTTCCCACGAGTGTCGGCTAATCGAGTCACCTGGTTGTTGTTCCTGTTGGCCTTCCCGCAGCTGGCTGGGGAACCAAGCATCCTGCCCTATTTATTATTCCGAGCACTGTTTTAGTTTGCTGTCAACAAGGCACCGTGTAGCTGAACCTAACCCACCCCCCTCAATCCCAGCCCCCAGCCCCGCCATCCCCACACTAAAGCGCATTCTGCATACTCTGAGCATCCAGGCATAAGCTGAATTATTGAAATATTTAGTTTTATCTTCTTTTCCAGTACAGTGTTTTCCTTTGAAGGTCCTCTCTGATGGTTCACCTACTCTATACGTTTCTGGGTTGTATATTTTACATAGTATATTCATATTTTTATTTATTTTATTTATTATACAAATTTCCTGGCACCCCAACAACACGGGCACATTTTTTTAACATTAATTTTTCTTTTTTGTCCTAACAATATCTATCAGATATAAAACTATTATACTTAAGAGATAAAAAAAACTGAAACTGTAAACATGTGCATTTTGCACTGTTATGACAAGAGAGTACCACGCATTTTAACCTTTATACTGCAAATGTGTACTTACGTACCAGTTATCTTCATCCCTGAACATAAGGAATATATACATGAGTATTCATTGAGATATCATTATGGATAAATAAACCCGTAACATATTGCACTGTTGATACAAATAAACATATGGTGTATGTGTGATGTATGGAAATATCGCGCTGAAGTTTTTCGAGAAACTCAAAGTGTAGTAAGAGTAGTGCAGCGGTCAGGGTTAGTCAGTCCAGCAGCATCTGGTGTTAAAGGGCTGGAGGGACGAGGTTCAGTTCCATCAGCAGGTCTAGCGATGGCAGGTGGAATTCAACCTGGAAACAGCCCTCGGGCAGAAGATGTTTCTGTGTCCTTCTGTGTCTTTGACCCGACGGCAAAAGATTGAATAGAGTGAGCTGAGTCTGGGGCAATTTTGAGGGCCCTCAGGAGACAGTGATCGTCAGTGACCTTGAGGTCCAATGAAGTGTTCAGCTATCTTGACTATGCATTGCAGGGCTCCTTGGTTAGCAGCCGAACACCTGCAGTTCCGGGCTGTAATGCAGTATGTCAAGACACCAATACAAGTTCATGCATCTCTTAAATTTGTGGTGGATTTTAAGCAGCAACATGGCGGATTACTCTGTGGCTCAATCTTCATAAGACCAGACAGTGCCTCCGTCCCGCTGTTCCCTGGACACAAACAGCTGCCTCCTGTGTAAAGATCTGTATGATTTCTGATGCTGCCCCACCTGATGATCCATGGAAGTACTCGGAGTGTTTTGTTCAAGAGTGGCAGCCAGGCACCCTACTGGGGTCCTCGCCCAATGGAAAGCCCAGCTAACAGTTACCTTTCTTTATTCTCCTCCCGCCTTCTCCCAACCTCACTTTTGAAGGCAGGATGAGGGCCCAAAAGGGCTTGTTGCTGGGTGGCTTAATTAGTTACCCTCCCTGACCAATCATGGTTGCTGTGCTGGGTCGCCCAAAACTGCAGTCTATTGCTGGCAGCCTGGAGGCCAGTGATGGATAGTTCAAGTCCAGAAAGTAAAAATCCAGACCAAGATTTTGTTTCGACCAACCAGTTTAGAATAAAGAGTCACATTCACAGAGTACACACCTGCTTGGTTGAAACAAAATATTGGTCTGGATTTGTACTTTCTGGACCTGAACTTTCCACCTCTGCTTGTGGCCATGCCGTTTCACATCCTTCCCTGTCTTTTAAGGCCAGGAGGAGTCCAGCCAGCCCCTCTATTCAGTGACAACCCTTTGTCCCCATCTATTGTCCTGCTGCACTACTGGAGGACTTCAGTTGTGCTACTGCTGAAAGCATCAAAGGTGTCATGTCTGAATGATTACCAGCCGGTGGCACTAACCTCAAGGAATGCATGGATACACATGACCAGCAATTCTCCAGTCTTCTTGCCCCCCTATCGTTTGTGTAGCAGAGGAAAAGATCAGAGAATGTTACGGATTCCCTGGTCCTTCACACCACCCATATGGAAGAAAAAGGGGGTGCTCAGCCAGGATGTTACGCATTGATTCCACTGTGGCAGACAAATTTCCAGTATCGCAATTAAATCATTTGAGTTTTGCTAGAGTTGTGGCTCACTCTTGTCTTTTCGATCATTTGGTGTGAGGGGATCAGGATAGCTGTCTTAAGTCAGTCTTTTTCTCATCTTGGCATTCCAATACATTCAACCATGTTTTATATTGTCATAAGTCTGCAGTCTTGGCTATTCAAATAGTAACATGGACATTGTCAACAACCAACAGGTGAGCTCTCTCCAGCGCCAAACAGGAAGCAGCAAAGGAGGTACAAATTAATTCCACTCCAAAATGTAAAGGAAATAACAGAAACTTATGTAAAATGCAAACATTCAAATAACATAAAAATGTAATACGTAAATAATAAAATCCATTTACGCAGCCGCGTGTCCGCATCGCGTGGACTTGTCTCTTTTTCGCCATGTTATCACAGCAAACCGCCGCACACTCCAGCCTGGCTGCTTTAGTTTCTGCTCCATTATTCAGCAGTTTTTTTATTCCTGTAAATTTCCACCAAGAGCATGATGGGAAATAATCTCAAAGGAATCTAGTTGCAGTCTTGCAAATAGTCACCCTGCAAGACCCCCAGTCTTTGCAGAATCACAGTCTGTGAAAAAACTGTGTGACTAATGATATGTTATCTTTAGATTTTAGATGTGAGAGGATGCCATACAGTTGGTTCCGAAAGTGTTCAAAGTAGGTGCAGACCTAACGTGTGGGGGGGGGGGGGGGGTGCTGTAGACTATTCCAATGCCTGGGTGCCGCTGTTGCCCCTGGACTTAAGTCTACCACTCAGCATGAACAAAAGCATATTATCAGAGGACCTAAGCAGAGGTGGAAATTTCAGGTCCAGAAAGTAAAAACTCCAGACCAAGATTTTGTTCCAGCCAACCAGTTGAGTACTCTGTGACTGACTCTTTATGCAAAACTGGTTGGATGAAACAAAACTTTGGTGTGGATTTCTACTTTCTGCACCTGAAATTTCCACTCCTAGTAGGAGGGTGGGGTTGCAGATGATCAGCAAGGTAAGAAAGTACTAAAGGCACTTAAAAACGAACAGCAGTGTGGTAAAATAAACCGCCGTGTGCTCTACTGCAATATTAGTGAACCCGGACTTGATGTGTATTGTGTTGTCTAAATGTTAATATTCCACATCTATTGTCTATTTATTATTTATTTGTATACTTTTAGTTGCTCTTTGCACTACTGAATCAGGAAGCATCCCAGTGCCCTTTCTTCACATGGCCAATAAACATGTTGAATCCTGAACCTTCCTTGTAATTTGCAGAACTCTAATGAACTATGAAATCGTATATGATCTTCATAAATTCCCATGTAGTCAATGAGGCGCTGTGGAATAACCAAAATGTTATATATAAGTCCCTGCCCAGGTTAGCAGGTAGCTGCTTGCAGAGCGTAAACGCTGCTTCCCCCGATCCTGTTCCGAGCATGACTGCCATTATACTCTAACAAAGAAACAGGATAAGATATCAACACTGCTGTGCGGTTTTGGTTTTTACTTTTTGCGACACCCTTTCTCAGAACTCATCTTCTCTCACCCCCCCTCCCGTCCCAGAGTAATATTCCATAGTCTATTACACATCTCCTGCTGCTTTCCTTGTTGAAATGCTTGCATGTCAAATGGGTTTTTCCGTGCATTTCAGAGCAAGTGATTGTAGAACTGCAGTGCTTTAACCCCCAACTGTAACACTGGTTGTAGTGCTGCAGTGCTTTAACCCCCAACTGTAACACTGGTTGTAGTGCTGCAGATTCCACTGCTGTTGCACCCAAGGCTGTGCAGTAGGGTGACCAGGTAATCCATGTCAGACGGGAGACTATGAGCTACTTCAGGTTTTACAAATTACTTTAAACCTGAAAGGCTAAATTGTTTGGTTCGTCTTGCACTTTTACTGCTATGTTTCCTTGATTGAAAGACTCATCCAGCTGTTTCACATTAACATTAGTGACACAATCATGATTATAGGAGACTGACCAATCAGCACACAGTAAGACCTTAGCGCTTAAGTGAAATCCTGGTCCTTTTAATTGAAATGGTAGTTTACAGACTAAATAAAGATTACTGACAAATAAATGAGGCTTTGTTGTTCTGGCCCAACCTCCCAAACCCAACCCTTATTTATTTCTTAGGGAAACATCAAGGATCACTTGACTGAATGGGACATCTGGACAGTTATTGTGCAGCCATTTGAAAATACACAATTGGCAGCATTTATGACTGGGAATCGTGCTCTTAAGCCAGTGAATTCCCAGATCTTCACTCTGTGTGATCAGGTGTGTGGAGGGCTAATCTGAAGCTAATCCTGAAAGTCCACCTCCGCTCTTCCAGTGGTGGATAAACCGCATCTGGACCGGGGCCAGCGCAGGGTTTCTACATCCTGTCGAACGCGGCTATTCTTCTCATAGCACTGGAAGCAGTGGCGCTGAGAGTGCTTCAGCACCCCCTCTGGCTCTTGGTGGTAATGCGGTGTCAGAATACTGTAAGGCAGCGTGCACGTGCATCTCCTTTTCATTAAAGAAAAACAACGTTACATTTATTATCTCGCAATAGTTCACAGACGACTTTATGATGATTTCTGCAAAAAGGCTACCATTGTTAGCTGTTGGTAGTTACCAGTGATATGAAAGAACTTCGGTAAAGTGTGTTGGTCTTTCCGGCTTTCAGCACTTCGAGCTCAAAACATCTCCTCGCGCCTGTGCGCACACTGCATGACGACACAGGCAGCACAGTCATTGTCTGATGCCCAGTGGCAGAGGATATCTGCCTTTGTGTTGCTTGTGCTAAATCCACGCGTAGTGCTCGTAACTTACCACAGATTGTGAACGCCTTATAAGAACGTATTCATGCTGCTATTCGAACAGGTCAGTCATGCATAATAAATGAGATAAGGCATCTCGCAACTGAGCACATTGTCTAGAGTTTTAGAAGCCTACAGGTAGCGTATTATGGTAGGTATGCGTGATATGTTGACTCTGCTACATTCTGTAAGATCCATCCATCCATCCATCCATCCATTTTCCTTTACCTATAACTTGTTATAGATGGAGGTGAATTCCATTTTATAAAATCAGAATAATAAGGGAAACACAATATTTATTGTAACCTTCATCACCACCATACTAAAGCTATTTTCTTACAGATGACAGCCTAACAGCCAATAATGCAGCAGTCCGTTTGTGCGTAGCAGGTTGTATGAGATGGGTATATTCATTGTGTCTAAAGGCAAACTTTGAACTTGCTGAAACTGGTCTTAATATTGTACGTTTGGACAAGACACAAAGGCAAAGCACTTCAATCCGGACCACACAGATTTTCTCCTTGATGTTCCCTAAGTCTACTGGACAGGACAATACTAGGAAGAGGTAAAATGCCAGCACTTGGGGCTATTGACTGGATGGGAGGTTCTAGAACAAGGTGTGCTGGAGAAAGATAGTTGGTGGAGTCAGAGGGAAATCAGAACAGAGTTTTACAAGACAAAAGTCAAGCAAACAGGTTACAAAACCATAACCACAAACACTGATGTGACAGACAATGCAGAATAACCTTCTCATTTTGGTTATATTTAATGCGTAATATACCGGCATCACAGTCTGTTCTGAAACTTATAATGGTGCGATGTCTGGTAGGTGTATATTGAGCCAGGGACTTCTGATTTTAAATGTGTTTGGGCAACTCATATTTAAAAGGATTCTGGGTCACTAATCTCATTCGTGAACGAAATGAACGATGACACCCGTTGAACGAAAAGAACGAAATTAAGTGTCAACTTAAAAGGACGAATCGTTCCTGAACGAAATTCTGTGGTTAATTTCGTCATGGGCGTTGCAGGAACAAACTCATAAAGTTGGTGATTAATTCGAATTAATTGTAGTTCAGGGAAAACTCTTTCTCTGATCTTAGTATCAGACCTGCCATTACTTCCCACTGTAATAACATACGTAACAGGTGCTTAAAGACTTCTATACTAGTGGCAATGGCTGCCTGTCGATAGTGTGTACAGCTTCGGCTGATCGTCCTTTAAATCAGCCTCAGCTGATGCGAAGCCAAACCCACAATAACGCGCCGTCTCTGCCTTCCCCTATCTTTTCCGCTCCCTCCCCCGGGTGCGCTTAGTTCATTTGCGCACACTGTGCGCACCTCATCCGACCGTCACTCGCAGACATGGGGCAGCGCAAAAGGCACGTCGTGATCCCGCTCACTTTTGCGCTGATTGCCGTTTTGGCCCTATTTCTCCTCACCGTCCCAAGCAAAGATGTGAACGAGCCTCCGGGTTACACGGTGAGGCCGGCGACAATTTATTGATTTATTTCGTGAGTGTAATGTGAAACGTGCGGACGATTTTGCGGAGCTTGCTTTTCTTGCCAGGCTATTTCTATTCTTTCGGATGAGTTCAAAGCACAGATAAAAATTACATAACTAATGCACTAAATGCAAATACCCATGCACAATTAAAACGTGCATCGCTAATCATGTCGGTGTGCGAATTACGGACTGTGAATTGTTGTGACACGTTTTAATTTGTAACCAAGAAGTTCCACTTAATTCGAGGTTTATTAGACAGTTATCAGGAACCGTAAAATGAATAGTGAAGTGATTATACTGTATAGGTTAAGCAAGTTACTGTAGTTAAGTAATTCTTCTTTAACGATTCTGATCTAGTTCCTTGAACAGGTGTGCATGTTTAGTCTTCTGGAGGAGAAATATATGAAGGGCTGGGCTAAATTTAACTCTGCTCCCGGGACTCCGTGCGCGTGCCGCTCTCTTCGGTTTACAAACACCCATCCATCTCCCAGCCAGTTCCGGGGCACAAATCAGTGGATAAAAAGTTATGTAATTTGGGGGTAGGGTTAGGGTTAGGGCATATTTGTGTTACATTGTGGGGATATTTTTGCTTTTGTCTCCGCAAGGGGTAACTCAATTTTCTAAAAATCTGTGAATACAATCAAAAAACTAAAAATAGTTTTATTTTATTTTATTTTTTTTATTATTGGTTACCTTTAGTTAAGGTTAGGGCTGGGCAGGGATTAAGGATGTCACAGCTTTGTCATAAAGCACGTGAATTGCCATGCGTCTGAATTATGCCGTATGAACAAACAAGCCTTGCTTTGCCATAGAAATGAATGGAGTCCGCATAAAGAGATCCAAAATATTTTTGTGCGCTAGTTTTATTATTTGGTATCATTATTATTCTATAGCATGCTCACTGATGCTAGTGGACCTTCACCAGCTGTGCTTTTTAATTTAATCTCTCATTGGCCTGTTTTGTGATTTTTTTTTAAATTATTATTATTATTATTATTATTATTATTATTATCTTTTTTTTTTTTTGTGATATTCTACCTGGGTGGTGTTTTGGCTCTTAACACATTTAATTGGCAAATTAAAGGCATTTTATTTATAAATCCCTTGCTCTTGAGTAATTGTGGAATAGAGAACTAGCAACCCACGCTGTGATGTTTACACACCAATGTCCACGTGAGGCTAGGCTTGTTTTTGGTAGAAAACTTACTGAGTGATGAGGACTATTGTTTGGTACCTGTACTGTGTTTGCAGTGACTAATCCCTCGAGCACTAAAACCTGTAGCGCGGCAGAGGATTGTGACACTCGTGTTGTGCTGTGTTTTGTAGTTAATGGTGTTTCCACAGTCACCTTTTTGTGTAAGGGCTGTCACAAATCCCTTTCTAGGTTACCACACCTGACTGCTACACTATTCCAGTTTTATCTCAGCATTATGAGCGCCATCGCACCACGTGCGAGTGTGTGGGGTACAGGGAAGTGTCCCTGGGTGACAAAAGCCTCGATACTGTCCAGTCAGCCACTGACTCAGACTGCCGAGTGTAAACCAAGACGCTGAACGCTGAATCAGGATCGCATTTTGCAATAGTGTGGTGTTTCATAATTCTGTAACCATTAAACTTCACTGCTATGTTTGTCATGCCAACATATAAGGCTGGCTTTTTGAATTTTATTATCAAAACTATATTGGTTTTGATCTTAGAAATTTGAACAGGTCAACTCACATTCACATAAATATCACTATGGTATACTGTGTGGCTTTAGCACATGCTGGTTCTTAGTCTGTGAACCTGAATTCTGTCAGGTTTAATCTTTTCCCTTGCCTGTTTCCCTGGGTGATCATAAAGTTTAAAAAGTGTCTCTGGATTAACTCACACATGTGAGTTACAGCAGTTTTTAACGAGGTAGTTACAGAGCTGGAGTTGTGACCCACAGATGGTTTTAATCCCAGGAGAGGACCTGCACTCTTCAACTGGACGGATTGCATGTTCTGCTTTATAACTAGTAAAATTTTGTTTCTATAACTATTGTAAACTAATGAAAGGATACTTGTGCTCTCTCAAAACCAGAGCATGTTCAGATCCAGCGATCCACATTACCTTTGAACCAGCCAGGCTTCACGTAGACATTGGAAGCACAAGATATTTCTGTAATATTTAGCCTTGCATAAACTGACTCCCTCCTATTTTATCAATTTTTTATTGTCGGTACTTTTTTTTCAAGTGTCCTTTTTGTCATTCTCACCTCTGTGGTCACAACAGGATGGGGTGTAAGGGGTTGGAATGAGTATTACTGAAGTGATTTTTTTTTTTTTTTGGGGGGGGGGGGCAATGTCTGGAGGATATATTTACTAATTTTCTTTTAACAGCTACAAGTTAAAACAAAAATATGTTTGTTTTTTTTTCAGATGA
>JAODKC010000117.1:7072329-7082658 GCA_026777985.1 Mormyrops attenuatus | reverse complement strand
CACCACCACCACCCAGCTTGTAATACCTCATAACAGGCAATGTTTACAATGTGCCCCCCCCCACTCTTTCCCAGGCCTTCTCTGCCTTCTACCACGCCCACAGATTCCTGCAGCGCGCCACTGGCATCAAGGTCATGACCCCGAGTCAGATGGACACGGCAGTCCGCACCCTCTGCAGCATGAGTCTGAGCGAGGTAGCGCTGTGTAGTCTCCCTCAGTGTGTTCTGAGGTGATCGACAGGGTGGACTGTGTCGAGCCTCTCCCAGAGCCGCTGTTCTCAATATCGTCTCGGACGTCGTGGCATTTGATGGTGTCTCTAGGAATTTAATCCAAAATGCTTTTTGGTGTTCAATATGCAGTAGGGTGCAGTACAAGTGATCTACTAATCCATTCTATACAGTATATAGTTTGGCCCTGTATATGTTGATTAACAAGGGGAAACTATAGTGACATGGAAATGGTCCATGTAGGTAATTGATTATAATTGACTGTATAGGTAATTGATTATTCTTGGCTGGTTTTCCTGTCTGCCTGAATGTCCCACTGGCACAGTTGAAGAGCAAGGCCCCAGATGAGATTAAACGCCTGCATGAGTACTGCCCATCCTCTGCCGTTGCCCAGATCCTTCTGCTGCGTGGTTACAGCTTTGATAACACCTCCTTCTCACAAGTTTCTTTCGAGAGCACGGTGAGCGTTAAGGGGGAGTTGCTGAAGGAGAAACCTATGGGAATTCCTGGAAACCCATATATAACCCAGTCTTTGCTTGACATGAATTCTTACACTTGTGACAATTTCTGAAAGCATGGCAATGATGACCTAATGGTTAGATATTCACGTGGCACATGTAGGCTGAGCTGGTGATGATGCTGACTGGCGTGTGGTCCTGTGTCGTCCGCTGCAGGCCAGGGGTGCCGCTGTGGGCTGGGCATTGGGCTACATGCTCATCCTCAGCAACATGGTGCCAGCTGAGAGCATAAACCTGGTGAAGGCCATCGTCCCTGTAGCCTGGGGCTGCCTGCTCTTCCTCATGATTGTCCTCCTTGTCGTCTCTCTGGGATACCTGCTGGCACAGGCTTTCTGTGGGAAAAAGACCACCGACGATATCCTCTGATGGCCACTGGGTGGCGCCATGGAACCCAAGCGTCTTTCTTCTGGCAAGTCATCAAGAGTGACTTTAAATGTGTCAAACGGGTCTTATCATCAGGGAAAGGCACTCTATTTGTCCCCTTAGACATGTACACCCAGCGTGAATGAGGGTTCAGAATCTCGTTAGCAGATTGGTCAATGAAATACGATGCTAATAAATAACTTAAGGTTAATGATCTGCCTTCTCCCACACCCTATCTTTGAGAGAGAACGACTTTCACCCGAAAGATTAATCTACATGGTTTTTAAAATTTTATTTTGCCCACTTTAAGTGGCGTGTCTGAGATTGGCTACAGTAAATTGTTTACAAAGGAGGGCGTGAGAGCGATTGCTGATGTACTTTTTTATTTCTGTCATTTCACTGATAGGTTTTTAGAAACTCGACATGTTAAAGTTACTGTTTCAACTAGTTACTAACGTTCACAGATACTGTTTAAATTTAGACTTAAATACATGAACATGAAAGATTTTGTACAGTTTTTAAATAAATGTGATTTGACAATGGGCTCTGTGCGTGGAGTTTACGTTCTCCCTATCTTTGTGTGGGTTTGCCCCCGTGTCCTCCCAAGGTCTAAAAACATGAAATGGTAACACTAAAATTCCCACAGTTTGATTGCGTGCATGTGTGTGTGGTCCAGGTATGGGAAAACTCTATTTTGCGTGTGTGTGTGTGCGCGCCCCCTCCAGTGGACTGGTATTCCATCCTGAGGCCCTGTACTTCACCTACTGGTCATGGATGGATGGACGATGGAAGAAGGTGTAGATCTCAATTGGTCCCCATTGTTTTCTAGCACACCTAATGCAGTTTACACCTGCATATACACAGATGCCCTTGCGGCTTGTAGAAAGCCTTTCACCTGGGCGCGTGAGATGTGAGTCCATCTTGGTTTCCTTGCCAACGATGCACAGTGTGAATCGTTCGACAGGTCGTGCTCAAACCAAAGCATTCCGGTGCTTTCTGCTGAGGCTGCATGTTCAGCAGGGTGGTGAGCCGCGGTTTGAGCCAAGCCGTCACCCCTGCCGCTTAGATGATGGCGAGCCAAGAAGATCACCCGCTGTCGTGAGGTATCCATGAGGTCAGATGGTCTGCTTTAAAAAAAAACAAAGTGCCAGGATGGTTTTGTATTTTGCTAGGGTGGGGTTAGGAATCCCAGTGCGACGCAGAGACTGTCACTCAGGTGAGAGAATCTGGTATCTGTGCTTTTTTTGTTTATCGCTTCTGTCTGCCTTTGGCTTCTTTTAATGCCTTTTTTGCTTTCTGTTTTCTCAACCGCTGAAACGGCTTTATTTTCCTGTTTCCCTTTGTCATGTGTCCAGTCCTCCCCTGTGCTGCCGCCACACGCTAATCATTCTTATCCTTGTCTCATCTTCTGCGTCACATGTTTTTCCTTACAAGTGGAGATGTTAATCCTTTGTGAGTCACCGAGGATATTCCCTCACGTCTTTTTCACAGTCAGGCCTCGTTCTCGTCAAGGACAGATTCGTCGCTCTGGTCCAGGTAAGAATGCAGAGCGATCCGGTCGAGCTGGAACGCAGAAACATGTGATCCGTGTCGGACATGTTACGGTCGTAAAGATGAAAACCCAGCCAAAAGTGTGCAGCCTTTGTCAGACCCAAGACAATTATGCAGAACTTTGGTGTAACACCACCAGAATTAATATATTTATCCTCAGATTGCTAACCTATGTCAAACCTGAGACCCCAACATGATAATAGATGAGAAATAGTATCTCCTGAACACTAATGCGTCATAAGCCAGTGTTTCTTAACCTGTTATTCGGGGGCCAGATGCCGGTAGCAAAAATGTAAATTGTCTACCAGGAAGCGGGGAGCAAAAATGTGGACCGTGTGGGATCGGGCTGCGAAACCAAAAACATAGGGGTGGGGTAATCTTTCTCACACCAAATTGGTGAGGGGCCATAATGTTTTTTTAAATTGTCTAAATGGATGCTGATATCGACATTTCCTCAGTTTGCCATACATACCCCCTTCATCAGCTCTGTTGAGCCCCAGTTGAAATCCCCTGCTCAGCTGAATTCCCCAGCATGCGCTACTCAAAGAGCACAATGTTTAAAAACTAGATTTTAATTTTATTTAGCCCATTTTCCCCATGCTCTATCAGTGCTGCCAGAGGAGGGCGCCATCACCGATTGATATCTGAGACATGTTGAGCAGGACAAAGACAGACAAAGACTGAACACCTATCTGCTTTACGACCCCTGGCACCTCATGGACCCGTATAAACTGATCTTAAAGTCCAAGCGTTATCTCTGAGGAGCAAAGCAGGGAGAGTCGCGGAGTCGCGGGCGTTCTCGGGCTCATGGCACCGGTGTCGCTCTCCGCTTCGCTCTGTAGTGCCAGTATGAGGCTGCTGGGGCCGCACCGGGGGATGGGGGCCCTGTTGGTGGTGTCCATGCTGCACTGGGGTAAGACAACCGCCACCGCCTTCTACACCTGCTGTCTCCGCTGTGCCAGGCTCCACCTCTACTGCTCTGCAGCGCCGCAATATCACACCACAGGGCAGGCAGCATCTGCGCTACCTTCTGATACGCAGCGTACGATAGTTAGTACTCTTCTCACGATGGCTGCTTTGGTCCTTCTGAATAAGCTTAACAGGCAGATGAATAATACCATGAATGGTGAAGACATACAGCCAGTCAGCTTAAGATCTCAAGGGTGAATTACTGGCAGATGATGATGCTGGGGGTGGTATGGTGGCTTGGGGGGGGCATCACAGTTACCTCACACCTCCAGGGTAGATGTTCTCCACTAGTGCTCAGGATTCCAGGTGTGCAGTAGCACTGATTGGAACCTTCTGATAGGGTGCCCCCCCTGCCCTGTGCCCCGGGTTTCCAGGCTCCAGGCCACCCTGATTAGGATAAGACCTTGGAAGCTGGATAGAGAAAGGTGCTGGAGGGCAATTGTCAGTAGCCCACGTTTAGGCTCGTATTGCTTCTGTCTGTAAATGTCAGCCCTTTGCATCGTGGTGGTGTTACTGTCACGCTTTGCTGTAGGGTGACACACTGCGGAGGGTCTCCACAGACCAGCTACAGGACCCCGCAAATCCCAACCACATCCCAAGAGAAGACGACAGGTTGCCCCGCATGTTTCTGTCTCGGCAGCGGCTGACTCTTGTTGACTCGAGGCCTCATGACATCATACTGCCCGCCCAATGGGATTGCGATGACCTCATCACAGAGAGCAAGAGTCACATGCAGTGAAGCTTGCCTTGGGCTTTGTCTCTAATCCTAAGATGGTGCCCTAGGCGGTTGACCTGCCCTCTCGTCACTAACAGTCTTATCTGTTAAAGTTTGATATCAAAGGGATTTGGCCCTAGGAACAGTATCACTGAGGAATGAGGGAATGAATCCTTGAATGATTCTTCATGAGATGCCAACAGAAGCTGCAGGTTTTAGATATTGGTTTAGATATTTGGATGTTTACAGGCCACTGTGTCGTTTTGCAGTGACAGGCTTTGTGGGGAGCAGCTGTCAGACGAAGCCAGAGCTGCAATGCAACTTCTATTGCGACTGCCTGAACTGCAGCGATGAGCAGAACTGCGGTAAGGTGCCATTCATGCGTGAATCTTTCTGTCTGTGTCATGCCAACCAGCAGCGTGAGACTAACCATCATTCAGTTTGGCAGGTTTAGCCATGGGGCCCATATAAACAATGGTGCAGTAACTAAGATAAACAGACGAGAATGCGAATCGTGTTTTCACCTGCTTTTACTTCCCCACCTATTTCTCGTGCACTGTGCAGGCTATGGAGGGCGAGGCTTCATCTGCGATTTCGAGGAGGCGTCAGCCTGCGGTTGGCGGGATGCATCGGAGCTAGGTGTTTATTCCTGGGAAAGGAGACAGCGGGGGGACAGGCTGCCGGAGAGCGGTCCCTCCTCTGACTTCACCGTGGGAACTTCTGCAGGTACCAGGCACAGTGCGTACGCCTCACCTAGGGCACAGCACAACCGGCCTCTTTGAGTCTTTCACCTCCCTGGGCTATGGCAAGAGTTCAAGGTACCATCTGGTATTATCGAAAAAACTTTCATCCCTGATTGTGTTGAGCCTGCTAAGGTGGATTAAACAACCCCAAACTTAACCCTGAAAATTAAAAAGACAATTCCAAACATGTTATTTTCTTTGTGCGAACGCTTGCTGCGGTGTAAAGTTCTGGGTGCCAATTTACAGGCAGGTCACGAGTGGTTTAATCTTCTAGCGGTTCAGGAACTGCCTCATTAAGAGATTACAGCGTGCCGTGTGAACCCGGTTGCAGGTTGGTTCATGGCCGTGTCGGCTGTGGACGCGCAGTCTGCCCCGACAGCCTCGCTGGTGTCCCCGGTGATGAGAAACGCCTCTGCGACATGCAGGGTGATCCTCCGCTACTACGTCTGGGACTCCGGTACTGGCCCGGAACCGTTCTATCGCACACAGAACATGGTTTAACACAGCAGACAAGCAGCCAAATGGATGTGTGCTACCCAATATCTAAATGCCAAAGCTGCCCGTTAGCACTTTGTGTTTAGACATGACTGCTTACCTGGTGCATTAACTGCCTTATGATGGATTGGTTGTCGGTTTGAGTCCCAAGAGATGTTTGGCTGTTGTGGCTTTGGATTCAATGTTTGGCTCAGCAGGTTAGGACACTGTGGCTATTATTGGAAAGATGTTGTTTGAAATCCCAGTGCTGGTAGAGTGATTTCAGCAACGGGCCCTGGAGCACGGCCCTTAAATTGAGTTACTCCAGGTACTGGTGGACCCTTTGTTCTCAGTTAAATGTCACTTTGGATAAACTGGTCTGCTATATAAACAAAATGTCATGTGTCTTAACCTGTTTGGATTTTGCTTAAAAGCATCTGCGAAGCAGCTGGATTCGATCTTCTGTGTCCCCCCACCTGCCAGGGAATCGGGGGCTGGACAGCTTGGCACTGTGGGGCACAGTGGTGGGGGAGGGGCGTCCGAACGCCACGGTCTGGCGGCCCGCCGTGACCAGCGTGCGGGGCTGGCGGGAGGCCACTGTCTTCCTGGGTCGCATTCCTGGGCCCTTCCGGCTCCACTTCCGTTCTCAGCGCCGTTGGGGCCTCCGGGGGGACGTGGCCATTGACCAGCTGGAGTTCCAGGACTGCGCCGTGCCCGGTGAGGGGGTGCCGGGGCGGATGTATGCTATATTGTAGCATATAGATTATAGTGGAACCTGTATAAATGTGAATATTGGGTCCCTGGGCGGGACCAACCTCTCTGCTCCAATGGCTGCGTCCTTTCATGTGCAAATGTTTCACATTAAGCCAATAACAAACAAATATGCTAATGAGGGCAGACTTGGAGGGCCTCCCACCTGCAGGCTGCAGATTCAGTTCCAGCATAAATTGTAATATTCAGATTAAACGTAGGTTTTGCTTTGTTGGCGATAATTACCTTAAAGACGAAACACGGTGACAGTGTGTGAGAATGAGCTGGACCCCCTTCCCCTTGGTGCACCACAGCACCGGAAAGAGCATGTGGTGCAAACTCACTGCAGTGTGGGGACCTCGGCTGCGTGGAGGCGGCACAGCTGTGCGACGGTACTGACGACTGCGGCGACGGCAGCGACGAGGCCAACTGCGGTGAGGGGGGGAGGGCTTCACGACAACAAACAATCAAACTAAGAATCAGATTCTGGAACCAGCATATATATTTCTGGTGAATAGGGAGGAACTTATATGTTGAACTGAAATTCTACCCACCCACCCACCTACCTACCTACCTACCTACCTACCTACTTACCAACCAACCAAGATATAACCTGGTCTGTAGGATGCAGTTACCCATTAAAATGGAACCTTGTTGTCCAGGTGCTCCACCATTCCTGTGATGGGGGTGTTTGGGAAATGTAGTCCCTTGTCTCTAATTTAATAGAAGGACACTGGAGATGTGACTTTGAGAAGGACTTGTGCGACTGGGCGGACCTGCGAACATTGTCCACTCTTAAATTCAAGAGGACCAGTCAGCTGGAGCTCTCAGAGCCCGATAACCCAAAGGCTGGACCAGGCCGAGACCACACCACAAACTCGGAGACAGGTATAGGGGCTCCTCACCTCTTCCTGCATGGCCTACAAGAAGCTGGTCATGCTAATGATACATGAATATCTCTGATTTGATTAACTGTTCTTTGCTGATATCTCCCCAGGTTACTTCCTGTATCTCAGTAAACCGGCCAATGGAGAGCCGCTGAAGGCTGATTGGTCATCCTTTCAAAGTCCTGTTTTTGAACCAGCAAATTCCACTCATCCATGCCGGGTAGGAAGCTGTTCTAGAGCTAAAAAAACCTGTATTAGCTTCTTAGGCAGTTTGTGTATCAGCTGTTATGGCCAGAAGAGCAGTACCTTTCTTTTTGGTCCTACAGCTCCCATAATGCATCTGTCTCCCCACAGATGACCCTGTACACTCACCAGTTTGGCCCCAGATCTGGGGGCCTGTCGATTCTGGTGGTGACCAGTGGGGCCATGTACCCCGTGTGGGAGCGAGGAGGGGAGCTGGGAGACGTGTGGGCAAAGGCAAAGGTGGAGTTTGTCATGAACAGCAGCTTCCAGGTAAACTGCTGGTAAATGGAGAGGGGGAGAGTCTCCCACTCAGTGTCCCCATGCGGTAGTGATGGACACGGTCCCCATGCGGTAGTGATGGACACGGTCCCCATGTGGTACTGATGGACACGGTCCCCATGCGGTACTGAAGGATACAGTTCCTATGCAGTACTGAAGGACACAGTCCTCATGCGATACCGAAGAATACAGTTCCTATGCAGTACCGACGGGCGTGGTTGCCATGCGGTACCGAAGAATACAGTTCCTATGCAGTACCGACGGGCGTGGCCATGCGGTACTGAAGGATACAATCTTCATGCCTGTAAACTACATCTATTTGCATTTTAGTATCTTTGTTTTCACGGCATGGTGCTGCAGTGGTTAGCACTGTCGCCTCACACCTCTGGGACTTGGGTTTAAGTCTCCGCCACGCCTCCTTATGTGTGGAGTTTGCATGTTCTCCCTGTGCTGTCCATAAATTGCCCATAGGTATGACTGCTTGTGCCCTGCGATGGGTTGGCGCCCCATCCTGGGTTGTTCCCTGCCTTTTGCCCATGGGCTCCAGACCCCCCATGACCCCGAATAAGACAAACAGGTACAGAAGATGGATGGAGATCTTTTTTTCCACCAGATCTTGTTCGTAGGAGCAATTAGGGATAACGACTATGGAGGCATCGCTATAGATGACATCATCATGTCCCCAGGCTGCCGCAGATCCAATGGTGAGCGACTCTTGTTACTAAGGATGAGACCTTTTATCTTTTAATCCCAGTTTTGATCCCTAATTGAGCCCTGCCTTCCCCTGGTCGCCCTTCTCCAGAGTCATCTCCAAGTGTTGGCCACCCCGATCCTCCGAAACACCCCTGCACCGAGAGCAGCAAACTGTGTGACTTTAGGAGTGACTGTGACAGTGCGGAGGATGAAAGTAGCTGTGGTTAGTCTGTCTGTTTGCGTGTGTGTGTGTCTGTGTGTTTATAATTATTACATTGTAGGGACCAGATTTCCGTACAATGTGATAAAAACCTGTAACTTTTTACCTTGTGGGGACAGTTTTTTGGTCCCCACAAGGACAACCTTAATATTATAAATAAAAAAAAATCTGTGACTGCAAAAAATAAAATAAAATAAAAATGCCAAAAGACTTTTTTATATTGTTTGACTACTTATGGTTAAAGTTAGGGCTGGGTAGGAGTTAGAGTTGGGATTAGGGTTTTTCCCACTGTGTGTGTGTGTGTGTGTGTGTGTGTGTCTGTCTGTCTGTCTGTGTGTGTGTGAGAGAGAGAGAGAGAGAGAGAGAGAGAGAGGTTGAAGGGAGAGAAAGAGAGGGAGAGATTTTCTATAATGCAGCTGTGAAATATTTCTTGAACATGCACACATGGTTTTGGTTAAATATAATATATAAAATATAAAATGATCATTGGAGTTAATGCAGGCTGTTTCCGCAGGAGACTTCTCCTTTCCTGATGGGAGCACAGGCTGGACTGATGCCAGTTTGGGGGGACAGGGCTGGGCGCTATATCAGAAACCCAATGGCAGCTTTATGGGTAATGTTGTGTTAAGAAATCAGCAATGTGCACTTGTGTCTGTCTGTCTGTATCTGTGCATCTGTATGTGTGTGTCTGTGACTGTGTGTGTGTCTCTGTATCTGTGCGTCTGTGTGTGTGTGTGTGACTGTGTGTGTGTGTGTGCGTGTCTGTATCTGTTTGTGTGCATTTGTGTGTGTGTGTGGGAGGAACAGCCATGCCCATGTTCCCCTGTAACTGTCTGTGCTTTATCTCTCTCCGCAGTAGAGTACCTCTTCATAACAGAGGCCCCAGGCCAGCAGCTCACAGCTGCCCAGGCCCGCACTCCTGCCCTGGGGCCATCGGGGCCTGCCTGCAGCCTCCGCTGGTCATACAGCCTGACTGATATGGGTGCTGTGTCCCTGTCTATTACACAGATTCCATGTTACTCAGACTCCCTCAGTTTGTTACACAGACCCCATGTTACTGCTATGACTTGCTGGAAGACACGGCAGGGAGAGAAGTGCAGGAGTCTAGGAGTGAGGATAAAAACAGAGGATTTATTCAGGAAGGACACGATCGGGAGTCCGATTTCTCACTCTTTCTCTCTCATCTCCCCTATAGGTGAGTTGTCAATCAGCATGATTGACAAGGTGCAGGGTACTCAGAGCCAGCTGTGGAAATTCATAGGAATGACAGATGAAGCCCAGGGCGGCTGGGTGGAGGGGGAGGTCTACGTTGGAGCCTGGGACCACCGCTTCCAGGTCCGGCATTAGCAGGGCCCGTGTTTCAGTTTGTTAAGGTTCAGAGAGCATCCAATCCTCCATGCCCCCCCCTTCCCTCACACAAATACGCCTCACTTTCCTTCACCATTCCTTAGCTGGAACTGGGAGGTCTTGCTAGGAACATCCACAACAGCACCGGGATAGCAGTAAAGGACGTGCGATACGTAGATTGTCACCCAGAATACTTTCCAGCCACCAACAGCGGTGAGTGAGTGGCTGATTATCTTACTCATGTGCTTGAACCTTATGGAAGTAAATCTGTCTCATCACAATTTGAATTTTATATGCCGCTGAAATTCTAACATTGAATATTTATGCATTGGAAATATGCATCGGAAATT
>JAODKC010000117.1:7022542-7044452 GCA_026777985.1 Mormyrops attenuatus | reverse complement strand
CCAAACGTCACAAGAAATAAGGAACATCACAGCTGTGCTAACAGCCGCATATAACAGCCCACTTCTTAACAACAAAGGCTAGTTCGTGGTCGACCTACAGTGGATCGGACATATGAGGATGTTGTATAAATGTTTACCCCAGGCTGAATGTGGGGTCACCGTGATCGTGTGCTAGATAAATGGTTTGGATGGTGGATGGAAGATTGGACAAGGGGTTTGGCAGCCCGAGGAACGTCAGTCCTGCTTCATGCGTGTGTCAAGTTGTTCCTTCCAACAAGCACGGCGTTGCTCACTGCCTTCCGCTTCTCCCTTAAACACTCCCAGTTACTAACGTGCTGCGTGAGTCATGCACGATGCAGTTGTTTATTATTATAATTTATTTTTTTCTAGGTTGGGTGAATTTCTGCACAGATTGAGGAGTGACTAAGTCCCAGTGGTGTGGGATTTCCCTTAAATGTGAGCTTCTATGCCCTACCAGAGATTCCACTGGGAGAGATGCGCGGATCCAGACGCGCGTTAGCCAAAACAAAGTGTCACGCCTCCAGACCGGCCTGGTCCCAGAGGCCAGCAGTGTTTTCTACACACATTTAACTCACCTTTGCTAGCAGTGACACTAGCGACCTCTTTCACAGACTTGCCTTGGGTTGTTAGGAATTAATTCCACCATCACTGTCTTAGGTATGTGAACTGCTAGGACTACATACTACCTCAACCTACTTTCATTTTTTTTCCAGCCCTTGTTTTAACAGGCAGCCCGCAGAGTTGCTAATGAAGCATTTAAATAATTTAACATATATTCTTTCACTCCTTTTAATGTCACAGGTAATTAATGCTCCCCTGTCCTCCCCTATCCCAACACCATCAAGCCCAAAATACCCAGGGTGCGGTTTTGAAATTGCGAGAGAATGGAGGGAGGGGTCCCTGACTGCCTGGAACTGGCCTTGTTCTGGTTGCCTTTTGTAGCTAACCCTCCGCCTCCCACCCAGCACAGCCTTCCTCCCCTGGGGGGCCTAACCTTCAGTCCATTCTATCAGCTCTGTCATGCCTGGCGTGGCGTGGCTAGTCCTCTTACGAGCGTGACTCTGTCCATCCACTTTCAGGCATCCAGAAGATAAAGTGCTGATGGGCAATAGGTATGGTGGGGGGGGGGCTCATTCAGTCACGTCACAGGCAACGTGTGGCCTCCAGCCTGTCAATCATGGCCCTTTATTACCTCCAGCTTCTGGGTGGAAAAAAGTCACATCGATATTCTGTTTCGATGATTCAGTGCTTCTTCATGATCTCATTTTATCCATTGCAAATTCAAACTGTGAAAAAATGTGCTGTGTGTCCTTTGCTGAATTTTCACATTTCGGGTGACTCCTGTGGGTCCGGAATGTCTCAGCAAGCTGCTGCTTAGCTTAATGCCGTTTTTTAACCATCGGTCTGAGGAGTTCGTCTTTCCGGTTTCTCCACGTCTCCACCTGTCGCCTCTCAGTGGCGTCGCATTGCCAATCAGGTGCTAATGTCAGGAAAAAAAAGAATCTGACATGGAAATTGTCACAGATTCTAAAGTTTCAGCTTCAGCTTTATAGAGTGTATAAAAATACACGATGGATCTGTAAGTCTGTCCTGTATAGATCACAGTAATTATCCAAATGGCTTTTTGATGCACGATGTGTTGATAGTGTTTCTTTGCTGATTGAAAGACGTGATGATTTTACATCAGCACTGCATTCTGGGTATAAATATCCTTATAAAGAAGTGAGTCTCAAGAAAAACTGACTGTGGGGCCCGACATCCATGACGTGTCCTGATCATTTCAGATATAACAGGATGCCAGATGTCTTTTTTAAAGGAACTGCTCTTATGTTGTGTGGCAGGACCCCTTGGCTTCCCCACACCGGCTCTGCGTTCTCACGATCTACGCTGAATAAGTGAAGGTGGATGATTTCAGCTTTGTTGCTAAAATTGGTCTCCATAAAGGATAACCACGTTCCTCCCCCATTTATTTCCACGATTTCAGGTTCCCTTACTTAGAATCACATTAACCACGTTCCTCCCCCATTATATTCCATGATTTCAGTTTCCCTAACTTAGAATCACATTAACCACGTTCTTTCCCCATTACATTCCATGATTTCAGGTTCCCTTACTTAGCATCACAGTAACCACGTTCCTCCCCCATTTATTTCCATGATTTCAGGTTCCCTTACTTAGAATCACAGGGTAATTTGGGTCTTTAATAATTAACTACCATCACACCAGGCCGTCTGAGCAGCATGGTTATCAAGGCGCCAACTGGCAACCTGTATACATTTAGGCATAAAAACCCAGCCTTGTGTGAAATCTATCTGAAATACATTTTAAATTTCATTATTGTTTGTTATACTATGTTTCTTTTAGGCGCTGTCCTATTTGTCGTTGTTGTGTAACCTGCTGAACTGGCTACTAGCTGCTGATTGGATTACAATGTTAAATATTAAATTGGACCATGCTGCAGACAAACCAGCTACCAGTGAGATACTTGGATAGGTTGGTTACTCAGTTGCTAGGTATTTCCGTCATAAATGATGCAAGCTTGGGCAGTCTCCTTAGAACTTTTAAAATCAGTTTCAAAAACCCTGTTTAGACTTGTAGTTACAGATTAGTCTGAAGTTGCCCTCGTTTCAAGGATCCGTATGAAAACAGACCCCCACTTTTGTTCTACCCACATTGAACCAACCTCACATGGTTCCTCCTGGTTATAGCTCAGCTGACCCTGTTTGAACATAAAGCCTCCCACTGTGAGATGGTAAGTGGGACCCTTGTGTGGACGAGGGAGGAAGGTCAGTATTCCCAAACAAATAACCTTTTTTCTTTAGCTTTAAACAGCCCTTCTCCCCTTATCGGAACCCAGGAATGTCGCACATTCCTACGCACTGCTCCAGCTGTCCATGCCGTTTCAACATGATTTGCTGGGCAAATTTCTGATTTACTCAAATCGTACGCGGCGCAACAGATTATAGGGCCAAAAGAAAGTCTCTGGCTTTCTTTTGTGTGGGTTTTTTTTTGTTTATCTTTTGTGTGGGTTTTTTTTTGTTTATTTTTTGGACGTTCCAAAATCAGCGAATCTGGCGAGACCGCTGTTGGGGACAGAAGGTCTCAAGAGTCGACGGCTGTTGTGATTTGCGGGGGGGACTGGAAGGGGGCTCATGACGGCCGCAGGAGAGTGTCTGAGAAGCTTTTTACCGTTAATGGCTTCTGCTCCCTGGAGTGGCCCTGTGTCTGAGCGGAATCGCAAGCAGCCTCAGACCAAGCAGCTCGTACCGCCTCTTTGCTCCCCCCCCCCTCCCCCCAGGATAGAGTTCTGGCTGGAGATTGAAGCAAAAATCCCTTTTAAAACTCTTCACCTGACCACAACAGAGATCCCTCTGTGCATGTTCAGCAAAACCTGGCTAGAGGTGTCTTTATACGATCCCGTATTCCTCTGGTAGTGCAGGGTTGGCACTTCTGGAAATGAAACATTGGTTATAGGGTGGACACTGGTTACTGTTCCTGTGGCAGTAGCAGCTTCTCCTTTAAAAGGCGGAACCTGATTTCAAGAAATGCAGTTGTCTTGCACTGCCGTTAGCGTTGTGCCGCAGTTTCCTCCTGCAGTTGAAAAACATGTGGTTAGATGAATCAGCGTGTATCAGACGGCCCTTTCCCGTGTGACCGTGACTGTGTATGTGTGTGTGTGTGTGCACGTGTCTTGCAATGGGCTGGTATCCTGTCCAGGGTCTTGTGCCCTGTAATGCATAATCGTGTGGAAAATAGGTGTTCAAAGTCACGCAAATCTAAAACTGTATAGAATATGTTTTAAGAGTGACAGGTAACGTTGGCATCGGCAGCCCGTGAGTGGTTATCCAAAGGAGGTCACCGTGTGTGGAGGCGGGGAGCCGGACGCCCGTGAGACGCACGGTGCTTGGGCCCTGCAACATGGCGAGGAAGCACTCTGTTGTCGATAAGAAGGTCACATAGTCAGGACGCAAACTGAGGTACGCGTGTGCATGTGCCATGATTGATTTCAGAAAGTGGGTGATACTGTCACATCCGGCTGGAATATTCTGGAATATGCTAGAATGGTCCAACTCATCGCTGGAGTAGTGAATGACAGCCTTAGTGAACAACAAACGCAACAGACTCTGCTGTGATTTGGGAGAATTAGGAATCTATACGGGGGTAGGGCCATATGACCACTGGCCCCGTCTGAAAGCTGATTGGCTCCCCGAGTGGCCCCTCCCCTGTCACTCTCCGATGCAAAACATATCATTGGCTAATGATAAATTTGACCCATCTGTATGAATTATGCCGCCTCTTATGTCCCCTACCTAAAAACGTTCTAGAATCTCCCCTGATGGGACAATGAAATACTGAGCTGCAAAAGAGGGGGGGGTGCTCAGATGCCCAGAAATGCAGAGGATCCATTTTGATTACTTTACGGCTGATTCAGAAACAGTATGTGCTTTGAGAGGGAAAATCTCACCACTCCGCTAACACTGCAGTACAGAATGTTTACGAAGGGTTTTTTTTTTCACATTAGACCATCTAACCTCAGGTAGGATTGAGGTGATCTGGGATAGACTCCAGGATGTAGGCGAGGAGGCGTTACCTGGATGGGACACTCAGCTGACGCTGAGTTGAAACACGCAGATCCGGAAGGACGAGCTTCTATTTGCTGATCCGTCACGCTGCTGGCTTCAAAGCATACAGGAGCGCTGTGGATGGCTGCCACACTGAAGGCCTGAGGATTGGATCTGAACACCATCCCCGGGGACGTGCTTTCGGTCATACTGGATCTGATCACGCCCTGGCTGGGCAGGCTGAACGCAAGGCCCGCTCCTTCTCGATATGCCTTTCTTCTGACTAAATTGGCTAGCCAGAATTTAACCAGACTTGATCATGCTTTGCTGATTAACCATAGGATGTAGCGATTAGCCTGAAGTCTTTGTATCCCCTGCTTTGGAGCAGCTTGGAAACGTTACGCTTGAGACATAGGTGGCGTTCTCATTTTGAGGTGGGTGCAGAAGAGCACCAGCGAAAAAGGGAGTCATCCTGGTCTGGAGCCCTGTCCCGCAGCTGCTGTTCCACCTGCTGCCTCACGCCAACCCCAGTAAGGACAGGCTGGTTTGGCCGGGAGGCGTTTCTATGGTGACGGTTAGCATAGTGCCAGCATGGAGCGACGGACAAGCATTTCTCAGCCACTTTACTGTCTTCTCCGTCGCTAGAACCCGAAACTACCAGCTCCGTTTGCATGTTTACAACTAATTATCTTTACTGCTAATGATTATTTCAGACGTCTAGGATGCAGTCGGATTCAGCAGCTCTGCCCGTTCCTGGGATCGGCGCCCATAACCACGTTAACCGCTATGCCGCCTGGTGGGTACATGGCAAAACAAGCCAGTTCCCGCCGACATTGCCACATAGAGCCTCGTGCCCCCTGGAAGAGGCGCTGAGGGTGTCCACACCTGGCAGCCAACTCTGGTTCCCCCGGTGCAGGATCTCGGCAAAGTACTTATGCAACGTGCCAATTTGAATTTCTCGCTTGTTTATTTACGTTCCTCGTCCATGGGAGATTGTAGCAGAATAAGGTTTGAAATACATGCGAAGTACGTCACTGCTCTTCTGGGTCTCTGTTCCTTGGGTATTGCCCCCACCCCCGGGCAGTTTTGACTCTGGTGCGTAGGCTCCAGCTGTGAAAGGGGCTTTTGAAATGCACTGCCATGGCCCGGTCTGCTGTGGCTGGCATTTTCACTGCATCAGGCCTGGTGAAGGACTTGCAGCTCAGCACAGCTGTCATCTGAAAGATCATCAGCGATTACAGCAAACCAGCAAAACCACTTTCAGCTGGGGGCGGGGGGGCAAGAGATGAGTGATTTGTCACTCCGTGGTTGGCGTGGCAGAGTCACGGGCCGGCAGCCAGCTGGTGTGTGGCCTGCAGGGAGCGGGGGGAGCGTCACTGAGATGTAACAGGGATACCTTTTGTGACAGACCCCTGTGTGGGCTTGTCTGCGGCCACCCTGGTTACTTTGGGCTCTCATCCACAGTCCCGCTTCTGCAAAAATCCTCCAAGTGCGTTAGGTACAGGAAGTTGATGTTTTTAAGATCAGGTTTCTGTTGTTACAGTGTGTGCTGACACCTGACTGGTGGTTTCTGATGTTTTTCTGATATTATAAATGCAGCTGTTTTCATATTCTACTTAGAACGTCCCTTGTGCTCGACCTTGAGTACATAATCACTTTAGTCAATGCAACAGATGGTCTTTAATAGTTATAAGACACACAATTCTTTATTAATTAATAATCATTTGCAATCACAATGCAAATGACAAGCAGTGGGTACATTTGGCTGTAGTAGGTTTCAGTTTATTATAATTTAGTACAGATCAGTTCTCGTTTAAGGCAGTCGAAGACATCGATGCTGTGACAACTTGATCTCTGAGTAGAGAGGCCGGTCGCTAACCGCCGCTAAGCGTAAGTGATCTAAAGCTGCTTTGTAATCCACCCATCTTCTCATTTACAGCAGCCAATTATCCAGTTAGGGTCTCAGTGATCCGTAGTCTGGGAACCACGGCAATCGGGGAACACCTGCGCGATCCAGGCATTTGTGGTTTTAGGCGCATGGGATTGTGGGAGAAAGCAACCAGCACAAGGAGGCCCAAACTCCACTCGGCTGTCAATGGGAAGGTCAGATCCATCTCCCACGTGTGTTTTGAGTAATGGACTTGTTAGCGTGGCAGCTGCTGGGAGGATAAGGCTGTGGAGGGAGTGGTCTAGCAACATTTTTAATCTTTACGCTAATGCTGCTGACCCAGATGAAGGGAAATTGTCATCCCAGGATTGAGACAATTCACCCATTGTTGGAGCCGTCCAGCCTGTTTCTTGCTTTGGCTTGGGGGGGAGGGGGGTATTTATTTCCTTTGTTGTTCTGGAAAAGGTTGAAATGTGAACAGACCCGTTATCTTCCCATCCGGCTGAAACCCAGTATGGCCCAGCTGCGAGTGCACTGCCATATCACAGTGTGCTACACACTTGCTGATTCATTGTTGCAACCCGGTGATGTCACAGGGGTCAAATTCTTCCTGGATTGCTAAGCCTGATCACCGATTGGCCGGCCAGCTCGGCGCCAGGCCTCCCTGTTACCAAGGAAATGTATTTATTTAATTTTTTTTTTTTAAAAAAGCCCCAAAGATATTTGCATTGGCTTTAAATGGTCGCGGTCATTAAAGCGTGAAGACCTGCCCGTCGCTTGTAACGCCGGGGAACATTTGAGTTCCGCTTGACCTTAATCAGGCTTTTTTTTTTTATTAGATGAACACAGTTTCTTTTCGGTTTTCTTCTTTCTTGAAGCTGACTTTGAAGATTTCTCTGGTCGGAACAACGCATTTCAGCCACCTATGTCCAGATAACCTTCTGACGCAGAACTAACAAGCCCGTGTCCAAATATACACTTTGATGTTGCCAAGAGCAGTAAAACGTATAAGCAAAAATCACATTCCAGAGTGGGGCGATCCTTTCAACGACCGAAGGGGGAGAAGCACGCCTCCCCTGGTACTTAAAGTATCTCCGTCATGGAGCTCGGGGTTGGGGCGGGGGGGCCGGGGGGGGCCCCCCCCCCCCCCCGTTTTACTTCATTTCTCCCCGGGGCGGCCGGGGGGGGGGGGGGGGGGGGGGCGGGGGGGGGTGAAGTCACTGAAGCAAAGCTTCAAATGGAGTTGGTCTGGCAATTTTTCCAACAACGCCCAGTTTATTAACACAACGAGGATGGACTCTCCCCCCCACCCCCGCTTTTAACAGAATTCCCATAATCCCCCTCTCTTATCACTGGGTGGTCTGTTCTTTTGCCATCTCTGCTTGTGCAAATGTCCAGATTTAAACAACCTCCTTCAGGCAGCCAAGTCTTGGCCTTTTAATCTCACTGCTAAGCAAAGGAATAAGTGAAATATCCTGCTGTTAAATTGTGTAAAGATGGATTTTGGGACATTCGCTTCTTAAAAGGTGACGGAGGCAATGAGCTGCTTTCTGCTTCGCTAAGGCCGTAGTTACTGCAGTATTTTTTTTTCTTTAAGCTTTCGGGGTCAGCGTTTTTCGCTAAAGTTACGCAGCCCTCACCCAGCGAGTTGTTATATGGAAGCTAATGTCACATTTGTGGGTTCTGTTAAATAAAGATGGGCATTTGGTCACATGATACGATCAGTGCGTTGGATTTCGCACTGAGCGTTCTTCCTGGGGTTGGTTGACTTTGTGTCAGATTGTCAGCTCAGGGAAAATGAAGGGAAATAGTGGTGTGACTTTGGCGCTCTTGACTTTGCATGTTAGCTTTTCGTGTTGCAAGTTATAGCTAGTTAGTCGACCACCAAACTTTCCTTCGTCAGTCAGACATGTTGTGACTCTGGCTTAGTTTGTGCTGCTATTAAACATGTTTCATCAGCCAGCTTTTGGGGAAAAAAACATTCAACAGCTGCCCAAGGACTTTCAGAGACATTAATGTTATTTGTGGGTTTTATTTTGTTGATCGTTGAGTAAGACGGATTCTATTAAAGGTTGGAAGCAGCCGTTAATCTCAGATTGCTTCTGTCTTGATGGGATAAAGCCTCTATTTTGGAGGCAGCAGACTGTTTACATTCATTTTAGACTTTTTTATTATACGGTAATTTTATGCTTAAGGTTTTTTTTTTGTTTTTGAAGAACATTTTTGAAAGCCCAGCAAAGCCATAATTGTAATGCCACTGGATTTATGTAATATTTGCAGTGAAAATGCAGTATCCATCCATCCATCCATGCTTCCTTCTTAACTGCCTATCCAGTATAGGGTCACAGTGAGCCTGGCGCCCATGGAGCCCAGGTGGCACCGGGAGACCGGTGGCTCAGCAGGGGATTAACAGGACAGAAACTCGCATATGACCGACATTTCAAAGATACCAGCTCCCCTGACTATATGTGTTTTGGGTCCGGGACAGAACCTGACATACCTGGGAAAAACCCATGCAAACACAGGGAGGACATACAAACTTCACATGTGCAGAGCCAGGAATCAAACCCACAACCTTTGAGGGGTGGAGCCACAGTGTTGGCCACCAAACCTGAAAGAGGGGAACAGGAATAAAAAAAAATCATGGGCTGTTTTTGAATGAAAATTTCTGAATCCAGAATCCAGTCCCTCTGAGCTTCTGAGATCAGCTCTAATGAACACAGGCCTGAACACAGCGATGCCCGTACAGATATCAGTGCTGGTTGCATTGCATTAAGTGCATTAAAGCGGGCTGTCGGCTAGTTTGCCACCCTGTAATTTGCATTCTATCTTTAGTAGGTGTTGAAGGAGAGGAGGGTTGAAGACGTCAGTGAGTGTGGCGTTATTCGCTTGAGTTGCCTTTAGCCGCCGCAGTGTTTGTTTGGGAATTTGGAACCCACTCCTTTCTGGGAGGAACAGGGGCGCACAGCTGCAAGAGGTCATGTGACCTCGCCACCTGCAATGGCCTTCACTTTCTAGGTGTGTGTGTGGGGGGGGGGTCGTTGGGCAGTGCCAAGCACCTCCATGACTCCTCCTCTTGACCAGATGACTATGAACCAGGTCGGTTTACAGAATTCTCCGTCACATGAGCCTGCGAGGCTGATGCTGGTGCGTTAAGCCCATCCAAAGGTTAAACGTGCCCTTGGGCTGCATTAAACAAAACGTGAAGCGTGGCAGCTGAGTGGCGATGACTTTCTGCACCACCAGCCTTTGTGCAAAGTCATTATCAGTGACTGCATGTTATGCGGTATTATAAATGTTCTGGTAAAGAACGTGTAAAGCCACACAAATATTATTTTTGGTGACGTTCCCAAGTAACCTGCATTCTTGTGGTTGACTGCTTGCTTTAGCCTTCCATGGGTTAGCCTAGCCTCCACCATTCGTACGCTATCATTCACTATTTCTAGCCTAACATCCATAGTTACTAGCTTAGCATTACCATTCCTAGCTTAGCATTCACAATTGCTAGCCAAGTGTTCGCCATTGCTAGTGTAGCATCCATCATTACTAGCCTAGCATTACCATTCCTAGCTTAGCATTCACAATTGCTAGCCAAGCATCCATCACTACTAGCCTAGTGTTCACCATTGCCAGCCTAGCATCCATCATTGCTAGCCTAGAATTACCATAGCTAGCTTACCATTCCTCCTTCATCTCCGCTAACATTACACTGGAAATTGAAGGTTGCTGCAGGCCTTTCATCACAAGTGGGTTTTTCAGCTTATTTTTGATTTTGTTCCCCTCTCTCTCTTTCATCTCCGTCTCCTTCTTAAGGAGACACGGGCCTACCAGCGTTTTTTCCGCACCGCCTCCTCCTGTCTCTCTTGAGGCTGAAGGCCGTGCGTCAGTAGAGAACGTGGCCCTGTGATCTAACATCCCCACGTCCAAGCCTCTTGGTGGGGTACTTAACCTCAAATTGCCCCGGTAAAAATATCCGGCCGTGGAAACAGGAGGAACACCGCTGTGGACAGAAAGGCTCGTTAAGAAGCAAATTTTTGCCGAGATTCAGTACATTATCAGAGTCTTCCTACCATCTGGATTAGTGTTCTGGGGTGTGTTTCCTAAGCTCTCATTAGCAACTTATATAGTTGGATCCATTCAGTTGCATGGTTGCAACTATGTAAGTTACTAATGTATTTCGCTGCTAAGCTTTTGGGAAACTCATCCTTGAGTAAGATTAGCAATTTAGCTAAACCGCTCCATCACGTATAAAGCATGTCATTTTCCCCAGAACTAACTGGCTTTGGCATTTAAGCTGGTTACACATGTGCGCACACGGCTCCATGAGTGGTAGATTAATCACTGCCATGCAGAATTCCAGCTGCTATAATGTGCTGTCAGCGTTGTCCAGTGGCACCAGTTAGCCTATTGTCTTGTTAAAAAACTCTCTTTTTGCACTACGAAAGGAGTCGGTATGAAAGGAGAATTCTTTTTCCCGTGTAAGAAATGCACTTAGATATTGCAGAACGAGGCGGTTCAGCCTCCTCTCCCGAAGCTACAGTATTTCAGAGTGAACCTTTCAATTAGGTTTTCACTCTTCCCTAGGGTGGGAGGGTGGGGGTGGTGGGGGTGTTTCCAGGACTCTGGCACAGCAAACTCTAAATGTCCCCTTGATCAAATCCCTGAGGGTCGCGGCATGTATCGTCGTGCCACCTTTGTTGTGCTGGTGACGACCAGGCCACACACCTGCTTTTTTGCAGGTGGAGCAGACATATGCTGACCGCAGCGGTGCGTCCACCCCCCCACTCTGCTGCCGAGCGTGCTGCCGGCGTTTAACCCGGGGGCCAGAGCACACCAAGTGGGCAGGTGGCCCCTGCTGGGATGAGGCCAGCGGGGCGTCACAGCTCATTTGTGTGTTTTTGTTTACATTTCATCTTATTTTACTTATATTTCTTAATTTGTCAGCATAAGTGCCTCTCACACACACAAACACACACACACACGCATCTCCCATCCCCCATCTTCGCTCCACTCCATGCCACCACCTGCTGGCACAGTGACTGACCCACCTGCTACCCGTGCCCGGCTGGGTGTCGTCGGAGTCCAGTACAATCCCCCCTGCCGGCCAGCAGTCACCTTGGATTTTACAAGCCCCCCCACCCTGTTTCCCACCTCTCTCCAGGATGCAGGCCCAATTGCCTTCTCCCCTTCCACCTGCTGTGAAAAGCGTCTTGCTTCTGCCCCCCCCCGTACCCTAATCCTCATCTGTGCTTGGCACCGTTAAACCCGTTATTACAAAGATATGTGCAGGAAGCAGCCCTGTAGTGACTGGCTTTGTTAAAGATCAGTTTGATCGCTTTTATAATTGCTGTAGCACTAATTAGTATAATTGCTGCTAGCACTGTGGTTATTAAGGCTGATGGTAAATGATGATGCTGGATTATTATTTGGCATGTTATTGTTTTTATCGAGGCCTGTTTCAGAATGTTACTTTTTGCTGATTTGAAGCTTTCATAGTCTCACACTATGAGAAGGACCTGTGATGTTTGTTCTGAGGGATACCTTCAGATACCTGCTTATCGCCAGGCTTGTTTGGACCCAAAGTACTGCTGACCCGAAAGATGTATGAACAGATCCAAGGCTGAAGTTTTTCTAGGTGATATCAGTCTTTAAATATTGACAGACATATTTCTTTAGTTTCGCTCACTTTGTAAGAACTGGATTTGACATGCAGTGGGATGAAGAGGCAGGTGATTGCAGGGATGATGTGATTGGCCAGTGCTCAGCTGGTGGCCACACCAGGAAGAGCGGTGCATGTCTCGGTGGTCTGAGGTATCCTGGCCCATCTCCGCCACGCCTGAAGTGCGCCTGCATCACTCTGAAAGGCGGTCATTAGGGTGATTGATCTGGCACCCTGCCTCTGCTCTCCCAGACACCGGCCCTCTCAGGGTGCGCCATAGTTATCCGGCCCAGAAGGTAGGATATCGACTTTCAGGGGGCCTCAGACCACTTAGGTCCCCCAAACACCGAAGGGAAGCCTGGCGGAGGCTGCAGAAGCCCAATTTGCCACCTTATCCCGCTTAGCTGGCCTTTTCACCCCAGACACCATCCAGTCTGCATTCTCATCCTGTCACAGCAAGGACATCTGGTTCAGGGTTATTAGCCACACAGCATCAGATGTACCTTGCTATATACATATAAGTTTCTAATTGGTTTTTATATGCTTCGTAAAGAAGAACGGTTTCAGATAGATTTGTTCTTCAGCAGAGTCGGACTCTGTGTCCATCCATCCATCACGCGCCATAGCGGCCACATCCTGCTGCCGGTCCCTGCGGGTGAAACCTTATGCCTCCCTGCGCTTATCGACTGGGGAGGGATTTCCTGGGGCTTCAGCTCGGCATCTCGCCTGACCCAGTGGCCTCGTCATTTAGGGCTTATTATGGGATGACGGATTAGGCCACGTGCCGTGCTCTAAATCGCAGCGAAAGCAGCGGATCTGTCTTCTGCATCTGTGTGCAGTTCTACTTGGCACTGCCTGCTGGATATCCCTGCTAGGAATTTTACAGTCACTAGCACAAATAAACAGACCTGCCCCCCGCCACCCCGAGCTCAGCCCTTGGGCAGGCTAATGAATGTGGTGGGGGGGGGGGGGGGGGATGTGGTACACCATCACAGCAGTTACCTTCTGAAGCTGTGTGTTGGCTCACAAACTGCTGTCCACTTGCTACCTTCCCAGAAGTCCCCGCCTGGGGGATCGATGTAGTTCGCCCCCTCCACCACACTTGGAACCAGCCAGAATCCACTCTGAATCTGTCCATCTCGAGGAAAAGGGGGTGTGAGTCAAGATAAAGAGAGGGAGGTTCTGCGTGCTGCCTGTCGTGACTTGTGGCAGGTGTGTTTCTATGGTGGGGGCGCCATGGATGGGAAGCCGGTTCATTGCAGGTCACACACTCAGAAACGGTATGAGCAATTTGTTTTTTGGCTTGTGTGAGGAAACCTACACAATACAAGGAGAACGTGCGATCTTTATGGGGGGGTCCATTCAGTCCTGCAGCTGTGGAGGTGTGAGGCAACAGCGTTACACACTGAGGCACCGCGCTGCATGTCTACATACCACGCAGGCTTTAATTTAGAAGTCATCTGAATCAGCAGAGGTGTAACTGGTGCTGACTGTGTGCTTTGTGACATGTCCAGTGAACAGAACCTCGGTTCTATACTGGGGATTTAGGAACCCAAATCCAAATCATCCCGCTACAAAGAACAAAGAAGTTGGTCAGCGAATCCTTCTAAAGGTCACCACTGCGTCCTAGAGGATGCGTACGAGACACAGCTTCCTTCGAGTGCCTTTCGTTAATGACACCAATTATGTTTGTTTGCTCCATCCCTCCCCATCCCTAATGAGTGCTATCTTCCCCCCCTCCCACAGCCGTCAAAGTGAGCTGTACAGGTTCCTGTGGGGTCTCCAACAAGATGAACGACACCTCTTGGGCAGTGGATGAGCAGTACTTCAACAGTACACTGTCGGTGGCAGACAAAGGTGAGCCATGTGGATGCACCCCTCTTCGGACACGCACACACAAACAGAGCGAGTGCAGGTAGACAGACCACAGACACATGGGTAGACAATCAGCCACAGGCAGCCAAACAGATAATCAGACAGAAACACATGGGTACAAAAACAGAGAACAATAATTGATTGGTTGAAGAAAATGACCTCTTGTCACATCAGTGTGTGGCCTGTCGTCCTCGTTACATCCTGGGCTGCGTGTGCGAATCGCAGGGAAGCCGAACACTGATCGGATTGGCCTCTTACCTTATCTGGGGGTGGGGCTTTCCGCTTGGGCCGTCTCTTCATAATTTATAATCTCTGTTGCTCAACATGACGGCATATGGTCTGGTGGCGCTGGGCTCGCTGTGTGATGAGATGGGACCACACGGGTCAGCCATCACCCCGCCAGAGCTGCGTAGTCAGATTTTCGGCGCGGCCGGAACATCCTCTACCCTTCTGTCAGGACACCTGGAGGAGTGTGAGCTGACAGGTCCTGGCTGGGGGGCATTTGTTAGTGGGGTTTCTTGGCTTGTCTTACCAGACCGTGCTGGGGGGCCTCGTCGTCACGGTGACAGGGCCACGCTCCCCACCTGAGGGACCCGTCAGGCAGGCTGAAACACCAGTGGCTATTTGTGCCAGAGGCTAATGCGGGATGGTCAGCCAGCCCCTCATGGGGGGGACCCTGGGCAGTGAGTGCGGGGTGGCGGGCAGGGCGGGGGGCATGCAATGCTACATCTACTGATGGCTCACAGATGTCCTCAATGCCCCTGCACATCTGCAAGTTCATTTTGGGGTGAGCCAAAGCACCAGGTGAGGAATAAGTAACCCTGTGTGTGTGTGTGTGTGTGTGTGTGTGTGTGTGTGTGTGTGTTAGTGTGTTCGGTTTGGTTACTTATGGTTAGGGTTACGGCTGGGTGGGGGTTACGGTCGTCATGTTGGGATTAGAGTTTCCCCCATAGAAATGAATGGAGAGTCCCCACAAAGGTGTAATTACAAGTGTGTGTGTGGTCACCTCCTGCTGGTACGGCAGATGAGCCTGAGAGGCTGTTGGTGACCTGAATCCTCCCCATCTTCTCAGAGGCCAGTCAGCTGCTCTGCCTGGTTCTTCACACATCAATGGCTCCGCTGTGTGTGTGTGTGTGTGTGTGTGTGTGTGTGTGTGTGTGTGTGTGTGTGCGCGCGTGTCCTCTCTTTCCCTCCCCTGTTCCCGCTCCAACCCTGCACAGTCATCTATGGGAATTACTGGCTTCTTAACTAGCTGCCGCACACTGGGTTTAAAATCTCGGCCCTGCCCCGTTAATGTAAGAGGGAAACGGCCTTGTCCTTTTAATTGCTCAGATGCAGGATGTACAGGGACAGGAAACGCGCTCCTTTGTCGGTGCTCCTGAAACATTTCAGATTCACCACGTAACGAGCCTCCTTTGTCTGCCTCGAGGCACCGCCACGCCTCAGTTGGTCAGCAGTATCGACAGGAGTTTTTGACACATGTCGGTATTTCCCGAGGGGCGGGGGGGACTGTACATGCAGATGATCAGGTCCTGCATCGCGGCGTTTCCGCGCCATTCCCTAGTCTTACTGTGAGCAGTCCTCGGCTGGGCTCCAACAATGAGTCCCGTTTCTGGATTACGGGACAGACTTCCGCGAACTCCAGCTGCCGGTGATGCACGGCCAAGCTCGTAATCCGACGAGGGGCCCCGTCCAGTTGGGGTGGAATTCTGGATTTTTTTTTTTGCATGACGGAGGGGTTTGGGGGGGGGCAAGGGGTAACAGAATTCTGGGTTCTGGCTACATCTGCCGATGCCCTGCCGCAGTGAGTCTGCCCTGGGCTGTTTCTAACCCCTCCTGTTACCTTCTGGCGCCTATCACAGTTTCGCCTGCGGCAGGATGGAGGAAAACCTTTGGATGTTTATCTGTCTCCATCCAGCAATGCCAACAGTTTGCTCTGATGGCCCGGAGCAGGGATCTCTTCCAGAGTGGAAAAGACTTCCCCTGCATTCCTGCTTCCTTAAATGCTGTAGCCTCAAAAACAAAACTCTGTTCAGTTGGTCTCCACTGGACCTGGCACATCCGAGCGTGGTCGGTTACACCTTTCTGATGACGGTGCCATGGCACTGTTCTCCGCCCTCCATGCGTCGTCAGGGTTACATGACACTGTTCTCCGCCCTCCATGCGTCGTCAGGGTTACATGGTACTGTTCTCCGCCCTCCATGCGTCGTCAGGGTTACAGGCGTTCAGCGCTTCCGTCTGTGACCTATAAGCTAAGCTTCTGTACCCTGAGGTTCTCCTGTGAATTTCACGTTTAGCAGCGACGCCCATGCTGAGAGTCCTGATGATGACCTCGTGGTTCAGTTCCCACAATGCTGTGCTGCGCTCCATGTCCTGGTTATTCATTTTGCATGCTTACATTTCCTCTCTTGCCGTTAAGTCTCTAGCCTTGTCAGACCTCAGCGTTTATGAAATGATCATGGCAGTCACTGATGGTTTTATTTACTTGACTGACTGTCACTTATATCCAAATAGGTTTATCTTTTTCATACATAGCTGGCTATTTCACCTCCCTGGATATTGCTTAGCCCAAAGTCTCCCCTTTGCTTTGACATTGCAGCCAGTATTGATACCTGGTGTGTTTTATTACTTCTTTATTGATGTGGATCAGACTGCTGTACATCGAAGTCCAATAACCTGGAAATTTACTAGGAGCTACAGTCACTGTGTGCCTCTGTTTAAACCAGTCATCCATAAAGCCTGTTTGTGTAGCTATTACATCCAATTTCATTTATTTAGGAAATGCTTGAATCTGAAGTGATACGTAACTGAGAATGCATGGTCAAAAAAATCACTAGGGCAATTGAGGACCTTGCTCAAAGGCCCAATGGTGAAAACACTATTCCAACCGTGGGATTTGAAACAGCGACCTTCTGATTACAGTCACAGTGTCTTAACCCACCCTGCCACACCCTGCCACCCAAAGGAAATATCCTGCCAAATTACCCGCTCTTCCACACTGATTAACGATATTTAATCAGATGTTCTTTTCACATATTTACCTGCCACGTAAATTGGCATCTGGTATTGGGACTCTCCACTTGTGTTGATTGTTTAAAAACTATTTTTTAAAAAATCTCCAAAAAAAAAAATACAGGCTTAAATGTCACAAGTACAGGATGTGGGGCTTTGGGTCCAGCGTGCCGTGCACATTTAAGGCGTGAGCAAAGCCTTAATCCGCCATTTGATGGGGGCTGGACGCTCCATTTGAGGGCCGCTCTCTCAAAACCCCTCTTTGAAACATGATTTCAAAGGACCGCATGCCGCCTGTCTCCTCCGTGGTGATTTCCGCCTCACCGTGGGCACCTCTCTCAGCTTGGCAGCCGTTAGAAGCCCAATCTGGCTCGGGAACGAGGATCGAACACGCCTGGGTGTGCACCTGGACAGAATTCAAACCCAGCATGTGTCCAACATTTTAAGTTTCGGTTGCCTGGCAATGGCTCTCTATCCAAACTGACTATAGTGGCTTTAAAGCTTATTCGTGTTACAGCCATCATTTTTCTGAAGCCATGTACATGATATTCCTCGCTGAGCAATACGAGAGCAGAAGGTCTTCCTGGGACTTAAACTAGCAACCCTTCTTTGCTTGTAGCATTTTGGCTGGAATATTCCAGAAAAAAAATCCTGCAAAGCACTAATGGCACTGGAAGTTAAACTCAGTACCAAAATCGTCACCCTAGATTATACTAAATACTAGTAACTGACAGTTATTTTGTCCTTATCCGTTAGATTTTTAAGTTTTTTTTTAGATAAACAAATGAATGCACGTCTGAGATGGAAGGTGGAGTTCATTTGACTGGGTGTGGATCTCAGCATGGACACTGAAAACGGTGAAACATCAGCGCTTCTCCTGAGCGCTTCTACAGCAGCGCAGCTGTTTTCCCGCGTGCGCCATTCGCTTCCAGAGACGCGTGAGAAACACCAACCCCGCCACATCCATGCGCTCCATCCTCCTGTTTTTTGAAAAGTCCATGAAATAATGGAATTTATTACGTTTCGGAGGGGGGGGGGGGCAGCTGTTTCGACACAAGGCTCCTGCATCTGGTGCCGGGTCACATGACGCCGTTTGCGAGGAACGCCTGGCTTCTTAAAGGGGATGGGGGCGAGGCAAACTCTAGACGTGTGGCACCTGTCATGAACACTCCCTTTAAGAGAAAACATGAATCAGGTGCTAGTCAGCCTGGGGAGCCTCTGCTTATTCCCCTTTACTCTACTCCTTTTGTTTACATTGATCTTATTAACTTTATCCAGTGCAACTATTACTCATCTGCTCTCCTGGAACAGGTCAGGTCACTGCAGCTAAACCACAACTAATCCCTATAGCGGAAACGTAGACGATTCAGAACCTTACTGTTCACGAGTCCTTAACCATAACCACCATAGTCCTGAGTGGAGTCACCTGCCTCAGTGCAGGACATCGGGGTCTGCTGTGGCTGCAGGTTAAAATAACCAAGCGATAAAGCACAGGACAAACACGAGCAGAGAGCCGTTATCAACAGAGCTGATTAATCCAGGCAAAGTCAATCCGGGAAAAGAGTGTAAGAATAAGACATGCCGCCTCTCACCCTGATGGCCGGAATCTGAAATGAGGAAGTGTAGTGCAGGCTCGACCCATGGGGAGGGGGTTATGTGACGGGAAAGGCGACAGTAATTAATTACCGCTAAAGACAAAGGGCGGGTGAGGTGAGCCTGACGTCTGTGGCGGTTCATGTGGTGCGCGTCACTCGCGGGATAATGATGTTCTAATCGCAGCTCGGCTGGACAGAGTAGGTCACTGCGTCAGCGGCCGCCGCCACCTGTAAAGGCGCGACTCCAGTGCAGCACCCCGGGCGTACTGGCAGACTTTTGGGGAGTGTTGGGGGGAGGGGCGTGGCTCTCCCCCTCCCTCCCTCCCTCCCTCCACACTCCTGCCATAACCAGTTGATAACCGGTGACCGGCATTGCTATTTATGTGGGTATTATGACTCAGTAGAAGGAATGAGTTTGGGCCCCTGGCGCAGGGTGGGGTGCAGGGTGGGGCGCAGTGCTTCCTTCCCGGTGACCCTGGAGCTCCCTGCATGGTTTGGGCTTCTGCTCTTCCCATTTTGACCACCAGGGTGCTTCTCAGCACTCCTGCTTTGGCTCTTATCAGCCACAATCTTGGTACGGTGTGTTTGCCACTCCCTGAGAAGGCATCCACGTGTCTTTTATGTACTGCTGGGAAGAAAGGCTGCTGTTTATTTGTTTTGGATTTTCCAGAATTTTCCTCCCCCCCCATTATGTCCCCCCTGCACTAACCTCTCCTGTTCAGCCACCCATTCTGCTGCTAATGTTTGCCACTGGAGGAACTGCATGGCTGTGTGCTTAACTATGCACCTGTGCTAGCAATCGGTGCGGCTTAATTAGCCAGTTCCTCCAATGAACATTTATTTTTAGCCATTTAGCATATTCGTTTATATCTACCCAGTGTGCAATGTTTTTATTGAAGCAGTTCAACAAAGTTACAACATCAGGGCCCTGCCTTAGTTTGACCTTGATCTGTTGTTTGCCGCCCCTCCCATCACTAAATGCCTGATATCTATCTTCCGCAGGTACGCTGTCGCAGGGCACTCACAGCTTTCCCTTCCAGTTCCTCATTCCAGGTAACTTGCCCCCCTCCGCCACCCTGCCTGCATTCCTGCACCCGACACGTGAGTCTGACACCACAAACCATAAACCAACAAGCACACCACTGCTCTGCTTCGAGGGGGAAATGACAGGGATCATTATCCAGCCAATGCATTATTCCTTTGCACAGTGTTATTATATTCAGTCGCATGTCAGCCAAGTGCAGCTGCTCCCCTGTCACATAGGGTTTAACTCAAGCCATGTTAGTATGTGTGGAGCTGTTTATCCCATAAAGATTCATTCAGAGATTCATTCAGAGATTCATTCAGAGATTCATTCAGTCTGAAATCCTGCTGTCCTGTATTATCATTTTAGTGTTTATATAAACAATGTGCATACTGTATATATAACATATATTTCTTAATTAAAATGACAAAATATAAGTTAAATGATTCAGGAATGAATCAGAAGTTTTGATCATCTATATCATAATTAATAGTGGTTAAATATAAGTAAAATGAATCAGAAATTTTGATCATGTGAAGAGTGCCGTCCTCGTCCTGCTTCTTGTTGTAATAGCAAATGGCAGAATTTACTGGGCACCCGGGGATCATTTTGCGGCAGTAATTCGGCAACAAAATGCTATACGAGTCCATAACGGGCCGATAAAAGCTGCAGCGGCTTAGCATTAAGCGGAAGCCGCCGGCATGTCCCGCCAAGCTGCCCCGGCTCCTCGCGGTTCAGCACATGCCTCATTTCATACCCGGGTAACACTGAGCTGACTCTCTGTGACACAGCAGATCATCAAAAGATCCTCCTGAGATCCGGGGGGAGGAGAAAGTTTTGATTTGAGAGGAAAAGGAAATTGGCGAGTCACACCCCAGTGATGTCATCTTATAGTCCAAAACGTCCTCTTTACGGAACAACAGGACTTAATAGAGCGGCATTTTTAGTATGAGAGATATGACCAAAAACTATAATGTCCTCGGCGAAGGACAGAAATGAATTGCTGGAATTGCATGAAACTTCTTGACTTCAAATTTAGCCATCCTGTGTAGGATGTGTTTGTGTCCAGTTATGTGTATCATACATATTTTACAGCACGTATCTGTACCGCTCGTACTGGCATTTTCTGCGCGCTGTCCTGTAATTTGATAGCTAGAGACTCACCCCACATCTAGCTTCACGTGCGCCACACAAACGCACGCGAGCATACACAGACTGTTCCCTAAGGCTTCTTGTGGACACTGGCCAAATCCGCTCTTGGTAACATGACAACAGCCAACGCCCTGCTGGCTCGTCGCCCCCCTCCCCCCCCATCACCCCAGAATCCCTGCCGTCAAAATATGATTCTCTTATGATGTCATTATGCGCAACTATGGTTTAAGATAGCGGCAGTACACAAAAGAGGGCCGTTAACCCCGGCTAATTAATGCAAACATTTTGAGCCATTGTCTAGAGCAACACAAAGAGCTGCAGCTCTGCCATGGCTGGCGGTCGGCCCACCGTGTGGAGGTTGCTTGCCCTGAAGGGGAAGACCTCTCGTTGGTCTCCTATTGTGCGGTTTACATAGCATCGTTAAAAAAAAACGAGAACAATCTGGATCTCCTGAAGGTTAATGAGCGTTCATTTGATAACAGGAATGTTTTTTGTCTTGGCAGAACATAACGAACGCTTGGTCTGAAAAAAAAAGAAGCTAGGAGTAGCATTAGCGTTATGCTAACATCATTTGTTTTTATTAGCTGGAGCAAAATTTCTGGAGAGGGTAGTTGTATGTGATTGTAGGCTGTGATCTGCAGACAGAAAATGAAGATGAATTCCTCTGCTCTGTAGACAGCCCAGACCCTTAGCGATGCACCAGCATCGTCATTTAGCCAATTTCTCTGATAAACAGGGTAGATATTGCTGAAAAAATTACACCCCCCCCCAAATGATAAAGGTCTCATGGCTATATTTATGTATTGATTGTATGACTGGATAAATTTATTTACAGTAGTTCAATTGGGCTGATTAAATTTCTGCTAACTGTTAGCTCAGTATTGCTGTACTATCTATATTTTCAGGACATCTCTGATTTTTAAAATTTACAACTTAAAGGTTCGAACCACAGTACTGGCTGTACTGAGTGTCTGTCAGAAGTATTTGGCTAGATATCTATATGCAGTGTCCTGACGGTCGCTACCGGGCCCCCCGCCCGCCGGGGGGGGGGGGGGGGCGGGGCGCGCGCCGCGCCGGCCCGGGCGGCGCCGGGGGGGGGGGGGGGGGTGGGGGGGGGGGGGG
>JAODKC010000117.1:7008390-7020330 GCA_026777985.1 Mormyrops attenuatus | reverse complement strand
TTTTTACTCCTCCACCACCCCTCCCCCCCCCGCCCCCCTCGTGGAGCAGAAGGTGACCTACAGGAGCAAGCGAGTGATCTATGACCTGCGGACGATCGCCGAGGTGGAGGGGGCGGGAGTAAAGGCGGGGAAACACGCAGAGTGGAAGGAGCAGATCATCGTACCTCCCTTGCCTCAGTCTGTCCTGGCCGGGTGCCGGCTTATTGAGATCGACTACTTCATCCAGGTCGGTGCCCCATGATTGCGTGGATAAAAACCAACACCTGGGGGGCCGTCTGCAAGTCGAAAAATACTCACACCTCAACTTCGGAGTTTATGGTGCACCCTTGAAAGGGCGACCATATTCCTTTCATGCCTCCCCGTGTAAGATGCCCCTCCCTTTAGGTGGGGGACCTGGCATAAACCTTAAACATAAAATATTTTTGTTCGTCGCGAAAGCAGCGTGTGGCTCAATGGGTTGATTCTATGCCCGTGATCAGAAGGTCACCGGATCAAATCCCAGAGTAGACAGGGTAATTTCATGGTTGGTTCCTTGAGCAAGACCCTTAAGCCCCAATGACTCTAGGGACTGTGACACTCAATTGTGTAAAAGTGTCTACTGATAAATAAAATTGAATGTAATGGTTATACAGACAGGCTACCCACACAGCTGGTTTAAACCGAGGCACGATGACTACAGTGTGATGAAGATTCTAGTAAATATCATTGTTATTGCACTTCACTGTATGGCAGTCTGATCCACATAATAAACAATAAAGAGCAATAACAGCCATCAAAACTGACTGTAATGTCTGACCCCAATTTCTCAATTGTGTCCAGTTTTGGATAAAAGCGTCTATTATCAGCACAGTCAATATGAGTCAGTATCTCTTGGGTTTCATCCAGAATGCTTTTGAACATGGATTTAACGGACAGTTGATGTCTGCAGGGTGGAATGGCAGGAATGTGTCTGAGAAGGCTGTGTCACATGTTACCGTGACAGTGTTATGTTCTGTGCCCTTGATGAGTGACCCCACCTCCTCCACACCCTGTTGCCTGTGTTACAGGTTTCTCTGAAGTCACCCGAGGTGGTGGTGACACTGCCCATCTGGATTGGGAATATCGCCATCAATCTGAGTCCCTCACGGCCCGCCCCACCCACCACCCCGGTGCCTCACCGTCCCCCACGGCCGGTCTCGCACTCGACGCCCACCGCCAGCCCCGGGGCTGTGATGCCCAGCGCCCCCCCGGCGGAGGACGACCTGGAGGAGGAGATGGCCGCCGGGGGTCTGGCCAGCGAGGAGATCCCGACTAAGAGCCACTCTCAGCAGGACCCCTCAGGCCAGCAGACCACAGTGTCCCCGAATGCCTTCAGCTACGCGCCGGGACTCACCTTCCCCCAGAGCCAGCGGTGTGCTGACGGCCCAGGGCCCCTGTTCTGCGTGTCTACGGGGGCCACCATCCCTTTCTTCTCCGAGGGCGCCGTGAACCCTGTGCCCACTTCCTGTTCCCTCATCCTGCCTCCAGAGTACAGCAGTTCACACTACCCGCATGGTGAGCACTTCAGGGACGGCGTTTAATTTAAAGGCTGACAAGATGGAGGACAATGTCCTGTCTTGACCCCGTAGTAATATCAGCATGAGAAGCTGATATGTAGCTTATCGTCTGGACTGGTGGAGGTTATGGCAGGGAAGATATCTTTCCTTTTTTGTGAGGTAATCGTGGCAGGTGACAAACTGTCTTTGTTATTCAGCACGGTACCTGTTTGTCCTTGCTTTGGTAAGATCTTTGGCAGGTTCACACGAGGTCTCATTCCAGTATTATTCTAGTGTTTTGCGTTGTTTAATTTAGTTTTTGTTTTCATATTATACTTTGATTTGATATCCGGTTCGCTTTCAAGTATTATTAGTTTTTATTAGCTTTTACCTTAACAGTCTTTCTATTTAGTTTTTATATATTTTAGTTATAGACCTATTTTTGTGTCTGATCTTTAGAGAATCCTACTTGAATACACAGTCCACATTATATACTAATGTTCTCCAAATGGGCAAAACATACTCCAGGTATTATTGATGATAATTAAGTATAAACCATTACTTTAGCTAAATAGCATTAAAGAATGGTAACGGAAGGTACTTGACCTTTGTTTTTATTTTAGTTCAGTAAGTTTTTGATTTATATTTTTCATTTTGTAGCTATTCATTTTATCTTCTTGTTTAATTTGTTTACGAAAATGATTTCTAATAGTTTTAGCTTTTGTTAATGACAATCCTTCTGACGGCTTTTCTCTTTCTTCATATTTTTTCCTCCGCAGAGCCCCCTCCTAGCTACGAAGAAAGCTGTAGCAGTGACAACTCCAGTTTCAACAGCCGGAGTTAGACTTACTGCAACACCATTACAATTCTCTCCCTGCAAGGTCTTACATCTATAGGACAGATGGGGCATTGCAACCTCTGACTAAAAAAAATCTTTTTTAATACTCCTGGAAAAGGATTGTGACTTCCTTTTTTCCCCCTTGTACTTTTCTCCCATTTGTCCTTTGTCACCACAAGCAGACAGCGAGGAGAACATGCACAGAAATACCTTGGATGATAGCATCTGTGATGCCTTAAGTCAGGACTCAGATTCGGACGTGGAGTCTCTTGGTTTCTCTGTTCTGATTTCACTCCTGTTGCGACCAAAGCTGGCCTTCTGTGCGTGTGTTTGAGAAGCAACCTGCACCAAAAAAGCGAGCGAGCTTTCCTCTGAAAAGTGAGACTGTGGGTGACCATGCCGATGACCGTGTGCTCTGGCCACTAGGGGGCGTATCACCACCACATGAGGCTTAACGAACTGTCAGGTCTGACACCCTCCTCTGTGAAACCCGAAAGGAATCCCACCCCCGGCTGATGGAATGCCGCATGGGGCCTCCCTGGATTCGTGGTCCAACCACAGGTGCCACGAGGGTGTGTGGTGAGCCGGGATGAATTCAGACCCCCACCCCCCCTTCACAAGCTCACACTGCAGGGGGGGTACCATCTGCTGGGTTTGCCGTAACGCCTTATCCTTCACCATTCCCCTGGCATCCCCCTCCCCCCCCACCTCGTGTTTCAGTTTTAGAAAGGTCAGAATTGATTGTTAACTTGCTGGGTGTTCGTAGTAGCTGACAAAATTGGAAAGCACAGAGAGCACTTTGGAAAAATTGAATACTGTGAGTGAGCTTGAGTGTGTGTGTGTGTGTGTGTGTGTGTATGGACATGCTAGCATGTTTTTTACTTACATTTGGGATCATTACTTTATAAAAGTGGTTAATCCATCATCAAACTGGATATTCCTTTCCCATAACTCTTTCTTGTCGCACGTGCCTAGCGGATATCTACGTGAATCACTCCCTTTTCGTGCCCCTCTGTTGTTCATCGAAATGGTACGCCAGTGTTGCTTCATCACCGTGTCCCAAAACGACATGCAGTAACCTTGGGTGTCGATGATGATAATTCCGTACTTAGCCAGATATCAACGGGCTTCCCCCTGCTCTGGTCTCTGACACCTGCTGGGATTAACATCGCTCAGCCATTTAAAGATGCAAAGGTACTCTTTGCCGTGAAATGGTGCTCTGTCCCTCTCTCGTGCAACACATGACCACATCGACACTTGTCACCTGTTCATTTACGCAAACGTGTATATAGATACGGCGTAAAGAAAACGTGCGTGCACCCACGCCAACGTCCTGCTCGTCTCCTTTTCCTATTTTTTTTGTAGTGTGTGAAGTCAGCAGAAGGTGGGCCGTGTTGCGAGGGGATTAGATGATACGAGGTCCTGGCCGGTTCTCGGCCTTCTGGGCAGACGTGTTTTATGGGGCAGAGGTCCTGAGGGCTGGTCAGTAAGGGGTATCCAGGTTTTCAGGCTGCTGCTGATCTGGAAACTGAAACAAGTGGTTTGTTTGGTTTAGTTGATCGAACGCTAATTTTTTCTGGGCGCCCTGGTGCGTAGCAGCTGAATGTTAGGCAACTGCAATGTAAGTCTTGACTGTGTGTCATCACGCAGGCCGCTACACGTACCGTCAGTTTGTTCTGAAGGGTTCCATAGACTTCTGGTGTGGGCGTTTTTCCTGGTTTCGAGCCATATTCCTGGTGGACTGACTTTGCCATGGATATGCTGACGTTTTGCTTGACCGGTAGATCAGCTTGCAACATGACTGCTGTTCCTCATGGACCCCCAACATTTTGTGAAGAAATGCCTTAAAATCCCATATGGTTGCATGTTCCGGGGCCTGCGTTTATGACGCAGTGAGCTGTCGTCCTTCACTGAAAAAGGGAGCTCCACTGCTTTTGGCGCGGTGGGCCAGATCACCCAAACGATGGAGATGCATGCCCATCTAGCTCCCAGTCTTTGTCCAGATCAGCCACAGAATGCTCATTTTACTACTGCTGTTCTTGTTAAATAGAAACTACTAACAGACTCATGATTTTCTAGACAAATCTCATGTGAAAGGCATTTATGCTTTTATTCTGTAGTTTTACTGTGTAAAAATGCCTTTGACCATGTTTGATTTTTCATCTCAAAATGTTTTATATCTTTATTAATTTCACTTTGTCAGTTTTTTCTTCAGTTTATGTAAATGGTTTGTGGTTTTGCTTCTTTGTTTTTGCATAGTGATAGCTGTTTTCTATCTGTGACCCCCTTTCCACTTCCCCTCTGTATCCAGACACTGATTTGTCAAGAGCACCTTAGTGAATCAATGTTAACTCTCAGCAACAAATTGTTTCAAATCAAACATGTAAATGGTATTAATAAAATTGTTTTAAAATGTGTGGGTCTAATCTTCAATTAACATAACTCACTTTTTTTTTATTTAATCTGAGTGTTTTTAAATACTATTGAAAAGGGGGAATGTTATCTTAAACTATACATATCATACTATCATAAAATGGAAACGACTAGGGAATTAAAAGCCATATATCAAAAAGCACAATTCTTACCTACATAAATGATGAAAAAGATTATTGGGAAGCAAATGAATAAACTAGAAAATGTATTTCCTTTACATAAGAATTAAATCCTTAAATGTTATACCATCCCTATTATCTTCAAACGTCAACAAATGCACACTTCTGTAGTGAGTGATGTTTATGATGACTGGGGGGGGAGGACTTTTAATATGAAGCTTGGGTCTCCACAGCTCCGCCTCCCAAAGACAGCAGAACAGTAAACCTGCTGCAGCTCCCTCACAGTCTTTATGTTTTAGTGTTAATTTCTCCCTGCTAGTTATGAGGTTTGCCAGACTGTTGCTAATCTCCAGATCATGGTTGTTAGGCGGCGAATAGAAAGTGTAAATTCCCCACCCCCATGGTGCTTTTCAGAGGGGTTTCCCTCAGTTCCGGGAAGTGTGGTACAGATTCGGAGGGAATGGAATTCTGGTCCCCCATCCAGATTGCCCCCTGCCTTGTGTCCTGTACATCCTGGGATAGGTGCTAGACCCCCTGTAAACTTGTAGGTTGTAGTGGACTTGCAGCTAAGATGAATAAATGAAATTAAATTGATGATGAGTACTTCCTCAGAGTCTACAATCCAGTATCACGCCTTGACCCATAGAATTGCCACAAAAGCTGACTGGAGCATCACAATTAAATTTTGCGTTAGTAATAATGTAATCAGTGTATCTGCTGGTAAAGCTTCTGGGTACGTGAAATGAGGTTAGCGTACGATATGCTGTCCCCAGTCAAAGGTCACCCAATCTCGCTCTGTGAATCAGACCCACGCTGTGCCCTACAGCAGAGCACACTGAGACAGCAGTGCGCGGTGGGTCTCTGTCTAGGTAGTGGGAGTATTTGTAGCTAGCCACATTTTCTGCAGCGACATATTAACAGTTCCGATGGGGAGAACAGTCGGGCAAACAGACGGCATTTCCAGGGGTGTCTCTCACTGCGCCATTCCTTTCCCATTTCCATGGAAACTGGATCCAGATCCGTCAGCCTCCCAGTGTCAGGCACGAACATGGACTTCAACCCTTCATACCTACCAGAAGAATCGAGGGCAGAGCTGCAGCAGACCGTGGTTCACATTGCTGCTTAATACTCTGGCGCAATAAAAACTGGTCAAAGGTCCCCCAAATGTGTTTTGTAACCTGAATGTATTAAAAATTAGTAGATTGGAGGATGCACAACCGAAGGCCTGCATTTTCTGCATATAGAGAATTACGTTTATATTTTGATATTAGTCTAAATACATGTTCATAATTATGACTATATTATCTAACGATGTAACACTCAATTGCGGATGCTATCAATGTTTAACGGCGCGTTCCCCTTGCTACATCGGAGCTGCAGAATAGCCGGATTTCGGCGCCCGCTTATTAGTCCAAAGGCGATGATGAACGATATTTAAATGAAGGGGGAGGAGCTAATATGCGCGTAATTTTAACTGGGCCGGGAAGCGAGCGCGCTGACGTCACGGCGGCGGTGGGCGGGGACTGGGCGCAGGCTGAGGAACCATGGCTTCAGTGAAAGCCGAGGTAAGAGGGGAGCGATTTCGGTTTAACTTTTCCGCCGCCGCCGATTTCGCTCACGCGTCGCCGGGCTAACGGGCCGAACCGGAGCCCGTGAGATCGCGGTGGGAGGGAGGCTCGCCTATAGCCGCGACAGGGCCCATCCGAGCCGCGGCTAAGCAGCCCCCCCTCTACACATCTCTGATCCATCCCAATGCACCTTCATTTTTTTTCAAACTGCCCGCCTGGGCTTCTGCGATTTCGGGAAAGTGCCGTTTATGCGGGGATCCCGCGACTGACTGTGTGTGCATGAATGTGGGGGGCACTGTCAGCGGGGGGGTGCTTCTCAAACGGAGCATTTCGGGGCCTTTGTCATCTCTGTGGAGCATGCATGTGTCCACGGAGCGTGTTTCGGCTATGCTAGTTCCAGGGGCCCGGCACCCACCATCCGGCCATGCACCTTTTTTCATTGGAAAATGAGGGGGGGGGAATGGGAATCGCATCCTGCTGAAAACTGGGCTTTATTTTGCGCACCGTTTAACTTCAGCAGGTTCCCCCGCATAAATGATGGGGCTTCTCCTCTACTGTGAAACATGCATTAGTTTCTTCCTTTGTTTGTGTACACGGCTAGCTGGCTAGCTGAAGTTAGCCGACCGGCACATTGGGGTCCGGGCCCGGGGATCCAAACGGGACCGATGGGGCTCGGTATGGGGGGAGCCTCCGGGGCAGCCTGCGGACCCTCGGATGGCCTCCCTCCGCAAGGGGTGAAGGGGGTCTCGGAGTAAGATCAACACAAAGCGACAGCCCGTAGCACGCAGCTAGCGGCACTTTCTAACGTATTTACACACTGATGATGTGATGTGTCTGCTCACCCTAATAGACCCAAGCTGATTTCCTTGAGTTTTGCTTATCTGGCCAACTTTTCAGCTGGCTGGGTTGCTTGTAAGGAGAAGAAAGCCCCCTCCCCCCAGTGACAGTAGCCTTCGCAGTAGCTGTTCGCCTAACGCATCTCACGCCGCACTTCATGCAACATCCCGAGTACAGAAATAAGATTAACACGCTGGAGCTACCCAGCGCTTCAAAGCTTCTTTCTTTTTTTTTGTGGCGTGATTTAATCACCAAGTCTAATGAGCAGAATTAGTTGGCCCCTTTTCTTGTGGGACTCTAGTAAATCACTTTTCCAATTCTTGTGTTTGTAAACCTGGATGCTTTCCCTGGATCAGATCAAATCCTAACTAAGTAACATAAAGGCATAACCCCTGCGAGGATTTGAAGAGAGAAACTTCCACGTTATACATCCTTATCCTTACCCATCATATCACCTGCTGCCCCCAGTGATTATAACTGCGCTTCACAAATGAATTTAACTGGGGGCGGGGGGACAAAATGCTGAAATGCAACTGTCGACGTTAATGTAAAACCCATAATGCAATTTATATTTCTGCGATGTGATTTAACGTGCATTCTCTGCGTCCGATAGTCACCAGAAACACGATTCCTATGATAGTCGTGGAATGCCGTCTGCACGCAGTTGCTGCATTAGAGAAAAAGAAAAATCTATAGTTCACGAATTACAGTGTTGAAAATGATTTGGCAATTAACTGATTTTAATTAGGTATGTATGTTAAAAAATTCCGCATGATGTTGCAGCAGCTTTGTTGCGTTCTGTTTTGCCGCCTCCTGTTATTTAAAGGCCTTACTTCCAGTGGCATTCTGTTCCCATTAATCGCCTTTTCATTGATTCGTCGGTTTTCAATTATTCTGCAATGGCCAGTCATCTATCGGGAGAGGGCGCCCGCGAGTCGCTGGAAATTCCTCCACCTCCCTGGCGTAATTTCCCAAGCACAGCCAATTCGCCGCAGCTTCTAGTAAACACTTGTGAAGATCGCACACCTTTTCACGATTAGTATTTGAAGCTGTGACGTGATGGAATACTCTGAATTAATTTTAATGAGATACAGACCACGGCCTTGGTCAGTTTGGCCTTTCTCCAGTTGCTCAGGTGACTCTGTATTGAAACATTCATGTTGCATTAGATGTCCTTGTTCCCTTTGATATGATTTTTCATTATTTTGGATATTTTTTCAATTTATATGTAGTGACATGCAAATAGAAAGAAAAGCCCTTTCAGGGGAAGACAATGGACTTTTGTATCTGTATCTCATCTGTTTCCAGATGTTTTTGCCTGCTTTTGACTCCTCACAAAGTTCACAAAAATCAACAATTGTGTGTGCCAGAGAAATGTTTCTGGATGACCAGTCTTGCCTGACTACAAATGCACGTTATGTCGAGATGAGGCAGCTAGCTGCTAGGTGCACGGTAGACCCATCCCTTTACTGTGAATGACCCAGGTCTCGCGTTGCACTGCTCTGTTTATCCTCAATTCGACTCCATGTTGAGTTTTGTATTTCATCAAGGCGTGGCACAAATTACTCTGCAACAGCTTGTGGTCGAGAGACAGGCTGGTTTCTCATTCTGCTGTTTTCTTTCTGAATTATTTACTTCCTGTAGCTGGAAAAGTGCAGTGACAGCAGTCAGTGTGGGAGTGTGGCGACAGGAGCGGCCTTTTCGCGCTCCGCGTGCTGTCCGATTTCCTCGACCTGCGCTCGTCATTTGGAAACGGCGGTGACAGTAGGGCTGGATATTTGCTCTTATGGGGAAGCAGGAGTCTCGTCCCTTTCCGGAAGTGGTGGGGAGCAGCAAAGCCCCGTCAGTGTCAGTCGGGGGAGGTCTGTGGCTCTGCAGCTTCGGATTCTGTGGCCGTGATCAGAAGGTTGCTGGTTCAAATCCCGTAGTCGCACGAGGGATGCCACCATCGGGCCCTGGATCAAGGCCCTTGGCACCAGTTTCACCAGGAGGGCTAGACGCTTGCTGGCCTTGCACCCACACCCTAGAACTTACTTTCCTCTGTATATAGTTCTGTGTGTCTCACAGAGCAATATGATAAACCTGCCCAGTTCATTCCTTTGGGGAAATAAAGTATCAGCCGCACTAACAGTCACATCTGTCTTTCCCTTCTTTGTATTTCCTTTCCCTCAGGTCTGTAAAGGGAATGTTGGGGGGGGGCTCTAACTCGACATGCTGTCTGAGGGGGAGCACAGCTGGTATACTTCATAGCCTGTGGGGGGCGCCGTTTCTCTCTGTGGTGGGCCTGGCTTCTCCCAGCAGGGGATGTTGATTGAGCGGTGGAGGGACACGCATATCAGGACTAGAGCTCCTGTCTGGCTGGTGAGAGAGTGTCCGGGGGCCGGGCTGCGTCTCGCCTCTCCCGCCCACCTGCCGCGTGGCCCTGCTCCCCTGTGGTCTGGGCTGTGAGCCTCAGGAGGCTTTTTGCTGGCTTACTTTGGCCAAGGCTGCGGAATACCAGGGGCTTGTATCATGAATCAGGATTTCTTTCTCAGCCAGATAACTTGTCGGATGTAAGGTAGTCTGGGCTAAATGTAAGTGAATGAGGATAGTCCATTTAACCTGGGGTACCTTAAATCTGTAACTAAATCGTGTAGCTGGTGGAAGAGACCATTTAGTCCATTTCGTTTCAGTTTTAGTTTACAATAATAACACTGATCCCAACAAGCCCAGTGCTCATTGATACTCACACTGACGTTGTCAGTCGATGTAGAATAACCACAGATTTTAGCCTAAATGTTTCCTCAAACACTGATTCAGTCGAGATTCTAAGGTAGCTGGCGGACCACTTTATGGCTTTAATAACCAGTATATTTAGCAGCAACCTGAACACAAGACATTCAAAGCTCTCCGTACTAATGGTAATTTAATAAACATGAATAGACAACACGGTGGTTTTTGCCTTTTCTGGCGGTCCATCATCCAGAATAGCGCCTGTCTGTTTTCTCTTCAGGCACTACTGCCACTATGGTGTTCCACTGTCAGTGTCATGTGCCACGTCGACTACGACAGCCCTAAAAAGTACAACAGATTTTTTTTCACAAGGCATGACAATAATCATTAGGAATCGGCCCTTGCTGACACGGCGAAGCTCAGATTTGGCCCTTCACAGGAAGTCAGTGTCCAGACCTGAATTATCTAATCGCTGCTGCTGAGTGTTCGCATTTTGCATGTTAGCGGTCTGCCGTTGAGTGTCTTCACTTAGACGCCCACCTTCTGATGACAGTAGCCGCATCCTGACTGTTACTCCACATGCTGCTACTCTGCGGTCAGCGGGGCCCCGTCCCGCCGTCTCCGCGTTCCCCAGCCATCCTCCCTCGCGGCCTTTGCTCCACGTAGAGCTGCCATTTGCTGTGCTTTCATGTCTTGCTCATGAGTTTGTTTAAAAGCTTAACCGCAAGCGGACTTCGCTCGCTGATATGACTCGGTACAATCTCCCCCCCTGCCCTGAAATAACCAGGGGCCTCTATCAACGTTCTGCTCCAGCTAGGCTATAAAATGAGTGTTGGTCTGTACTGCAAAACACAAGTGTGTCTCTATGACTGAAGACCAAACCTAAATGAGGAATAATACATAGACGCTAATGGATGCTGGCGTTAACCTCAAAGCTAGTCACTAGCTGTAACTAGTAATGAAAATGAGCTAGTTCTGTGATTCTTGGGGTGTGTCCAACTGCGGGACGCCGCAGGAAACCTGCTGCATGAATGAAAACATACGTGTCCTTCAGTAATGACATGCATCGGTGGTTCAGTCAGTAGCACTGTAGCCTGACACCTGGACAGTTACAGTTTAATTTCCACTCCCTCCATACTGTTTGGAGTCAGCATGCTCTCCACTGGATTCTGGTTTCTTCCGAAAACATGCAGCCAAGTTGACGTGTCTTCCTGTGTGCCCGTGTCAGTGTGTGCCCCGTGACGGACTGGCATCCTGCCTCGCTTCCCCTGATAGGCTCATATCAACCGCATGCTGTATGTTATGCTGGATGGTGATTTTTTTTATAATGGATGCTTAATTTTTCCAGTGAAGTTTTCATACCTTAGCGGTACAAATGAGGTGCCGCTGTTCCTGTTTCTGTGGCCTTGCCTGTTTCTGCCGCTGGCCGCCTTAAAATACTTAAAATCCCCGTTTCCAAGGGCACTGGCCTTATCAGGACGCTCTGTTGCATCCCTGATTTAAAGATTAATATATGGCATTCATATCAAAATGCACATCTTTTAATTAATTTAGTACCTTGCAAACCAATGGGGTGGAAATAAGGCCAAGCACTGGGGAAATAGTCCTGTCTTATGCGGGGGGGTTGCTATCTGAATTGTTAGTCGTTAGCTCTGTCTCAGAATTCCCATCATTATTGAACTGAAATGATAATTTGTGTGTCTCAACCCAGTAGTCTTTATGAGTGTTTTCCTTGGGGGAATAAACCTCATATCCTCCTGAGGGTTTGGGAGTGATGTGTTGGTTATGGCACCAGGAAGGTGCAAAAAAGGACCCATGGACACTTTAGGAGTGTTGCGGTGTTTGACACAGCCCCCGGGGGGGGGGGGGGGGGGGGGGGGGGGGGGGGGGGGGGGGGGGGGGGGGGGGGGGGGGGGGGG
>JAODKC010000117.1:6990358-7008380 GCA_026777985.1 Mormyrops attenuatus | reverse complement strand
TCTCCCCGTGTGGGTTGGGGTGTTTTTTTTTTTTTTTGCCACCCGTAAGGTCAAAAAACGCCCCCTTTCAAAATTTTGTCGTGTTGGGGTTTTGGAAAACCAAAAACACCCCCCCCCCCCCCCCCCCAATTAGGACTGTAATCACTGGCTGCTACCTCAGTCCAACTCTGAAAACGATATAATTTATTCTTATTTTGTTGCTCCCTGTAAATCGTGTAAATGATGTGGTTATGATGTGGTCTCAGCATCTCTCCGTAGGGAGGTCCCCTTCTGTAGCTAACTAATATTACTATGAAATTCATCTGGTGCAGCATAGATTAAGAACATTTTGTGCCAGTGGTTCTTTCCCAGTCAGAAATAGCTTGGAATGAGGTTTTATTCCAGATTTCGTGGAACGAGCACATTGTCCTTCTGATTTATGCGCACTTTCATATTCGCATGGCTGAAATGTGACGTGTGAGAACCAGTGTTGACTGCCCTGGTATCTCCAGTGCAATGTGATATATAACACATGACTCTCTTGGAACAGACCATGGTTTAATTGCTGTCTGTTACATTTCCCTCCCCACCCCACCCCCCAGTCTCGATTTCCTGTCTGGCTTTGGTCATTAATCCAGGTCTTGTCAAGCTTTTCTACAGAACTCGATTGTAGATCTGTGATTGAGTTGTTTTGTTCCTCTCTGTCTTCTCCTTGTGGGTATCCAAGAACTGACCTCACTTTCTGGATGAACGTCATTGAGCATGAGGATACATGCGTTCCCCGAGTCCCCTAAACCTAAACTGTCATTTGTTGATCTTCAGCTCCACCCCCAGGCTGAGTTTATTTTTTTGTGCAAAATAATTGGTGGAAGGTCAATATACTAAAAAGACAATCAGTTTGATCACATTTTCTAAATATAGTTTGTTCACTCTGACTTTGGTTGAAATAAGAGAGCGAACAGGAGCAGTGGTCCTCTGCCAGACTGCTTTCAGGAACTTTCATTTTTAAAAGAACCCGGTTTGCTGTATAAATCTGAGAATATTCAATTCCGGTCGACATTCACGTTGTTCAGTCCAGGATCCCTTCTCATGAAATGGCTGCAAACTTCCTCCCTCTTGCTCTTCTATTGGGAACAGCAGAGCAGCCTACTGAGCATGCCCAGTGAAGCCCATGTCAGAGAATCTACTAGATTGATCATGTGACCGGAGTTGGGGCTCTGCATGTGTTGGAAGCTGGATGTAAGTGTGGAGCCTCTCTCTCTTTCTTTCTCTCTCTGTCTGTCTCTCTGTCTGTCTCTTTCTCTCTCATCTATCCATCTCCCCATTAACAGAATTCCACGGAATTATCCTGGCATGGATGCTAGAAGGAACGTGACTTTATATTTATTCTTTAGAGCTTGGCTAGGATTAATAATCTCCTTTTCTGTCTAATTTTCGGTGTGCCTCACAATGCAGCTTGGCATTCATCTTCACTTGCTTGCTTTGTCCGTGATCCTTGATGAGGCTGACATTACCGCCATTTTCTGTACTCCCAAATGTTTCCCGCCCCCGATAGAGGAGCTTCTGCATTCAATTGTGGGTTCGAGAGCGATTTGGGGTTCACGCAGCACATCGGGGACTGGGAGACAATTTTAAGGCCTTTAGGAACGTGGACCAGAAGAGCGTCTGTGTTCTAGAAGGAGTGTGCCCATTCCATGCTGGGGGGGGAGGACAGGTGTGGCCCTGTAGTTTTGCTGCTGGAAGGTACTGACCCAAACACCTGCTGAGTTGCTGCATCATTAGGCTCTCAAAGTGGAACCCAGCCCTCCTTTTATTAGTGGGGAGGATGGAACCGGTTCCAAAGGCTGGTTGTACGCAGATGATCTCCGTGGGGGGAGAATGATGACCAAGCACGCAATGTAAGAGCGCAGCGGTGAAATCAGGTGTGCTCGTAGAACCCTAGAGAGGCCATTTTGGGCTAAAGTACAAGGACTTTGGATTACGTATCTTTCTGTGAATTTGCAGAGCGTGTTTGGTAAAATCATCAAAGCCTGCCCTTGGAGTGTCGGTGGAGCTGCTCTGAGTAGCTGTGTCTGTGGTGCAGCGGTGCCAGTCTGGGACTCCGCTGGTGTTTACCGTCTGGCGGGGCGTGCAATCCTTGCATCTACTCGTTGGCGGCCCCCTGCGAGTCGCCCTTAGTGACGGGTGACCGAGGAGAACTGTGCATGCTGGAAAAGGAGAAACCTCTTCTGGGGCTCTCAGGAGTGTCTGCTCTTGCAGGATTAAGGTTTTTGTGGGGGGAGAAAGGGTGGTTTTAAATAAATATATATATATATATATATATATGTGTGTGTGTGTGTGTGTGTGTGTGTGTGTGTGTGTGATGACGGGTCGTTTGGGGACAGTGTTTTTTGGGGGGAGGTTACAGGAGGTTTACCCAGAAGCCAGCCCCCGCTCCCTCTGAAAAATGGTCTTTTGGTCACAATGGCCCAAAGACGCACATTATCAGTCAAAACCGCCATGTTGACGGGATCCTCTCGGGCGAGTCTGCCCAACCTGCGAGGAACACGAGCCACGCGGCGCTGAATGTGCCTTGATTTCTCTCCAGATGGGAAAACTGGAAAGGTTATATTTATTTTTGGCCAGCAAATAGGGGGATGTAGTTACCGAGGTTAAGGGGGGGTATAGAGAGCTTAGAAGTACTGCAGAACAATGCTGGCTTTGCTGACAAAGAAAATGAATATATTATTCGAAGAAAAGCCTTATTTTCAGAGAGCTTTTGTCAGATGATCTCTGCTGCTCCAAAATGGCAGAAAGGATCCCTACTGAGCATGCTCCAGAATCTTCTGCTTCAAATGTATATTGTCATGCTTTCTGTTGAGGCCCGTTTTTGGTCTTTCCTAGGCTAGCTTATGTGGCCTTATGGCTCTAGACTGGATACCAAACGGAAATGGTGCCACAGCTAAATATCCCGTAGTGCTGCTGTAGTGCCAGACCTTAAGATTCATGCTTCCTCTGACTGGTTGCTGATACATAGCATCCCTTACCCCTTAAATAGCTGATCTATATTAAAGATCATCACTCTAGCCATCGTAGGACTGTACAGCAGCTATTGCTTGACCGGGAAGATATTGATGCCTCAGCACACTGAAGTACTTCATCTTACTGAAGGAGCCATGAAGCCTGTTCTATCAGCGTGGAAGGAGTAGTTACTTCTCAGAAGTCTACAGGACAAGCTTAAATGCCAAGGGAGTAGCTTTGGATATGGATGGTAGGGATGTGTCCCTACCAATATTGTGGGAGTAGTATGTGTTTAGGGGGGTGCAGGGTTCGGGGCTGAAACCAAACCTACACCCTTGTTAAATGTGTTTTTTTTTTTTTTTTTTTTCTTTCTTGAACATGGGAACAGTTTAGAAATGGATATATAGAAAGAAATGTGTATTTTATAAACCCCGAAGGAAATTGCAGGTTTATTATCAGTGACCTTCCGAGCCAATATCAAAGATCGTAAACGGGCCCGATCCGGGCATTTTTTTAATTGATCGATACCGGCTACCACCACCCCATCTATTTCATTTCCCGCATCCAGCCAATTTACGTCAGTTGCACGGATTGTAAGGTTCTGTCACATGCTGTAGTGAGCCTGAGGCACGTGGCTTGAAACTACAAACTATCGCGATGCCAGCCATGTGGAAATTCTTTAAACTGGAAACTCAATGTAGCCCAGCGGCTATCTGCAATGTTTACAATGCCATTCTTTTGTGAGGAAGTAGCAAGTGTAGTGTCATAGTAGTGTCATTTAATATAATAAATCTAATTAGGTACTTGTAGAAACACCATAATGAAGAATACTGCAAAATCACATGGCTTACTCTGCCACCTGCTGTATGTGTCTATTTTCCATCCATCTATTATCTTCCACTTATCCGCGTCTGTATTTTAAAATATTTATTGAAAGATCGGATCGGCAGACATAAATATTGAATGGATCGGATCGGGGTCCTCAAAGTGGATTGGGACATCCCTACTTACAATACTCATAGTTCAAGACACATAGGCAGTATAACATTCTGAGGGATAGCCAACATGGATTTAGGAGAAGTAGATCCTGTTTAACTAATTTACTTGAGTTCTTTGAGGAAGCTATAAGAGAAATTGATCACAAAAAGGCCTACGACGTGATCTGCTTAGATTTCCAGAAGGCCTTTGATGTTGTCCCCGAAAAACAGCTCTTGCTTAAGCTCAATGCTGTAGGGATTTTAGGAACTGTAGCAGCTTGGATCGAAAATTGGTTAACAGACAGGAAGCAGCGAGTAGTTATTAGATGCACAATGTCACAGTGGGCCTGCGTTCATAGTGGGGTACTGCAGGGTTCAATTTTAGGACCACTATTGTTCCTAATTTGTATTAATGATATTGACAGCAATACATACAGTAAACTGGATAAATTTGCAGACGACACCAAGGTGGGTGGTGTAGCAGATACTGAACTAGCGGCACAAAGGCTACAACGGGATCTTGATTTAATTAGTGTCCGAGCTGATACCTAGCAGATGAAGTTTAACACAGATAAATGTAAGTTAATCTATGCAGGGAGCAGAAATATAAAGTACAGATATTTTATGGGTTCCACTGCAATAAAGGTAGCTGATTCCATGTCCCACTCTCGCCAGTGTGGGGAAGCAATAAAAAAGGCCAATAGAATGTTGGGTTACATCTCCAGGTGTAGGGAATGTAACAGGCATGGTCCAGGTATATAAGACTCTAACACACAGGTGTCAGACTCCAGTCCTGGGGGGCCAGAGCCCTGCACATTTTTGGGTTTCCCCTCATTTAACTCACGTCAACTTGTGCTAATTACCACATAGCTGTTGAGCTGAATCATTTGTGGTGGAACCGGGAACTAAGGAACTAAGCTACACAGGACTCCAGCCCTCCAGGACTGCAGTTTGACACCCCTGTTCTAACAGGTCGGGATGCTGTTCAGCCAAATGGCTATTTCAATATTAGTTTAAATACTAGAATTTGTGGCCATAAGTGGAAATTAGCGGGAGAACATTTTAAAATGAACTTGAGGAAGCACTTCTTTACACAGCGTGTAGTTGGAGTATGGAATAGTCTTCCTGCTAGTGTAGCGCAAGCTAAAACCTTGGGTTCCTTTAAATCAGAGCTAGATAAGATTTTAACAACTCAGCTATTAGTTAAGTTCTCCCCAAATGAGCTTGATGGGCGGAATGGCCTCCTCTCATTTGTAAGTTTATGTTTTTAGTAAAATGACATTTCAACATTAAAAGACGACAATGAACAGTAACAGTGCAAAGAATAGTTAGTATAAAATTCTGTAGTGACGACTCAGAAATAAATAGTATTGTAGAGCGAACAAATGAATGCCCAGTGTTTGGGCAACATGGTGACTCGTAGAGTCTAATGGCCAAAGATAGGAATGACCTAGGAACGGTGGGGCCTTGTGTTAGGTGGTGATGGTCAGTCTCTGCATTGTTACCCCTGTGATACGTGTGCAGGTGTAGTCTGGGGGGGGAGCTGGGTCGATGACTGTGGGAGGCTCACCGCTTGTCACAAGTGGCTGGTTAGGAAGATCGTGCTTCAGGGAGTGTCTCAGAGGGCCACAAGAGTCTGCATGGGGGGGCTATTTGTGGCGTGGACACCAGCAAGGGATAGCCATGGACTTAGAACGCCATACTGGGGGGGCTGGCTGTTTCCCAGTGGCCTTGCAGAAATGTCACAAATCAGTTTAATTTTAACTGACATTGATGTCTCACCCCAGTCAGAGGTTGATGGTCTCTGATTTTAGTGTGTCTTTTTAAACACAATTTTGATCTTTTAAAGACTTGTTACAAAGCAGCGGTGTACCCAACACATCTGATAGCATCACCTGTGTGCTCATGCACTCGCGCAGACACACACAGCAAAACAGCCTGTGTCCTTTGGTGGAAAATGGGACTTGAGAGGAAAGCCGGAAGCCAGGAGTCGCTGCAGCACCACCTGGAGTTTTGCGGTGGTCATGGACTTTCACAGATAGCATAGCAGCCGGCAAAGGGGACCTTTGTCGTGGGTTAAAGTTCAAGAGCCAGGCGCAGGCCTGCTTGTGAAACCTCTGTCGAGTTTTCTTTTGGCTAGTTGCAATCGTTAGTTTTGTAGAGAGTAGCAAATGATTTTCTTCATTTTGCAAGCAATTATATGAGACTAGGAAAGCAGGGTTGGTTGGCTGTGTATACCTGTTGTGTTTTTTTTGATAGATGTCTGTGTTGGGCATTGTCCTCATACTGCCGCACACCAGCCTGGAGGGTGCTTCTCAGTGTCCAGCTGTATGCATCTGGGTGCTCTGAGTGAAGCTTTACCTAAAGATCCCGGTGGATTAGGGAGGGTCGTCCCCGGTGCCGATTGAAGCTTGGGGTCCTGACACACCTTTCAGCCGAGCTGTGAGGTCGGAGCTGATGTCAGTGGGATTTCTGCCTAATGGATGGGTTTCCTCTTTCTCGTCAAGTACGAGAGAGAAATGTGTGAGGGTATAACTTGGAGCTGTTCTGTAACTGGATATTTTTCAGGGGAAACCAACTCAAAGTGGCAATGAGAAAAGCATGCAGTGCAATTTCACTGTCTTGCAGTGAGTAGTTTTGTTTGGCAAGAAGACATCTTTTCTTTTAGCTCGCCCTCTGCTGGTGAGACATGCCCCCTCCCTATTCTGCCAATTGCAGGCTATGTTTCCCTTTTGAATTGGGTGTAAAATTTTGAAAATGCTCACGACAAAATAATATAATTACTTCTGACACACAATGTGCAACATAAATCGGTCTTTTTTTTTTCTCCCTCAAATCTGCATGCCATTTTTTTTTTTTTTTTGTTCAGATGTCTAGCATAAAATAAGCAGTTCATTACCCAGTGTAACCTACAAAGAGCTCCATCTTTTGGGGTGCTTGTACTGTAATCAGTCTTTGAGCTTTTTCTGAGGCTCCTGTAGTGTTCTTTTAACGTGTCCGTCGTGCTTGGCTTGGCAGGACTAATGGTTCGGTTCCTGGAGGCCTGTTTCCTCTTAGCCTCAGTCTTCATAAAAGCTCCTAAGGAGATGCTTGGAAGCTGAAGGATTCCTCTCCAAGGAGCCTTTGCCTACTGGTCCTCGAGCTCAGCAGATCGAGGCCTCGATCGTAGGGCCTCCCGTATACCTTGCTCGTCCTGAAATGGCTGCTCGCATTCACCAGCACGGAGCAGCAGCGGCAGAGGGAGAGAGAGGGGGAGAGAAAAAACAGCCAGTGAAATTCGAACTCACTGAGCATGCTCGGTCTGAAACTGCGCGAAAGGAACCAACAGAGGGAGCCGGTGGGTCACATGACCGGAGCTGGGTGAATGTGCATGCGGGGAGGAGAAGGGAAGAGGAACAATCTGTTCGAGACTCCTTCTCTCCTTTCTCTTCAATGGAAGCCATCAAGGGAAAGGTACGACTGAGCCTAGTAGACCGATTTTACTTAAGGCTAGAGGCCTGATTTACCTTTTCGAAGCATCTGTCTCCTTCCTTTGAGATGTATTGACTCATTTTTTTGGTGTTTTGCTTTATAATCTCTTATTTGTTACTTTTCAGGTTTAATCCATTAAATGACATTTCCACTCCTGGTGTTTGAATTAGAGCGTTTTTTTAGTTTTTTTTTTTAATTATTTTTTTTTTTTAAACCAGAGCTCTGCGAGCCGTCTCTGGGCTCCAGACTGCAGGTTAGTGCAAATGTCTTGGCATAACACCCCTAATCAAGGCCTCTTTTCTTTTGCAAAGAGAAACCAGGTAGCGGCGGTCGTGCCGGTGGTCCGGAGATGTTAGAGGTGGCTCTGATGCCTCGTCCAGGGGTTTGTCTGAAGTTCCTGATCTACTCGACCTTTGTTTATTTTTAATTAAAGCTAGGATGTCAGAAACTGCAGCAGAAATGGCTATTCCCGTGGCTTCCATGGGGGGGGAGCTGTACCAGTTAGGGTTGTATTGCGTTCAGTTGACGTGTTTAATCTTCGGCCCTGCTTTAGGAGTAACACCAGGAGTAGAGAGCAATGGCTCGGGGAGTCACCATGTGGTTCAAGCCAAGACCACGTCATCTTCAACTTTGCTTTCCCACCAAAACTTGCAGCACCTTCCTCAGAACCCTGGCCCGGCTCTGTGGATACCAGGCAGCCCCTACTTGCCCTGTCGCCGATGCAGTCTTGCTGAGCTTCACCCCTGACGTGCGAGGTCCTCCACAGTTAGGAGGGCACGAAGAAATGGAAGACAATCATGAGCACTCGCAAACAAATGGACAGAGATTGAAGAGCATGATCGAATCAGAACATGGACCACAGGAAATTACCAGCCATATTGATGGAGGATCGGGGCAAACAAAAATCACGCAATTATCAATTTCTCTTGCATTCTGCGGTCCTTTAGGCCATAAAAATTCTTTGTCCTGGAAGGGGAGAGTCAGTTGTTGATAGGTGTTATGCCCTTAGTGTGAGAAACAGCATTTATTCCGCTATTTCCTTGATGCCCCGGCTACGTTTAGAGGCCTTCAATGGAATTGGGAGTGTCCAGTTGGTGGGTCTCGCTTTTGAACGCTCTGTAACATCTAAGGGGTCTTGATGTATCCTGTGAGGTAAGAGGCTATAGCTTGTAGCCTGCAAAACGGATAAATGATTTTTCTGGCCAGCCACTGGCAATAATAGCGTTCCTAAAGCTTGATGACTGAAATCCGCTTTTAGGCCTTGAGGAAGAGACATGACGGACAGGTGCTCTGCACGGTACCCTTAACCTGGTGGACCGTTACCGCAAATTGTTAGTGGGCCTAGTTGCTTGATTCCAGTTTTTTTTTTAGATGGACTCCTGATTTTAGTAATGCCCGGATGTGGACTGTGGAGTGGATTCACAGTGGAGGATGACAGATTTTAATGATCTGTGGCATCTATAGCAGTTTGTTGTGCTGCTTTATTATTATTATTATTAATCAGTCTTTATTTTTGATGTTTATTTTTTGACTTGATTTACATATTTTGTCTTCTGGATACAGTTCAACTGTTCTTCCTCAGACTCCAGTCTTTTGTTACTGACATTACACGGTGGTGCTTTTCTGTATTCGGTCATTCTCCGTGCTAGCTGTGGATTTTACCTTCATTTCAGTTTATCAGACTGTAGGCTTTCGAATGTACCATTAATCTGTGGAATAAGAAAATGGGGAAAAAATTGATTGGGTTACTAACCCTCTTGAAAACACTTGCAGAAATGATCAGCCTTCCATGGGCTGATGCTGGGTGGCTCCTACTCTGCCCGGTAATTCGTGGTGTTCTACTGCTCTGAACACTGCTGTGCTGAGCTTTGGTGTTCGGTCTGTGGGCGCCTCACTGCCGCTGGTGGTTATGGGCTGTTCGCACTAAAATTGATATTGTACTTGGATTCGACACCAATTTCGCTTGTCGGCCCACCCCCCCACATACACACATACACATTTTCATACATGGGAGTGCTTATTCTTTTCTCACTCGTACAGAAAGGGGACAAGGAATGTGATGACACCTTCTAATTTGCATTCGAGAGTCCTGCGGCAAAAGCCCATTGCGAAAGTTTGCAGCTGACAGACCAGGCATTCTGAATCTTCACCTGTGAGGTCAGAAACGAGGTAAATTTAACGGTATGCCTCTATACCAGCCAATGTGCCAATGCTACAATCGCAGGAAACGTCTTAAAATAGCTAATCCAGTGCCCTGGGGCACAAAATAAGCTTGTAATGGATTGTTTGGTTATAAGAAGGTTTCTTTAGCTTTAGGCTTATGGTTAGAATGGCCGCTGACAGGCCGCTGAGTAAAATTCGGGATTTGCTTGGATGCTGAGGTTCACATGGGAAGTGAACATGGTATGATTTTTAAAATTGGATATTAAAAGTTTAGATCCTTGCAGGTACTTGTGGGTATTTTTTATTATAATAACATTGTTAGCTGTTCTCTCCCTGTCTGGCTTGGTTAAATTGATCAGGGTTTCTTAGCATAAGCTCTGTTTTTAAGCTACCCCATCATCACCCTTATTCCCCTCCCCCACATTGGTGGTGGGGGGAAAAACAGCATGTCATCCCCGTGTTAGTGAATGGTCACAAAATGGCCTCCCTCCCCCTCTACTGAGCATGCTCCTGCAGGCTGCCTCTAGGGGGAGGGCTTGGGCACACAGAAGACATGCTTACGTTTGTGTCCCCAGGACTACAGCCGGAGATCACTCCCTGCTTTTGTGTTGCTTTTCTTTTTAGCGTTTTCCAGGCCTGACTGCTGTCTGGAATCCATGTTTCTGTTGTCTGTGGCCTTGGAGCCACACTGAATCCAGGTTTGCCCCCTTCTGAAGAAGAAGCTGGCTCACGGTTGGCCGGGCTAGCTGATCTTAGCTAGTGTTTACGCTCTGATTCCAGATGTTTCCATGGTCGATGTTAGGGCACCCCCTGCATGCCTGTGCATTTGCCCTCAGAGCGAGTATCCTGCGTTGCCGGAAAGGGTGCGGTGAGCTGCCAGCAGTGCCTTGCCCCTCCTTCTGACGAGACTGGCATCCCAAAAGCTTGACCCCTGGAGGCTGACCTGAGAGTAAAAGTTTCAGAATAGGACATCTTGTCTAGGACTGAAATAAGGATGTTGCACCCTGGAATCCATTAGTCTGCAGCGGCAAAGATAACTACTCCAGAATGTTCTTAGACCCCCAGTGGTTCATTTTCTATTTTTATTTTTTTGTCCAACCAAGGCCAACCACTTGAGTTTTCTTGAATTCCTGTGCAACATCATGTACAGCTACTACATAAAAACTATGCTGTTTTTAAAAATAATTTTAAAACCTTTATATTTTCTATGTGCACTTTGTCAAGTGTTGGGCCATGTCAACGCAATTTAACCCCCCCCCCCGCCGAACTGGTGCCACTACTGGGAATAATCTCTCGTCTCTGAAGGGGGCGGGGGCTTATGTAACAGTTGTGAAGAGCGTGCATTTATAAATAGCTAGTCAGAGTCAAAATGAATGGTGGTATCGCTTTATTACCTCTGGGAAGCCAGTTAACCAGCGGGGTATCTGTGGGCCGGCAGAGGCTGTAACTGGTAGCGGTAACCAGTGATCTTCCAGTTTCAGCTGTGGCTGCATGTAGCGGAGTCACGGATCGGATCGGGCGACACCGGTCTGAATGGCAGATCCCTAGGGGGGCTAGTGTTGCCAAGGAAATGCCTGACAACAAAAAACCATCTTTAAGCTAAATGATGAATGAGGTTAATATAATTTCACCCCTAATGACCCAGGGGGTGCTGTGGGGGAATCTTCGCATACTACAATGCGTGGGTAGCACAGGGTTGATGGACTGGTCTGTGTGGTCATGAGGCGGTGATTTTATGTAGAACTATGGCATTGTTGGGAATATGTAGGACACGCAAGCTGCTATCTACGCTTTATTGTGAGTGGGGGTGGGGGACTTTTACTGTGAAGCGGCTTCTCCGTCTGGCAAGCCTGCTTTTGTCATGGGAGCCATTTGCAAACAGACGCTATAGATGGCGCTATTGATGGCACCCTAGCCTGGCGTAACCACTTACCAAAGCTATTCTTGATGTACTGGTGGGTTTTATCTTTCGCTTCTGTGTTTTGACTTCCTGTATCGTGTGTGTTTTTATTTTTTAAATTTTTTGCCCCTCCCTTTCCATGTTCCTTTTCTAAGATGAAGGTACTGTTAGCGACTGAATCCACCTAAACGCAGGTGCTGACAATGGACCTCTGTGTCCATAGAGGCGGAGTGTACAGTCACCGGCTTGCGATCTGGCCCGTTTGTCACGCATTTCATAGGGCTAATTTCCTCACCTGAGACGCTTGGTTTTTATACTTCTACACGCCATAACCTGTTCGTACTGCTGGTGGAGCTGCAGTTTGCAGTATTTAGCACCAGTATGTGTCAGCAGGAGGCATCAAGGGCAGCCAGGTAAGGTTGTGGTATGTGTGGGTGCAGGAGCTGGCAAAGCTAACAAATCATAGGCAGTCCTGAGGTGGCAGCGGGCATTTCCGGGACGGATGGCGGTCCTCAAAGGCCAGTCTGCTGGTGGCTGCCTCCCCCCTCCCTCTCTGTCTGTCTTTCTCGGTCTCAAGATCAACCGTGTTGACAGGCACAGCCCATGTTTGATTAATGCTATACGGCCATCAATGTTTTGATGTGGCACTTTGATAGTAAATTCCTGAAGATCAGAAGAATTGCAGAAGATGTTTGGTTTTCTTGCGGTGTATCTGGCTTTTACATGAGTAGGGCAGTGGTCCAGTGGAGGATTGATGTCTTGATGTGTGTGTGTGTGTTGTGCTGTAGCATGTGGGTGGAGGGGGGAGTGGTTGCATAGATCACATTTGGGGACCAAAATGTGGTAAAACTTTCTTACTTTTGTTGACATTTTTCAGGTCCCAATTTGGATAAATTCGATTTTATAAAAATTTGCAACTGCAATTGAAAAACTAAAAATGCCAAAAGTTTTGTATTTTGTTTGGTTACTTATAGTTAAGGTTAGGGCTGGGTGGGGGATAAGGGTGTCATGATTGTTTTTTTAGGATTAGTATTCAAATGCCGTGCACTCCTTTCGGATTTTTGTGACGCCGTCGGCTGGAACACCTTTCAAGGTGTACGCGGTGCAGCCGTGTCTTTCAACGCTGCCCGCTTTCCTGCTGTGTGGAAGGGCGGCGTTCGATCTTAGCGCCAGAGACAGCTGCCATAGCCAGAAGGCCGAGTGGGTGGCTTGCGTTCGTGGCCCGGGAATGCGGCAGTGTGGTCCTTTGTCATCCGTCGTGGTCATCCATATATCAGAATGCCTGTTCCGGTTGTCCTTATTCAATGCTGATTCATTGCTGGAACTCGAACTTATAAATACAGGCAAAGATGGCACCGTTGTCTCTATGTCTTTCCTTGAGTTTGGCTTCATTTGTGTGCCCTTACTCCTGTTCAATTTCCTTTCTTGCTTTCTGTAATAGGCCAGCGATCTGGCAGCGGCAGGCCTGAGATGGGGAATGAAGGCCTTTGCTAGGATTCTTTTCCTTTCCCTGCCTAAGAAGGCTGATAAGATTAAGCTGATACGAAGACCTCTGCTTTTCAGTCGTTGTGCTTGTTTCTGTCAGACGTATCCTTAGGCTGGACTCCAAGAACCGGCTCCTGTTTCAGGGGAATGAAAGTGTGTGTGTGTGTGTGTGTGTGTGTGTGTGTGTGTGTGTGTGTGCGTGTGTGTGTGTGTGACCATCTTGCATTTCTGCCTGCTTAAATATCCCTCATTGGCTTGTTTAGCCGTTTGTTGGACTCATTGGATGACAAACACTTATAACAGAATGAGAGATAATACACTTGTTTGTCCTGTTCTTCCCAAACTGGAATCCAAAGCCCTTCATCTTCCCGAATTTCCTTTTGTTGGAGAAGGTTCCTCTGATGCATCCAGTGGCTCGATGCATGACGCCAAATCATTGCCTTAGTATGCCATGTCCAGACAGACCTGTGTCCCATTGGCAGAAATTCCTTTGCAACGAATTAGGAAATTCATAACTTGCTCAATAGCTGTATCTCTAGCTCCCTCCTTTGGTAGAAAACAAGAAGGACATAGAGTGAATATGGTAAAAGGCCATCCAACTGAGCTGTAGCGGTAGTAGTTTCTACTAGCAAGGAGTTTGTCCAGAGCTGTTATGCATTTCAAAGCTTTTTAAACCAGGTGACCAGATCATGTATAGGCTTCAGCAACATGTTTAGACTGTGCATGAGCTTTAAGCTTGACTTATTATGGGTTACATGGGTTTGTGTTTTGATTGTAGTGATTTTCAATGGAAATAGGCGATGCATCCCTGAGCTGAACAGGATGTCGGCCGTTCATGTGGAAACGAATCCAATGCATTTTATGTCTGGGTTGTTTTTTTTGTGTGTTCTCACAAAGACTCTGAGTTGAACCCCTGTTCCCTCCATTCCAGAAACTCCTGGCCTTCCTGGCCCTGACTGTGCCCCAGTAGATGTGAGGGGGTTCAGAATATGTCCATCTCATGACATGCGCTTGAATCCCTCCAAAAGTTGATGTTCCACATTCCTCTCAGCCCTCAGGTTTGGCCAAGGCTGCCCTGGGGAGGGGTGATTCCATGAAGACTGATGTGATGAAGGAACCTCTCTGCATTAAAGAGGGGGGTGAGTAAGAGGCAAAATCCCCCCCAGCCATCAACATCCAGTCATGCAGGAGTTTCTGTGTAGTTATGATTCATTTTCTCTCTGACTCTTCAGGTAACGATGAGGTGGCAGTGGACAAGAGAGGACATGCCCCCAAGAACGAGGAGGTGGTGAACGGGATTTGTGAAAGGCTGGAGCTTGGAAAGGGCCACCAAAGCTCTGGGCCCCATCTCCCTCAGGACAGCAAGGCAGGGAAGCAGTCGGAGTGTGGTCCGCGGGCACGCGTCAGCGAGAACGGGCTACCGGAAAACGAGGCGCCCCACGGCTCTGTGACTGGTAGCAATGGCTTTGTCCTGGGCAAGCAGCAGCCAGAAGGGGGCACCCCACACAGGACTAGTGGGTCACCCGTAGGTGGCGCTTTAGTGGGACACGCTGCCAAAACACTGCCCCCGTCCTCGGCACGTGCCAGGAATGTGGGATCTCTAAAGACTGATGGAGGTGCGGGGATGGGTGCGGCCACAGATGGCCGGGCGGAGTCAGAGACTAAAAATGGCACGAGCCAGGACCCGCCGCCAGTGACAATACACCGGGCTCGCAAAACCATGGCCAGACCAGCCTCCAACCAGCCAACACTAAAGGTAACGCCAGTCAGCATCGTGCACACGAAGCATTTCTGACGTGCTCAGTGGTGTCCGACCGATCAACAAAAACACTTTCATTCCTGATGAAACATTACGGTAATGATGCTAGTAACTAGAATGAAACAAGGAGACTCGAAGGTATTGGGCTTGGCCGGTATTTAATTCGTACCGTCAAACCATCCGAACTGCGGTATGTGGTATTGTGACCGTACTTTCGAAAGCAACGTTATTCCTGTATTGTGAAGTCTTGATAAAATTTGCCGGGGGGGAGGGGGCAGTAAATTTCACCAAATACTGTCACCAAGATTACATAATGGCACAGTACACCCAGAATACCACAGTATACTGTCACACCTCCCAAACCTAGAACGTACATATCGGGGGTGGAAAATTTACAATTTGTAACGAACTGTGGTTTTGGGTTCGAGGTTCAGTGCAATTCTGGTTCAGCAGGGAAAACACGGAGAAACTAATTTGCAGAGGCGGTTTCTGCCTTGCTCCAGTCGTACAAATACTTGGATGATTTCGTCTCAGTTGAGTTAGCGCATTGCATGTGTTTCCAGCAGCATTTCAGAGTTCGGTATAACAGCCTTGGTCTTGTCATCTACACCTTCTCCAGTGCCGGTGCAATTTAGTGGGAAACCGAAATGTTACAGAACCGCCGATTATGACTGACTAACTGGCATTAGCTGTAACCAGCTCACAGCCACAATTAGCATAATATTTTCCGTGTTGAGCATGTACTTGTGAATTTAGGTTCCGCCTGTGGCAATAAATGTATTCATGTTTCATTGTCCCCACTGAACCGAAACTGATGTACCAAAGGGTACACAATGAATGTGTATCGTTACAGCCTTTTGTAGATTCTTCCCCTGTTCTCCTAATTCTGTCTAGTACATGGTGTGTGTTGATAAAGGCTGTGCCGTTGTCTTGACCCATTGATGTTGGTATCAAATTTTTTGGGCACCAAGCTGTTCAGTCTGCCCACCCATATCATTGACTGAAAGATCCACTGGTATCATGCAAAAGATCAATACTCGCTACTCACCATGGTAATGGGTTTTGATTTGGTTCCGGACAGGGAAGCTTGGAAGGATGTGAGCTTATAACCTGAAAAGGTGTTGATTCGAATCCCAGAGAGGGATGCAGCACCATTGAAAAGTAAATGCATCTAGATGTCTATGTGGGTAAAAGTCTCCTTGGTAAAACCAACGCATGAGCTTCTGAATGTAGATCTTTGTTTTAAAGTGGTATAGTAACATTATATCATGGCAGGATTTACTGTTAAATCAACACACGTTTACCTGCTGACATTGCTTAAAAACAGATCACTTTAAAGGCTTCACTGCAATGTTTTCTTCTATGCATTAGCTGTCTTCACTGAGTTAACCACTGTAAAGAGTGGAGCATACTTGCGTATGTGGACACGGACACGGTTCTCTGGTGAAGCCGCATACCTTGCACATGAGCATGTGTCATTATTATTATTATTATTATTATTATTAATAATAATAATAATAATAATATTATATTCCCAGCACATGTACCACAGCAGTGAGGTTTGTGTCAGTTTCTCTATGTTTTACAAATTGAGAGAACCAGTTCACCAGGTTGCCAACATCCGCACACACATGCACACGTATGTAACGGTTTTATTACCTTGTAAATAGTCTGTGGGGTTTTCAGACTACTCCAGTTCTCCTCAAAAGCATCCATGTTGGTATTTAAAATGGACGCTAGCAAATCGATCATGAGCAGTGTGTCCAGAGCTGCACGTACACGGCCACACAGGCACCGATTTGGAGTGCAGCAGATGTTCATCCACGGAGACGATGACATCAGACGTGTCATTAAAGTTTGTGCGGACTTGTCCGCTAGTACTCATGCGGAGATGTATGAACCAGCCATAAGAGTTACATAGCCAAACCCAGCCCTGCTCCAAAACTTTAAATCCCGGTCATGGGAACAGAAAAATCACCCAAAGATTCGTTACGGCCTAGTAAATACATTTTTCTTATAGTTTTGTATCTGATGACAAAAATGGCCATGTGTGATTTATGTATGAGCATAAACAATGAAAAAAGGACTGCGAGAACTGCAGTTAGTTCAGCCGACAACGTAATGTAAGTCAGTGTTTTACATTGTTAATGGTGAAGTATTTTAATAATGGTGTAATGGTTATGAAACCAAGACCAAAACTGAAATGCAAACGTTCCTGATCTCATGCTCAATTCTGGAAGACATCTGTGATATCCCCTCCCAACCCAGTGCCACAGGTGAGCCTGGTGAGCTCTCAATTAAGTTACTAATATCACAAAACTCCGTGTACATTTTCACAATTACAGCATTATAATACATGTAAATCATGAAATTATTCTATTCATAGTTAGGGTAAACTGTATATTTTGAAAATATTATACATTGCAACTATTGTCTTCCAACTGTGTGTCAGGTGACTCTTTTGATCCAGTCATGCTCGAGTGATCATACCTGCGGTAAAAGCCAGGTCAGTTTCATTAGCTAAAGCGAGATGATAATCCTGAGATGGCAGAGCACCCGCGTACATTCAGGTCTGCGGTGTGGGAACATATCAGTTATCCAGTGGGGTACGGGGATGGCCTAAACAAAACGCACACAATTGGTCGTAAGGTCAAGCGTGTGTCAGAAGACATCATCTCAACATGGATCGCAGTGAGGCGTGAGACGAACCATGGTTCAATAATTGAAGTCTTAGGCAAACTGTGGATTTAGAGAATAGTTACATCCCTAATTTTATGTAAAGACTGTCCCCAAGTTACAACCTATGCAACTTATGACAACTTGCACATACAACAGATTTTATTTATTTATTTTTTGCAAGTTAATGTAAATACGCGGTGGGAAAGTGCTGTACTGTATGACAGTGGGACCTACACACTCGCATCTCCCAGTCTCATTCTCACACTTGAAACTCAGTGTGACTTTATCCTGTTTCTCTTTTACACGTCCTTTTCGACGTATAACCTGCCCATCAGAATGGAAGCCAGTCCTTAGTTGGGGACAGTTTCAATATTCAAGTCTCTTCTAATTTGGCATTTGATTTTCTTTGTTACCCAAACCAACATGACAGAAAACTGTGAACCCTCTGTTTAACCTTGTAAAAATTTAACCATTAATCCATGGGTATAATAATCAAAATCAGCCAATACAACCCCCTGGACCCCTTTAAATGGGTGGAGGTGTGTGGGGGGGGGGGGGGGGGGGGGGGGGGGGGGGGGGGGGGGGGGGGGGGGGGGGGGGGGGGGGGGG
>JAODKC010000117.1:6977471-6990258 GCA_026777985.1 Mormyrops attenuatus | reverse complement strand
CGCCCAAGCTCAACCCAAAGTTATTCCCTTCCACTAATCAACTTGCAAGTAACTAACCTGCAGCATGTCAAACAACAGTGTTAACCAAACTAGTACTGATGCATGAAAAATCAGCAGTTTTCAAATAGGGTTCATTTTAATATTATGCGAATGCTTCCACCTTCTTTGGTTGCATTTCTGTTGCTTTTCTTATCCATATTTCCTCTGTCTTGCCGCCCAAACATTGCAACCTGCCACCCACTAAAACCTTTAAATGCCTGCATTTGTTTAAATCTTGTTTAGTTGCCAGTTGCTCATTTAGGATGGGAAAGTGTTTTAATCACCCAGTAAAAGGGACTTCAAACTATGTGTAGTGAAGTATTTTCTCTGTCCTCTAGCTTCTAAACAGGGAATCTCAAGAACCAAATGGTGCAAAAGATGAGACTCGGAGTGACTTGGAGGCGGGGAGGACTCCCCCAGCCCTACCCCCTCAACCTCAGCTACCTCAGAGCCAAAGCGATGCACCGGCGCCCCCCAGCAAGCCTCAGCCCGGTCAGACCCCGCTTGGACCACCGCTCCTCCGAAAACTCCCCACTCTGGGTCCAACATTCCTACAGTTTTCCTTCAGTCTTCTTTGTTTGGGTTGTTCTCTGCAAAAATTACCTGGTTTGAAGAGCTGATTCGGGTCCCTGGCCCGTGTTCAATACTTGCGATTTGCTGTTGCGTCAGACCCAACTAGCTGTATTAATTCTAGGGCTGAATTAATGTGTCTTAAAGAAGTAAATCTGTGAGATGAAGGCAGATCGAATGACAATAACTAACCAGATTTTGAGGAAATGTTTGTTTTTTAGAGAGCAATTGAAGGTCTTTTTTGTGCTCTTGAGAAAGTTGAAGTAGGGAAATATCTTTATTCTTTCACACTGAAAGTAAAGTTTGGGTTTGCCAAATGGTTTGTTGTGTGTTTGTGTCATAGAGGTGATATATTGTTTCACAAACTTTAAGCAGCTCATTTACTTACCATGTGGCTTCCAAACCAACGTCTTCCTGTTTATGTAGGGAAGGAAGCGTCTTGGTGCTGAAGGTTAAGAAAACAGCTTCTTCAGCTCTCTGTATTTACTATTCCTGAGGGCTCCTTCTCCACATGAGGCGGAGACCCCTCAGTCACTTAACTGCACCCTCACCACCCTGCTGTCCCAGCAGCCACCGGCGTTTCCCGGAAAAAGAAGAGGAAGATGGGAACGTACAGTCTCGTTCCCAAGAAGAAAACCAAAGTACTGAAGCAGCGCTCCGTGCTGGATCTGTTCAAGGACCTCTCGCGGAAGGCCGTTCAGGCCCAGGTCAGACCTGCGCTCCACCACACCGCGGTTTTGCTTCCTCTGCGGGTTCACAGGAAGTACCTGCGAGTTTTTGCTACACCGGTCCTGGGGCTTTTCCAGTATTGTCTTAAGACAAAATGTGCGGCTTGAAGGAGACCTTTCATTCAGTTGATGGCTTCATGAAAATTCCTCTTGGTGAAAATTATCGGGAGGTGTTTGAGATGTGAGATTATTGGGTCTGTGTGACCTTAACCCATACAGACCACTTGTTTATCATCGATTAAAGGGTCAAAATATTAGTTCTTGAGTATGGGCCGTTATTAATGAAACGGAGGCTTCTGTTATGTCAGCCGAGTCGTAGTTAATCTTCCGTCTGCACCCATCAGCAGAAAGAGCTCCGAGTGAATGGCGAGAGCGTGGAAAATGAATCTGAAGAGGAGTCTGAGGACGGCGAGGATTCCGAGGAAGAAGACGAGCAGGTCGGCGACGAGGCCAGCGCCGTTTCCCGAGAGGAGCCAAGAGCTCCCGACGCTGCTCTTCAGGTCGGTCTCCCTGGAGCAAAAGCTGCAGGCTCCTCGTTTGAGGACTGTGGGCCGGTAAGATCCTACGATACAGGCTGCAAATGAGATTCCGTCTTTCATGCTGTCTTTATATACATTAGTTTATGAATGAAAAACACTGTGCAATCCAAATTATGGAAATCATGATGGATAACATCATCAGGTGCTGTAATAGACTGAACACGTTCTGAACCGCGTTATGAGTGTATCAATGACACTGATTTTGGGTCACAACTCTGAACGAAGGGTCAGCTTGTAGGGGAACAGGAATCTGAGGAATCTGGTGACGACGAGGGAGAGGAGGAAGGCAATGAGTCGGACCTGGTAATATTTCACCGAATTTGCTTTAATACAGACTTGCCCGTGATCAGAAGGTTGCTGGTTCAAATCCCATGCTTGGCAGAGTAATTTCACCATTGGGCTCCTGGGCCAGGCCCTTAACCCTTGATTGCTCCAGGGACCATCTGGCCTTACTTTCTCAGTTCTATGTCACTTTGGATCAATGCGTGTGCAAAAAAAAACTGAACGTGATTAATAAGAAAACATATAAAAATTGTGCATCGCATGCTTGAACAGTCCGTGTGCTTCTATGTGTGTGTCGTGTTTAGTTACCAGTCGTAGATTAGGGCTGGTTCTGCACGGTTTCCTCAACCCGGTGCCACAGTAGCCAGAAAACAGTTTGAGATTTGGAGCACTGTTTTTCTTTTTTGGATGCTGCATCAAATGCCCTTTGAGTTTTTAATGTGTCATCCCCATGTCTTATGCCTCACGGCCCTTCAGAGCTCAGAGTCCAGCCTAAAAAAAAGGATGAAAAAGAAAATGAAAGGAGACAAGCCCTGGCTGCAAACATCCAGGAAACGTAAGAGAAAGAAACAGTCGAAGGCAGAGGGCCTCCCAGGTATGTCCTTTTGGTAAATCCCACTGATAAACGGAATGTCTAAGTGTGTATGGAGTGTGTAAGGCAGGCTGTTGCGCCCCCCGGTGGCTCCCTACCGCTACCGTTTGGTGTGGGACAGCAGATTAGCTTCCCTGGAAGTGAGGAAGAATGTCCTGTCCATGTCCCGAGAGGTGCTGGTGATCCCTTGAGGGAAAAATTATAGTGTTAGTAGTTTTGGGATATGTATATGGCAACCCCGCCCCCACCCACACTAGCCAGCAGGACACAATGTACCTTTCCCACTTACTTCAAATTGCATATTTAGTAACATGGCAACTTACTATGGTATTGGAATTTCATTCGTACTTAGTTTCAGCAGGCAATTTTCATCTCTGTGTGTTCAGTTCGTCATATTAGATAGAAGTATTGCTTGCGATGTGAGTCTGATCTGGATTTTAATTCAGAGTCTTACAGATCCGTATTTGAAGTTAAATTGACCGAATATTTGTATAAATGTTACCGAGTTCAGAGAAGCCGTGGATTTCAGTTGCTTTTCTGCAGTGACTCTGAGGTTCATTATTATTTAAAGTATTCTTTTTCGGAACTTTAATTTTAAAGTGCCAGACCGGCAGGGATAGCCCTGACATGAGAGGTAATTATATAGCTTGTGAGGCTGCTGACAGTAGCTTGTGGATTTGGGAGCCGCTTCTCGACAGACATGTCTTGAGCTGTTGGGTGATTTTCACACTATAAGTTCATATACTTACTGCCTTTAGTCTTCATTACATCATGCCACTTATCCTGTTCATTTTTGGAATATGAAAATAAAATACTTTTCCTATCTGCCACTCATCTGTGGTGATTCTTGGGGTGTAAATTGAAAGGGATTCTGGGTTATATAGAGTGTCTTGATCATCGTTATGTTAAGCCAGGAAGCTTTTAAATGGTTTTGGATATTGTGTTGAGCCACACGCTTTTATCCAAACAGGTAATGAGGCGGAGGTCCAGTCACAGATAAGTACCAGTAAGGAGTACACGGAGGTGCCTCTGGTCTCCTTGAACCTTGAAGTCCAGGAGGAGTTTCTTGTGTCCCAGCAAACAGGTGAGGGGCTTGAGGGTCTTTGATTCTATTGGTCCTCTTTGTAGAGTCAGGATAAATATAAGCAACAATTACTGTCAAGACATGGCTGCCCTTGACACTCCTTTGTGGTTATGTGTATTGTCTTTTGCTAAAAGCAGGACCCTCTGTGTAGACTTTTGTTCCAGGCAATCAAACTTCATTGGGTGGTTAAAAAATACTGGCAAATGGGTGTTGCATGCTGTCGTAAAGGTAGAATTTTCCGTCTTAATTTGAGGTCTTCTTTCAAAGTATATAACCGAAATATTGTACTATTGTCCAAAATTGTTCCAGAGACATATAAATGTCAAGAGGACCGTGTAAACTTGGTGTTCTTTGGATACCTGCATCAAATTGGTGCGGTAAACAGACTAGTTGATAACTATAATTTGCTTTTACCACATTGTCTGTTCTGTGGTCTCCAAAAGGCTTTGTCTTCTGGGGAAGGATGTGAACCTTACTTCTGTTGGTCTTCACCTCCCTACTCATCTGGCCAAATGATCCATGGATATACTTGGTGGGATGAGCTCCCCCTGGTGGTGACTTAAAACACCATTGTGTAACAGACTGAAGAATTAGGAAGCTTGTCATGCTGTGCCTCGAACCTCATTCTGTACTTTAGTCAGACGAGACTGAAATATGAGTCTGTTAGAGAGCAGTTTAAAGTCCCTTGGTGATTACAGGCTCCAGGAGAATGTGTTTCTCATCTGGATGTTTGATTTGCTGCTGTGGGTGCTCATGTATTTGTCTGTGGGTGTCATCTGCTTGCTGGGCTGTCAAGAAAATGCTTGTTTTGGCCTCCTTCCATACAGAATGAGAGTAAGCAGTATTCTTTATGTCTAGGTCTGCCTGGAGGTCCAGGGGGGGTGGAGACAGACCTGGTGCAGGAACTGCCCCTGTGCAGCTGCCGAATGGAGACACCAAAGAGTCGGGAGATCCTCACGCTGGCTAACAGGAAGTGCATGGCTACAGAGAGCGTGGATGGGCAGGTAGGCCGGACTCTGTCAATGTCAAATCTGGTTTTCCTTCTAGAACGTAGCTCTATCTTTACTTTTGTTGTTTTATTTAATTTCATTGAACCCTAGGCCACTCACTCCTTGGTAATAAATACAACAACCATTTATGCAAATGAACATAATTCTCACCTTCAACACTGTCTCCGACCCGTCAACATGTGCATTTGTGTCCTCGTAGCTAAGTCGCTGTCAGAGCAGTGTGACAAAACACGAGATGATGCGGCCCTCCAACACGGTACAGCTCCTGGTTCTGTGCGAGGACCATCGGGCCGGCATGGTCAAGCACCAGTGCTGCCCCGGTTGCGGCTTCTTCTGCCGGGCGGTAAGTCGACATCTCTCATGAACCCATTTCTAGTCTTGTGCCTCAAGCATTTCAGACTTTGCCAGAATTCACTTTTGGTCAGTGCTTTTTGGGATTTTGAGGATCAAAGGAAATGGTGGGATCACTCCACTCTCAGGGGTATTGTGTCATGGGTCTAATGATACCCTGTTTCATTGTTGCCACCACATCTGGCTCTTTTTGTGTCTCTGAAACTACCAAAGTAGAGGTTCTGGAGTTGATAAGACTTGACCCTCCTTCAACGCAAGAGGATGAGCTAGTGGCAGGTTGTTAACTCCCGCATCTTGGTTTGTTTATGTTGGACGGTGAAGGGGACCTTTATGGAGTGCCAGCCGGACAGCAACATCTCGCACCGCTTCCATCGGGCCTGTGCCTCCGTGCTGAAGGGCCAGACCTTCTGCCCACACTGTGGCGAGGATGCAGGCAAGGCCAAGGAAGTCACAATCGCCAAGGCAGACACGACCTCCATGGTACCCCTCTCCCCAGGCCCGAAGATGGCCACTGTGTCGGAGGGCAAGGCCGACACCACCACTGGGGGGTCTGTCTCTTCTGCAGTCCTCAAATTGTGAAAATATCATTTACCGTTATCAATGTCATATGACCTTTAAGGCGAGAGCGATTGGCTTACAGGCACCATTCTCTTCCCATTACAGTCTAGCTCATGTGCCCAGGTCTAACGACCACCGAGCAGACAGCTCTTTGCCAAGAACCCCAGAAATGTCTGACACTCAGTCACCTGGGTCCAAGGCTGCCGTGGCCATGGGACTGGGGGTCGGATCCGCGCCAGGACCACCCAAAGAGACTTTGGAGAGCGTACTCCTTGCTTTGGATGCAGAGAAGTAGGTTTGAAGCACTTTGATGGTAATGGTAACTTCCCATAGAAGATGTTCTGCATGCTCCCAATGTTTGTTGGTCATTGGGAGCAGCAGAGAGTAATAAAGTCTTATTTTACCTGCTCTGTTCAAGACCTAAGAAACTGAGATTCCACCCAAAGCAGCTGTATATTTCAGCCAAACAAGGGGAGCTCCAGAAGGTCTTGCTGATGCTAGGTAGGTTTTTTTGGGGGTGTATGATTTCACCCATCCCCCTTAAAGCAGAAGGAGAGCCGTGTTATTTACCCTGGTCCTTCCAATTCAACGATTCCGTTTCTTTGCCTTAGTGGATGGAATAGACCCCAACTACAAGATGGAGAGCCAGAGTAAACGCACACCCCTGCATGTAGCTGCTGAAGCAGGACATCAGGAAGTCTGTCACCTGCTTGTGCAGGTGAGGTTTTCGGTACAGTTTCATATGGGATCAGGAGTGTGGTGATTCTGTTAATGCATAGGATTTAGTTGGATTTAGTTTCTTAGATGTTTGCGCCAACAGCATGCAGTGGAGCACAGACTTGTTGCCATTGGTACCATGATCTGCTTTCCAAATGGATCTTCTGTGGGCAATAAAGAGGTAGGAGGCTGAAAAATAGTCTGACCCATTCTGTTCTAGGCTGGTGCAAACCTCGACATGTGTGACGACGACCAGAGAACACCTCTCATGGATGCCTGTGAGAACAACCACTTGGAGACAGTCCGGTATCTTCTCAGGGCTGGTGCCATCGTCAGCCACAAGGTCAGTCCTCACTCCTCGACACTTTCCCCCTTGTGAATTTATGCTGCAATGAGCTGCGGTACCCTAGAACTTTGCTTAAGGGATCGCGAATATTTGCTCTTCAGAATACAGAGAGGTTCTAAACTTCCCGTGAGTCTTTAGTTCATGTTAATGGGATCTGAGGAGTTCTTAGAATTTAATGAGGGTTATTAAAATGGCAACATTAAGGAAGGCAGCCCGGCTTTCAGTGGCCCCCCATTCTGCTGTGATGAGGTGGTTTCCTGTAGTATGCTATCCTCGAGTAATCGGACCATGCATTGCAGGATGTGGAAGGTTCCACGTGTCTGCACCTGGCTGCTAAAATAGGACACTATGACATCGTACGACACCTGCTGGATACCTGCTCGGTAGATATCAACTGTCAGGTGGGAAGATGCTCTGGCTCCTTCATCCTTGTTGCTGGTGTTTGCTGTGGTCATGGCTGCTGGGCAGTTCCCACCATACGTTTGTGTACATGAACCCATCACCGTCTTTCATAGTCTGGCCTACACTGAGCTGCCATTCCTTCAATTGGTTTTATTGATTTTTTTTATTTTATTTTTTTTAATCTGTTGTAGTCATACTCGCTATGTTGCGAAAAGTTTATTAAGTGTTGAAAGTATAATTTCCGGAAATTGGAATCTCAGTGGCCTCCTTGACTAATATGGTGCAACTGAGCCATAGGCAACTGTGAATTGATATAGTACATTTCAGGATGATGGTGGCTGGACAGCCGTGATCTGGGCCACGGAGTACAAGCACGTAGACCAGGTGAAGCTGCTGCTCTCCAGGGGCGCCGACATTAACATCAGAGACAAGGTCAGTGAGGTTTTGATCGTAGGTTTTTCAGCATTTTCTGCTAATCTCACCCATTACTCAAAGTCTTAGGTTGTAGGTTTGTTCTGTCCTCTCATTCAAAGCTTGATGCTCAAATATTCAGTGTCACCAGAGAATCCCTGTACCCACACCTGTAGGAAGGTTTTTTTATATATATATATATAAAAAATATGTTGTGGATTTTAGTTATATCCCTCTTTATGCAGCCAACTATTTATTAATTGAAGTCAGGTTATTTACTCTGCTGAAGACCTTCCTGACCACACATTAATGATCGCTGTGGTGGCTGGCCACAGGAGGAGAACATCTGCCTGCACTGGGCGGCCTTCTCTGGCTGCGTGGAAATCGCCGAGCTCCTGCTGGGCGCAAGGTGCGATCCCCACGCCGTCAACATGCACGGCGACTCACCCCTTCATATTGCGGCGCGGGAGGACCGGCTGGACTGCGTGACGTGAGTTCAAGCTGACCCTGCAAAATCTGACTTCGTCACCCATAGATGTGTGATTTGTTCCTTGGGTCACACTAATGCATAGTTGCGTGACTTTCATACGATAACCCATTAAGCTTAGTCACATGACATCAGCCCCTCCCACCTAAATACTTGTAGACTCTTCCTGTCACGCGGTGCCAACGTGAACCTTAAGAACCGCGAAGGGGAGACCCCCCTGGAGTGCTGTAGTCACAGCTCCAAAGTATGGAGCACCCTTCAGGCCAACCGGAAGCTGAAGGAAGCCGCCGGCACCCAGGCACTACAGGAGGAGAAGGTCCTCAACAGGTATATCTCTGGTTCCCACTTTCTTACCCAATAAAGCATTCAGATAATTTGTCACTGTTTTTCCCCTATATTTCCCCCCCCCCCCTTAGCATTGTTGACCAGTTCAGTAGGGGTTAGATCAGGGGTGGGCCATCTTATCCAGAAAGGGCCGCTGTGTATGCGGGTTTTCCCTGCAACTCCCTAATTACTTGGTATTATTCCTAGATTACTAATTAGAGGACTGATTGGTTGAAGGGTCCTCACACCTGGGATTGAACAGCTAACCTAAAGGTTATCCCAAAAACCTGCATACACACCGGCCCTTTGCGGATAAGATTGCCCACCCCTGGGTTAGATAATCTAACATTTCAGTAGGTATGACTCAATTTCTACTTTCAGAAAGGACCTAAATGTCCTGTTCGCTTTCATCATACTTGTTAAAAAAACAAAACAATATAACCAAAAACTCCGCTGTTCAAAACAAGGATTTGTCATGAGGTAGCAAAACCTGAACATGTTATGTAAGTCCTCAGCTTTTGTCTATGAACGTCATTTATTCCAAACACCAGGGACATTGCACGTGGCTACGAGAAGGTCCCTGTTCCATGTGTGAATGGGGTGGATGCAGAGCCCTGTCCTGACACCTATAAATACGTCCCTGTCAACTGCGTCACTTCACCCATGAACATCGACAAGAACATCACTCACTTGCAGGTGGGTGGCTTTGGCTGTGTGCTGCCAATCGCCTATACGGAGTAGAAGTATATCTGAGAGCAATTCAGTTCTTCAGGTTTTAGTACAGTATCAAGTCAGTATTACCAGTGAGGTCCGTAGTTACAAAGTGGGTGGGATCTCCTTTAATACATATAAGGGGTCAAGAAGTTTGCCAGCCCTCCAAGTATGTTTACTTCCTACAAGAGATTTTACTTGTGTTAAAATGTTTTTTTTGGCTTACTGTTATGTATTTTGGGCTTAATTTAGAGTTCAGCAGACATTGCCCTGCTTTTGGAGGTTTGTGCTGACTTTCTACCTCAACCTCTTGTGGTCAATAGTACTGTGTATGCAAAGATGACTGCTCTTCCACCAGCTGCATGTGTGGGCAGCTCAGCCTGCGCTGCTGGTACGACAAGGTGCGTCCTGCCGCCACTCGTCAGAAAGAAAGGAGACAGTGATGGTTTTGGCAGTAGTTCTTCTCAGACAGGCTCGGAATGTTCAGGTGATGTCTGCCCCCAACTGATTCAGGTTGCTTTTACTTTCTGGACAGGAGGGACGTCTCCTTCCAGAGTTCTGTCGCGGGGAGCCACCCCTCATCTTCGAGTGCAATCATGCCTGCTCGTGCTGGAGGACCTGCAAGAATCGCGTTGTTCAGAATGGCCTGAGGTATCTTCAGGGCAAGGAGTGTGGACTTCTTTCCAAATAGCTTCTGGTCCCTGTAACTTATCGCCAGCTACTATTGCACCAATGCGATGTAAGACCTACCCAAAAGGCTCCTGATCATCTCTCTCTGGAGTCCTGGCAACCTGACGTTGCCTAAATGGATGGCACTATTAGCCATGTTCTCTTGGGTCTCTTCTGACCTGCCTGCTTTGGGTGGTAGGTGGCAGGATGATTAATTACATGGTGTCCAGCTACTTTGCAGATGACCTGTAAGTCAGGTAGCACCATCTACAACATGATGCCTTCAGGTCCCACCTCTTGGTCTCAGTGATAGTGGTTGGAAAGTAGATGTTCTCTCAAGTGTTCCCCAAAGGTTCTCCGGCCACCTTCTGCCTCAGCAATGTTTTGAGTTGAATTTGAGTGTCTGCAAGATTGGTTAATTGACGTGGCATGCTTATGCTGAGTCACTAAGATGAGCAGATCGACTACGAATGGCGGAAGTGGCAGGATCCTTCTGTCAAACAAGCTCCCACCCACTTTGGAAGGTAGTCTGGGTCATAATGCAATACAGGATGTGTTATAAGTTTCATAAGTAGGGTTGGGTGCCTGTGGATGGTGCAGTGTTCATGTCATATAGTTGGACCCCTACGATTTTGAACACACTCTCATTCTAGGATGCGGCTACAGCTTTTCCGGACAGCAAAGACCGGTTGGGGAGTTCGAGCCCTTCAGGACATCCCCCAGGGAACCTTTGTCTGCGAGTGAGTCCCATAGTTTGTTCTGTCCATCATAAAGGACAAAAGGAATTCTAAATGAGAGGAATGTGCAGGGTATTTGAGGACTGTGGTCTCAGACTGATAATGCGTGTACCATGAGTTAATGTGGTCCTTCCCTAAAACATTTATATATCCCTAGGAAATTGTGCTGCATACACCCTGAACAAAGAACTGATATTTCGTATTCTGATTTTTATCTGGAGTCTGGAGTAGGTTTCACATGCTTTGCAGTTCTTAGCCTTTTTCCGATCGCAGTAGCAACACCTAATCCTGATCGACAGAAATCTTTGTTCAGCACATGAGAAGTCTGCGACCACTGGCTTTCAAACAGTGTCTTTTGTTACAGAAAAACAGAACATTAGACTCAAAACTTTAAATGGCATAGTTTTCAGGAACAGGCATTGACCAATGCCTTGTATGATGGCTCAATCTTGTCTCTGGTTTCCATCACAGCACTAGTCGTACAACTGGGCCACATTAGTTGTCCTTGACGTTTTCTGGTTGGGGTCACCTGGGTGTCATTAGACAAGGTGACTGTTGATATAGGTGGTTAATTAACATGACATCACTGAAGTTTTTGCTCCCAAACCCCAGGCATGTGCTGTTAACACAATTTTGATTTTTTTTAGTAAATTCCCATGACTCTTTGGTATTGGGGGAATGTAAAGCACAGATGGTGAAATTCTGGCTGTAAATTGTACTGGCTTGTGTCCAGAAATGGAAAATTAAAAATGCAACTAAAAACAAAATAATCACCATATTTATAGATATCAATCACAGCAAGTGTAAGAAACCTTGTATAAATGTATTGATATGGCCTGGAAATTCTCAGTTTGTTTTGCTGGGGGAGAAAACTGGAAAGGATTCATTTCGCTACCTGCAAAATACAGTTTTATTGAGGGCACCAGACACTGATGATGGTCATGTGCTCCTCCAATCAGATCACAGCCCTCCAATGTAGCAGCTGTTGATTGGCAGGTAAAGTAGTTGTGGTGTCGGAGGCCTATTTCCATCTTTTCACTGTATTCTGACCAAGCTTGTACAGTAAAAGATTAATAAGATCAGAGAAAGAATATATGCAGACGAGCTTGAAAGATACATGGAACTTGGTGATTTTTCACACATTAGCCACAGTAATTTTTCTCTAGGAAAATTCCAGTCGCAAGTGTCATTTTTTCAGTTTAAAAAGTTCAGAAAGGTCCCCAGTGGGTGACTGTCCGCTGTCTGCAGGTACGTGGGCGAGATCATCACTGACGCTGAAGCAGATGTCAGGGAGAATGACTCATACCTCTTCAATCTGGACAACAAGGTAACTTCATCGATGAACAAAGGGATGACCAATTAGAGTCATTCTTTCCAAATGAAATAGCCATTACATTTCCGAGGTTAGGTCAATTTACTCATTTTTTAGGGATAAATTTAAGTATCTTTTGGGGGATAGTCTGTATCTTATTGGATCTTTGGTGCCCTTAGAGGTGAGAATCTCACTGAAGTTGAGAATAAATCTACGGTTTGGAAAAGAGCTGCTGTTATCTTGGATTTATTTGTGTAAGACGCCTGGGCTTGTAGTTTGCCAGTGAAGTTTGCGTCATGCTGATCTCCGTCAGTCAGCTAGCATGGTGCAAAGATGTCAGCTGGGCAGTTTGTACACGGGGGCCTTTACAGGCTCCCTCTGTGCTAATGCCCTGCTGGCCTGCGGCTGGCAGTCTGCTGGCAGTTTACATGTTGGTTCACTGGCGTCCATCAATTTCTCCACTCGGCTGTTGTACAAAAACTGCTTTTGGGGCGGCTGTAACCCGCCTTCTCCATTTGAGGGTAAGGGGGGGCCTGTGGCCATGGACTTTTGCCATGGGATTTGTGTACCTGTAGGCCCTCACTATCCTACTGTTTTCTGCTGTTTTGGCCTGCTGTTGTACAGCAGTCCCCCCCCCCCCACCACCAGTGCCCTCGTGGGGTGGGGGATGGCTTGTAGTTCAAGCCGTCTTGGCTTATTACTTCTGGTTCGCCTGCCTCATGCCCAGTCCGTGCATCCCTGTACTGAAGAGACCTAAAAATAGCCTTGCCATTGCTGATTGTCATGGTGATAAATGTGATGTCATAGCCCCCCCCCCCCCCCCCCCCCCCCCCCCACGCGGACGGGGGGTGGTGGGGGGGGGGGGGGGGGGGGGGGGGTTGTGTGTTTGTAAAGAATAAGTGGACCAAACAAAGACAA